>CM073776.1:34829288-35522297 GCA_037158775.1 Hetaerina titia | reverse complement strand
CACTCCTATGCATTCCCCACCCTCCATCAGTTATCCCCCTTCCTTTTCAACTCCCCATCCCCAAAAATGAGTTACAAACGATCGCGCTCGGAACAACGAAACGGTGAAAGAGAGAGAGAGAGAGAGAGGGAGAGGGGGTGCTGGAAATAAAAGGCCGGGGATAAACAAAAACGTCTTTTTAATCTTGATTGGCCACGGTGGATTGCGTCATGGGGTCTCAAAAATCTTTTTCCCTCTCACTCTATCTCTTTTTCCTCTTCTCTCCCCCTCCTCCTTTTGTCTTCCTTCCACTCGCGAGCCTTCTCTTCCTCACTGTAGGACTCGCCCTGGCGAAGGACTTCAGCGGCCCGCATCCCATCGGTCTCCTCATCGGCAGGCGGCCGATCCGCGCCAAAAAATGAACGCTCTTAAGCCTTGCCGCCCTTCCACCACCCCCTCCCCCTAGTCCTCGCCGCCGCTGGCCGCTTCCCAACCCCCTCGTCTCCTCCCGAATGAGGGGCCCGCCACCTGTCCGGTTCTCTCCCGAATGGCGGGGAAATTTATTGAAAGGCACGAGATGCCCAGCGCCTACTATTCGTACATGCAAACCTACTTAAAGGGGGTTCCTTAGAGGGGGGATTTTTTTCCGTAGTGCGTTCCATTGAAATTAAGCAATTAATAAAATTAATAATTTGATATGATGCCAAACGTCTCCGTTGTAATTTTAAATTATTGAAAATATATGCATCCAATATTACATGATGGATCAAAACAAACGATTCACCAAGAAGTGAATATTTTGCCAGCCCATTGTTACTTATTGGAGGAACTATAGCAAGGATAATCCATTTAGTACATTAAAAGTAGTACTACTAGTACGACCGGTGATCCTCTAAGGAATGCACGCTTCCCGCTGAGAGGGCACGCGTTTAAATCCTGGAGACAACAAATATACACAACGAGACAACACATACGAGAAATATGCGGTCGTGCTAACAAAAAATTGGGATTTGTGAAAAGAGTGCTGGGCAAAATGCGACGAAAAAGTGAAAGAACGATGTTTCCTTGCCTTGGTCAGGCCCCACCTAGAGTATGCTGCCAGTATATGGGATCCTCAAAATATAAATTTTGTTTCGGAATTAGATCGAGTTCAGCGGAGGGGGGCTGGATTTGTCAAACATTGTTATGACCAACGCAGCTGCGTATCCACTTTGCTAGAAAATTTAGGATGGGATTCTCTTACACAGCGGCGTTTACAATATAGATTAAACTTATTGTAAACATTTAAAGATGGGTCCTTTTCCGATGACATCAAGGATATAATACGAACCCCAACGTATTACGGTCGAAGGGATCACGAATATAAGTTTAGAGAGATAGACTGCAAGCCAGACAGGTTTACAATGTGATTTTTTCCAAGAACGATAAGGGACCAGAATGATTGTAGTCAAAATTCCCCAGGAGTTTGTTCATTACAATAAGTATTTACGTACAGGTTAGGGACTGCGCGAGGATATGTATGAATACATATGTTTGTGTATGTACACATATGTATGTATGTGTATATTTAAATATATGTATATGCATGTATATATGTATTTATATTTTTTTTCTTACAGGTTCCCCCCACCTTTCCTCACCTATTTGATAACCCCAACCCCCTCATCCCTTACCCTTCCCTCATGGTGCTACACCCCCTGCCACACACCTTTTTGGTGGCTAGCAGGGTATTTATGTAGATGTAGATGAATATTTTTCAGTGGTATTCCGATCCCTCCTTGCGTTTTGTTGAGAGCACTTTGAGTGAGTAAGACGTCCGTCGTATGGGACGTTAAAACTGCATACTCCTTGGCGACTTTCGACAATAGCAGGCTAATGCCGACGCCGGGTTTCTCTCCAACCGTCTTTTCCCATCCATCCTCTATGGCGCAAATGACCTTAGCTGTCGGTCGCCTCTCCAAAAAAAAACTACTACTAGGAATGGAGACATGGCCGTAAATAATGGCGAATGATGTCACATGAAGATGTTTGGAAGAAAGTCTACGTGTAGTACATAGACCAAATGATAGAAGGATGGATGGAAGTACGCCTGAATCAAGAACTGAATGATGGGCCTGATAGTTCAGTGTATCAAACCACCGAGAAATTGGCTGAATAAGTTGAAAGAGTAGAGGAGAAACGAATGCCAAAGCAAATTATGCATTTGGGAATATGTATACCTCAAGGATGAGTGAAGTTCCAATAAGAGATAGAATGATGGCAAGGCATAAGATTAGTGAAGAAAAATTAAGCAAAATTTAATTTTGATGTAACATGTTTGATATCAAGTAAGTCTCAACCACATAACCTAGCTTTCAGGATAACTTGTAGATTTGAAAAATGAAATAAAGGAATGGTAAAGAATGTTAAATCTTAGAATAGGATTGAGGTAAATTGTGGGAGCGGACAAAATATACCGAGGGCGGTTTTTATACGAGCTAAAGAATAAGCCATTGCGTAAATGTTCATGTACTTCGTAGCGTCTTTATCCACACCTCAAGGAGTACGAAAGTATTGTTAATTATAATCTCACGTGAGAAATTCTAAACAAATATTGAGGCGTAACAGATAAGAAAGCTAATTTCAAGAGTATTCTCTCTTCCTGGTAATTAATAGTATCGGGATTCACGCATACGAGAGATAATTCTCTTTCTCCAACTTTACTTGGTCGTCGAGAATTCTTCCCTTAGAGTAACAGTCAAGTCCCTTATATAACACCACCCCATATTTACATGTAGCCTTTTATGGTAATAGGGCACTAAATGGTCAAAAAACTTTTAAAGTGGGCAAAAACATTCTTTCTAAATTTCAATTCTAGAACACAGCCCACAACAAATAGAACTAAAATAGTTTCTCAGTCTGCTGTAATTTGTCATGAAATTTGAAAAATTTCGAAAAAAGCTTACGAAAACCTTGCAGTTTTAATTTTACAAATACATTGAAAATACTTTTCATTAAATGCAAAATAATTTGATGAATATGCAACTATTTTTTAAAACAATCTTATGATATGGATTGATTTTAACATCTTCCAGGACATTGATTCTCGCATTCTCGGGACTCATTTGCTGTTTTTCCTCAATTAAAGGGACCTTAATATAGCAAATTAAATTTAGGTTTTGTTCTTCCAACTCGAAGCCGATATGTTTCATTATTTAGTCTAAAATATAAAACATTTAAAATGAGGAATACCTAGACTTCTAAGTGGTCCTTCAGCAATGCACATTTGATATGCTTATGGTCAATATTAATCAGAAAAGTAGATGCTTATTCGATTTTGGTTTGCATTTCAATGGCAAAGGGGATGACGAATTAGCAATTGAAGACTGACAAGCGATATTCATTTTTCAAAGAAAGGTACGTATTAGCATTATATATATACGAGTAACCCGGTAAAAAATAAAAAGGTGAGAACTTTTCCCTTAGAAAAGGAAAAGAGGAGCAGGAAATAACTGTGAGTGCTCTTATTATTTGTGTCTACATTTCATTAGTGATTTGAATATGTACTACATTTAAATTTTCATGTTTAAAATATTGAATATAATATCTTATTACTTTGATATCAATGAAATATTAAAATTATAAATTAACAAAAATTAATTTGAATCAAAAACAACTCAAATTTCACTCTGCGTATGAAAACATTATCCGTATAACATCAGCAAGAGCTACACGTTCTAAACATACAATAACTAAATTATGTAATTACACTTAGCGCTACTCGTTATAAAACATGAAATGAATGGACAAAATAGATACAAAAACCATGAAATTTCAACTCGAAAACCACTCGTGCATCTTTTAAAACAGATATGGCATTAAGCTAATTTTGAATGAATACTAATGTTGAAAAAATTGATGAAATATATCCTCAAAGACTTTATTTATAATTTGTTTACGGGAATTAAATAAATATTTTTTGTGAAGACGTGAACCCTTTGGATCTACAAGTCAAAAGTGTATGCACAGGCAACTCCTTCACTTGTGCAGCAAAATTTGCTGAAGAAAACCAAAAATTATTTTTTAAATATTCAACGGAAGAGAGATGTAACTAAGAGGTGTATACGACTAGTCATGAAATCGGAAAACAAATGATTAATGAAAAGAAAGAAAAATTGAATCACCGCAAAGCGTGCGCATGTCACTCCTAGGTTTCGAAGAGGTGCGCTAAGCTGACTATGGAGGACTAAGCTCACTCACGCTCCAATCATCTTCCGCAATGCTCCGACCAACTGCTTTAATCCTCTCCCCTTTGACCTTATCGTCTGCACCTCTCCCACCCTTACCTTTCAACCCCGATCCCTTATCATCCGATCCCCCCACAAACCCTCCTCCCCAAGCATGAAACTCTTCCTCCGCCCACCCCTTCTCGCCTCACTCTCTCCCACCTCACCTCTCTCATCCGCTGTTTACACTGACGCCTCTAAGTTGGATTGACCTTCCACTTATTATCACCGTCGTAAACAGGGAAATAACTTGACGCGTGTTTGCCGCGAGATCTTGGTTATTACGCCCGCGCGCAAACCTGTTTCTTATCCCTTTCCCTCCCAATGTTCTACGCCCCCTCTCCCTCAACTGTGGGCTTCCCCCCTCCTCTGTCTTCCTTCCACCCGCCTGATCCCTCCCGGCCACATCCATCTCACCTCTTGGCTCTCCCCCATCTCCTACCCTACCCTCCCTCCCCACCGAAAATTTTCCTTAACCACCGCGGGGGAATTTTATAAAGATTGAACACTTATGGGGAGAGCCCAACAACCTCACCCTCTCCAACCGTCAGTCCCCACCTCTTCGCAAGCCTCCGTGGCCATTGAGGATGACGATCGCCGCCTTCCCGCTTCGCGTCCCGCAGTTCGCGAAATTAGGGGTCGCGACGTCGTCGTGCGTTTGTTTTTTTTGTTCCATTAACTTCGTGCGTCTTTTTACTTTTTTATTCTTCCTTCTCCTCTCAGGGCCGAGCAGGAGTGGGGGCACCACCACACGTGGACGGGCCATAATTATCGGCCGTTATGTAGCTCGCAAAAGAGGGGGGGAGACGGTGTGCATGGGTCTGTGCGTTCGGGATGTAATTTGCATCCGCGGAGTATTTTCTGTTTTTTTTAAACGATTCACTCCCCCGTTTTTTAAATTTTTGTCTTAGATTTTTAAACATTTTTTCTGTTCTCCTCCCAACGCTTCGGTCTCAGCTGCCGCACCGTGGCGGTCGCGGGTCGAATGGCGACGGTCCACGCGCGCCGCTGTTGTGGAGATTACCAGCGGAGGCGCGCGAGTCGGGGTACCCATGGATGGATCCAATCTATTCCCGGAAGGGAGGAGGCGGTAGATGGGATTGACTCACTACTGTCTCCCAATGAGTCGGTGTCAGATATGGACACTGGGCTCGGGTCGTAATGCGACCGGTGCGGTGGAGGTAGTGGAAGGGGGAGAGGGGGCTGTATTCTCCGACGAATGATCTACGACTCCGCACTCGATGACTCACGAAGCGTGAGTGAATCTGTAGCGAGGAGTAATTGTCTTCGACTTCCGAGCTGACATGAATGAATACGAGCATTGATTTTGTGCTTTCCGTGCTCGTGTTTTAAAGCTCGAAAGACTGAAGAAGAAGGAAATCAATACATAGATAATCAAAAGAAAGCCCATGCGATATTTTAATGCGTACTAATTCTTAGAAATCATGCAAAGTCAACGTGTAACTGTAAAAAAATGGTAAAATAATCAACAATTTCAATCATAGAGTTTATGTGTGGAATTTAAGTGGAAAATTCGATCAATCTGGACCCGGAAGAAACAGAAAAATGATAAACTTATGTTAGGAAGCCATTTCAAGGATTTATTGCTAAGTTTCATTCATCTTGTTAACTTTACGTACCCGCCCCCAATGCATAAGTTTCAACTAAATAATCATAAGCCATTTGTAATGTACGACAGGGTTCGATAACGTGCGATATGTGCATCGCGAATCGAATCCTTACTGCGAAAGGCTTTAAAATCATACCGAATAATGGACGCTACCCTCGTTTGTTAATATTAAAGCGTCACTTTCAAAGCCTGCGATGACTCGGTAATGTCTTCGAACTTTTATTCGACGCTAAAAAGAAATTACGAAATGTAAGGATACACACAATTTGGGATTCTAAAAATACATTGTATTAAGTGAAATTTAAATTACTTTCATCATTCTTTAGAAATGTCGACTTGAAATTACGTGTATAATTTATTGGAGCGAATGGAGTATGCGTCGGATAATATGATGTTGTGTTCAAACAATAGAATGTAGACATGTATATAAGGGATGCGTAAGCGATTTTACTGGAGTCATTGCATAGTAAAAGCACCCCTCATAGAAACACCGTAGGTAATCTTCGAAGTTGTTCACGTGACAGAAGAGTTGGGCGTCCGTTGACTATGGAGGTGAGGTGAAGCAATCGCACATAATCCTAACTATTTTTTCAATATTAACAAAATTTTTATTTCTTTATAAATAAAATGAATATGTACGATATTCTATGGATAGGGAAGCCATGAAACATCGGTTGACTGAATTGGAAGACTTTTAATGAACTCAAAAATACATTTTAATTTTCATTGAATTTAATTGCTAGCTTTTTATATTTAATTTTTGAAATGCTTCAAAAAAGACCACAGGGAGATTAAGCGAAAATATGGTAAATTAATGAAAATATTTTAATCATCACATCTGCTTTATCTGAGGGGAATTTAAGATCAGGGGGAAAATGCAAAATTTAGAAGATTAGGAAAACGTTACATAAAGGATTCTACCTCAAATATGAGCAATATTCTGATCAAAGTCAAGTCCTCTTGAACGCATCAACCAAGGTATTATTTACGTCTTTCTAATTTTCAAACCATCACATTGTGGTCGAGTTGAATTACGAAAGTGTTCTCCGCTTATTGAAGCATATCCAGCAAGGTGGGTATGAAAAAGCAATTACATATTTCACGGAAAGTTATACCTATGGGCCCCGCGTAAATATTGCCCGTACTTATATTGCACGAGTAGAATACACAATCCAGCCAAGAGCACTCTCTCCCCCTGAAATAAACAACATGCTTGCGGTTTTTCCACAAGGAAGCAAGTCAATTGAAGACGTTCCTTCGAGACGGCACTGTGAATTTCACATTCATCGTTAACCAAACTTCCTTCTCCCACTTTCCCGTTCGTAGAAACTCAAGCATCTATCATTCAGCGACGGGGAGAGACGATTTCTAACGCCAACAATAGCGCCCCCATGGACATCCTGCTGTCATCGAGTCCCGCCGATTTGATTCCTTCCCAGAGAGTTCTCCCTTAGATTCCACCTGTTGGGCGTTAAGCTGTTGATCGGTTGTCCAAATGCAGTTTTGGGAATTGATGTGCCGTGCCAGTTTTCTTAAGCCGATGTCAGCATGTGGTAGGCACATGCCAACGGAGGTGTGCGCCGTTCTCATCGTGAAGCTCTCATCTCCCTTGACAGGGAAGTTGATCGATGTCCAATCCGATTTGGAGTGTTCTTTGACCCGCGAATGTTTCCCATTGGCGTCTAGAGTCCCACTTCATATCGCTCTCGCTGCTTAAAAAGTGAGTTAGCTTATTGGCTTCGTACCTACGATGGTGGCCAGACCAAACTTGAGGATGTGCATGGCATAACTGAATGCAATTGAAATTAATCGAAGGAAAACGTACATTTCGCGAATCAAACGATTGATTTATAACTACCTAAACTCGACACAAGCTTTTATTTCGTATTTATAGTTATACCGAGACGAGATATTTTAATTAAATTTTTACTTTAGTAGTTTACTTTTAGTATTAGTAGTTTTTATGAGAGGCAACCGACAGCTTGCGCCATTAGAGATGGTTGGGAAGGGAAGGGTGAAGAGAAACCCGGTGTCGGCATTAGCCTACTCTTGTCAAAAATGCCAAGGTGTCCGTAGTTTAATGTCCCATCCGATGGACGTCGTACTCACTAAAAGTGCTCTCCACGAAGCACCTCTAGTGGGGATCGGAATACCACTGAAAAATATTTGTTTTCTCCAGGATTTGAACCCGGATCGTCTCAGTGGGAAGCCTTTACATTAGTCACCGCACCATCCTGATCCCCCTTTTTACTTCAGTTGTAGAATTTGTATGCAAAATGATTTGTATATTTCCTTGAGAAAAAGAGTTACTTTAGAGCAAAAAAAATAACATAAAATAATTTTGAATATGCTTTTAAGATACCGTTAAGAAAATAAACATGGCTGATATGAACGAATACCTTATAAATGGATCCATATTATTTTTATATGGAATTTAGTTATATTTTTAACGAAATAATATTTTCATTTAAAAATAATATTTTATAGAAAAATTGTGCAATAAGAAACTGTAAAAAGGTGACTGAACAATGAGACTTGAAAAAGTACTGGGGTCATTGTTGATTATTTTTAACGCTGAAAAAATGATGTGTCTCAAAATATACCTGCAGATCAGACTAACCGGGTTAAATAGAATGACATATAATACAACCGGATGATTAGAGGTACTTTTTTTTTTAAGTAATCTACCGGTTAAGGTAGGTTTTTGGATGGACACAACTATCAAATAAACATTTTGTGACTCCCCACCTAGCAAACTAATCTACATTAGATCCCTCTTCATCTCGGTGTACCTCCTTCCTCCCCTCATCCCGTCCAACAACCCTATCCTGCTCCTACCCTTACCTCGCTTGCCCAACATTCTCCCCTCTATTACCCTCTTCAACATTCCACTACCGCTCAAGACGCCTTTCATCCATTTTTCCTGCCTCCATAGGATTTCTCTCAACAAACCCCTCTCCTCCCCCACCATTTCTAGTACTTCCTCATTTGTTTTCCTTTCGGTCCATTTCACCTTCTCCATTCTTCTCCACACCCATATTTCAAAAGCCTCCAATCTACGTCTAGAGGTACTACAGCATTAAAATATTTAAAAGGTACATTATCATCACTCGTAAAAATTGCAAAGGCTGTAAACCAAGATGAGGTAAAAGAACGAAAATTCTAATTAATAGGTCTTATTGTTATATCTGATATAGATTAGTTTGCTAGGTGGGGAGTCACACAATGTTTATTTGATAGTTGTGTTCATCCAAAAACCTACCTTGACCGGTAGATTACCTTAAAAAAAATTGTTATATCATTATATTTTAAAGTACAGCGGAAGAATAAGCATGAATCTACATGAGGACTCGGCCACAATTTGAGCGTAAGAAAAGAAACTACCTGGGAGTCACGCTGAACTGAAACGTTCCTAATGATATTTTTCATGCACGTGAAAAAATGCATTAGGAACATCGGATGCATTACAATATAAGATCTTTTTTTAATGCGAGTAGCTACAACATACGACAATATCGACGTGAAAAATTTGAAGTAGTTGTAATCGTGTTGACGAATGAAATAATTTCAAAAGTGAATTAAACAAGATAAAAAGAAAAGCGGTTCATTTCGTTAAACAAAATCAGGAACACACGGAATGCATTGAAAAATTACCAAATGGAAATCCTGGGTGTGAGGTCACTGCAAGTACGAATGTCACGCACGCGGTTTAAATCAGTACAAAGGCGAAAATCGAATGGCTTCAAAGCTTATTGAAAGGGAATAATTCTGGATTGTTCCAATTTTATTAGACAGAGGGGTAGCAAAAATTTAAGTAAATATACTAGTGATGAGACGGTTACAATGAATTCACTTTTATTATTCGCTGAAAAATTTAGAAAAATTTATTTATGAATACTCATACCACATGAAAGTAAAATAATACGAGATGTTAATGATCCCTTATTTCTCTATTGACTTATGTCTTTACGCCGCCTACTGCAGACCTTAGTTGCAGCCTTCAGGGTAATATGGAGATGATGTGTTTATTTTCGAACTCATTTTGCTTAGCGCTCTCAATGTGGTTCAACGGAAAAGCGCAAGTGCAGATTAAGTCAATGAAATAGAGTAGAATTCGTTGACTTGAACCCGTGGAGAGGCGATTAGCAAAATATATGGATCAGAAAGTATTATAAATGAACCTGTGGGGCCATAAAAATTGAAGTAGAACAAAGATAAGCGGGGAAGATGATGTGATGGGAAACTCAACGGGAATAAAAGATGATAAGTGATGCTCAAGGTCATGATTGACGACAAAATTCGACGCCAACAAGAGGAAAATGCTAGACAGAAGAAGAACAGAGGCATTCTTTCATGTATTGAATTTGGCCATGGTGATTTTCTCGTTAGGTTGAGTTATCGTTTTCGAGTGGCTTTGATTAAAGTTAAAGTCGAAGTTCCCTGTACGAAACAAATCTCATGCGTAATCGACCATGTCAAGTTTATATCCATGTCTAATAAAATCACATTTACGCAGCAGAATTATTCCATATAGTTATGGAAACTAATTGATACATCGATATGTGTAAGAAAAATCGATTTATCGCAAAACATTATGAAAAATCCATGTGTATCGAAATATATTAATGCAAATCGATACATCGCAGCTTCGACCGACCCCAGGGCGGCTTTGTCCTGCGGATCGTGAGATGGGAGCGGGCCGAACGAGGGAGTGGTAAGAGAGAGGAGGAAAGAGAGAGATGGAGAGGGAGTGAGGGGCGGAGGTCGAGGGCCGGTGCTTATGGGGACAAGCCTGCCCCTTCACCGGACCGTTATACCAAGTGAAGGAATCATCGGCAATCCGCGCCCGTGGTGAGTCACATGAAATCGAGGTCCCCCATTCCGAACGTGAGGCCAGAGCTCCAGCTCTGAGGGGGCTATGGGAGGGGAGCAATAGCCTATCCTCACGGACGTTTGGAGAGGGAGGCGGGGGAGGGATGGAGGGGACGGTATGGATAGGAACTCGGGGGAGAGGCACGATGACTTAGCCTTCCATTCTCTTCCGCCCCCCCCCCCTCCTTCCCGCACCCAGCCTCCATTCTCAATACCCATTGTGCCCCTTCGTGATTAACTGCGGGAAATTCTCTTTCAGCGAGCGCGTTCCCTCGGCACACGTCCGACTAGGACTAATGCGGCGAATTATCCCAACCGTCCTTCTGTCAAACGTATTGAATTTTATTTGCCGCGCTTAATCTATTCACGTTGCCGACTCTATTCATTCGACTTCAATTGCCTGTGAGGCAAGTAGGAGTTATCTTTGCGCGTTTTCACGGTCAGGGAAATTCAAGAGCTTTTGGTACCGTGCATGGAACAAGCAAAGAAAACAACTCACCCATTTTACGTCATTTTCGAACGAACTTAAAATGATATAATTTATGCGTACTACTTGATCGTAATCCAAAAACTACCAAATGTGCAATTAAGGTAACGCTTTTATTTTAATATTTAGGGGCCCTTGTCTGAAGGCAATTCTATTATTGTCTGGCGTTTGAAGAGTTCAACGAAACGTAAATTAACAGTGAAATTTTTTAAAAGCAGTCCACCAGAATAGAATAGGTTTTTGATCAATACTGACACACTTCTACTGACATACTTCTAAGTTTCAACTAATAGAAGAAAAAATACGCTTTAACCTCATATTTCAAATTATACACGTTATAATATATCAATTTTTAGCTGGATATTCTTTCAACTTTGTTTAATTCCATCCAAAAGTCTATTATTTTTCTCTCTCCTCGCTTTCCCACCATTTTTTCATTTATTACCGTCTGCAGCATCCAACTTTTTCTCAGTAACACCTGCATCCACTTGTTCTACCTTCTTCGTGTATCTCCTAACTGCCGTCTCTTTTTCCCATCCATGCCTAGAACTTCATCGCTGGTTTTTATTTTCGTGCATCTCAATCTCTTTCAAGTTTTTCACGACGTTCTGTTCTAAGCAAATATATCTTGGAACTTCTATGGGATTGATAAGCAAATATTAGCGGTTCTATGCCTGGCTCTATCGCCGTCTTTGTAGTAAATTGAAGGTGACAGCAGAATTTATTAATAATTATAAATCTTGTCAGAGTCTCTAAAATATATCACTTATATCAGATACATTTCTGAAGAATAGTTGAGAGCTATGCTGTTTGAATTGCAGTAATCAATCTTTCCGCCTTTAAATAGTTAAGTTATTACCTTTTGCTGTTATAGTGGCAATAATTAAAACAAATAAAATTCAAAATGTTATTAAGGAACTCGTTATTGAAATCGCATGTCATTGTAAGAAATTTTTACGCATTGCAGAGAAAATATCAATTATCAAGTGCCTTCACTTATTTTAACTACCATTGTTTCCATGAAAAACCACTTAATACGGTTGGAGTTTTTCCAAGCTCTGGTCGTGTTAGTTTCATAACGAGCATTGAAAAAGAAATAACAGAATACCAGTACGAGTCATATTATGTAGGAGAAGGCTATCTTTAGTTTTATTACGAGTGAATCTCGCATTCCTCTTTCAGTCGTCGATCATCGTTCCATTCCCATAACGGCGTTTCATTGCGATAATAAACGTTCCCCTCGTACCTAAAAACCCGCTCACCGCGCACGGTGGAAAAACATTGATGCATCTTCACACGTCTCGCGGACAGCTATCGCCGAAGTTTCACATTCCCCACATAGCGCGGCGCATACCACTTCACGAATCCTTCTCCCAAGTTCACCCCGTAACAGGAGACGAGGAGAGGTACGCCCTCGCGACTCTCGTGATTCCGTAACTTGCGCACGGAGGTGGGCCGAATAAATTCATTTCAGTGCGGCCCACCATCCGTTTCTTCATCCGAAGATCAACGCAACCCCTCCCCCTCTTCTATTCTCCTCCCAAAGGAACAGTTTAACGACGAGGAGCCACGCTTTCCGGAGCCATAAAGGCCATGAGCGGGCAGCGGACCACATTAATCGCGCCGCGGACTTAAATTGCCGCCATGGTAAGATGGGGAATAAAAAACGTCACTCGGAGGGGAGGAGGACTTGGCCGCCGAAACGATGGATTTTTTTTTTTACACGGGAGTGAGCCATAAGAGAAGACGTGTGGGAAATGAGGATCTGGCAACCATAATAATAGTAACTGAGAGTTTACATTGCGAGAAAGTATGAGAAATATGTAAACGTGAGCTGAAATGCTGCGCAATCATTGACCCTTACTTCCGAGCGCAGGAATCAGAGGCCAGATATCTGTAAACAATTACGTCCGATTCCTTTTTCTTATTATATGACTGGAAAAGAATAGGAAATAGATAATCGAATAGATTTTTAGATGGCGTCTTATATGATGTGCCTACATATAAGGGCATGAAAGGAATGGGAAACTAGAGAACGTCAAATTTCAAGAAACTACGTGAGATGCCGCAACAGTAACTTTTAACGGAGTCATCCGCTAACGTGCGTTTCGATGCAACAATTTTAGAGTGTAAAAATCAGTCAGTTTAAAAAAAAAATCCCTTGACCGGGATCCCGGTCAAGGTGAATGATTTTTACTCTCTGAAATTGTTGCATAGAGAACTGCTATTTTGTTAGTTATTCTTGTTTACTCGGGGAACCGTTAATTACCACAATGACAATTGATAAATATAAATTTTGTAAAATCATAAACTAGGCTAAAAGGAGTACAATCATGCAATCAGAAGATGAGAACATTTTACTCGATGTAGGCGTTTTTATAGACATAATTTTAGTTATTTTCAATATCAAAGCGTATTATACCCAGTATTACTTTGAATAGCCCCGATAAAAATGTGAGCAAACACTCCCAATTTAATATTCCATCGATTTACCAATAGGATCAACATTTCTACCTTTTTTTGCCATCAAAACTAATGCTTTGAGCAGTTTTGAAATTATTGGTAATCCGATTTTATTATAGGCATACCCACAACCATCTTGTGTTTGAACATTAAGCTAAATTGCCACTCGACTGAGACCGGTAGGAGATGTTTACTCACGGAGTTTCTAACGTTTGTGAGGAGTCTGAAGGAAGATATAAAAGCTTGAGTGGTGAGGGGCTTGGCGGAGTGGACATGGGGGGGAAGGTAGGAGAGGGGGGGGCGGTGAGCAAGTGGCGCCAGGTGATGGCGCGCTGAAGACGGGAGATTGAGATGGGGCCATTAAAACAAGTGGCGAGTGTTCTTTGTCCGCGCGGGAATGGGAGATTGGGCGATGGACTTGCGGGTCGAGGGGCGGTGGTGATGTCCCTTTGATTCCCACCCCCTCCTTTAGTCGCACTGGGGGGTCCACCTCTCGCCACCCAGCGAGACGAAACCCAACACCATAAGACCACGTAAAGGTCCGTCTCCGAGATTCTCCTCTCCTTTTATCCCGGGAAGTCGAGGGTAAGACAGAGAGGGAGAGAAAGAGAGATGGGACTTGTGGCTTGGGGTGGGAGCTCATGTCTTGGGCGACTTTCCGGAGGATGAAGGGAAGCCCTCTCCGACAAGAGGGGCGGATGGGGGAAGAGGCGGCGGGATGACCGAGGGACACCTCAGGAGGAGAAAGAGTTGACGGCGGTGGGTTTTGAAAAATTTTCCGGACAATTTGATATGAGGGATTTTCAACGCTCAAGGATAATGGAAAATTTCAGAACAATTTGATATGGGAGACTTCAACGCCCGACGGTCTGGATTTTTTTTTTATCATATGTAGGAAGAAAACTTCAAGGACCGCAGTACGAAAAATTTGCCCCTTTTTTTCAAAAATGAAGATACATTCCGACGACTCCGATTGAGTTACTTCTATTCGAATTGATAATAATTCTATCCCTCTCTTATTTATGTTCTAAGAAAGCATATCGTTGTAGCATTGTGGTAGTCTCATAATCTGGTGGAACTCTCAGCAGTTTGGTTGTGTAGGAATAGCTTTACACAATTCGTTTTCATACTAATATCATACTTTCAAGCCGAATGTCAACATATTTATGTCATTTTTATTGCAACATGACAGATGTACGTATTTGCAAAAGCAACATCTTTTGCAAGTATGTATCGTTTCCACAAAGTGACGCCTGAAGTTATCTCCTTTAGATGTACGTATGATGAAATGTGGATTGTGAGAATTGAACATATTAAATAAAATGAATAGGGCAACGCTATTTCTGCCTAATATAAAAACTTCCAAAAGATACGCCGACTTCTTTTTTATTTTTGTAGTATTTATTGTTATTTACGGTACGAGAAGCATTAATTATTATTTCAGCAATTCCTTCTTTCCGCTCCATTTCTTTCTAACCCGTATTATTTTTTTTCTTTTGGTGAATTACATTTCCGTTCGTTCCAATGTGTTACTATGTTAATGAATCTCAACACATAATTTCAATTTACATATCTTTTACATAGTTTAAATCCAGCTTTACTAACAATAAAATATTCAGTATGGATAAGTATAGAGATAGTTCTGAGTTTGAAATTTAGAGTAGAAAGAGAATATTTTATAAAAATTATATTCAGATAATTTAAAACTTCCATCGATTAAATATATTTTAATTTGATGAAGGTTAGTGCAGTTTCAAATGTGCCAAGACAGAAATGCAAACAAGTCCAAGGAATAAATTTGTATTTCTAATTGTGTTAATTACAAACGGAAGAATGTGTAAAATATTACATAAATTTAGATTCATTGAACGTGCAAAATTAAGATTGCCACTATTGAAATTAATAATGTCTAGGTTGAGCATCACATATTGCAGTGCAAAAATTGAGCGTCAGTGGGATTTATGTTTTTCTTTTTGAATTATTGGAGAAAATTTACCTATAATGGAATAGGGGACATCTTATTACCCTTTCATCATAACAAAACACGACATAAAAGAAAAAGCCAAGAAAGTGAATGCTTCCTTGATTTAAAACAGCTACTGAGTAGTATACCTCATATCGCAAGTATTGGTTTTTCCTATGCCTTATTCCTGTGTGTGAGCATCCACGACATTTTAAGAAAAATAATTTTACCCGATTATAAATCAAGCAGTTTCCAGGAAAGTTTTTCCGTATGTCGTAAATCTAATAACTCTAGGCTACAAATGTCCAACTACCGTTTTATTATCATGAATTTTATATCTCACCAAAGATTTACGCCAGATTTTTCCTTTCGCTAAATAGAATCAAAAGATTTTCCTTACTGATCGATCATTGCAAGATCGAAACTCAAAATCGTTAATTTTAAAACGTGTGATTTTTGTTTCAATATTTAAATTATGATATCGCAAACATCCTCCTTCATGAAAGAACATGTTCAGTTTTAAAGACGTTTTCAGTTTTAACAAAGTTCCTTCAATATTAAGAAGATATAAAATACTTAAAATATATCCTAATCGTGACCTAAAATATCATCAGAGAATGTGCTGCCTTGAAAAGCGATGATAAATAATTCTTTTCCATAAGCGGTAAAATCTTATGTCTTTACTCTCGTATACTATTGGCACGTCTTCTTGAGAACAATAGGAAACGCAAAGGCGATAGAGCTAACCTTTTAAAACAATCACCCTTGGCATTTATACCAACCCATCTTCTACTCGGTTGAATCGCAACAACTTGCGCGAAGTTATTTGTTGCGTGGAGTACTAATAAAGGCGTTCAGTATTCCGTGAGGTGACGGAATGAGACTTCATGCTTGAACCACCACGTTTCAACGGCGCTCCGTGGCCGTGCACGTTGTTTCAACAATGCTGACAATGAGCCCTCACGGAATTCATCCCCTCTTACACGCTGCCCCTCCCAATGCTCTTGCGCTCCTCCCAAATGTTTCCTTTCACCCCTATTTCAATCCACAATAAGTGGCCTACAAGAAACCCGATGTAATTTTAAAAATTTATATATTATGCAAGAATATTGTTATTTTAAACGTTTGACTATGTTCAAATAGAAACATGTACAGGGTTCAAGAAAGATTAATTGCTTCTTTGTTTATCTAACTTGCATAAGCACTAGAAGAAAAAATTAATCTCTGTTCAGCGTTTTTCCAATTCAAGAATGATACTAACTACTTAACGTAACATAATGTCGTTGTCAATCATTTGATTGATAAGGGCAGGCTACTAATATTTTTAAAAATATACCTCTTTAGTTGCAATTGAGAGAATATAATAAATAGTAAAATATGATGATTGGGAAATTAAACTTTTGTGGGAATTAATTCGTAAAGTTGTGCAATACTTTTTTCTCCAATGTCTGTCAATGTGTACTTCAGCGATTCTGATAAATTCCTATAAACAGTTGGCGTTTTCTTTCATTATATCACAAAAATAATGTCTACACTTTTGGCACACGTGTTTGCGAGTAGTTATCTTCAAGTAGTTTTTGATGCTTCTAATGGCTTCAGAATTCTAAGTAGCTGCAATTATTTTGGCTCTTAAGGATTGTATAATTTGCCTTCAAAATGGAGTAAAAATGTTTTCATTTAAATTTCTCTCGGCATACTTTAATATGCATATTTTTCACTTAATTTTCTCAGCGAAAGTCATTCTTTCCTAGATGTGTATTTGCGTTCAATTAAATTCAGAGAAGCATTTCAAATTAACGAGGGTAGAAATTGCATTAATATTGTCAAACAAAAGTATTTTATCTTAATAGCTGATTGCGTCAAAGAAGAAATTATTGACCATTTAAAAGGAAAAAATATCACTCTTAGCCGATTATACGTAGGTTCAAAAATGGAGCATGAGGCCATGAAACATCAAGATATGGTTTTCTTCAGATTTTATAATCGTTAAATCATCTAGATGAAATCATATATATGGTGTACCTGAAAATTAATAACCAATGGACCCATTTTGAAAACTATATTTGCTGTAATATAGTGAGGATCAAACTTTTGTTTGAAGAATAAGGAAAAAAATACTATTTAGTTGTCTTATTTGGATGTGGTACATAAAACTGGACACTAAAATTCCATGAAAATCTCGAAATTGGAAAATGTTTTCATAAAATCATTAATACAGAACTACTGTACCTATACCTCTCCATTTGGACTATCTTCAATTGAAATATTTCTCTAGGCGTTTAAATATTTTTGATAAACTAAAATATCATTGAAATTGCCAAATATTTTTTGTCTGTCCGAAATAACAGACAAATACGAATTTTCATCCTGTTATACTGATTTTTGTCCGGTAGGAGGTATCAAGAAAATAAGAATAGAGGAATGAACTACGTAACCGATTCAATTCACATGTCATTTTTCCCGCGAACTACTTATAAGAGATATAAATAACTGTAAGCTTAAGGAACTATCGGAATTAAACTACTTTATTATCCATTCTAAGTAGTCTAATACATTGTCATTGTTTCATCTAACCTTATTATATTGTCCATATTACTACTAGCCGATCGTCTTTTATGTCTAGTGAAGTATCAGTAAAGTGCGCTTGAGTTCCGCAGTGCATGTACCCGTAGTTATGATTCTCTACATTGTTGAATTACTTTTACACATTTATTGCAAATAACAATTAAGACGAACTTAATATTTTGATATTTCATGCCTGGAGTAGTATCACACTCAGTGCCACACCAAAGCGTTGTGCTGAATGGTACAATATCTTACCAGATGTATGTGCCAAATGTGCATTGAAATATTTGGAAATATTGCCGGATAAACAACACTTAGTATTTGGAACAATTTGTAAAAAAATTATAAAACAATATTTAACTACTAAAGATTTGCATTTACGATACGGCTCGACGACGGTAATACGTTGCGTCCTTTTGTTGTCGCAAACGTATAAAATTGTTTAAAAAATTAACTCTTCATTATAAAACATGTACATTTAAATAAACCTCTTAGCACTTTAGCATAATTTTACTCGTCAGCTTGGTCACCAAATTCAACAAAAAGTGTGCAAAATATTTTAATTTTCAATTCGTTTCCCACATTTTTACCAATTTTAGCAGCAATACTTTAGTTACGGTCGTCATGACTTCGAGAGGACACAAATAATGAAGAAATTAGAAAAAGCGGGGAAGTGTGACAAGAAAGGAGCTCAAAACCATACTTATGTGTACAGACATGCCGAAAAAAGAACATTTAAACGAAATACACATGAATAAGTTAAGTCAGAAAAAATTCCATTACTTAAATACGTCATCATCACAGCGGGTGATATTTTCAACAGATCGCAACCTTGCCCAATGGCACATTAACAGTTAAATTCTTCATTATATCACCGACTCAAAACTTCCAAAGAATTGACAACCGAAGTGAACCTTCGCACTGTAAATAAAACCCGCGTTCCAATCCCACACGTACCCGTAGGACATCATGCCGACCTTTGGACCATCTCGTTCCCACTCGGAAGAACCAGGTTGAGTCCCGCCACGGTCCCTTCAAGAACGATCACCTTGGAAGAAACCATGAAAACTCTAGGAAACGATGGAGGTCCGTGGTCACTTAAGAAATGGTGGAAGGGTCGGGACTTCGGTGAGATAAGGTGCGTGGTGAGTCCTTAAAGAAAGATTGTTGAGGATGCCATCGAGGAGAGAGGTGGGCGAGATGGGATGTGGTAGGCGGGGGTGAAGGGGGTGGCCGAGGGGACATGGGCGGGGAAATGGCTTGTCACGTACGCGGGTGGTCGCAGTATTCCACGAACACACCCATAACCTTCTATCCGGCACTCTCGCCATATGACCTCCTCCACCTCCTCCTCCTTCAGCCTCCATCCACCCATCCGGTCCCCACCCCCCTCTCGTGTTCCCCTTCCGTCCCGCGCCCCGAGTAAACGTGCGCGCGTCCTTCCCTCAATGGGTATATCTAAACCACCACCCAGGGGTGAAAGGGGGGGGGGGATCAAGAAGTTTCACAAAACGGCACACCCCGCCCCCCTTCCTCCGTAACTAACTCCTTCGCCCTTTAATAGTGTTTTCCCATACTTAACTACCCGTTTCGAAGGGTGTTTTTTTTCCGTTTCCCTATCTCGCGCCTTGAATTCGTGGAGTGCAAAAATTATGGATGATATACCTACCATCCGAGCGGCGTTTAAGGCGTCAAAAGAGGTGCGTAAGCACCGATTGCACTCGTGAACGCCCTTCCCAGTCCCTCGGTTCGATATTTATATGCGGTCAATTACTAACGCCCACAAAATTTGGATTGCAAAGAAATGCTTCCAAGATAATTCAATTCAAATTCAACGTGTGGTTTATGCTCATAATTAATTTATCGTGAAAACGGTCAGGTGAGGTATTAAAAAAAATTGCGCATATCACATCGAGTATAAATTGTATGTGGTCGCGTTAAGTCTCCGATTTTGTATTCGAATCCCACCCCAGATTAGGATTTCATTGATTTTCATTCAGTTCTGGTGGCTTTCCCACTGAGAAACCCTGATTTATAAATGTTTACACATATTATTGTGGATAGAATCAGGAGTAAGAAGCACATATAGGGTCTCTAACAGTTTCTCTCGTGTATACGGATTCACAATATCTGGAAGAATCTACCAAAACCGAATAAATTTCAGGAAAAAATATGCAAGAAGTATTATTCATAGGAACACACATTCTGAGGAACGGAAATTAAAACTGGTGAATGAAATTATTCTTTAGATACTGATTCCTAAAGGTTTTCGCTCATTATGTTCAACAGCTTACATTGCAGATACTTTGGTGTCGCGTTTGGTATCGCGTTGGTTGATTGGTGCTGCGGATACCACGGTTCACCCCACAAAGTCGTCCACTGAAAGAAATGGGCGAGGAACATGCAGAATCAAATCAAACGCTCCTCCATCCCACGCAATAAGGATTAATTGGCTTTGGGAGCACATGTATTCGGCAGATTGGGCACGCGGCGACATGAATCGATCGCACTCGTCTTTTCGTGCGAGCTCTCGTGTTCCTGACCATCCGACAGAGAGCCGGCAATTAAAATGCCAAAATGAGGACGAAAAAATCCTCGCCGGACACCCGGCGTGGCTAAAATTAAGAGGGAGGGCATCCCATTTACAGCCCTCCTCGGTCTCCGTTCGCTAATCCAACCCACTTTATCTGCGCGCGACCATAGTAGTGCGGCGACAAGGGGGGACAGACCTCGAGTCGATTTGTCTCCCATCTAGATCCCGAAAGGGCTGGAGGGAAAAGGGTGGGGACTACACGCCAGAGCTGCCAACTCACCCTTGAGGTCTTGAGACGGGGGATGGTGGGTTTATATACCTGAACAAGTACAAGGGACCGTGGACCGGAAGTTGGTTGTTGAAGTCGGGGAAAGATGAACTACACAGCAATTCGCTCTCGCTCCTTCTCGCTCATTCATCTCTCCTCAGCCCAATGCTCCCTCCCTCTTTCTCCCTCTCCACCTCTCTCACCCTCCTCCCAAACGGATCAAATAAATCTCTCTCCACCACTTGCATCCAGCGAATAAAATGCGGCGGTGGTTCTTTTCTGAAGGGCCTCTTGAAAGCTGAGGTCAAGAGTAGGTGGAAAATTACGACCGGCGAGGGTATGGAAAGTGAGAATGACGAGGAAACTGGCGGCATCCGCTCAGGAAAAATCAAAGGTCGCATTGTTTTAAGGTCTTTCACGGAATCCTGGCCATACTCTATGAGGAATCGGGAATGGATTGATATTGAATTTCTCCATTCTGGGGGGTGTGATGAAAATCGTGGCAATCGGTGAAATGATTAGACACAATAAAGTACTCATCTCGAGATAAAACTTGATATTTCCTTCACAGATCTATGAAACTAATCGATAAATAAAACATTCGTTCCAATTAATGAGTTCTAGATAACCAAAATACACCAAAGTTGATTCTTTTCTTGCGCTTTTCTATACTCTTCTGAGGAACCTGTAAAATTCAATAAACCTACAGCGAATCGCTGTATCCTCATGAGAGAAGAGACTTGAATAATTCATCAGAAGGCACCTAGGTTATCATAGCGCAAAACGCCGGTACTATATGACAAAATCCATAACGCTTTTTGTACTTTGAGACAATTATTCTTGGAAAAATGTCGCCGAATTTATGTACGTAAGATATGCGTGCACATAGGTAAAGAAAACAAAATGGAATTACTCTGGTCATTTAATAAGGGCTCCGAAAGGACTAAAATGGCAGTACGCCTAAAAACGATAAAGAATCTTGTTTTCCTTTTTAACAGCACTAAGATATTTTGAAAGCAATAATGATATCGGCAAATAGACAAGCGCCACATAAAAGCTTTAAATTAAAATTTTTGTAGGCTTTCAGCGGGAGACCTTGTGTGAAATCGCACTGTCCTCTGAAATATGATTGTTAAAACTTCGCACCTCGCCCACGAAGATTTCCGTCGTTAATTCATTCGCGCGTGAGTGTCGCTCACTACTTTATTCTCTTATTATACGGCCGTAATGAGCAGTTCGTGTTTTATGAAACTGGTGATGCAATACTCGATGAGGAGTTGGGAAAACATGGGAGGACGCATTAGTTCCTACGTGTCGAGCGCTATATGTTTAATATCTGAGCCACAAGGGAACACGTCGCTCACAAAATTAACACAAAGGTACAGGCTTTAATTCATTATATCAAAGGTTAAACATCCATTTTCCTGAAATAAATGATTATCCTAGTAATTAACCTAATTGCATACAATCAAATCCTAATCTACATAATCTTAAGTTGAATCTCATCATGCGTAAAATAAATTAATGCTTGAAAATAAAATTTATAACTTCTTGGAAAAATTTCTTTGATTCTAAATGAACGTTTTATAATAATTATATAAACACACATGGCACCATTAATTATTTTCATCTCTGTCACACCGAAACCATTATTTACAAATGGTTACATTTTCATGTGATTAAATGAATTTCTTCCTCGGTCTTTCCTTCTGCTGATATACTTATATCAGCAGAATATTAATTTTATCCACATGATCAAGTCAACAGCATTTTAAAGCATCAATTTGTTTAGTATTAATTACATAATAACTTGAGCTCTACGAGTTTAACCAAGTTAATAGTTAGTACAAATATCCCCTTGGTGGAATAATTATGTCGCCATTATCATTTTGGATTTCTCTGCGCCTTTGGAGATTTTCTCTGCGCCTATTCATTCAGTTCTTCATTGAAATTAGGGCACGGATGTTGCATTGTTCACCTATTGGTTAAATTGACTCGATCCAAATGCTTTGTTCACGACACGGGATATTATGAACATCTGGCTCACCTACCTACTTATATGGATTTCACCTCGGGTATCCCTGGTACGGGAAACTGCTGTCCACCTAACTACCCGGTTGGAGGATAAAGTGGCCATTTTTTCAACATCGGTGAGGAAAAAATATCCCCACCCATTAGCTCATCCTTCCTCTTTCACCGATAAAATATGCGCGTTTTCCTTCGTCGTAGTTTCCCTCTATCTCTCTCTCTCTCTTTCCCTTTACTTTGTCTCATCCCCTTCCTTCATTTTAGGCCTCGAAACCACTTCTACATCTCCTCATTCACCACTCCTTATTCCCCCTAACATTTTGCTCCGCGCATTTTTCCTCCACACGCTTGTATCCCTCCCCCACCACCCACACACACACACACACAAACACACACGACTCTTGCCCCTCTCCTTCCACCTGCTCACCATCTAAAAAAGCATTCCCACTCTCAACACGTGTTAAACTCATCTCCCGCCTTCATTCATCTCCCTCTTTCTCTCTTTTTCTTTCTCCCTGCTTCGAGATTCACCACCGCCCCTCCACGTCTCATTCCAATTCCTTCCTGTTTTTTTTCTTACGTCTCCGAGGTCCCACCCTTCCTTTTTTACTTCCCTCCCTCTCTGTCATCCAGCCTGATTTCATCACCACGATCCCTCGCACCTCCGCTAAGGGTTCCTCCTCCTCACCGATCCCTTGCCACCTTAAGCGGTACCGCTCAATCACGTCCCTCCCCGAACCCTTTTAAAGACGGTTTACGTCCCATGTACCCCTCTTGTCCCACTGTCTTGCCTTTGTCACTAATACTCCACTGATTACCACTTCATCTACTCAATTCTCCGCGCTACCATTCAAATGTGCCAAGGATTCAACCTCGTCAATTACCCTAGTCCATATCCTGGGTGAACATATCCCTTAAGGGGTACCACATGACCTTACCTGGGAGTGTGAGATATTTTGATGAATAAAGTGAAATTAGATTTAGTTTATCACATTCAATAAATGTAACAAACAAAAGGAAATCTACCTGGACATGTACTAGAATTTTTAATAAACCAATGACCTCGGTATGAGAAGGCAAGTGTTTTGATCACTTGAATAGAAATTATGTTAAGATTTGTTATTGATTTTTGGATTTATTAAAATAGACAGCTAATCGGGGGAAAAATTCAGAAATTTTAGGCCAATTGAAGTCCAAATTTAGGTCAAATTGAAATATGGTTAAATTTAAGTCAAATGGAAATAGTAGGTTAATTTGAAATATGTTTTGCTCGAGGAGATGTGTGTGTACCTTTGAACGTATCGGCATGTGTGCTTCGCCTAAATACCAATGTTGCCAAACTTTGCTACACGTAACCTTCAGGCTAGAGAGCAGGTCTGTAACTATCGGGAAATAGGGAAACAATAGACTCTATTTATCTCTTTTACTGTACACGGATAAGCTATGTAAGTAATATTCACATGGTGCTTATTATCTTTAATTCCTCTGTCATCCTATGCCATTGATACATTCTATGCGGTTTGATATGACAAATTTTGAGAAACACAGTGGCGCTCATTGATGAAAAACTTAGGACCCTCAAATACGTATGCACAATTCCAAGGCCCTTTTGGGCAAAGCTTTCGTGGTGCAAGTAAAGCGGATATTGGTTCAATATCCCAGGATCTTTCTCGACTCCATATTGGGTCATGAGTTTAAGAAGGAAGTACGAGAAAAAATAATTCTTGAATTCCGAATGGGAAACCGCAATTTGGGTGGAAAGGATAAATATTACGTCGGGAACGATAGAACGAGGGGAAGAACGGATCGCCATCATTGGCGAGAAGAGAAAAATTGTAGTTGGTTTATACTCAAATGACCTATTCACTCGATAGACGGAGTACTCCAACCTTAATGCTGTTTGCTTGGTATCCTATTGGGGACAGGAATAGAGTTTCAATATCAGCCACCCGCGTCTTTAAAACTGCAACCATAACATGAGAAGCGCGTACTACCGTTGTGCCAAGATCATCGTAGAAGTAGAAGTATCATCGTATCTCGTAGAAGTAAACTCTTCAGAGAGAGCCCAGGAGTTATGTACTGTGATTCAATAAGTTAAAAATTGAGAATATGTCACCATGGAAACCTGATGGTTTTCGGTTAGTTGTAAGGAAATACTTAAAGTTATTATTATTTAATATTTCA
Organism: Hetaerina titia; assembly: GCA_037158775.1. Classification (NCBI taxonomy): domain Eukaryota; kingdom Metazoa; phylum Arthropoda; class Insecta; order Odonata; family Calopterygidae; genus Hetaerina; species Hetaerina titia. The sequence continues at coordinate 35,497,060 of CM073776.1, read as the reverse complement.
ACCACCTATTCTACTTCACGACGAATGTATACCAAGAAATATAAAACAATATACAGATGGAAAAATATAATTTCGATGTTTCATATAATTTAACCTTTTGTTGACAATATATAAAATGTAACAAACACTAATCCAGCACACTGAAACAATTTATACACATCTACATCTACATAATACCCCGCAAGCCGCCGCAAGGGCGTGTGGCGGGGGGTGTTAGGTCACCACCCAAAAAAGGAGAAAAGAAATACCGCATTAAAAACCAACACACACATGCAGACCCCAATCCATAACATTAATCAACATCTAAACATTGATTTTAATAATAATAAAATCTGTAGTTGCACAGTTTATTGATTACACTCTAGTCATAAAATGTCAGTTACCAGGTTACCTTCTGGTTTCCTATAGTTCCTAACTCTGTGGGGTATTTATCACAGGTAACGTTTATAATGTCCTGGAAGCTACCAACAAAGGTTTCTGCGTATTAGCATCTTTGTCATAGCATTAAGGTAATAATGATCACATCTAAAAGTGAGAAGGAAGGCATTCACATGCAGGAAAAATTGAGAAACCAAGAGTCCAGGAGTTCTTTAGGAATAAAATATCAGGGAATGCTACGACTCACTATGCATAGAGACGTTGTATATCTTACTGCAATATTGTCCAAAACTTAAAATGGGTGATAATGAAGGGACCAGGAGTTTGTTAACTCGAGGTCTTGTAGGTGATTGCTTGAATGGATTGGATGGTTTGGCTATGGTCGAGCATCGACTCGATTGGGGATGGGGAACGAGACAGCGGGAGAATGGTAGTAAGCAGACTCGGTCGAAGATAGGACGAAAGACGGACGGGAAGATAAATTAAGGAGGAATGTAAAAAGGAGGAGGTAGAGATGAAAGGAAGATAAAGAAACGTGCATGAGGACGATGTGCTTGCATTACACGAGATGGGAGTTGGACTTTTAAAATACCAACCCAGACGGACGCACGCTTTCTCGGCAAGTGTTAAGAAAATCCTCTGTTTAAAAAAAAGAAAATATTTTAATCAATTACCCTGCCTCGTGAGTTAATTTAGACCTAGGGCGTGCGAAGCATGTCCATTCAAGTTTTACCGACGTCAGACTCTACCGGACCATTATACCATTTTGCAACTATTTTACTCAAACCATCAATGACTTAAATTGATGGCTTTTTTAGAATATGAAAACTGGGGTATAAAAGAGTAGAATAGTAGTTTTTTGGAATATGAAAGTATGGGGTATCGTTAAGAAAAATTAAAGTTCTATGAGATACACAATGAGTTTGAAGGTCACACTCGAAGCCATTCACATATAATTTATTTGCACGGTAACTCTAGCTTTGTTATTTTTGTAATCATGGTGATAACTCTGATGAATCTTATTAATGAATTCCAACTTCTAAATCATGGGTTTGAAAGAATGCCAACACAAATCTTTTTCCATGATTAATCATTTTGTTATGATATGTTTGAAGAGCACCACTGATCTAGTTCCAGAAATTAAACCGTTTTTCAGGTGGAAGATTGAGTAAATCTACTATTGCTTCAATCATTTACACCCGCCAATTTAGTCGGCGAAAAGACCCGAAGTGCTGCATCATCACCCAAAGGAAAGGAGAAAAGAAATTATTTGAAGGAACTTCCATTGTCATCTTAATGGTCCACTCAACTTTATTTTATGTCTATATATGTACAGCATATCAACTTTCCAATTTTGTCGCCATTTTCCAAGTGACGTATGAGATATACAATTATACGTATACTCGTATATCCTATAGGTATACTCGTAACCGTATTTTGAATTATCAGAAAATCTTACAATAATTTTAATAACTTAAAGAGAGTGGGAGTTAGGTATTTTGTAATGTTAATGAAGTGATTTCCCAAGATTTTCGGGGACTTCGATTAAAGTGATATTTTTGTTCATCTCCGCCCTTTAAATGCTGCCGAAAGACTTTCATCAAATACCTAATACCTATTTCCAAAAATAATATTAGCAGTTTACCAAGCTGCTTTAAACGATTGCGGAAATTAGGTTATGTTCAACTAGTACAGGAAATCTTGGGAATTGTTATCGTACGACTTCATGGCATAGTGTGTGATTCCACAGAAATAGTACATTGAGAGACGTGACGTATAAGGAATTATAATGAAATTTATAACCGGACCGATGATAACATAGCGAAGAGAGTAAGTGGAACAACTTTTTGATTTGTGAATGCTCTCGATGTAGAAATAAATATAATTTCGCGTTTTTTCATAATTTAAATGCAAATATAAGCATGTGAACATATTTATTACAATATTTACCTTTGTGGCCTAAAAACCAGCATAAATACTGTGTTTAAATCATAAATATAATAATGCAACCATTTCAGAGAGTAAAAATCATTCGCCTTGACCGGGATTCGAACCCGGAACCCTCGATATCCGGCCGAGTGCTTTAACCACTTAAGCTACCGAGACGTCCTCTTACACTCTGAAATTTTGGGGGCTTTAAAGGAACAAGATGTTATGACGAAATACCGTACATACAATGTCACAGGCATTCGTAGTCGTGCGCGACGCACAACAGTCCACGATGTTAATAAAGCCAATTTCAAACACTTAGGCCGTTCATACCTTACACAAATTTCAAGAAACTGTAATAGTAACTTTAACGGAGTCACCCGCTATGTGTGCATTATAATGCAACCATTTCAGAGAGTAAAAATCATTCGCCTTGACCGGGATTCGAACCCGGAACCCTCGATATCCGGCCGAGTGCTTTAACCACTTAAGCTACCTTCCTAGTTCCTTTAAAGCCCCCAAAATTTCAGAGTGTAAGAGGACGTCTCGGTAGCTTAAGTGGTTAAAGCACTCGGCCGGATATCGAGGGTTCCGGGTTCGAATCCCGGTCAAGGCGAATGATTTTTACTCTCTGAAATGGTTGCATTATAATGCACTCATAGCGGGTGACTCCGTTAAAGTTACTATTACAGTTTCTTGAAATTTTTTCATAAATATAACGTTTAATGTAGGAATATGCGTTAAGTCAATTATATAAAGTTTGTATTATTGTGGGGAAAGAGATTTTATCCCTTTATGTGACATTTTCGTTAACGTATCTATCGCGAAAACATAATGCCACACCAAGTTAGATGTAAGATAGTCACAATAAAAGGCAATTAATTATAACAAATCAAAGTCTGTTTCCTAAACCCCATCAGGCGGTACTTTTCTGCAAAGGACCATTTAACTGGATATTTCAAATCTATTTTGTCCAGAAACTTAGCATCTTAACGATTATATAAATGAAATATTTTCTCTCTCTCGAATGTGTCCCACATTTCTGAATTGAACCTTGAATTCTGAACAAAAGTTTCTAATCGACGATTGATTAGATAATGACATTTAATACTTCTCATTCCGTAAATGTTTAGTAATTTTTCCTTTTGGTTCTAAGGAAAAATTATTGTCTGAGATAAAAAACGTCTCCACGCCTGTCTGAGAGAAAACGGTTAACAAATTTCCCTACTTATTAAGGTCACTGGAAGCACTTTCCACTGTATAGCATTTTAGTATCAAAGTACAACTTAAAAAATGGAAAATGTTATACTTCCCCCGTTTCTCTGACCTTAAGTCAAAATTTTATCTTCCTTACAGAGCTATTGCAACTCAAAAAGGCAAATGGGGCAGAGTACGCCCGAATCTTAAATGTTCGAAACACGTTAAATTTACCATTAACGGAAAGTCGCGAGAAGTATTTCGCAAACCCATAAAGTTGCCCGAAAACACCTAGAGTGTGGCGGGTCATATAATGAGGAGGTCGCATCCAAGAATTTGGAAGAGAAATCCGTCATAAAACTTGGTAGAATCCTGTAAAGAGCTAATTCCAGTTTTACTGCTGCCAAAATTACAAAAGTGGTGATTTGATACCTTCCCTGCCAATGAAATTTTTCGCTAACACATAAAGTCTAATTTTTCGAGGTGAAAATAGTTATTTGAATAAGTGAAACGTTAAGCAGCAGCCCAAAGAGAAGTAGATAACCGCGTTCGTCTATCTTCCACTAAACAAGGCAGTAGTTAACCATGTCTTGAAACTAATATGGGAAGGAGGACATAAGGGGTGAAACGTCAGAATGTGAAGAATTTGGTGTAAGTAACCTAGGGTCAGCTTAAGCTCACAATTAATGAAATATGCTAAGATAAAAAAAACGTATTTTAAGGACTCAACCAACTGGTATATCCCTACCATTGATAGGGATTTACCAGTTTAAGTATGTGAACCCGAATATACTACGTAAGCGATCTAATATTAAATGGGGTGTATCAATTTGGGCCTTTAATAACCATGTTAGTCTTCAGTACTACTTTAAGGCAAAATATCAAGGTCGGTTACAATTTAATTTGATAGGATTACTACTGTTGAAGAGGGTAGGCCAACTGCATGGTAAATTGATAACTCACTCAAAATTTAAAAAAAAGTTGAATTAATATTTACGATAAATTCATATCAAATATTGAGGTAACTTTACACTAAAATATATTTTAAACAAAAAATAGGAATTAACACACATTAGTCCCTGTGAGACAGGTGGATTAAAGCATTTATGAACTGGAGTCCGGGGTGAGGGTATTTCTGGATTCAGGGTTTATTTACTCGTATGAATGGATAAAAGCATTAGTATGTGAATTATGTTTTCTTAATGCGGGTATTTTCTTGTACATTATTGTTAGTGCCAAAGGGTTATTATTATGGTTTCTAGGTTTTTTGGTTAATTATTGACTGTAATTCTAGGCAACTGGGAATATTATCAATACTCAGAAAGCTCGCACCCTAAGACGACCACGATCACAAGCAAATTGGAACCTTACGTTTTCTCCCGGGGTTCTAACTCGGCATCAGTGTGACTGAGGGAACCCACAACATTCGGCAAGTAAGGAAGAGAAGCGACAGCCGACTGGCTAGAAACATAGATATTATTGTCCGATGATTGATTTATTTCCTCATATAATTTGTCCCTATATTTTCACTTATGTTATTTGTCCTTTATAATTTCAAACTGTCAATATATTTTGTCACTATATTTTCACTTATATTATTTGTCATTTATAATTTCATACTGTCAATGTCTTTCCCAACTAGAGTAATACATATTTTTATAGTGTTAATGAAAATATAAAATTAAAAAACCAAGTATCTATATTTATTCTTGAGGGGATAATCTGAAGGAAGAGAGCTGGAAAGATGGCTAGGGTCAGATTCCAGGTAGTTTAACCCTGAACGTGTGATTTCTCAGACACATGAAAATTATAACTTAGTTACCACAGGTGTCAAAGGGAAAGAAACTCGGTCTCTATGCCCATGTTCAAATATGAATGACATAGTCTGTTACGTCACATCGACCTTTAGCATAGTCTCAATGTCGATCACCAGTGAATTTCCTTCGATGCACATCCCCGTCAGCGAGAAGAACTAGCCCGTACATTATACACGTTTCAATCTCGTTTCCGCTCACACGATGCGGATTCGTTCAATAAACGGAAACCGTCGGATTGAGATGCGTTGGAGGGTTTGAGGGTGGAGGACGGGGGATCGGAACGGGGTATGTGAATGGAGTGGAATGCGAAGGAGTGGGTAAAAATGGAGGGGAAGTGTGTGTGTTTGAGTGGGTGGTGTGGGAGTGCGTGGAATCATGGGAAGAAGAGGCGAAAGAAGATATTCATGGTGGGAGGGAGAGGATGAGGAAGAGGTGGAGGAAAATGGGGGAGGGGCGGATGAGAAATGAAGGGACAGCGCGGGCTGGTGAGTGAAAAAAGGCGGGAACAGGCGAGAGTGAAATGGGACTCTCCTTTCCTCTTGGACCGGTGGAGGAGAAGAGAGTTTTTAGTGTTCGTCTCGGAGGGGGGGGGGAGGGTTGAGGGAAGGCGTTGAATGGGATGGTCGTGTGCGAGCAGAGTCGCGGACATTAGCGTGGGGAGATGGGAAGGCCATGCGTCGGGACGAGCTTTTATTAAAAGAGGGCGTATTTGCTTCAGGAAAACTCGCCTTGTCCGTGGATCTGTCTGGTTCGTTGTCGAGGGAGAGAGGGTGGAAATAGGGGGAGCGCGTGAACAGGCGTTACGGCCGTTTTGTCAACCCCATAAGCGCTACAAGCTGGGAGAGAACCTTCACGAAGACGGCGCACGTATCTTGGTTGTCACTAATGCGTCATTTTACGTGACTGATTACACGGCTTTTCTGGTTCCTCCTATTATGAACCTCGGTAGGATAGGTAACTAATTTTACAGTACCAACCCACGCGCTCTCGAGTGATTTTCGTCCGTTAAAGGGGACGCTCCGGAGATTTATTTTGTCTTCCACTACTAAAAGCGAGCTAGAGCTTGAAAAAAAGTGTGTGGGAAATTCTTCAGCAAAAGTTTTACAAATATAAATTACAAAGCATTGAACGGAAAGTCTAAATATTTCACCTACGGTAAAAGAATTACTAAAACGTGCATATTTTTTATTTTGTGAATATATGGATAATTAATGATACTAAAAATGGCATGATGACCGGTATACTTTAGCTTACATGTATCTAAAAATTTTATATATATATGTGACATCGTCTGAATCTAAGAGTTACATCTGCATTTGCTCAGAAAATCTTGTAGTTTCTACTTGGTGTGGCGAAGAAACATCAATTAAGAATCAATTTAATTAAGTTCATTACAGTCTTCGAAACTTGATTAATTTTTTTCGTGGTAAGTATAGCAACAATGGCGAACAAAAACGTAAACGTAAAATCTGAATACATTATCAAAAATGAGAAAAAATAGAAGGAAATCACATATCTAAAGCTTAAAAAAATCACCTAGAACAACTTTATTAAAAATTAAATAAAAAAATAATAGCAATCTTAAAATAAAATAAAATTGTTTATTTTTCAAGAAACTGCGGGAGATGGCGCAACAGTAACTTGTAACGGAGTAATCCGCTACTAGTGCATTACAATGCAACAATTTCAGAGTGTAAAAGTCATAGGCAAATGATTTTTACACTCTAAAATTGTTTCATTATAATTATTTAATTTCAGATTATTTTAACTAATAGATCAATTAACAAATAGATACTTAAAAGTGATGTTAACTTTAGGAACTAACTTGAGAAAATGAAATACACATGACAGCATCCAATGATTATATAAATACTTATTTATTTCCTTAATATGAAAAATAAACAAATTTGAATGACTGTCTCCTTGTATTGACACTGATTGCTCAAAGAACAGTTCATCATTCAATCTTAATTATGATATTAATCTTTTGCCATTAAAAAGGCATATAAATATTAACTGAACATTTTAAATATTTTTACGTAATATATTTATTTATAAAGTATGATTAAAATGGCCTTGCATCCATCTGTGTTTTTTGCAAACTATCTCAAGCCGATGTTTATGAAAATATATTCTTTACTCACTTTAAATGGTTTCCCTCTCATTACCTTAGCTCAACCAAAATCCCTAGTTGATAATACCACTGTTAGTGTCCATAAACATTGAAAACAGCTGTCTCATTACCGTCAACCGCTGGAAGCCTTCCCGAGAAACATCCTGTGAGAACTCAAACCTGGAATGCCAACTTCCCGAAATTTTCATTCCTCGGAACTCGACGTGAAGATATCATCGGCGTACTAAATGCCAGGTGGGTGGGTGACGTTTTCAAGTGCCCGTCAATATTTAACTAGCACGGGAGCCGGACTGGGAATTTGTTTTCCCTCTCTGACCCCACTTCCCCGAAGGGCAGGACAATCCTCCACTTGAGTGAGCCTAGGGAGAGGGACTCATTCTTACCGACGACTCAAGAAGAGCGATCGGACATCTCCCGGATCGAAAGACAATGCCTTGCCAACCTGCACGTCCCCACTGATCATCCAGACTTGACAAGGGGGACGGAACCATTCCGCCAAAAAAAAAATATAAGTGGAAAGAATATGGAGAATGCTCTTAGGTTCTCAAAGAAAAAGAAATAAAGTATGTGGAGATGTTTTCAAGATTAAAAAACGGGGGATCTGGTTGGCTACGGGACAGGAGGCGAAGGAGGTTGAGGTGAGAATAGAATAGCGGAAGCAAATGCCGTCCATCTCCGGACAAAAACGCCCAAAAGCGTGTCGTGGGGAGGGAAGAGTGGTCGTTGTCGGTGGGGGATTGGACGACCGAGCATTCAAAAAGCCCCATCCTCTCTCCACCGGGAGGAGCGCGAGGCCGTTGTCGCAGGGATCAGCGCGTGACAAAAAGGGTGTGAAGGTTGGCCACCACTTAACCAAGGTGGGAATGAAAGGTATGTCCCCGTGGCTTTGGAGTGGGCAAGAGGGAAGAGTCGTCTGTGTTGGCATCCTTGCGTGTGTGTGTGTGTGAGCGCGAAGGGAAGGGACAAGGGAGGAGGAGCAAGGAACGGACAAGAACTCCCATCCGATCCACCCAAAGCCCGAAAATCTTCACTCCACAGGGTCGACCTGGGTGGCCCTCCCTAAACCCATTGTCGCGTCCTCTTCATTTTGGAGGGTGTGAGGAAAGGAGAGAGAGGGAGAATGAAGGGGGGAGGGGAGCCCGTGTCACTGCCGTTTCACACGAGTCCGGAGACACCCTCTGGACCTCCACTCTATTGGGATCCTCCATTCATTTTCCCCGAACCTATCTCTGGTCTCCCTCCATCTCGTCCTCTCCCTCTCCCATTGTCAAGTTACACACACCTCTCTTTCTCTTTTCTCTCCAGAGGTGTGAGTGCCCATGGGGGGAAACCATTCCGGTCGCTACAAGAAAAACGCGCTCCGTCGTCGTAATTCAAGAGGTCGCCTATTCGGGCGTTGAGATCTCCTGATAAAGTGGGAGCAGGCTCCTTCACGTCTGTCTCTTTTCTCTCTCTCTCGCCTTGAGGCCTCTCGGAAGGGCGGCGGGAGGGTTGGGCAGGGGTGGGCGGAGGGGTGTAAGGGGACAAGTGCTGGCGTGTTTGTCGAGGAGTGGGAATAAATCACACCCGTGTGGAGGACCCAGTGATAAAATAATACAAGACAATGACCATTAAGCCGTTGGGAATTAAAACGACTCCGGATTTTTTTAAGTGCTCGCACGTTGCGATTTGTCCACGCGCTATGCTCGTGGGCAGGGGGATGGGACGATTTTCTAAATAGATTGCTTTTCTTTGGAACAGGAATGGAAAGCACGGGCAATGCATTTGAATTTCAAAAAGTGAAGATATTTTTGGGAAATTTGTAAATGCGTTTATGTCTTGACGAAATTTCTATTCCTCTTCCGTCTTCTGTGGAAGAGATTCTAGTGGAAGCTGATCATTAGATTCACTTTTCTTTAGAAAAATATTCCCAAAGCTCTCCACTACATCACTGTGTCTTATTTTGTGTTAGTCCTTTTGACTCATTGAGTTTTCTTAAAATCGTTTGACGACATTACTGGCTTCGGGTATTTATTTCATTACTTGCAATTTTTCAATTTTATTTCACGTTAAATGCAATGTTTTTTTAAATTTTACCTGATTTAATTCCATTTTTCAATGATTAAACTTTCAAAATTATGCCTCAAAATTAAATTAAAAAAAGCTCATTTTTTGTGGGAATTGTCCTTACCAAAGAGCAAAATATTATCCATAAGTGATTCGTTCTTAAGCAATTAGGTAATCTTCCGAAAAATCACATACGGAGTATATTTATTGATATTTGAATTATAATCCACATGCAGACATGATTAACTCATAAAATTATCTTGTGGTTGAGAGCAGTTGCGCTTTGATGGCTCGGCGATAGATGCTGCTGCACAGAAACGAACGTTAGCATAATTTTAGTGAAAATATTATCCACGTTTCAGCATGTAAAACTATACCAATCCTATCTTCCTAATAATACTTATATATCCTCCCTATGGAGCTTTAAATAACTAGCTTCTTTTGAAATACCTGAAGTACACTATTTCGATCTCAGTTCTCGTTGATATGTAATGCTTGAAAGGTGGTATGTCTTTCGGTAAGTGAAATTTGAAAATTTAGGTTAAGAAAGTCAATTTTTTTCGGTAAAATTGGCTGCTTTACTGGAAGATTTGTTCCTTTGGAAATCAAACGACTTATGTTTTCCAGGGATCCCTTTAGTATTATTCGTATATTAATCCGGGTTCCTCTATTCAATAACACTTCCTAGTATCCTCCAATATAAAGCAGTATTTTGAAATCATAACACGATATATTTTATTTCCCTCGGATTTCATTTGGGCACGACTATTTTCACCATACAGCCGTCATCCTCAGCTACACAGGTTTCCTGAAAATTACACCCATGCGTTGAAACTTGTCGGGTATAAATAAAATTTAAGTGAAAGGACAAATATTATATCAAATTTCGTAAATATGAAAATTCACATAGTTAAGGGTAACATTATCGATTAAAATAGTGGTAATAAGTAGTTATTAGAACGGAAGTGTGACAGTTGAGTGAGGTTAATTGTGTCGAGTTAAACAAAGAATCAAAGGACTGAATAATACACATCATATATATTACTTAAACCACGATTATAACGATGGTTAACATATTAAAGCATTGTCTACAGTATGTATTTACTGAATTATCCTCGTTAAAACAACGGTAATGAGTAACAAACATTTGTCCTTATACTAAACATCGCAATGCCAAAAAGTCCTTAAAAATTTGTGGATCAAAACTGACTGCGTTTGTATGGGAGAAGTAACGCCTCCTCCACCCGACCACCCTTCCCCCTCGTTTCCATGAGCCTTACACGTTTTTCGCGAGGCCTGAGCGCGGCGAAATAATAAAAATACCTCCGGGACGGGAATGTCTGGGTTGGGCTTCTTGGGAAGGGATGGAGAGGTTAGGTGGGCAGGAGTCGGGGAGGGAGGCGGGGTCAAGAGGTCGCTGGGGGAAGTGGGCGAGCGGGTGAGGAGGCCTAGCCGGCATATGAAGCTGCGTTCGGGGCCCGTGGGGACGGTGAGGGAGGGGTGCGGGGAGAGGGAGGGAAGTGCGGGGCTGTGTGGGAAGGAAGTCTCCCGGGCGGCAAATGGGAGGCAATAAAAGGAACAAGTTGCGATAGTGCGATGTGGTGGTGCAGCGTCCGGAGGAGGATGGGGAGACGAGGAAGAGAGGGCCGAGCCTCTGAACTCCCTCGAGTTTCGGGGCCGCGTGGCCCACGAGAGGGAGCGAGGCGTCACTGGAATGGAGGAACGGGGGGTGGGCAGCGCGAGAACGAGCCGTGGAACATTATTTGGGCAATTAAAAACGGCGGGGGAAGGCGTTTATTGCCGGGATGGCGGGACGGTGAGGGAACGGAAAGTGCCGGACACGCAATACCCCCACAGTTATTCGTGTCGGGTGGGGGAGGAGAGAGAGAGAGAGTGAAAGAAGGAAGAAACGAAGATAGGAATTTATTGCTCTATGGGATATGTCCTCTACGGAAACAATAAAATACACAGTAAGGAGAGAACAATTATCGAATAAGTTACGCGTCAGGAGTGGTTTACCAATGCCTATAACAAAAAATAAAAGCATAGCGTCGGAGTTATAGTAGGTAAGTACATGATGTAATTATAATAATACGATTATGATATTAAAATACGAGTGGAAAAGTATGAAAATACGCGTTTACATAAATTTTAATTATTTAAAATTAAATATTAAGCAGGAAACTGCGATAAATTAATTTAAAACAGTAATATGTAGGAATACTATATTTTCAAAATTTTATTAAATTCCAAGATATTTTCGCGGTTATATGAAATGATATTTGCTTAGAGACGGCAAAGTGAGCTGGGTTATGCATAAATTACATCAGTTCTCGTAATAATGTTGATAGTTATTTTTACAGATGTTTAAACAGAGAAATAAATAAAAGGAACGGTGGAAACGACGAGTATCTACGTTCTTCTTTCTCTAACCTCTCTCTCTCTCTCCCATTCTTTTGAATTTGGTTTCGGACTCTTGTCAAACGGGCCTTATGGTGGCGGGCGAGACAAGTAGGGACTGGTGCCGAGCTTGGTTCCCTCGGATTATGAGTCGTTTAAAATTTTTATGTCTTGCGCGTCCCCAACATGGGAGTGGAATCATCGCAGGCTTCTAATGTGTTGCTAAAAATACGCGTTATACGATGATTGGGACACGGATAAAAATTTCCGCAGCGGCCCATCACTCTACCTCATACCTAATTCAGGGTTATTTGTAACCGTGCTCGTGTTGGAGATTTGCTGGCTCTTATCATTCTTTACACCGCCGGGCAAAACTAAGGAATGGACATAGCAGCATAGGTAAACAAACCCGTGTCTCTGGGTAATTGAAATATCGGATCAATGAAACTTAACTCTTTCGGCTGCATTTATAAATTTAGAAATGGCAGTCTTCCAGATATATTTTAACTACGTGCTGCAAGATGTTGTCTATCAAATCTCCCGTGATCAATTATGATTAATTGTTAGCTTTGTCCTGTTGGTTGTAACTTAAGGAATGTAATCTAGTCACTGCCAAACAAAAGCATTGTCATAAATTATTCCAAGAAGAAGGCGAAAACAACAATTTCAAAAATTTATATAAAGGAATCAATTGAGAATGTATTCATAATAAGAATGAAATATAATATTTTATTTCTATATTGTTAGTTTTCAATAGTGACTGATATTTTGACATATAAAACGAGAGAATATTAACTTGGCTAAACTTTTGATCATTTGATTAACAGTTTTCCCTACAGGTAGAGTTTAATATGGTTTTCTACCTTGAACTTGTTTAGTTAGATTTTTAGGACTATCTAGATAGATACAAATACAAAATACACTTGCAAACAACAAATTATCATGTAGTATTCAATGAAAAAATGAGGATGGGTTCTCCTATGCCTCTTAAATTTACGGTGGCACTTTAGTAATATAATTTTGCCATTGTTCTTATCTGCCCCCAGATATTTTCTTTAGTAATGTCTTTTCCTAAATCTCTATCTCACAAGGATGTGGTCAATCTGTAATATTTCTACCATATTACGTATATCTCATGATGTCTTTCACATATTTATTTCTCTTTAGTGGTTGTGTAACTTTCTCATAATTTGTATACACTGTTTGCAGACCTTTTTTTATTTAAAATTTCATTCTAAAATGTATTAACTAAAATTTATTAACTAGAGGAAATTTGCTGTTTTGTTCATTAATATGTTCCAATTTAACCACGTCACGCTTAATACTACGCAATACGCTCCTATATTTTACCGAATATATTAGCCATCTTTATCAAGCCTGGAAGTGTATTTCGCTTATTGGCCACCACTGCGTATTTATCACTGCGAAAGCTTTATGAAATTTCGCAGCCAAATTCTATCTTTAGACGAACCGACCATCTTCAGCTAAGCTAACTCAGTCAAATCCTTTTCACGATTAGTAAATTTGAATTTATTGATTTATTCGATGTTTTGAAAGACTTCTCGAAGCCATTGGTCACTTACTGGTTGGTAAAGAACTTTCAAATAATAATTAACTATTATGTATCACACAAAAATATAGCATGTGGTTTCAGTATAACTTTGTTATTTTGGCCAGGAATTATAGAAGCAGTGCGTAGTGTAGTGCAGCAGTGCGAAGTGTAGTGCAGTAGTGCGTAGTACTTGGTTCCAACCGAGTACATATCCTTACCGAGTAGAATATTGCTGATTATAATAACCCTTCTTACTTATCAAATTCTAGCTTGCACGATATTGAATAAAGTTCTTACCACATCCTAAGGTGCAACTATTTGTTAGATGATATTATATGTAATTGCATGCGTGTAGAATGAAAAGAGATAGATATGTATTTGTATGCGTGTACAATAAAAGGATTTTTGCATGAATGTATACGTCACTGTGAGTATGGGTTTGCATGCATGTGTTGATTTTGCATGTGGTTTTCTTCTCTTTTACTGGTGGTGACCTAACACGCCCTTGCGGTGGCTTGCGTGGTATTTTGTTGATGTGATGAATAATCATAACCACAATATTTAATATGGAGTTTCGTCCAAAACGACTCGTAAACTTTCGCTGTTAGGCAAGAGAATAAGCGTAGGTTGACTCTTTTGAGGTTCGGGTTCTACATCTACACAAAACCCCGCAAAACACACAAGAACGTATTGCGGAGGGGTATTCGGTCATTGCCCTTTCAGGAGAGTTAGGAGAAGGAAGGAATAAACACACGTAAAATAGATAAAAATGAAAATATAAACGAAATTCTAAGAAGAGTAAAGAAGAGGAATGATTGTTGGGAGAATATCGAAAAAGGCAGGGCAAGTGGATGCAGGAAAAACTGAGCGGCATTGAGAAACTAAAGAACGGTAGTTCTGTGTAGAATGTTGAGTAAGCGAGCCAGATGGAGAAAAATAATAGGCATTTTGGCCAGAATTAATACGGAAAATTTGCAAATTTAATAATAAGATGTTGTAATATCTAATATTTAGTTTTAATATTTTCTGTCGTGTCAGTTAGATAATAAGTAAGAATAAGTGCACTAGTGCAACAGAAACTGACCATAAGCCTCAGGTAAACTATAACTAATATCAATCGCACAAATATTTTTCTTACAACCAATTATTACTTAAAATTATTTTTTGATGTTACAATAATAAAATGAAGCTTTTGTAAAAATTATTTAAACCGAAGTTCGTACTGCTTTAAAACGAGCACGTAATAGACGGCTGGGTGATTCAAAATTATGAGTTTGGTGATCCATGAGTGTCTGGAAATCGCTGTTGTTGTTTGTATTTATTAAAGTTATTTAACCAGTATCCGTGACCATACAGTGGCATCACGTTTCCTCTCGTCGTCCTGAATGCAAACTAGCATTTTGACAGGCTGTTTTAAAATATTTCTTCGATCATTTGTCTTATAACTCAACTCTTTAGCGTTAATACCTATGATTAGGAATTTCCAAATATAGCCCGAGAAGCTTGATGTTGACGCTGCCACGTCCGTTTAAAATCTTAACATCAAGAATAGTGTAGGTTGAAATGATGGTGTTTGGTGCAGATCTTCAAACCATCGCATACATAGAATTCTCAGGCTTTCAGTTAGTTCGCTGCGTCATGAGGAGATAATTATGGGCCGTATATCTCAAAACTATGGTTAAAATATAAAATGGATGGAAGAGAGTAAAAAAAAGGACATCAAAATTTGTTACGGTATTTTTGGTAATCTCTATACGAAATCAAATTTTACCTAAAAACTTCTCACATATTTCTATTTCTAGTAAAAGCATCACTTTTTGACGAGTCATACTCTAAAGAAATCATCATAATCAGTATTTAAATCTTAGATTGGTATCCTGCAGCCCTTATTCTACTCTAGTTAGTGTTAGTTCTCTCATCGCCTGAGAGTTTTTCTGGTTTACGCCTCCTTAAGATGTCCCAAGTACTTGTCTCTTGGTCTTCCTTCAGGGGTCTTCCCTTCTATTAGGTTTTTAAATAATTCATTGTGCCTCAACGTGTATCCAATCCGTCTAGTTCTCCTTTCCAGTAGAGTTCTCCGTACGGTCCTTTACTCTTCTGCTCTTTTTCTGTACTTCCTCATTCTTCACTTTGGCTTCTACGTGCCGTCTACAGCATTCTCCTCCAGCATCATGTTTCACAAGATTTTATTTTTCATGACAACTGGATGGTTCCACACCATGGGACCATCCAGTAATTTTCTCAAATACATTTTATTGTGTCGTTTAAGCAATTTATCGACTGAAGGGAATCCCATTTAAAAACTATTTTTATAATATCTCATTCTTTTTATAAAGATTTTCATACATAATCCAAAATTTCGATCCAAAAACGTCAATGGAAACGTGACTATCCCTATTCATATAAACCTACATTTTAATGACTGATTGTGATTCTGAAGTGCCACTTTAAAGTACCGATAGTATTTTTCAAGTTATTTATTGCGAAACCTTTCACCAGCGTACTGCTTTACGTCGCAATTCACTGTAAAATGATGCAATGCGTAAATGGATAACTGAATTTCGTTTGTAATTCTTTTGGTAATTTATGCCGGCCTACATTTTCCGTAAACAAAATTTACAGGCTGTACGAATTTGACTTTTTCTGTTGTCATAGGGTATTCTTCAATTATAACTTAAAATATTTATCTGATTTTTGCATCATCTTTAACTTTTGAATAATTGTTTAACTTTGGATCAGTATGAAAAAAAGATCAACATCCTAGTGCAATAATTAGCTAACTAATACTGTTTGACATTCATATATGCTTCTCAATACTTCCAGACCTAAGCTAACATATTTACCATATTTCATTCCTCTATTCTGAAATCTTTCTACAAGGATTTGGTTTCTTTCGAGGATTTAATTAGTGGATCTTATTAGTGGTAAAATTATCATTTTTTGGCTAGTTTGCAATATCTATGGAATGTATTCAACATAATTTTTGAAATGATTTATAACTTTGTCTGTACATATTTGTGTACCATTTATTTATCAACGAAAACGAAGAGCGTATATTAGTTGTTGGCATTAGTCTACCATTCATAGGAAGGAATGCTTTGATAGAATAATAGATTAAAGATGGGTATCCCAGGATGCAGGGGCTAATATCTCCCATTACACCCCCCTTTAATCCACGATCCCTACCTTTTCGACCAAATTTGTACTCAGTGTCTTCCCATAGAAATTCAGCGCTTCATCACGACTGTTTTCGTAAGCCCATTCCGCTCGACAGGTCGAATTTTGCCCACTCCTGCCCAGAGGGGGAAAACGGTGTAGTGGGGGAAACGAGGACCCAGGACGCGTGGCCTAGGAAGTCCGTACATGAGACACCTTTCCTTTACCCCCTCCGCAACAAACCATCCTCCCTCGGATCCTTCCGTAAAGGCAACTGGGCCCCATCCATATCCTTCCCACTCATGTAAGCTTACATGTTTTCCCTTTAACCTCAACTCAAAACGCCATTTCATAAACCGCATTCCTTTTACTTATCCCTCCAAGGGAGAAAGGGAGAGAGATGGAAGGTGGGAGAGATCGCCGAAGCTTTGAAACCCCCCCTCGCCCCCAGAACTACCCCTTCCCTTCCACCCCGTCCCTCACTCATTTCCACCTACCCTCCGCGATACGACGCACGAAACGCCAACCCTGGACCTTCGCACGACCTCCCCGGACACGCTCTCCTCCACCCCTCACGCCCCCCTTCGCCCGGGACCCGACTCCGCTCCGGCCCACCGGCACTCCTCCTCCAACACCACCAACCCTCCCTCCAACTCTCACTTCCACTGACTCCCCTCCGCCCCCCCTGGCAGCCCGCACCAAATGATCCCCGGGAGGCACACGCTCGAGAAACGACTCGACCCCCACCTCAACCCAGCCACCTCATCCCCCCTCGTTTTAAATCGCGCTCACGGGAGAGGGAACCCTGCACAGCAAACCACCCAACACTACCATCCGCCCCCTTACCCTCCCCGGTCGTCCCTCCTCCCACCGACCGCTTTAGAGGGAGGGGGTGTACGACGCGCACGACTGAGTCTGCCACCCCCACCTCCTTTCCCCACTCCCTCCACTTTCTTGCGGTCACACCCTCCCTCGTTCGTCCCCCCTTCTCTTTGTCCACCCCCGCGGTCTCCACTTCACCTTCCCTACAAGACGGCACTCCCACGACGGACGTTCTCTCCTCCCGGTTCTTCCTTCCTGCTTTCTTCCCGAACCGCTTCTACCCGCCTCTCCCCATTTCCGCTCCTACTTTACCCCCCTTGAAAGTGTGCGGATAGGTTAAAAGGATGTCCTCCCACGAAATGCTTCCTCGCTCTTTGGTTCTGAACGCTTTCCTCGTTAAAACGCTTTAACGAAATATTTCGGTTACTCTTCGTCTTTCTGAATGACTTCGCTGAGGCTCCGAATGTTTTCCTCATGTGGGGTTCTTCTGTCACGTGTTAAAACAAAACAGGCTAGACCAAAAATATCATTAAACTCCATATTGCATATATTTGATTTTTCAGTCTTAACTTTGTGGTAATCCATTATCACTTAAGTAAAAAATACCAATGTATCTTTCCACTTAATTTTCATTTGGTAAAACTAGTTTCGACGCATCGGTGTCATCCTAGTACTAGTTGTACCAAAATAGTACTAAATAGTAAGTAAAAAATTGTCCCAGCTAAAAGAATATTGGAGAGGATGACGTCGATGCGTCGAAACTTTTTGTACCAAATAAAAATTTATTGGAAACACACATTGGTATTTTTTACTTCAGTGACCCATATTAAATATTGCAATGCCAAATTCTATAAATCTGCTTACTTACTATCACTCTCAATTCCATTCTAAATGTCTTTTCTCTTTCCTCCCTCTACCTTTTTTTCCTGGCATTCTACCCTCGTTTACAGCCTACAGCATCCCATTGCCTCTCAGTTCCTCCTGTATCCCCTTGACCCGCCTTACTTGAATATTTCCCAACAACAGTATCTCTTCTACTACTCGTACCATTCTTTGCAATTCATTGCTTGTTTAAATTTCCATCCAATTTATTTTTTCCATTCATCTTCACGCCCAAATCTCCAAAACCATCAACCTACCCTTATCCTCCTGCCTCAATGACCAAGTTACTGAGCCACATAAAACTACGCTCAAAATTAAACATATTTCTAGTTATTTTTTTTAAAATGCCTCTTTACCTAACACAAGGGTTCCCGCCCATGGGACCCGGGTTCGAATTTTGGAGATGACAGGTGTTTTTTATTGGTATCTTAATCCCTACTTGTGGTGCTTTGTGGAGAGCACCGTGAGTGAGTACGCTGTCTATCTGATGGGACGCTAAAACTACGGACGCCTTTTGATTAAAATAGGCTAATGCCGGCCTCTCCTAAACCTACTGCTACTACTAAATAACGCAATTCTTCTTAAATATCCCCACCGCACTGCCCACCTAATCTAAGACACTTATTAAATAGGTACAATCATTTACCTGCTCTACTATATCTACCTCAACTTAAAATTTTTATCTTTCTTATTTTCAAAAAAATCTTATTACCTTCGTGTTATTATAATTAAATCTCATCCAATTCCATTACTCACACTTACTCTGCAATTAGCGATGTAATGACTTCATCCTTCTAGCAGACTAACTAAAATATAAAGGCCAAAAAACGGTACGGTGGAAATCTTGAACTAAGCTTACAGAGAGAAAAGGTTCTAAATCTGATATTCAAAAGCTTAAATCAGTCACCTCATTTCTCTCTGTGGGCTATGTAGTAAGCAAAAAATCAGTCGGTTATGACACGTATACTTTGACAACAATTTTTATCTGGCACTCAATTCTCCGTTATGGAATCGCATCATATGATAACTACATATTCATCTGACTCCAAATTGGTCATTTGATTGACTTGACTCTAGAAGAATTAGCTAATGACAATCCGTTAAAATCCAAATCGTAACAACTAAACTTTCAAGGCTTACAGATGATTCTGCTTAATGAGCATCTGGAAAAAATATTCTGCATTTGCGCAGGAAAAATGTAAAATGCCCATGCCGCATATTCTTTGGACGGTTTGCGGCGTATTATATACATGCAGAAGTGAATAAAAGTCACTTTGAATACATCTGGTAACACAAAAAGTGTTATTTTTTCTTGTTTAACGTTTTTTATTATTTTATAATCCTATATTCTTGTATCATAAATTTATATGAGTAAAAAAGATATCATTAGAACCGTATATGTAACTACTATAAATTTTTACCCTCTGTAAAAACCGTTTTCAGTGACCGTGAAAACTGTTTTTTAAAAATGATTCCCTTTTTCTCAGAAAATGGTGACAAATAATATGACTTATTTGAACATATTCAGTGTCTGGAATGGATTATGTAAATATAAGTAAATAAATGTGAATATTTCAACTGTAATGAAAAACTCGAGCTTGCAACTTTTTCTCTGAGATTTACCCGAATATAATATTTCATTGAGCCTAATTTTTTGCCCCAATCAATGGTAACTTACTCGTACTAGCCATGAATCATCATCAACGCTACTCTCCATCTTTCCTAATATTGTTTTGACACAAAACTTTTCTCAGTTCTGCCATCCGCTTTCCTCTCCACACCCACTTCTTTTTCCCCTTTAACCCCTGCCCTGATTTCTCAAATGTATCTGATTCGGGGTTTCCTTCGTAGTTCTTCCAAATTCATTTTTCTTCGACGTCTGTCCTCGTCAGGTCATCGTGTTTCGAAACCTTCCCGATAAGATTATCCCTTCTCATTTTAGATGCTCCAATAGACTCATTATTTCTCCTACCCCTAGTAAAAATTAATGATCTCCCTATGAGATATCGTAAGATCAATATCGTCCCCGAAACTTTCCTGCTTTCACCTCAGCACGCTCTCCGCCATCGCGCTCTCACTTCCCGCCTCCTCACTCCAGCTCCCCTCTCACGTCCCTCTCTCTCCCTCACCGAATTCATCTCCACTTATCATCTCCCTCACCCTTCCCTCAAAACTCCTCCGCCCATGTTTCCATTTCCAGCTTCGGCCCACCACCCTGTCGCGCGCCCGGTCTCCAGAGCCCGGATACAAGGTACGATCCCCCTCCCGTGCCATTTCTCTTACCGCCACGCCGTGATCTCCTCTGTGTTTACACGACATTGCTCAGTCCCCCTGACCCCTCCCCCCACCGATTTCTTCCCCCTCATTGACTATTCGTCCGTCAAACCTGGAGCTGCGTTCTCTAACTCTCGTTTCGCCTCGTTAACATCGATCTTTTCTCCCACCCTTCTTCTACTCTATCGTAGAAAATCTCTCCTTATCCCTGGATACCCACCCGTTTCTCATTTTGGGTACATTTTTTATTTCGTTTTATTATTATTTTTTCACGCTGTTATCATTTTTCACGCTAATATCCCTTCCTTTTCTCTATTCTCATCCAGATGAAATTGTATTCCCTCGTCTCGTTTCCGATCCACGATAAGACGTCGACTTCACGTTGTTTCTCCCGAACGAGGTTTCTTTTTTGGTGGCTAAATGGAGTATGAGATGTTGTTTTCATTTAATTTTAGTGTAGTGTATAAATTGCGATAGAAAATGCTATCGCTATTTCAATATTCTCCGCCAACCAATAAAAACAATGGGAAATATAATCACGTGTACTTCAAGCGTCCATTTTTGGTGGGACATGAGTTGAAATAATATTGTTAATAAGTATGAAAAATCACAAGAATGGATAGAGATTTAGAACCACAAATAAAAACCCACGTAATAAAAAACCACGTCACGTTTAAACGTATGTAACATATTAGCAGGATCAAGAAACGAGACCAATTGGCCAGATGCATGTAAAAACCAGACACATTAAACTCTAAGGTAGTCTTATTGACAACTTCATTGCGAACTAGATGGGTCCTATTATTATGAATTATTACGCAATTAGGGTACCAGATGCATGCGGAAATAGAGTGAATATATGTAGAATGGCTGGTGATTACCACCCCCTGCCACACATTCTTTCGACGGCTTACCATTGTGTAGATGTAGATGAACGAAATTTACTCTTTAAAATAATTGTTTGAACAAACGTTTTGCAAAATCATTCAGAATATTCGAATCTGTCGGAAAAGAAAGAAATACTTAGTTGTTCCACATATATTTTTTTATTAATACGACCTAGGTTTCGACTTACAAAGTCATCTTCAGGTAAAGAACAGAAGACACAGAGCTTTATATAGTGGATAGAGAACTGGAGAGGGGGGGTGTTTCAGAAGAGGGAGGAGGGGAAAGAGAAAGGGAAATGGTGTGTAAGTTTGGGGGGAGGGAGCGAAGACGGTTGTGTAGACTCCTCCTCCTCCTCCCTCTTCTGAAACACCCCCCCTCTCCAGTTCTCTATCCACTATATAAAGCTCTGTGTCTTCTGTTCTTTACCTGAAGATGACTTTGTAAGTCGAAACCTAGGTCGTATTAATAAAAAAATATATGTGGAACAACTAAGTATTTCTTTCTTTTCCGATATGAATCGCTTCCACAAAGTGACGCCTCAGACAATTCTATTCGAATCTGTCTGAAAGAGCCTGAGGTTATCATTCGGTGGATTATTCCACGGGGGTATCGATATGGTCAACCTCTTTTCTCGTACAAATTCTTTTCTCTGCCATGTGTTTTGGCACATAGTCGATCATCATCTCTCGATTTGCCCTCGAATTACATTTTAGTAGAGTGATCGAGTACCTTTTTTTGGTAGGCCAATGTGCTCATTTATTTTTTCTTTTTTGGGAGGACAATGTGCCCATTTATTTTTTCACGCAAGTTCAGTTATCTCGCTGGGAAGTTATTATTTTAAGTATTTCCCGTGTTGTCATTCCACTTAGAGGCCAATAAATACTCCACGCACACACAAACACACCGTTACTTAAAAAAATCAAATAGAACATTTTCTTTCGTTCCTGCACTTTTCTCACGCCCCGCGAAGGTGAAACACGAAAGGGTGGCACGATTTTCTAAATTCCTACCCGATAATATAGTCGTTTATCTATTTATCTTACCAATCTTCCCTTCATCGTTCGCCCTCCTTTTAAGCCTCTCCGCCGGGTCCCCATTCACCGCCTTCATCGTGTTTCCCCCGGGGTGGCACCACTTGTCTCCCACGGAACGCGCAAGACTCCCTGCCAGCCCCGTTTTATTTATCTCCGTCGATCCACTCCGAAATGGATCTTAAGTCTCTTCCGGATCGGTTGCTCTCACCGACGTGTCCGAAAATCACACGCATCTCCGCGCGATCACGGGAGAATGGAGACCCGGGATGGAAAATGTCGGTAAGGGAATGGCTTACAACGGGTGCCTCTGCGTTTCCCCCGGGGCTTTATCACGTTTCGGTCACCTTTCCCTCGACCCAACGTGCTATATGATTCACCCCGTTCTCCCTTGTGTTCGTTTCTAAGCTAAATCTTCCTATCCTATTGTTTGATATTGGAGAGGAGAGACTCACGAAAAATTCCACCCGCAGAAGTCCAGTTTTGGAACTTCCGCTAGGCTGTGGTATTCATCGTGAGTTAAAGGAGTTAGATCGATTTGTCCAAAACGAAATCCACCCTCATGGATAATGAAAACACGCATCCGATTCGGTATTCGAACCCACTACCCTTGGGTTCGCCAACTAGGTACCTTGATATCAACGATGAAAGACGTAGACTCCTATTTTGCGGAGAAAGACATCAAATAAATATTGGAAGAGTTAAATAATTAGATCATTGCTGATGTATCGACTTAAAAGGGGATTATATTAAACAATAACGATAAATTCGAAGAACAAAAGTCTCCATATTAAAAGATTTGGTACTTTTCCACTGACCAATTCTGTGGAAAAGTTCAAAATATTTTAATGTGGATATCACACAATTCCACGCAGTGAAGTATGAAACCGTAATGGATAAAAATGTCTTGTTTACTTGCTGGTTCGGATAACTTACAGACAACCCTTGTACAAAAGGTTACTTACGTAGTTTTTTACCAAGCATGCCTATTCCATTATGTGTAGCAACATATGAAATAAAACGCATAAAACTGCTGAAACTTACCTGAAATACCTGGAAGGAATGGGAGTTTCATATCGTTTAACTGCAACAAATAAATATTTTGTTGGTTCCAGTAGTAAATTAAAATATTTGTTAATGATTAATTAAAAATTTAATTTAGGTACATTCTGATCGCAACTAAATTAATATGAATTTACGGTATGAAATCTGTGATGTATTTAAGCTATATGACTGCTTTGAGATAATAATTATAAATAAATAACTTCGACGAAGAATAAGGGTGTCATTCCTAAAGAATATTCCCTAATGAAATGTCCCTTTCAATGCAGAAATTTATGTCTGTAAGTATCGTAGTGACTTTTAAAATTACTGTTAATTGGAACAGCATAAATTCGGAAGTTCTAACGTAGTGGACTGATCGTACTTATGCTTAACCTGAGGGACTGCATGAGAGTTAAATCGTCCAGAAAAACAGTACATTGCAAAGGATAACGAACTCACTTCCTTACCGTCCATGCGTGACTTCACGCCCCATTGATGGTACTTTCTTGGCACGAGTACACATAACCCTTACCAATCCAACAAACCTAATTATTGGAGGCCATGGACAGTCAAATTCAATTACAGTTATATATTATAGCTCGCTCGCATGCTAATCCAGAGGTTGTGGCTTCGAGTACCGCCTTAGGCATGGGTATCATGTAGACTCTGATGTTAAGCAAAGGACTTATTGGGATCCAAAAGGGCCCACTGATCAACAGAGGCATCCAGATAGCAAAATAAAATATATATGCTGCGTATAAAATATGAATAAATTATTTTGAATTATTTGTTAATGGTATTTACGAAAAACTTAAATATCAGGAGCATTTTTCCCTACATGGTATGATTAATCCAAAATCTTGCTATGGATTTTAGAGAAGAAACTTCTTCCATTACATCACACCTGATAAAGAATTTTATATTGCCTCAATAAACTTAATTATTGTTCTAATAAAAACTTACACCTAAGATATCGATATTTTTTCTTCGAGTTACAATCCTTGTAATTGACTTTGAATCAGATGCAATCAGCTGATTAAATACGGTGCTATTTTTCACCAATAAGGTTTTCATCATTTACTATATCGAGTATATACTATATATGGCTTTTAAGCTTTAGCTTTTATATATATTAGCTTTTAATTAAGATTAGGAGAAACTAACGCTTAATGTCCTTACTATGAAAACCATGCATGGGCAACTATTGATAACTTCTGAAGGAAACTGATGGTGATCTTTATTCACATATGGCGGGTTTGCCAACTCTGCTCCACCTTCGAACGTATAAACTTGGGTGAACGCAGAAATTCAGAGCAACCTGCATACAAAGCCACTTTTCAATAAAGTAAACGACATATTATGAAAGCCGGATATATATAAGTAGAAAACGAGACCTCTTTAACGAAACAATTTGAAACAATTATGTTTTATATTACCTCAGCTTCGTAGCTGATAATGATGGCCCGTATATCCCCTGACATGATCATGTAGCGCAATATCCCGATTACATACCCGACAAGGGTGGACTTATTTCCGCCGCCGACGATATTATCAGATAATGTATTAACGTAATTCAACAGCAATACTTCTGAACTTGTGGGTATTCAAATTCCTCTTGGGAGTATGGGGATGTAAATTTCTAAAAATGAGAACTCGCATTGCCTGGCCGCACATCCGAAACACGTCACCTCTTTCGTTTCGGTCATCGATCCCACTCACAGACGCTCAATCGACCACGATAATCTTCGACCGCGACCGAGTGGCATATTTGGTAACGTCCTAACGGGGAGTGCCGCATTTTAGTTCCTGATGAGGTGTTAACAACCTCCTTTAACCAATCGGACACAAATAAAACCCTTATTTATTAGGCCAAATAAATGAAGAAAAGAAAAAATATACCCTCGCCGCAAAAAAACGGACTGTCATGACCACGTAAAAGGACGCGCATACACAACTACGCATACAACATATATGTAGTTACGGACGTGCATAAGCGATGACCGGGATTTTATATTTTTTTACGAGGATGTCGTCGAGAATGTGAGGGGGAGAAGAGAGGATCGGGGAAGTTCTTCTGTCACCCCTCCCCCCCGATCCGACTTCATTACGGGTGCCCACCATACCCTCATCCCACTCAACGCCCTCCCCTCCTCCCGTGCCGACGGCCCAACAGCAACCCCTTCCGTGACCCCCTCGGTGCGGCAAGGGCGTGAGAACTGGGCGGAGGTGACGCCCCAGGGCGGTTTTTCCATAAGGCGCGCTCCGACGGAAGGGGGAGGAGAGGAGGGGCAGAGAGAGAGAGAGATGGAAGGGAGATGTGTAGGAGGAGGATGGAGTGTGAGGAGGAGGAGGAAAGAGAAGTAGGAGGGGCGGGTAGGTTGGCTCGAACCCTCGGCGGCGGTCGATGGTGGTGCTGCGGGGGGGCGGCGGATGGGGAGAGGAACGGCTGCGGAGGGTGTGGGAGCCCGCGGAGGCGGTGAGCGGAGATGGGGAAAAGAGTAGACAGTGGGAGGGTTTCAGCGGCGGTGGACAGGGCGGGTGGGCGGTTGGGTGGCGGTATAAAGTCGGGGAGAGGGGGAGAGAAGGGAGCGGAGGTGGAAGAGATGAAAAACGCCTTTATTATTGGCGAGCGTTTGAGACAGTAAACCCGTCCGCAGTCTCTCGTCCGAGGGACGCCTGATTATAGAGCACGCATTTTCACGTTTTTCAATGGTGCATACTTTTAAAGAGAGCCCTCCTCCCCCCCCCCCCCGGTCCCCTCCATTCGTTAAATCGTCGTTCTCGTGGGTAGTTGAATCGCGAGAAATAATTAGGTGGGGCGCACTGCTATTAACTAACCTGAAATCAAATAATTTTCTGAAGAAACTTTGGAATAAAATAAGGTTCCTAACCTTCTTTTAATTACCATCCACTGAAATGTATAGTCATAAGTTATCGGGCATTATAGATTAATTAGACAAATATTGCAATAAAGTTTCAGTGGTTTATGTACGCAAAATAATAGAATATCGACGTATCTAAAGATTGAAATTGTAAATGAAAAAGAATTCTCGATATAATAATGTAGTAATAATATTAGTTACTTCAAACCATAATGCACTATATTCCTAAATAAACAAAACATGTCGGAAGCTTTATGCATTGTTTGTTCTTCTGTTTCGACTAATTTCATATTACCATTAAAGTCATGGGCAATAGGTTAAAGGACAAGAAAAAGAACATTTTACAACATACAAAAAATAATCAATAAAAAATTTGCAAACCAAACAGAAGTTGTTCGTGTATTAAATGTTTTCAAAAAATATTAAATCGTTCATTTCAGTTGACACTCATGGCCGTACTGAATGAAAAAAGTGACAAATTATTATTTCCTTTCATTTTATCTGGAAAATATTAATTATTTGGTGATCTACGCTAAAATATTATCTATAAAATGTCAGGTTTGGTTTGAAAAATTTTTCATGAGTATTTTTAAGAATAACGTAAATGAAAGTGAATAGTTAATTTTTTTAAATGACCTTAAAACTTGGTTACTGCATCATTGCTAACTCATAGCAATCTCAGTTCTAGAAATTAAAGTACAGTACTCATGTCTCAATTAGAACAAATTCGCTGCTTTGGGAGTTTTTAAAATCTGTTCATTGAGCATATTTTATTAGAAACTGCACTGCAGGTAATGCCATTATCTATCATAGACAAAACTCCAACAAAAAAATGATTTAAATACGGACTTGGAGAACTTGTTTCGGATAAATAAAATTCACTAAAATTTTCCCACGATTTGCGTTAATTCGAACATAATAACAGATTATTTATTTCACTGCTTTTGTCTGAGTCCATTGCCAATTAATTGTTCTTGATTACTGAATTGTTTTTAGGAAAATGAATTTTTCCTAAATTATGCATCCTCATCATTTCCGACGGTTGAATTAATTTATGAATGCTATATTATACCAAAAGGTTTGGAAATTAAAAAATTTAAATATCAAACCCAATTGAATTTGGGCAGGGCTAAGGATGACGATAATTACTCCTCAGATACAAAGTACCATAACATTAATCAGGAGAAAGTTTAAGACCCGAGGATGTTGAACTACAATTATTCATGGGCGTGAACCATCTACACTTCGTGTAGGTTTTTCATATAAAGAGGACGCATAAAACTTCAGCTCTCGTGCGTTCATTTATTCAAAGGGAAGTTACGATAAACCCCATCAATTTACGGGCTATATAATAGGTACATTGTGACGCCGATGCATACTGTGTGGCTATGAGCACCATGTCGTACTTTTAAATTAAATTCATAAAATAAACGAAACATTATTTCGGGATAAAAATTTTTATTATTTCCAAACGAAATTTACTTTTCATTGTAAAATTTTCTATTTTATTCTTCACACGGCCTCGAGCGCACTGATAATCTAAGTATAACTCTGTATCAACATCTTTGACACAAAATCGTCATTAGAGACTGTGGCATGGGGTGATTAGTCAACAACCAGTCCTCTAACCGCTGATTATATCATAAATAACAGCATAACTGTTTTTATTAGAAGCATTTGCCTTACGTAAATTTTCTTGCATTCATCATCATTAATTTTGCGAGGGTAACGGAATACCTCATATACATCTTTCCAACATTAATTCTCGATTCACTAAAAATTTTAACTCTATTTTAGGACAACAGTCAAATTATTTCTATTTATGCTGGGACTTGTTTGATTCACGCATATTCTTAACCTTTGTATTGGCCCCCAGTTGATGATTACCATCAGTAGTGCAACGTGTTCCACCGAAATGATGTTTCCTGAAATGTGAGTTGTCTCAGTCCCTGGTTCTAAATTTAGGTTTATCTTACCAGGTACACATACGCTCAACTAGTATTCAGTTGGGATCTTACATATGAGTAAATATTCTTCACGAATACTTCCCCATTATTCGTTTATTGAAACCAAATTCTTTAATTCAGCTCCATGGTTGTTTTCAACATGTTTTCTTTGTAGATAGCGGGAAAGCCTTTTGAGTAAAATATGATTACTATTAGAGCGAAAAAATTAACACGTTTGTATCCTTATAAGCATATTTTCAGGGATGAATGTGTCTAAGAATGAAATATATGATGTATTCTTCTAATCTCTTGTCTGCATTAGTTCATTTATCCATTCATCACGAAAAAATAAAAATTAGTACTTTGTCCCACGAAAATGGTGGAGGCATAAATTCATCGAAAAAAAGGTACCTTATAGGAAAAAGGGCGACCAGAGGACATGATCAAGTCAATCGTTTTCGTACCGAAGTTTCAAAGATATCTTTAATGGTATTTGATAAGCCGCAGGACAATAACTGAGATTCATTAGTGTCATCCATTTGTTTTACTTCGACTTTAATATTACGCAATAAATATAATTTTTAAGTACGGATGTATATTATTAAGTTCCGTACGAAGCAAAGAAATACAAACTTTATAATATGCATCCGTTTTAAAAATTAAATAATTTTTAAAACGGATGTATGTTATTTAAAGTAATTAAAAATTATATTTATTGCGTAATATTAAGTTTCTTTGCTTCGTATGGACATCGACTTACACTAGTGAAAGCAAGTTAGAGATAAAAAGAGATTTGGCTATTTTTAGGGCAGAAAAGTAGGCATGGAATATGAAGAAGGAAATAATGTAGAATAAAAAAATAAATTCACGCGATTTGCAGCATATTGTATTCGACTGTTATAGGCAAACAAAAATCTCTCTTCAATTTCTGTATGTCGTTTGACATATTGATTGACACGTGGTCGTGTCAGTCATCGATGACGACGAACATTCAGATTCCCAGGAAAGAAGAAGGTGGGAAGAGGTATTCCGTACCGAATCTATCGACCAGTCTCCTGCTCTTCGGTGAGAACGGGGCGTTTCAATGCCTCACATTTTCCACCGCGTTTCGTCAGCCGCTCCTCTTCCTCCCCTCCACAACATTTTACTCACTTTTACCTCCCTCTATCTCTCTTCTACGTCACCGGCCCTTATCGCTGGGCCGCCCTTACGATAATTCCCTCCCTCAGGGAGCGGGAGAGAACATACCCTTTAACTCAAGCAGGCCAGGACGAGATCAAATGCGGTGCAATCCGGAGTGGACTTTCCCACAGTCATTCCCGTTCTCTTCCTTCCCTCAACCCCTTCCCAACTTCATCTCCCTCTCTCCTTCCCCACCCACCGTCCGAAGAACTCATTTCGTCTCGCAGTAACGACCTCGCCAAACACTCCCACTTGATTTCTCCTTATTTTTTTATCCCTCACATATTCTTCTCCTTTCCTCCAACCCATTCAGCTCTTCTCCTCGTCCTCCTCTAGAAGGACTCGACTCACCTCTTTCTTTTGTTCTCACCACATCGCCTTCCCACCGTCGGTCCTTCCCTTTCCACCCCCGGGCTCCCATCGGTCGGCCCCGGTTATATTTCGCGCTCCCCTTTCAAACGCGGGGTGCAAATCTTTTCAATCCGCACACCATCCACTCACACACGCTGGCACGCCCCTTCCCAATGGGCCTAAGTTCTGTAGACTTACTATCGAACATAAAGGGAGTTTTCCCCCAGCAAAACAGAGGTAATGCAGGATATTTCACGTCTACGAGTTCCTCCATTAGATGAAGTTCTTTCGCGCCTGGATAATGACAACAAGTGATCAGTGAATATAAGCGTGGAATGTGTAGAGTGGAGATTATAAACATTACGTGTGCTAGACAGGATCTCAAATACGACGTCATTGTGGAGTAATATAAATTAGCCAGTCCACATAATTGTCATTGCACACCATATAGCACCATTATGGTTTTGTTAACCTGAAGTAAAACCGCTGAATAAAATTTAAGGTGGATCTTTCTTTTCCCTACCTATTCATGACTAAGCTCTATTTTAGTCCTTAACTCTATCCTTTGATATCTAACATGGGATGGCTCATCTGAGAAGCTCTGAGTGTTTATTGGTATGCCTAAGATGTCAAATCGAAAAACGTTAATCCTTCCCATCAAACGTGGGATACGAATGCTAATTACGGGAAGAAAAGAAGGCGCAAAATATCTTTATTACAAAAAACTTTGAAACGAAAATACTCTGAAAATATTTACGAGTTATTTCGTAGAATCATTTCTTGGTCAACATTTTTATCTGAAAATTGGCAGTTCCAGCTCAGCATGCACTTTCTGGGAACCATACGAACTTTTTCCATTTAAAATGTTAAGCACTAAAATCCATCTAATCTACTACCGACGAAAACAATAATCCATAGATAGAAATTAAAAAAAAATATTTCCCTCTCAACACTATTATCTGCACCTCGTTCGCTCAATGGTGACGAAAGGGAGCATATGTGTTTGATTCGGCTGATGTGTGACGGAAACCGCAGATTTCCTCCTCAAAAAATTAAACGGCTAATGGATTTACATAAATGTTACAGCGACAAAGATGACAATGCAATAAAGAGCGATTTTTGGTTAACACCGACTTGTTGAAGCACCTAAGAATATTCTTTTGAGTGAACTCTGTACCACGTTAAGGGAGTGGCGGTAAAATACAAATCACGAGGGGTATCGGGGTGGTGCGTACTGACTTTCCACACAGAAGACCTGGGTTCGAAATCCTGAAAACAGCTGATATTTTTCAGTGGTATCTCGAGCTCTAGTTGATGTGTACTCGTATTATGGAGGGCACTTTTAGTGAGTACGCCGTCCGTCGGATGGGACGTTGACCCATTGGCGCCATTCGTTAAGAGTAGGCTAATGCCGACGCCGGGTTTCTCTCTACCCTACCTACTTTCCCATCCATCCCCAATGGCAAAAATGACCTGAGATCTCAGTCACCTCCCCTAAAACTACTACTACGAATCACAAGTAAGACTCTTAAGTCTGAAACTTTTTTGGTTTTACCTACCTAGTACATCTAATCACAAAGGACTTTACTACACTAATACTTTCTCACACTCGTCGTCATTGCTCTCCAAGCTTTTCATTAAACAATAAAGAACGTTACAGATACGATAACGAACGGTAACAGAACGATACAGTTAAGACTGCAACAAGAAAAGATTTTAGGGAGGAAATGTTTAAATATGAACAAAAGTAATTTAATTAGCTCTTTCCATTCAAAGATATTTGAAAATTATACTGAATTTGAAAAAAGTCTAATTTAGAGACCGCAAGCCCCGTGGGTTAGATAAATTTATTCTTTGAGGAAAGCACGTTAATAACAATTCTTAATAGGAAGAAGTCATTGTAAGTTTGAATGATATAACGTTTGAAGTTTTTTAGCGAAAAGCAAACAAAAAATACCCTCTCTGAGTACCCTGAATGGCTCCACTTCCATTTTGTATTGAGCGTCGTTAATTAGAGACCAATTTAAAATTAGTTCTTCCTCATTACAAATCCAGTTATGATGTGAGAGAGTAAATTTAACATGAGCAATTGATATTTAAAAGGCATTCCATCACGCTGAGTGCTTTTTATAAGGCTTTACACCTCACAAGACAATCGAGAAAAGCGTGGGTTTCCCATGAAAATATTGGATGAGAAGTTTAATGAACAAAAAATTGAAAAATTATTGAAGGTAAAGAATTTTCTTACAAATGACCAGATTTATTTTTATTACATGCTCTTCAGGTTCTACATGAATACACGCGTAATCAAATTACATATTATCAGGAGCGATTTAAAATAGAAACAAGAAAGAGACACAGGCGAAAAAGAATTGAAAAGGATTAGATTCACGGATTTGTAGCTAGCTACTCACTTTGCACCAAAAGAAAATGTAATACATCGAAATACCATCGGAGATAAATTTGTTAACTAGTGAAAAATTGCACTCAATACATTCATTAATATGTTCAAACTCCACTGAACCAAAATCAAATCCAAGCAATTACTTTGTATGAGAACATTCCTATTTTCACACCAATATTACGAATACGTCACTCTTATTTCTTCCCCATCACATTCCTCCATACGCCACCGGCCATACATCTGTTGTGGCGGTCTCGCACGTCCCGGCAGTGTCTGCTGATGGTTACACGTGGGGGCACCGATACGCATCGTCAACCATCCGGAATCCGCAACACTTAGGCCTCCGCAGCCGGCGGGCTCAAGCGCTTTATTAATAGCCACCGCCTACACGCCATTTTGCCACACGGAGGAACCCCGACCCAATGGCCGGGGGGATTTTCTTAGGCGAACCGGGAAAAGTAAAAGAAAAAGAGAGATGGATTGGGGGGAGGGAGTAAGAGAGACGATTTCGATCACGCAATGCGACGAAAATTCGAACACCGCAGGGAGGGACTAGGTGGGTGACGAGGGCGTGTTTTGAAATTTGCGGTCGGGTTAGCGGAGGGGAATGATTGGTGTTGGGGATGGGAGAGAGGAGGAGGTGAGTACCGCATTTTTTATTTTCGCCATTTAAGGGAATCCACGCGTTTAGCCTTTCACTCACTAATTCAACCCCTCCCTTGGAACGCATACAAACACATCCCCCCTCGTCAGCCGTCCCCTTCGTCGCCGATAGTCCCCATCCTCTCGAGTGGAAGCGCACAAGAGGGGAGATCGCATGGCAAAGGCGTGTGCTGTGAAACACCTCGGAAGGGTGTTTTGAAGGGAGGGATAGAATTGGAAAAGGGAGTGGGGAGAGGAAACCACCTCACGGTATGAAGATATTGCGTGTCAAAATGGCCGAGCGCAACTCAAGTGGCGCCGCGGCGTCGGCGAAGGGTGTGAGAGGACGAAACGCCGGAAGTGAGCGAGTGGTATGAAATGCATATAAAATAACAAGTTGTCAAAAGGGCACTTGATTCTTCTGTTTTTCCTCGTTTTTTTTGTTTCTTTCTTGTTCTGCCCAAGAAGTTTACTCGATGGGCTTGACATGGAAACCCCGAGGCAGGGTAGAAGATGGGACCTGACGGATGATTGACGTTCCCGACGACAGAAGGAATATGAGTAGGTGCAGTGAAATTTAAGATGCGTACAAACGAGCTGTACTTAGTCCTCGGCGATACATAATTTTCCATTTGTTTCGACTCAAATAATGAGGAAACACTTGTACTTAAATAGAGAAATTCTCGCATATTTTAAATGCACTTCTCATCAACTGACGGTTGCATAAAATCTCGGGCGAAAGTCTCGGGGGAAGGAAATGTCTTGAGTTCATAATATTGCTCTGAATACTTATGCCAAGTATCTTTCTTCATTTCTTAAATATAAAAATATAAATTATTGTATAAGTAATACATTCCGCCTCACCATGTAGAAATAATGACCCACTGTCGTTATGGTAAAGAACAATGGTTGTAGTATTTATTAAGAGAGGTTAACGATAGGTAAGATCATCTACGTCATTAGAAATAAGAGGAGGGAGTAATTTGATGGAAATGTTTCGAGACATGGGGGGAAAATATATGTAGAGAGAAAATCAGCCTCAGAATCAGTCTACCCTAAACGAAAGTCAGCAAGGGGTCACACAATCGAATAATGCATCCGACGACTCTGTTATGCTCTCCACATAGTACCCGAAGCATTGATTGGAAAACTATACACTCAAAATACTCTAATGCCACCGTTTTGAATTCATAGCTATCCACCACCATCCAACCTGTGTTAGGCATGGTATGAATTAAATTTTCTTCATCATTATACGTTTCAGGGGGTAACTCAACTTCAGCTCCACAGTTGGTGTACTTCTTTTTTTTAATAAATTAGTTTTGTGTAATGATAAACATTAATAGAGAAATTATATTTTTTCCCTAATGATCAAATATAATATTAATGCGAGTATATTTACCCTTATTATAAATTGTTCATTTTTTATTCACAATGAAAAATTACATGAGAAAAATTTAGCTGGTGGCATAATATTCAAAAGGTCAATTCTTCGTACTGTTATACCTTCAAAAGTAATCCAGGTTGACATATTTTTATTATCAAATCAACATGACATGAAAGGATGAATTTAAATAATTATGTCTTCCTTGGCATCCACATTATACCTGCCTATTCATATAAATGCTGTTTTGGCGTTATCGGAGAGTGTAAAATCCATATCAGCCATCATTAAAATCGCCAATTTTAAGGAAAAATCATGCAAAAGAGTGTTCAATAACCCATTCTCGTAATCATAATATCTGACAAAATGCACCTCGTAAACTCTTTATTGAAATTTTCATAAAATATGGAATAAGAGACCCTATAAAATATGGAAAAAGAGAACAGTGTATTCAATTAAGCAAAATATTTTATCATATAGCCTAATTGACTTTATGACCTGTCAGGTATTATGATTTTAATAATATTAAACACAAGGAAACCCATAATGCCATCCATAACCTCAAGTGTAATTCCCTTGTGGTCCCAGAGGTAAGGTAACTAACTCTGTAGAAGATGCATAGGCCGGAGTGTTAACTCTACATGAAAGTTCAAAAGTAGCAACATTTTTTATAGACCGCCTTTAAACATTGTAAACAGAACACCAAGTTCATTAATGGGCTTGAGAGAAAAGCAGAAACGAATGGATCAATATAATTGCACATCATTTTCTATTCTTATTTATTTACAACTATTTGTCTTTTTGGGTTATTTTTTATATCGTTTATGGGTAATGATATCCCATTTTCAAATACTGTCTCCAGAATTAAAGAGCTGGGTTTAATAAATGTGGTTAAATAAATTAACCAAATTAACATTCCCATCGAGTCAAGACAAAATGACACTCTCCTTGGCCAAAAGCAGGGATAACGGCACAGCGCCCGCGGCAATGCTTCAAATTTGCAGAGCCAAGAAACCTTGCTTCCAAACGTAGAATCTGTTCAAACATATTGCTTTTTTAAACCTAACATAGAAAACTCTCTATGGAAATAAAAAAAAAGTTAACGGTAAACGAAGGTTGTTTAGTATCTAAAGGAATGTGTCAAACCTTCGAGCTCATAGCATTTAGCAAAAGACTTGTTTTCATTCGGCATAAGAGTATCTGAAGTATTGAGTAGATAAATATGTCAAAATAATAATAAAAGAGAAAAAAAAAACATAAATAAATTTATTTTTCTAGGAAAACACACCTAGGACACAAAATTATATATTGTATATATGAGTATATTTATGTATCTAATTGCATATAATATCTAGCCAATCTGCTCTAATATGCTGGTTACATGAAATTAGCAAAGTGAATTAAAGCCATGAGATTAACTTTCTCCAATAAACTCTCGCGGAGCTTCACTTAATTTCTCAGCTGTAATCTTTCTCCATTGAAAAATTCATTATTAAAAAATTAGCAAAAGCAATTATAACCGACTAGGTATACCACGAATAACTTCCTCACAGCGGACCCAAGCTTTAATATTTAACCTCAGTATTCTTCTTTGGTCTCATTGGACGACTTCGGTAAATAACATGGGATCATCGCTTAACTGACCGGCTGAGAAATTTTCAATTCCATGCTAGAGAAGTGACGGACGGTTGATCAACTCATTGGTGGGGATAGGATGGGAAGAATCTCCTCTCCGTAAGTATGGGCATGAAGCTGGTGGAAAAGGCAGTTTCCTTTCTTTTTATTTTTTAAGTGTTTACTGCCAGGGAAGATCTGTACCTGAACTCTTCTCCACCGTGGGAGTCAAGGCTTATGGAACTTTCACGTCATATTTCCAACCCCCGCATCTCCCGTTTTTTTCCTCATTCCCTTGAGCCATTACACCACTCGGCGGCCCACTGTCGGCGATTATACTCTCGGATGGGCGGGCCGAGGCAGGATTGCCCTGCCCTAAGCACACCAAAATGGAGCAAAGAGGAAAGGGAAAGGATTCAGTGAGAGGGTGGGAATGGTCGAATTAGGAAAGAGAGGTGAGGAATGTCGGATACATGTTATGGGGAGTCGGTAAACATGTCACAAACTGGTTCGGGATCACTAAAAAAGATTAGGGAATTTTTCAAAATAAGTTTCATAAGATGGAAGCACAATCCAATTTGATAATGATTTGTTTTCCAGATATTTCGTTCGTACTTAGGGCTAAAAATCGAAGGATATATTCACTAACTGCGAGAGAATAAACTCTATTACAATAATGACCGAACTAGTACGGCCCAATGAATCGAGGAAATAACTTAGGAGTTAGGGTGACAATGTCTCAGAGTACAGCCTTAGAGGTACTTTGGCTTAGTTACCATTTATGATCACCTGATTTTTCTGCCTAAAACAAACGCCAAGCATTGTGCGAATAATGAGGAAGTTGAATGTTAGGTACAACTCTGGTTGAGACAACAAATCAAATAATTACTCGTGTATGCAGCAGGTTATATAATTCGGGTAAGAGACGTTGCGAGAGAAGTGATTAACTTTTTGTGAAGACCACTTTTAATAAGAATTTTGATAATGAAATTCAGATATGGTGATCAATGAGATTTTTTTACGCTAATTCAGGATTGTTAATGTTGAAAGGACCTCTGATTTTGGCCAAATGCGAATATTATTTTTGGAGGACAATTATTTCAAATGAAATCACTCCAGAAAAAACTATCTAGGACGTAATTATTTTCCCTTGCATGAGAGAAAATTAGCGGCTTGCAGTTTAAGTAAACGGTTTAAAGATATTTGCATTCGCTTGGACCAGATTTTTTGAGGAAAAATTTATTGGAATGCAAACTAACATATCCTTGTTCGTGTATGCACATCGATCAAGAAATGAATCGCGAACATTTTATATTCGTACCATAATTTTCAGCTTTTAGTTTCTGCGTGAAAAAGTTGCATCACGAGATGGAATATGCTTTCTTTGGAAAATATGAATAGTCATATAAAAATTCACTGCTATAAGGAGTAAGAAAATGTAGCATTTGCTTAAATCAGTCAGAAGTCAAGTTTGATAATTCACTAAAACTTGTTGGCCATGCGCAAAGGAACTTTTTTAATTCAGAAATTTCAAGAGTGAAAAGTCATGATTCGTAATCGTTACACATTTCTCTGTGCCTTAACTTAGGGTGAAGGTTTTGAGCAATATCTCGTCCTCTTTTAAAAAATAAAGTATAGCTTGTGGCTAAGTTTTATTACGCATGGATACAATAAAGTTGCAACGTGATTGAGGAGTGTGTAAAGAGTTGACATTTAAAGTTACCTTTTCCCATGCATGACGTCAGTTTTCAGCCACATTCACTTTCAATCGATAATACTTTCGTCTTAACCAAGCTCACGAGCAGAACGACTGAAGCCGTCAGCTTTCTTACTTCCTTAAATTCAAGAAGACTTGATGACCCGGACTTTCTGAAGACCCGTAGCACGCTACCAAAAACAATAAAGTTTAGCGAATCAATTTCTCTGATTAGTGCTTAGGCTCACGACGATTATTACCACCTTTCACTCATAAAATAAACTTTACTCTGTAGTTTAAGATTTTTTCTTCTTGTGCTTCAGGTGTTTTCTTAATCATCGTTCAAACCTGGATACAAATATAAACGGACTTCATGCTTTTCTTTAGTCATAGTGTCCAACTTAATAGGTTAGTCGTTCATAAAAGTTCACATAGAGACCAGATGGTTTAGAGGTGCTCACTTCTTCATTGAAGGCTAAAATATCAATCCCCTTGTTTTTTTACCTTCCGCCACGACTGAAAAAGTATTCCATACTCCTCGTTAAACCTGCAACTCACGACTAATTTTTCTTCTCTTTCGAACCGATTCGCGTGGTTCCAAGGGAGGAGGAATCATTTGAGGCCAGACTTTGTTAGTTAAGAATACAAGTCCATGAGGAGAAAAAAAATTGTTCATTACACTTTCACTTTGGTTTCGCTGATGGTATTCGTTGATCCACTAAATGTTGTTCCTGTAGGAAAGAGAAAGGGATGAAAGAGCGGTTTTGTGGCGCGTCATTAATGATTTTTCAGGATCATTCTAGTTATTTGATCTTATTCAAAGGTAAGTTTCGGATGGTACATAACGACTATTTACTCCTGAGTATTGTGAGAACTTCCTTTTTTTTTTGATCAATTATATTTCTTTCTTCACTTCTTTGTAACTTCTACCTGGATTCGTAGCGTCTAAAAATCCTACTATCTTCCTTCAACTTCCCCACTTACCAATGATTTTCTTCTCTATTACGGCCTTACCATTATACCACTTTCATTCAATATTTTCTCTATCCAATTACATTAACTAATTCGAATCTCTCTTTGTAACAATATCTCTCTTCGCTCAAAATATGATTTTGGCGTTTACCTTCCATCTGTCCAACTTATTTTCTCCATTTTCCGACAGACCCACATCTCGAAAGTTTTTAATCAAACCACCAGCTCAATTTTTTTTTAAATTTTCATATATTGTGCCTTTATCGTATTATTATTTGGATATTATTGCTTCATAAGTATTATTAATTACGCCATACTTTTATCACATAGATATTATTTTTATCATAATCATTTTGCATCGGTTCCGTCATAGTTTTACTTAGTTTTCTTGAAGTTAATTCATTGAAATGAATAAATAAATACATAAAATAACTGGGAGAAGAGGATAATTTCCCTAACTTATTTCAACTTTCACAATTTTGAACAACAAATTTACAGTTAACTTTGTGTCTTTTATTGTTGATAAAAGTGAATTTTTTTTTTAAATTTGACGAATGACCTTAGATGTCCATTATCTCTCCTTACTACTCCTACTACAGATTCGATAATGTACTGAAATTGGGAATACTCATCTCTTACACCCAAGCACCGTCCTTTATGGAGTTTTATCCTCTTAATTCGGCGCTTAGATGACTTAAACACAAAAAACTGAGGGGAGATGAGCGAAGAGGAGGATTTGGAAAAATGGGAGAAAATTATGAAATGGAGGTAGCGTAGAGTACAAGGGTCGAGAGTGGGAATAAAAAAATCTCCACGATCCCTTTTCCCACGCCAACGGATTCCTCCCTCCCGACCGTTTCGCAGCAATTTCCGAAGTCCCTCCCCGGCATTCCCTCCTCCTCCCTCCTCGCTCTCCCTCTCTCTTTCGTCGACCTTCTCCGCTGGTCGAAACAATCCCTTCTTCTTACTCTCCTCCCCACCGCCCCCGTTCCTTCCTCCGTGCGTCGAAATTTCTTCCGGTTTCCACCCCTCGCGCGCTCCATATTTTCCCGCTCGTGGGGGTGGGCGGATTCGTGGTGGTCCGCGGTGGAGGCCCCTCCTGGGGGGTTTCGTGCGGGGGACGCGCGTGGATCCGCGCACGAGTCGAGGGCGGTTGGGCGGGCGGAGGCGGAAGAACTCCGTAGGAAATGTTTCGGGCCGACGAATCCATCGAGGGAGATAAGGGGAACGGGGAGGAATCGAAAGGGTCTCCGGTGGAAAAACAATTATGCATTTGACCCGACGAGTTTTTCAAGACGCATGAAAAAGCTCGAATCCAACCTGTCGCTCTCCGGGTTAATTATGGCGGTGTTGGGCAGATATCTACTCTGCGAGTCCTCGGGAATGAAATATAGTATGTTAAGAAAGACCATTCGGTACGATAATGGAGCGTGGTAGTCCAGTTGGTAAAGCGCTGGGTTGCTTAAAGGAAGGCGCTGGTTTGATTTCGGGTGACAACTGAGGAAGCCTAAGCTTCACCAAGCCGTATTATTTTTCGGTTTCGAGAAAAATATTGCATGGATCATACAATATCTGACAGATAAACTACATGAGGCATAGGAAATAAAGTAATCCATAGTACAATGATGTGTAAATTTCATGTGCTGTATGGAGCTATTATAGTACTAATTGAGCTGATCTATCAAATGAGACTTCGGTCGGATTGACTAATGTGGTTGATAGTTGTACAATAGATTATTCCTGGCTTTTAGTACCATGTAGAAAATAGGATTGAATTTCCATCACGATGATTCAATTGCAAGTGAACTATCAAATTTCAATTATTTTGCAGAATATTTTTATTCTAAAGGACAAGTGATGGAATAGAACAGGATGAAAGGACTTGGATCAAAAAAACGTCATTGCTAAATACCATATGGTAACATTTTAGATTAAGCAGACCATACCAAACTCTACAGTAAAATATCAAACTTTATTCTAAATTTAATATTAAATAGCTTTGAAGATAATTCTCGAATAAACTCTAAATGAGGCCCAGCATATTAATGTTTAAAATGCCTAACTATTATGATTCAGGAGATATTCGGGCGGAGTATGAGTTTCCTTAAGGGTTTATGGAGCAACAAGAAATTAATGGTTCTCACCTCGTGGTTTTCCCTTGTTACTTTCTTTGATCCCTCAGATTTATAAGTTATAAGCTAATTTTGACTGCTTTACTACTACAAATTAGCTGTGAAATTATAATACTTCTTAACTCTAAATCCAATCAGCAAAAAAGTTTAAAGATAAGAAAGATTTTTTGTGCTTTGGACATATCTCTTATATATGTCCTTTGTGAAGGAATTGGAGAAAAGAAGAATTGTTATAGTGACGGTAAGAAATTATTACAGTACCCATTCACTTTATTTTCTTAATTTTAATGTTTTTTTTTTTCAAAAAATACTGGTCGCAGAAGTTTTGGAATATGGTTAAGAACTTCCCATCAATTGAAACGTCCATTGACTCTTTATGCAAAACCCCTGTTATTAGGATAAAACTTGATAATAATTTGATCAAGACGTTGACACCAATTGTAACATATTTATGAAAAGTTTGCTATGATAAATTAAGTTAAATGCCCACTTATCGGTCAGGGTTATTTTGACCAGCCGAAAGCATTCACCAAGAAAGAAAGATTACCATTAGAGAAGACTAGCGTCTCAGTCATTGAATTAATAAGCGTCAACCTTCTGTTTGATTATCTTCAAAGTTCCTCGGAACCACCGGACTACAGGAAGACCAAGAATAAAACACCTGACCAATTCCTGAAATCATAAAGCACATTAAAAGAGATTTCCGTTAAGGTCTCAGAGCGGCTATTGACCACTTCCAATCGAACCAACGCGCACGTCTACCTAATAAATTGAATGAGGATGACAGGTTTCATTTTAAAGACGAGGGACTCGAACCCACGATTTTCATGTTATAAATAGAAGCAATCATTCAATGTGTTCATTTGGCAGCTACGAATTCCATTCCGGCTTTCAATGAGAAGAGTTTGGTAGAAAGGTGAAGGTGGGCGGTGCAGATACGCACCACCAGGCATTGTTTTGCCCTCCATAACGGAAAAGGGTCATACTGTTATACTAGGCCGTTACACCCGCGTTGATGCTAGAAATTTCTCCCACAGCAGACTGTTGGGAATGCGGTATTGTCAATACTTTGTCCCTTACATCAATTTTATGTCACGCTATGAAACATTTGTTAATTTTAAATATAATTTTAAAGCTAAATTACAAAACAGATATATGATAGAAGAGTAAAGTAAATATTAATAATATAAAATAATATAAAGTAGAAGAGTAAACTGTTTGAGAGGAAGAGTTAGATCGAGAACATCAATAGTGAATGTGGTTGGTGGAACTCTAAATCGAGAAATATGAGGAGTTTGAGGGCAGGAGAATTTGCATGGAGCAATTAATGAATGCGACAGAGATGAAATATATGTGCAAAGATGAGTTATCATGGAATAATAATAAATTGAAGTAAGATAAATTCAAGCAAGCCTAGTGTCAAGGAAACTAAAAATTTAAAAAGTCCCCAAATATCATCGCACAATCGAAAATACAGACGCAAAAATGATTATTGGGACTGAAAAATATTGGCCCAGTGAAATCTTCGATGTAAACAATAAAAAGGCCGAGACCGTAAACTTGATTATTAATCATCGATGGATAAATTCTCCAAATTCTTTTCCATTTATAAAACTGAGAGGGGAAATGGAATATCGGTTGGTGTCCTTACTGAAACTGAGAAAACTTTTACAACGACAGGTACGATATACTCGTATATTACTTTTTTCATTCTAAGAAACCTATTAATTTGTCCGTATTTCATCCAACCTTTGTTTATTGACCTTATTGTTTTTAAGGCTCCTCTCTAATTTGTGCCAAAATGTATTACACTTAAATACCGTAGTAAACGTAACTCTAGTTATCATCAGTTGAATTAACTTACACAAATTGTAATTGTAACTGTAATTTTGACTATTTTTGATGGCTGATGTTGAGTAAACCAATGCCATACGTAATATCGATGAATAGTATGGTAAAATACAAAAAATTCTCTTCACAAAATTTTAGGCTTATTTAACTTCAACTGACCCTTTACGGGTAATAAACGAGTAGTAAACGAGTGGGAAAGTACACGGTGTGATCAAAAAACGACCGGACTGATTTTATTCTGCGCAAAACGTTCAACGGATCGAATCGAGAAACAGTTCGCCAACTATCGACATATTTGACGACTAAAACAAGAAGTCTTGCATTTGCTTACGTCAAGTCGTTACGCAGCGGCAGGGGTACGTGTCTTAACCTGTTCGTCGCCGCGTGCGACGGCAGTAATGAAGGAACTTGAGGAACAGCGTGTGTTCGTAAAATTTTTTTTTCAAACTTGGAAAAACTGCTACGGATATATTTGAAATGATTCATCAAGCCTATTTTAATGAAGCAATGAGTCGAAGCCAGTGTTTTGAGTTGTACAGTCGTTTTCAATCGGGCAGAACCTCTACAGGTGAGGATTGACGAACGAGACGGCCTTCCACTACGACAGTCCCCAACCATGTCAAATTGGTGAACGATTTGGTGCGGGAAAATCGCCGTATAACTATTAGGAAGAAAGCTGAGGAAGTGAATATTAATTTTGGATCCTGTCAGACAATTTTGACAAACATTTTGGGCATGATGCGCCGCGACGGCGTCGCGTCGGCCCACACGGCGCTGTTCGTGACAGAGTTTTTCGCCAGAACCGAAAATTCCGTGATCTCGCAGCCTCCCAACTCAGCAGACTTGACTCCATCAGATTTCTTTTGTTTCCAAAGTTAAAATCAGCCTTGAAAGAGCACCGATTCAAACTCTATTGCGGACATGAACATGACTGTACGGCGGACCTGAAAAGGATCCCTAAGGCGGCTTACCAGGTAGGGTTCGAGAGCTGGAAGAAACGTTGGCAAAGGTGTGTCGTCCGCCAAGGCATGTACTTGAGGACGATAAGTTTGATTAAGCTGTATCCGTCGAAATAAACATGTTATAAAACTATTCCTGTTTTTTTATCAAACCTTGTATTGATATAAGAATGCACGTAATTTAAAGTTTGTTAAATGTAAAAAAAACTGCCTATTCTGCGCTAATGACGTGGATTGAATAAACCTATATTTATCTTTATACCAAGAATACAGGTACGTTTATTAGCTATTGTTTATAACAAAACCGTGACAGAAAATTCTGGAGATTAAAAATTGTGGGTAGTAATTGAATTACTCAGGTTTGAAACAAAGGTTCGCTAACCGCTTTCTATTACGAAAATTTTATCGCAGGCCCCTGATTACAATGGCAGAATATCATTGTAAAATGATAGGAATCAATTAGAAAAGATGATGAAAAAACTTTTTCTCATTTTGGAACTTTTAATTCTGATTGATGCTAAATCATTATAATATATTTTCATTTGAATATCTACCCTTGGAAATAAATTTTCACCCGAAATTCATTAAAACCTATTTTGAAAGAACAAAAATGCCTACAAATGAACATATTGTTGCCTAACCATGTGCATTTCAGCAATGTAGGCATGATTAATATAGTATGTCACCATATTGGTGACGAAACGAGATTTTTC
Organism: Hetaerina titia; assembly: GCA_037158775.1. Taxonomy (NCBI): domain Eukaryota; kingdom Metazoa; phylum Arthropoda; class Insecta; order Odonata; family Calopterygidae; genus Hetaerina; species Hetaerina titia. The sequence goes on along the minus strand of CM073776.1, from coordinate 35,452,782 downwards.
GTGCAGATTACGCTCGGTAATAATTTACACGAAATGAAAACTGCTTCTAAAATGAAAAAGCAGATTATTTCCTTAAGACATTGATTAATTTAATGGGTTCTCGGCTTTCAAATAAACAATCGCTCAGATCAAAAATCATTTCCTCTACTTATCGCAAGATTGTTGACAATGGGGAAAAAGGTAAACTATCTAGAAACAATTTATATTATACGTGGTACAGAGAGATCAATAACTTCCGATTTTTAGACCGTGTGGCACCTTAACTGTAGGTGTTTGCCAAAAGCGAATTATTAAATGGGACCATTTTCATGTACCCAGAAACGATGAGTGTGGTTGCGGAGGGTAGTTATTTCATTAAAACATTTTTAATATTTCGGGCGAGTAATTTCGGCTCGGGGAAATATGAGATTCTCGGTTCTTGTGACCATTAAACATTAGATTTATCATGATCAGAAGAAGACTGCCCTGTCTTATTTCCGAACGAGATTGCATGTCGTTAATTGGCAAAACAAGGATGGGCATTATTTCACAAGTCCCGCCAGACTTTTCTAGGCCAAAAGAGAACCTCGAGACCATAGAATTATCCACAATTTTGTTTTAAAAAGCGAGAAGGGGTGCATGGGTAGTTTGGGGAAAACTTTCCAAGGAAATCCCTCTGGTCCCAACTAAAATTTCTTCAAGGTGGACTTCAATCGCGAGATAGAATTCGGCGTACAAATGTATCGGCATCCATCTAGGTTTGACGCGTCCGAAGAATTCCAAAAAAAAAAAGAGCGAGATCTCATAATTCCTCCACGCTAATCACCCCCATCTCCCTTTCATTTGCCGTTCGGCTCGGAGGAAGAGGAGGGGAAGGCAAAAGAGAGAAAAAAAATAAATCTTTCAAGGGTGGGAAAATTTTGAAGCGACGAGAATTACGACCGTGAAGCGCGGTTGCCGACTGACCATTAAAAATATATCGGTTGCGGCACTGACCCTTCCTCTCTTTCCAACTGCCCACCTCTCCTTTCGTCCTCCCCTCCTTCACGCTCGCATGGTCACCGTTGAGATGGATCCACAACCTCTCCCGCTTCTCTCTTTTCGCCAGTACGAAGCCCGTCTTCCCCATTCCATCGCGCTGCGAACCCTCTTTCGGGTCCCTCTCCGGGACATTGTTCCATCCCACATTCTCACACTTCTCTCGCTCTCTGGTGCCAGAGATCCACTCTCCTCTTCTCCCCCTTTCCATCCCTCCCACTCTCCTCAACCCTCCGACGCGATGGGGGAAGCCCCCGAGACTCCCGTCAATAGCTCCCATTAAAAACGAATATACGTTTAAATACACGGCGAAAGACGGGAGTTGAGCGGATGATTCCCTGAAGTGTTCTCTTTCCCCGCTGTGGGAAAAGGGTATCTCTCCACTGGAATTCAAAATCGTTCAAAAACCGTGAGAGCGATGATCCGGAGACTTTTACTGCTTCCATTTTTTTTAAGACTTTTTCCACTCTTTCGTCTCGCGGGTAAATTTTTTTCTTTCGGGGAGCAAGAGAAAATACATATATGTCTTAAGTAGTTTCTCTCAAATGGGTTTCGTATTTTCGGGAAGATTCGTGGTGAAATTTCTCTGTGTGGACGTTTATGTATTAAGTAGTGCAATTAGGGCCTTAAAGCGACAGTCGTGAAATTACTGAAGTAAAAACAAAATAAATGATGCACAGAGCATGTTAGTAGCTTGAGTTTTTTTAAGCGTTTTCAAATAAATTAACCCTATATTTTTCGGGATTACCTCAAAGATCCGTTAACCTCCAAAATTTATTTATATTCTTCTTGAACGAGATTACTTTTTGTGTAAAGGAATAAGATAAACGAGGATGATATTAACGAACATAGTCACAGTTCAAACGGAGAAAATTTTGTAATACTCGCAATCCCTAACAAGGCATTCATTGCTTATTAATACCAGTGAAATAAATACCCATTTAAAAGATACGTATGTGCTCTAGGAATGTACAAATGGTTTAAAGCAACTAAAATTTTGGTAACGTGTAACTATGATTAGTTTACTTCACTCCTCCATCTTTATCGTGACTCTTCTTCTCGAAATTAGTTTCTTAAAATACCCCAAAACTTTTCAAGGCTGAAGAGTTAAGAGTTACTTGAAATAGGTTACGCAATACGAGGTTGGATTTCAATACAGGTTGATTATACCTAATTTTCTTTTTGTCAAAAGTTGAAACAGTAGTTTTGCAGCACTTACAAATCTACTTAATTTGCATATATGATTACCTTTTAACTAATGTTTCATTTTTTTTATTTTCGGAATTAACACCAACAAAGTGAGTGTGCAGTGAATTTTCTCATTTTAAGCAGTAAAAATATCTACCTAATTACGATACATTTTACCAAGGATTCTCTAACTTTTTTAAGCGTTCCAAAATGTAGTATATTAATAGATCCTCAAAATAGGAATCATCAAACTGGTATCTCAAAAGCCTTTAATAATCTACACAAATCATATGGCCTCAATTACCAAGTTTCGGAGCGATACTTTGCTCTATATTTAAGCTTTCACTAAACTTTTCTCAGCAGCTTTACTTAGGGAAATTGACATGCCTCTCATTTTATAAGAGACCGGTTATTAACCATAAAACAATTTAAAATTATTTTAAATGAAATTAATTTGAACTAAAATTATAATACCATCACACTCTTTGTACAGAGAGCAGGAGGCAACAATAATATGAGATAAAAGCAGGAAAGAAGTTTAAATAAAAAAGGAAGTAATGAAAGATTGCTCGTTATTGTCGTTTATATTTTATTTTGACATTGAAAAGTTAATAAACGGAATTAAGGGTGGTGAGAGAATGCACAGAGAAAGGATAATTGAATAATTCTGCGGATTTGCGGAGGAAACTCACTGAGGCGTCGCCGCGAGAGTAAACCAGTTCACCTGTTACCCCGGGCTCCTCCCGATGCGTAATCACTTCGTAAGTCCGACCGGTATTTCCCCCACTTCCCGGAAACAGGTGAAATGCGGGAGCGAAATTTTTCGGGAGGAATGAGTCCCGTGGGAGATGGCCGAGGGGCACCGGTCACTAATACTAATCCTCCTCAGTGAGTACCGATAATAACCGGTCAATCCACGTGGGAAGGGTGGGAAATCACAGTGCTCTTAATCCGTCAAATGTGCCTGGGCCTGGCGATCGATCAATCGCTCCTGGCCCAATTACTTAGGTTCTTATGGTCAGCGTAAACGGTCAAGTCGAGAGCCTTCATCCCTGCTGATCTACGCAGCCCTTCCGGGGAGAAGGACTACTCGCCGGGTCATATTTAACTCTGCGAGCGGAGTGGTAGGACGGGAATGCTTCGAAAATCACATGCTTCTCTTAATTTCCACCCGCTTTCAAGATGGAAGGTAGTCTTTCAGAGTTGATCAGTGGGCACGAAAATGAGTGAAATACGATCGATGGTTCGCCGTTTCGTTTTCCTTGGGCAGGATTCAAAAGAATTGGACCAGGACTGACCACTACGGAAAAGGGCTGGAGGTTCCGCTTAGGCCACCGCCTAACTCTGTTGGCATTCATTCGTATTTATAATGTTGAAATTCACATTCTAACTAATGTAATACGACAATCAACTTCCTTTCAAAACTATCGTAATTTCTGATCTTCAAACTTTTCGACAAATCGATCAATTTTACCCACGAGTTTTGTACGTAATGCGTAAATTTATTACCAACTGCTGTGATTTGTAGATGTCACATAGGAAAATTACACTCATTTATTTCTGCTGAGCTTTTATTTTGGTAAAAGGTAGCTTTGAGAAATCGGATTGGAGAAAAAATCTCTACCTGCAAGTCGATTGGCTGCCATTGTTATGTTTTCTTGTGTCCTACGGGTAATGAACTAATATTCTAGTAATTACTAAATAAAATAGTGAACCCAATTAGCAGCTTGAAACTGGGTGATACCTGTCACATGAACCCGGATTGAACTTTATGCTTTGATGAAACAAATCCCACGACGGGAATTTAGAATGCAATGCTAATTTAATACTAATTTTGATTAGATTATTTCTAGAGAATATGAGGTTATGATGTGAAAGTCTTGTTGTGATATAAATGGATATCGTGCAGCGATTTCGATTTGGCGGATATTTAAGGAGAATTCATGCATTCGGGGTCTGACTAACGTACGTATATATACCTCCTTTCACTCAGGTATTCAATGAAAAAAAATAAAGGAGTAATAAAATTTACCAAAGACGTAATCACGAATTGGCATACGAGGGAGCGAGAACTCACCCGTAAGTTTAATATTCGGGGTAAGTCATTATTTATTTGTAAAAAGGTTAAAAGAACGGGCGTGGATATACCTGTATCCGCATAATATTAAAACATGACGTTGAACTATGTTTATTGCCGTTTAAACAATTAAATTTATTCAAAATAAAAAAGTTATCATGAATAAAATACGTCAATTAACAATAAACGATTTTGAACCTTAGGTTTTGCTTTTGGATCATAAAGGACTTTAAGTTAATGAGTTCTCGAAAATACTTGAATAATTGATGTGCTTCAATGAGTAAATGTTGAATGATAGTTTCCTGTTTGTCTGTAATGTCCGAAACCTTCCTTACGGAGACTTGGGTTCATCATAACCTTCACTTTTATTCTCTTCCCAGCATACCACTCTACAGATAGCTTTCTCGCATTCCCCATTATCACCTCCTTTAAATTACAAAGTACACTTGTCAGTGGGAAACAAAATATTTAACAAATGCAATCTACCAAAACACTGGCCTTAAAAAAGCCGGGAATTGGAACAATATAGCAACGTTTCATTTCAATTTTAAAATCTAACACAACCGCCTGAAAATTGATTTCCATCACAGCCATATATTAAATAGCAACTTACGCTAATGCCACCTGTGTGATTTAGACAGCGTTTTTCAGTTTTCGCCTTTCGGAGGTGCTTACTCGAAAGCGTGGGGGATCATCACTCATAGAAATTTCGATATCCCTCGTTCTGGAAGGTCGGAAAGATACCGGCTTCATGCAAATTCTGTCCCCGACAGGTTTTTCTGGCATACGGGTCAGGAGTCTTCCCCAGGTAATCCCTAGACCTCAGGTGACCATCATCCTGGTCATCCCTCTCGCCGGGCGAACGGCAGGAGTAGTAAATCTTCGCCACTCGCCACACCAAGGGAGAGATTTATATGCGGTGGGGGTTCCTTCCCTCCCCCACGCGAGGCCTCCGCGCTGTCGGGATAATAATTGAGCGCTGGCGGTGCGAATTATGGGAGATTCGTCATCGCTCCCGGTCCTGAAGGATGGCTGGGATGAGGAGGGGGATGATTCGTACTTCAGGGTTCGCCCTCCCTCCGCCGTGTTCGACCGGTTTCCGCGGTGATGCATCGCCCGGTTGAGTGAAACATTGGCCCTAAGAACACTCCTTAGATCCGTCCGTCCATCCATCACCCCTGCGTCACCCTCGCCACGGAATTCTCTACGGCGCAGGAGGGGGAGAGAGAGAGAGGGGGGGGGGAAAGGGTGGTCTCGCTCCAAGTCCGAAGATCCGTGCCCTATGCTCTCCAATGCGTTAAATGTATTGGGAGTCGTAACTGGGAGCGAAATCGGGACAAATTGCTCACCTTTGCTGCCCTCCCACTCGTGACCCCCAGGGTTTCTCCCACGAGTTGTCCGAAGGATCAAACCGACGGAACGGGGAACCGTGGTGCGTTTAGCTTGATCGCACGTCTAACCACTATGGAAATGTGTGAAACGATTGGAAATTTTGTCGTGGCGTCAGTTCATCGGGAATTAAATTCATTACTTAGAAATGATTTTTTATTTACTAACAAAGGTACAACATAAATCAAATCTCTATCAGGCGTAGTCTATCTACGGGACATGTTTGAATACCAATATCACAGATGTATCTGTAACGAAGACGAGCGTGACAAGCCCTTTAGACGGATTAGGCTGAGAGCCGCCTGAGATGCGAGAATAAACGCTAGGTCTCGTTTTTGGTCAAACTTTTGGCAAGGTTCAAAACAAACGAGTTTAACAATGGCACTAAATGAATTATTACGGCCCCACACTATTTAGGTAGATCAGACCACAAAGATGAGTTAAGGAAAATAAGTGAGACGCCGTTATAGACACATAAAAATATTCGTTCTTTCCCCGGATAATCAGGAATCATAAGAGTAAGAAATCAAATTTATTATAGAAATAGCAGAGACACTAGATGCACAATTCAGGAAAAGATTAAACGCTGCGTAGGCATAAGGGACATGTGCAGGTGGAAGTGCTTTTGTATGTAAGTGGATAGTATATGTATTTGCATGCATGTAAGATAAAAAGATTTTTGCAGGACTACATAGGTCTTTGTGGGGGTACATTGGCATGAATTTGTTGGTTTTGCTTGTGGTTTTATTCTCTTTGACGGGTGGTGACCCAACAGCCCCCGGTACACGCCCTTGAGGCGGCTTGCGGGGCATTATGTAAATGTAGATGCATCTAAAAGAATTAATAGCAGTATATGCGGCTCATGAATTTTAAACAGTAATACTCAGATACAGCTTGGTAATACATAACACAAAGTGTTGTTGCGGGATTGCAAATAATATAAGAGTAATCATAGAAATATTAAGTATAAGACTTTTGATGAAGTTCAGATTCCAGAACAATTATTGAATAACGGTCCTGATTTCATTATTATAAATGTATCGTGATGAATTTATTCCATTTTGGTATCACACTGAACCTCAAGTCGTCGCAAATAGTAACCAACCCAAGGCCTGGTTTAACTGCTAAAAGTAGACCTCATCTCGATCTAAGTCCAATACAGAGAGTGATAGTGACATATTAGCAATAGAGTGAGGCCAGATTTTTCCTTGAGGCACCTGCAGTTTCTCTGCAGAAAGTGTGGTACACGAAAAGGGTACACACAGCTGAAATAAGGGTACCCTCAGGCATAACACGGTATTGAGCCCAAGTCCTTTGGTGAGTAGTCTAGTACACTAACTGCAAGAACTACCATGCCCTTCAAAAAAGTCTTATTGGATACTTTTACTCAACAATAATAAAAATAAATTATAAGTTTTCTATGTTTAAATTAAAGCATTAATTGGATCTCTACCATAATCATTTTTTCTTTACCTTTTTTATTTGATTCCTTGGCTGTATTGCATTTCATTGTGAATCGTGGGCTATTTTCATTTTTTGTAGAACCGTTTTGCCTGATTAGACTATGGAAAGGCAATTTAAAAATAAAATTTCAATTTTGCACCGCTTTTGATGACGTAGGAAAATAAGTTTGATAATGATTTCTAGCCCATTTAGAAATAATAGCATCACTTAAATATTAATCAACAAACGATAATGAAATTTGCTACATTCATTGACTATTTTTAATTCCTTCCCATTATTGGACCCCCTATCAAGTTTTATCTTCTTCCTCTCAACCTTTCCTTATATTATTCATCAATGTAGAGAGTCCTTTGTTCAAATGATCCTAATCCAATTCGTCTTCTTTTTCCTTACAGCAATCAAAAAAAAATTTCTTTTCTACGTATATTCCCTTGAAAAATATTCTGAAAAATTTCCTTTACATTTCATTTTCATTTATGGTTAATTTTTTCCATAGCCACATTATTATTATTTCCAGATAACTCGTCATTTTTTGCTGAATAGTTTTCAGAAACTAAGTAGCAACAGAGGTTTCGAAAATGTCTTCATGAAAATAAGTTCAACAATTGTAAGCTGGTTTTTCGTAAGCATTTATAATTCTCAAGCGTCAGGCTTTTGAGCGCAGCCTTGGGGCGCCACTAACATAATGCACGCATGTGGCCTTTAATGGTGCCTCGTGATGCGTCCAGGGCACTAAATGCCTTCTCGTGTACTAGTCCATAAATTACATATCTCAATAGTGGCTCACTTTCCATGTTTTGACGCATTAATTGTCTTGCTAATGATTGAGGCGAGTGCTTGTCACGATCGCAGCGGGGAAAAGGATCTTCAACCCTTTCATGTTAAGGACTTTCATATTCATGATTTTTAGAATTAACTGCATAAAATTTAGGAGATTATTGATGTATAGAAGACGTAATCCATTTAAAAACCGTTTTTGACATTCCAATTCAAATGGATAAGCGTAAATTAGTTGTTTTTACTAAGAAATATTTTAACAACAAAAGTTTCGTGGAAGATCTACATTGTATTGTTGTTAATTAATAAATTTAATGCGGAAAAGCAGCTTTACGCTTTTTCAAGGTTGATTAAAAATCGTGAAAATGTTGCTAGGAAAATCTATATTTGTATCTGAAAGGTTTTGTAGGAAATATATGGTCAGTATACAGAAACAATACAATTATCTATCAACATCATTTATCTTACCATTTATCAATTCATTTATCTAACCAAAATCTTGTTTTTTTTATACTGGTATTCCTCTTTAGGGCCAAAATAATTATTGGAAAACTAAAAAGTAATAACTTCAAAGATATAAAATAATAAAACCAAGATATAAGCCGTAGTAGTCAGGTGGGAAGCCAATTTTATTTTTTAAGTTAAATTTGAGAATTGTACGTACAGTGCTGCTATCTGTAATAATGCAATTATTAATAATCGCAGAATTTTAAATTTACTCATCGGCTATACACGACACTTAGGATGCAAATGGCTTTTATTAGTGAATCGAGTAGATTTTTAAGCTCGTTACCACGTCAAGCAGCTTTTACAGACAAGGGCTCCTGTAAGCACATAATATCGAATCGCATCAAAAAAACGCCCAAAATATTCAAAGCTTCAAGTAAGGTCTGTTATAATAACACAAAATATTGTTGAATGCTTGGAACTTAACGTTTACCCATGTTTTGGTGTAATAGTTCATAAGAGTATAAAAACATTATATTATTACGAAAGACGGAGATGTATCCGGAAAATTTCTCATTCTCTGTATGAATGATATTGAAAGATATAATTTTTCAAGATGGAATAACTAAATCTTTTGGTATATATTCTGATAATTTATAAACAAAGTTTTCATTTATCTTTTAAAAACATAAGTTAAACTATTTCATTCAGAGGAGCTCATTATATATTTGTTTAACTTATCTTTTGCCAACTAAATTTAAAAATTATTCAGTGATCCGTGGTGAAATGTACGCATGTCAAGTACATGTTTGATATTGAAGTATCTTCCCTTATTAAATTTGGTAGTGTAGGACTATCCGCTGGAAATTCAAAATATTCGCGTTCGGATTTGCTAAGATGAATTAAATTTACGCCATTTTTAAAAATTGAATGAGTTTCTAATCAGTCATTAATGTATAATAGTGGTCATTCATTTGTCTAGCAGGTTTTTATGACATTATTATTACATTGTAAAGGAAGAACAATGCGTCGTTATGTGGGAAAAATTTTCATGTTTTTGTCAACTAAAAAGTGCTTGGTTTTCATAAGCCCATTTTGGCGTGTAATGAACCCCTGTCACAAACCCTAGTGGTGACTTGAAGAGTAATGAATAAAACTAAAACAATGAAATCTCATTGCCACAACATAGTTTCAATAAAGAGTAAATGATTGGAAACATTTGTTTCACTAAATAAAAGGTTATTTCTCTGATGGTGACGGGCGAAAGACGAGAGAACACTTCACAAATTGCCTCTAAATTTGTTAAAAATGCCTATGAAGTAAGTGAAAAGAGAGGACTTCGAATGTAGTCAACGAACTAACTAATAAGTTTGTATTGTGGGGATATGGTATGGCATGCTCAAGTTTCGATCAACTTGCGAAAGATAATATCCGACCGCCGTCTGCGATATTTTTCTCCCCAACAATCGCAAATTGGAAACATGAACAAATGAAAACCGATCACCGTGACCATTGCAATCGTGATGGGTGAAGAAAAGGAATCTCGTGCATTCCCACGAAACATGTGCCTTGCGCTACTCCACCTATTCCATTAAACCTCTTACCACAAATGAAGTTCTCAATTAGTTACGAGTTCAATTAATTTTCGGCGTCAACACGCGAGGGCTAATAGGAGGGATAGATCGGGCCGGGGGAGGGGGAAGTCAGACCGACGGCAAAATTCATTCCGGCGAATCCATCGCACGCCGCCTCCTCCCCCTTCTCCTGGAGTCCGACGTCGACTCAGTGGGAGGAGTGAGGTGGGCCGACAACCTGCGATTTTCCCACCATAACCCACACACTCCAGAAAATGAACCACCCTCTCCAGCCCTCCTCGGCGCCCCTCCAGCGGTATTTTTACGGTATTGGCCCTGGGGCCTTGCTCTTAAGGGACCGAGAGAGAAAATGGTAGACGGTGCCCCAAAGGTACGAACCCATATACCTACCCAACCCGCCTCCGGCGCCATTGGCGTAATTACGCATCGCTTCGGGGGAAGAATCCCGTGAGGGGAAGGGGGCGTCTCGGGGGAATTCTCACGGGGAGCGGCGTTCGGGTGGAGGCGGCGGGGGCGGCATTCGACGGTGCCGGCGGATTCTCCACCCTTATCATGCCCCCACGCCGAGACGCCCGACGCCCCCGGGGCCCGAAACCGGTGGGGGACGGGTCGGCCACATCATCACTGGATGCAACGCCCTCGATAACCAGGGAAGTGGGAGGTTCCTCGCTCTGGACCCGGGCGGGGGTGGAGAGATATTGGGATATCACCGTCTCCGTTCACGCCCATCTCCCGCTACACCCATCGAGGGGGTGGTTGCTTTACGGCCCAGTCGTTGGGTCGTGCGTGGCCGCGGCACCTGCTCCCTTTACGATTCCTTGAGAACCTCCAAGGAGTGCCGGCACCCACCGCTGGCCCCATCATCGTCAGCGAACGCTTCGCCGAAATTGCGGTACATACAGTAATTAGAACATCAACGAGGGCACTAGAGTGCTCTCGCAAAATTCGCACGCCAAACGAAATATATTTGCACCAGCTCCTAGGAGGCCTACTGCTCTGGGTATCAGAGTGTAAAAACATGGACCCATGGTTCGATATTTCGTTCAAAAAACTATTTTCCCATAGGTCAAATTTCTTTTAACTTTGCCATTAACTTTAAGTTACTCATTTTTGTCTAGTATATCTTTAAGCTCTAATTGCGGACGGTTTCCTCCTTTTGAGAATGCGCATTGAGGTGGATTTACTTGTATGAATATGTGTGTTAGTGGATGAGTGGTTATAAATTTTTTTAAATTTCAGGGTTCTTAGGATTTCTGTCTTGTATCTTAAATCCAATCTAGTACTTAGTATTCACACCCTAGATAATAGTGCCAACCTAACAGTCAAATTGTTTGCGAAATCACAGCAGATACTCTGTTCAAGTATCTGCGGGAGATATCACGAGAGTAACATTCACGGAGTCATTCACTAGACACTTCAATATGAAAATTTTTCAGAACACATAACTCAATCGTTTTAATTGGGATCCCGATGAATGGAAACGATTTTAGCAAATTCCAGCAGTTTCGAAAAAAACACTGTTAGTAAACATTTCGTACCAGATAACATTTCTAATGACTTAGAGCTCCAAAATATTTCCATTTTCCTCAGCTGATTATGCCATTCTACCTGATTACATACATTCGCCCACATGCGAAAAATTACTTTGCATATATTTTTAGCAGGCCTTCGATCTCTCCATATTAGTTATTCTATACTGACCAGTATGATATAATTCTATGCTTTTTTGCAGCACTTTCCTTGGTATCATAGGTACCGGTACCAAGATACTGAAGGCTATATTTCTTGCCTCGAGTAACAGTGCGGATCTGACATCCCATAAACCGTAGTGAAATCCCATACGCCCCCGACTCACTCGCATTCCCTTGCCACGAAACCCCACATTAGACATCAAGACCGAAAGAGAATTCCAGGGAAGAGGGTAAGAGTATATCCCACGGATACAGGGGTACGAGAATGACCACCCTTCCACCCCGTTTCTCATCAGGGTACCTCCCAATGGTTACACCTTCAGATCCACCCGCCCTCACTCTTGTGCCGACTCCCACACACATCCAAAAACCATCCTCCCAATCGCCCTGACACTCCTCTCTCGCCACCCCCTTCCCACGGGCGCAAACGTTCCAAAATGAGTCGGATATCGTACCTTCCAAAGATTCGTGGTTCTCGTGGTCTGGACCTCCGGCCGACCCTGTTTGACCCCACTCACCACAAGAATCCACTCTCCCACCCCCGATCCCTCGCACAAACCCTTTCGAATTTTTAAGGAGTATCTCGAGGCAATCAATCCCATTGAGTGCGGCCCCAGCGTGTCGCCCCTGGGAGCAGAAAGGAGGTGGCCTGTGTTCTCTATCTCTCCCCCACCCCGAACTCCCCGGGCGATTCTCTGGGCCATCCGTCTTCGAAGAGCCGGAGAGGAAACGCTTGGTCATTACGCTAAAGGGTTTCTCCGGCGGTGGATCGAAGATGCTTGTGAGGTGAGGGCGGTGGACTGGGAGATAAAAAGATCAGTCTTGCCTCGAACTGTTTGTCGGGAGATGCTTGTCGTAGCTTGTCCGTGGTACTTTTATCTACGACGATTTTTATGATTTATTTTTAAAACTTCTATCATATTCATCCGATTAGCATCTAACGTTGTCTTATTCAATGTTTTTGACTAATTTCAGTCCTAAGTGGGAAAATATTTGGCGAAAAATTGAGACAAATGGCAACAATTAGGCGTGAAATTATGGAATGGGGCGGAGAAACGCAGGACAATCACGTTTTCTTTCAACATTTTAGCCCGGGGATGAAAAATTTACACCCTCTTTTCGAGTAATTTTTTCCATGGTAACACAGTGATTTTTATAAAAGCTTTAATTTTGTTTGGCTCTGAATTCTTATTCTTTTCCTTTTTGTTTTTTTTCGGTTATTTTGTGCTAAATACTTGTTTAAAATTTATTAAGATAAATTTGCGAAATACGAATAATTTTAGTCGGAAAAGTGCTCACAGGGAGACAAGTTAAAACAATGCTGGGTGGGAAAATGTAAATTATGTAAATCAAATAATCATAAGTCATTAGGTCAAAACTTTAGTATAATGGTTTTCTCAAAATAAAATTTAATTAAAAAATTGTAAATTAACATTCGAGGGCATTTCCCGTTACAACTTATTCTGTTCCTAATCATTCTCCTCAACCCTTTATAGCTCCTTGCGCTATCCTCTGCCTTCACGTTCTCGTCATACTTCATTCTTGAACTCTCTCTTTGAGTCATATTTATTTATTTATTTATTATCGACTTAATTGGGCGAGGTTGAGACTAAATAGTCCCTTCTTCCACCTAACCCTTACATTACATACATTACATTGAAGACAATTACATACAGCCAAGCCCTGGATGGAGAAAAATCCACCCAGACGGGAATCGAACCCGTGACCTCTCAGTTGGTAGACGAGGACGTTACCCCGCCGCCACCGGGGCCGGCCGGCATATTATGTTCTTACTTTACCTAAATTAATACTCCAAAGTAGTACAAAAAGAAGAAGGAAACTAATTGAAACCATCTTGAGACACGAGAGTTTACTGGGCAAACGTTACGTGCCGGGGTACTTTAAAGCATATTTCAGAACCTTACCTCAGGAATAGCAAAAAAATGAAAACAGTCGGTAAAACTTAGATCAGTTGAATAAAATTAAACTTAAAATATATTTATATGTACAAGGAACGTAGCTACGGTCGGGAATCAATGCACACAAGTTTAATCAAGTTTACGGTCCCGGTATTTTTTGTTTACAATAAAATATATTATTCCCATTTATTTGTTTATCTAAAGTCCCTATTTCTATTAAAAGTTTTCAGAAAGGATATCTCTATCATGCCAGAGCCATCAAAATCTTTGAGCCATCAAGATAGGGAATTAACCAAATAAAATTCAGAAGCAATGCTGAAATAAAGTATGATCAGGGTTTTTGACTCCCGGGAAAGGAAAGATGTGAGTGTATTGCGTTAGGAAAAAGTGGTCACAAGTGATCACTGATGCCATTAATTGAAATTGATGTGGGAAAGGAATCCGACGAGAACTTGGGAGGTATGTATTTGTAAAAGGGCTTATTGTGATTATTAGCCATTAAGTTATTCCACAATCTTTCTCTTCATTGGACTTGAGAGTTATTTGGACTACATAATTTTAGGAACAAAATGGTACCGCTATACCCTGTAACTCTTCCACTTGCGTCTATGAGCAAAGTCGAACCCCCGAAACAGTTCCCTTACCCGACGAAAATGCGATCGTATTCCATTCATTATCCAATTATCAGCATAATTTTGTAATCTCTGATTTCAGGTCTTTTTCTCCCGATGGTGATCATCCAGATAGGAGAGCGTTTACCGAACGAATCTTTTGCCCTTTAGAGACGAGTGCGGAATTCCAAAAATTACTACACCCAAAGGAAAAGAGAGGTAGAAATGTAGAGAAAAAGGGGAAGAATGTCTACTTTCAAGGCGCCAACGGAAAAATGGAGAAACCTTCACATTCCCATAATTCCCAGCACATAGTTTCACCCTTTCCCACCCACCCCCACCCCTCCGTGTCAGCCCCGAAAATAATCCTCAACCCCGAAATTCCCTCGGCTTAAAACCCAAAATCACCACTTTCACATTTCCCCGCCACACAACCCTCTCCTGCTCCGCAATCCCTTTCCTCCTACCCCCCCTTTTTTTTCGAAGTCCACGGACGGTCTTTGCCCTATCTCATTGGATTGTTAATTCCAACGTTTTTCCACCCTTAAGGACTCACGTAAACGGTTAAAGGAGACGCATTACCAGTGGTGTTCGTCTCCGTTCGCATGCGTGGACCTCGGGAAATTCGACGAATCCGGTGCTTCCGCTCGGATTGAAGGGGAGAGACCGGGAGAAAGAAAGAGAGAGAACAGTTTTTCGGGAAATTCACAAACAGTTGAGGTTTTTAACGGGTAGTTTCGGACCGGGACGTCAACCGCGGTGATTATTGTTATTCCCCGTGATTTGCCATATTACTTACAGCTAAACTGATCGCTCCCATGAGAATTTCGATTCTTGTCTTCGCGCTGGTCTTCAAAATTGAGGAAAATAATGTGTGCTATCCTGATTGTTTTTTCTAGGAAAGCTATGAATTGGATGATTTTGCTACGGAAGACGGTCTGAAGTCATTTTGATCCTGTTAGTACCCAAAGGGTTTTCGCCAATGAAATAATGAGAGCTTATTCGTATTAGGTTAATTTGACTCCCTGGTCACTCTCTACGCTGCCAATATGAGGTAAATAATATTTGCAATGACTTCGTTGTGATCACCGTAATGGCGAGTCAACAAAGACATTTTATTAGGTGGATGCGGCTACACAATGCCATCGAATTTCATTATTTTAAATGTGACCAATTTTTACAAAATTGCTTTTACCATCAATTACATATTTCACGGTAAAATGAGATATGAGTTAATTTTAATGATTAAAAAATAATAAATTGGCAAAATTATGCTGAGCTAACTAATGAAATAGTGAATGTGACGTATAGGTTTTAGAATATTTTGTGTTATAGATATTAATCTGTGCTAAGGAGTACGGTATATGGTAACGACAAGATCCATTGAAAATCTAGCTTAACTCAGTACATTTTTCCTTAATTTAGTCATTCGTAAATTTTAAACAAATTATCAAATTGGAAATTTGCAGCTTGTACGAATAGTGATGACCATTAGATTACAAAATACGAATCTTCAAGTTGTTACTTTTTTCAATCTTGATCACAATATCAATCTCATCCCCAAACACCTATTAGAAGTTATTAATATAAATATTGCAGATTAAGTTTTTAGGCACAACAACCGAATAAAATTGCGTACCATTGAAAGGAGAAATAATTGAAAGTACTGCAACGGGAAAATATTAATGGGTGTGGGAAATGTAACGAAGATATGTTTTCAAGGGCATAATTAGAAGTGTAGACTCAGGAGGGAGATAAAGAACCTAGGAGATAAGAAATGAAAATAAAGAAGGTACCGAATAAATCTAAAAGGGAACAATGAAGCAATTATTTAGAATGATATCCTTTATACAATCTGTAGATAAAGAAAACTATTTATGAAAAATAGTAAAAAATCAAAACCAAGAGATTGAAAATAACATTAGGGTTGGTTGCTATTGACTAATCAGGTTAGCTTATTTAGGGAAACTCATTTTTAAGAACGTCGTCTGTTCCCATAAAACACTTGTAAAAGCAATGATTAATTAACTAATGCTAGTCCAAGGCATAGTTCACTGCTAAAAGTACAAATAATATGAAACCATTATTAGAATCATAGTTCATTCTTCTGATTTAGTTTAATATAAAATTCATTTCAACACGAACGATGTTAACTTAGCAAATTTATTATATATAAATAAGATTCAAATATGTACTCACTATTTAAAAAATTAACTTTTCGGAAAAGATTCCTAGAGAACTACTTCTATTTCAAGGATACAATGTTAGCTATCTGTTTGTCTAGACAACTCAAAATTTTTAATCCTGAGATAATGAAAAAACACAAAGACTACTGGCTATGCCCCTATCTTTCTCTGTTCAAGAAAAAAGGGCAATGAATTTTCCGATCGAGTCGAGATACCTATTTTTTGTAAGCCAGAAAATGTCTTAAAAGAATTGTTGACTTATAATGGTTGTTTGTCGGTTACCTTCTTTGCTGTTACGCAAACAAGTCAGTTGATCTTCCGCGAAGATCAGATCATATTTGATGGAAGCGCAAAATTTTGATGTTATTTTTTTATGAGAGAGAGGGGGAGGGTAAAGAGAGAAAAGGAAAGAAAGCGACTATCAGTAGAGGTCTCAAGAGCAGGCATCTCACAAAATTTGAGCCACTTAGAGGAGTTAGTTCCTTCCCCAAACGTATTCCGTACCGAGGGACTTAATGGGCCATCGTTTCCGAACCCATCTTCTCCCTTCTTCCCCTCCCCCACAGCTCTCTCGAGTTCTCAATGGGAATGACATATTTTTTCGTCAAATCGTTCCTGGCTAATCTCCCAAACCTGCAATTTATCCGAGGGAACTCCGAGGTTGGCGAAACTCCGCCCCAAACGACCCACGATGCCTACCGCGGGAGCCATTTAAGGGGGGGATTGCTCCTCCGTTCCCAATCCGCCCGCTTGCTCTGACAACAAAACCCTGAGAAGGATAAATAGCCACTGGAGGAGGAAAATTCGAGGGCCAAAAACAAAAAAATATATACCGTGTGTTCGTTCACCTAGTATTTTTAGGAATGGTCTTTTTAGGATCGGTTTTTACTTCACGCTACAGAGTTTACCTTTTAAGACTTGTGGTACTTTTGTAGCTCAATGGGTAGGTATTTACGTGTAAAAGATTTTTCCATTCAGATAGCAGCTTATAAAAGTATAGCGTGGGAAATTGAGTCCCTGTTAACATAGGTACAATTTAAATTATAACCTGAGTATCAATGGCATTAACAATTTATACAATGTGTCCGAATCGATTCCAAGTTATGGCTAGTCGTAATAATGCTTGAACTTCGGTTTACAAATTATAACTCCTTTGGATGTTAATGAAAATTGGTAGGAAAATTTAAAAAAAAATCTTTTAGACCGAGAAATATTTTAAACGAAGCGGAGAAATTTGAAAATAGGGACTTAGATTAAGGATTATGAGAAAAGATCCGCGAAAACTTTCATGCGAAGGATAGTTTTTTGCGGCACGGAAACTTGGTGGCTAGGGCAAAATGATGAGGCATATGTCAGAGGTGTGGGTGCAATGTGGTTTCAGACGATGTTTGAAAAAGTAATATTGACGGAAAGTAAGAAAGCATTAGGCAAGTTGTGGGAGGAGAGAGATCATTTTGGAGACATCCTAAGGCAGCAAGAAAGTTTGATTCGAAGTATTTTCATTGGTGAAGGATTGTGAAAGACCTGTGTGTAATGTAGAAGAAAATTTCAGGCAAGTAAAGTGGTGGAGTATAATCAATGTAGTAGAGCCAATGCAATGGCTTTGTGAGTTTGCGTCATATATGGTTATGCTTAGAATTATAGTGGTAGTTAGTGTGTTTATCCAGCCATACCCTACCACAAACAATAAGCAACCAATTAAATCAACGAAAATGATGTCATAACATAACAAGGAGCAAGCTACTTTTCCTCATAATTTTAGTTCCTCATACACGGGAGGATTAGGTACCTGAAGAGGCCTTATCACGGTGAAACGCGTTGTACTAAATGCTGAAATCCTGTGGAAAAGTGCCTTGTCCTCCTTTCTTTATTTTATCAAGGCGACTTCTACGATGTGAAGCCTGAATCCATAATGTGTACCCTTAATGATATTTGGAGTGTGACTGTTTTATGTATTACTGGAAGAATCAGATATATTTTAAGAACAAGTAATGTACGTTTTAGTGTAAGGGTAGGGTAGTGTATGAAAAATTTACTTGATGGTACTGGATCTCAGCTGAACACAGTTTTTGAAATAAATTTCATATTGAGTTAAGAGATTTCTTAACCCAAACAATCAGCTAGGAATTACAAGGGCAGGTGCGTGAAAAAACATGTTTTTTTTTATTTATGTCACAGACTTAACCTAGACAGAGGTGAAAACTCAACCACTGGTTAAGGCATTTTTCTTCTTGCGAAAACTCCTAACGACGCTGTGCCCCTCCATTAGCTCGGTTGCCTTAAAACACCGCTCCCAATGATCCCCACCGCAAAACTCCGCAATGAGTGTATTTCTGCCGATTGCCGCGCGCACTGCTACTCCCATTTCCCCATCTTCCCGGACCGACTCCGCCCATACTGGAAACCGATTTTCATCCCCCGGTTGTGGCACCAGCCTTATAATTAGTAGACCGGGAGCTCGGAGCTTTGCCATCGACTAAAAACTCGACCTAAAGGAAGAATAAGAGGAGGACGCCACCAGAGGAGTGTCGTGCAATTAGCGCCTATTCCCACAATTTCCCTCCGGTCTGTCCCACTCTCCCCTCTTCGCCGGCTCCCTCCCAAACGCGTCTTCGGCTCGGTCGCCTGAGCCTGACCCTCCCCGTCACATCCTCTTCCTTCACCTTCTTCTTCCACTCCCTTCCGTCTCCTTTTCCTCCTCTATCATCCTTCCTCCTCCCCCCACATCGTTTCTGCAAACGTAGACTGTACGAAGAATGTCGCCCCTGTTTCACTAGTTTCCGCGAACACAAAGAATTGATCCCCGGGATTAACTTTCATTCATGGGAGAAGGAAATTTCCCATTGAGGATTTTTAAAAATTCGTTTGATCATCTCATCTCAAAATTTCTGTTACTCTGCGCCTACCTCCAGTCAGGCGCCACGCGAGGCAATGAAGGGGTCGTCCTTGAATTATGTCAGGTCTTTTTTGGCTCTTTTTTCCTACCACCTCCCTTACTTTGGGATCCGTAAGATATGAACCTTCCCAATTAACGTAATTATCGGCGATAGCATCTATATTTAATATGATACAGTTGAACGGCAACTTCCTTCTCTTTAACTTAAAGTGTTACCAAAATAGATTCAGCGAAATGATTTACGTATTGCGAAACCTTTGAAAGTGCTAAATAAATGCTTAAATAATTTGGAAGCCACTACTTCATTGCTGAACAAGTTCAAAAACATGACCCATGGTCGTCTAAAATAGGTTATTAAATTTATTCTTTCTTAAGAAATGCCTACAATAGTGTAATAATGATAATTACATGTGATTCCTACTACCTCTTCTCTCATTAAGAGAATATCTCATATATAAATAATCCCTGCTTCCCTTAAAAGCATTATGCAGTTTAAGGACAACACCTTATATTGTTAATAATGATTTTTTAAAGTTCTTGTAAAACATGAAAGGTTGGTAAAAATAGTGTGTACATATCTACCACGGTTTTTGGGTTACTTGGTTCCATAGCCTAAGTGTGATCATGAATTTTGCTGGGTAAAAACGAGCATTGAAAACTACTATATGTAATTGTATGCCCAGGAATCGATTTTAAATAATTTATCTTAATGTTTAGTCTTAAATACTTTTGATGATCCCTTTTGCACACGAAATATACTTTAAATTACTCGCCCATAGCGTTTTAACCAACAAAACTCTACATTTTTCTTCTTTCTCGTTAATATATTTTTAAAATTCATCAAAGGAACTTCTATCAGATTAATCTGAAAAATTCAAATTGGTTTCCTATATCATTCATTCCACACCCGGCACTAATCTTGTTTTTTTACAAATGGTACTTTTTTAAACATATTTCTTCAGCTAACCTCAGTAATACTACTTCAATTTCTCTCCAAAATACTTCCAAAGTATGTAAACTAGTTTTTACCTTGTCAATTTAATGTCTGCCTTTATCTTTTTCCTCCATGGAAATCCTTATTATTTTCGCTCTCTTTGATTTATATTCTTGCAATTCGACTTGTATAGTAGATCACTAAAAATTACTGCATTAGCTGACAGAAAAGTATGATCATCTGCAAATTTTGCATAATCACCTCTTTTCCATCTATTGCTAGCCATTCTCGCTCCGTTGTTTTTATTTATGCTACCTAATATATAATACGTTAATTCTGTTAAATTACTTTAATAATATTTTCAACATATCAAAGCATAGGGAACTAAAAGCAGCTATTCAGGGCAAGAATTTTAACTTAAAAATAATTAGAATAGATCCAAAATCAAAATGTTTGTGAAACCCAGAACCTCTGACATCATAGATATTCAGTTAGAGATTCAGTCACACTACTGCCTATATTACCCCACAAATAACTGTAATTGCCTAATGCTGGAGCAAGCAAATAAATAAAATTACTTGGGAGTAATCATTGATCAAAATTTTAACGCAGGTGTACATATTTTAAAAATAAATAGCAAATGAAATTACTTTCTTCGTCAAGTTTGCTACATAACTAGTTTTGTAAGTTTGAATGTCACTAAGATAGTGCAATTTGCACTGGCTGAGAGTATTTTAAGCTATGGTATAACGGTCTGAGGATCGACTGGTTCTATAATAATTAATATACTAAAAAAATAAACCAAAAGCATATTTGAGAAAATATCTGAGGCTAGATCTGAGGCTAGATCAAAATACAAATATTCTAGATGGAAGAAATATCTTTAAAAAAAATAGGAATTCCGCCAATAGATGGACTGTATAGATATGTAATCATAATAGGAAACTATTTTTATGGCAAATATAAAATTCCTAATTTAAATAAAAAGGAATTACTATTAAGAGACAATATTAAGTATTTAACAAAAAAATTCATGGGAATGAAGATGCAATAAAATTGAAGGTTACTGTACCAATAATGTTTTTTTAAAATACCTAAACATTTAAGAATATTACAGTCAGTAAATGCTGTGCAAGGAAAATAAAAGACCGACTATTACACAGAATGGATTAGGGCTTGGAACAAAACTTGACACAATATACTTAGCTTAATAATTGCAACGCTTTAGGCTATCAATTTTGCTTATGTGGCATCAGCTGTACTGCCAAAACTGACTGGCTTAGCAGGACCAGAAGGAGTATTCCATTTATAAATTTTTAATTTATCCTACTATTGCATATTATGAAGTTCATATGACTATGGTACATGGTAAAGATTGTCTGTAACTGTATTAATTGTATGTAATTCTGTTGCATATCATATGTGATGAAGTTTACACCGCTATTTTTTACGAAAAAAATAAAAAATAAATAAGTCTTCAATAGCTCGATTACGATAGATTGTAGATGTAATATGCATTTACCTTGTGGAGGAATACACATTATTTAATTTAATTAAGCTGAACATTTTTACGAAAGGTAACGAACCCCGTATGCTATTCCAATTTTATACCAAACGGATCTTAATTAGTTCGGCTGAAAATACCTCAGGAAGCAGTGGTAGGGAAACACGCAGATGACACGTTAAATATGGGGTTACGCGTTTCGTGGCAACGGACAAGTTGAGTCACGAAGTTGAAAGCAACCCGATTCGGGAATACGGAGACGGCGCCCGGTGGAGTCATTGGAAATCCAATTTCGTGGACCGCAAGCGGGAGAAAACGGGTCAATTGGGGCGGCATCGGGATTCCCAGCCATACGCTCGTCCACACAGTTAACCCACCCACGCCCCCTACCCTCTCACTCCAACGCCGTCCCTCTCGCCACCCTCCCATCCATCCCTCCGCCCACCCCTGAAGATTTACTCCGAACCTTGGCGCCGAGGGATATCAACCTTGCCACCCCCGATAAGTCTCCCTCCGCCCCTCTTCTTAGCCGTCCCATCCCCCACCTTTTAATTCCGCCGCTTAATTCTATCCACTCGACTCCCCTCTCATTTTCCGGGGCGCCGTTTCGAACGGAACTGACTAATTCCAGGCCGGGGAACTCTTCCTCCTTCCCCGCCCGGTCCGGTGGGTCGGCCGCCCGACTTACGAGCTCCACGTCCACTCAGACTCTCCCGCCTCCCTGTCTCTGCTTGCGCGTCTATACGGTTCACACCCACACCCCCGCAAACGTCTCCGGCTCCAATTCCTGCACGCTGGAACCAAGTCTCCACTTAATTACATAGCGGGAAGGTTTTCAGGAAGTCTTGTGGCTAAAGGACGGCAGGAAATTTAGTAGATCCTCACATTGAAAGACGCTACCGGGAGGTACACCCGAGATTAAATGCTGCGATTTTTTGACATGATTCGCACGTATTTCCTCCGTTTACGTATCGTCGAAAAACTAAAAAAAAATTTAATATTTCGGAACCCGGAAATTAATATAAAATGTAAACGTTTTCTTAATCTTGCTGTGTAAAGTTTGATTTCAATTGTCGGATACATTGCATCATGTTTTATTTTTATACTTCTATTCGTAATCAAATGCTATTAATTTTTGTTAATGAGTTATGATTAACGTTTTTGTTCTAGGCGTAATAAAGCATATATTTAATGACACAAGCACTTTACAACTTTCACATATTTATTATTTTCAAACTTTGCTATACTGCCTTTTTTCAATTGTTAATCCCCTCGTGCAGGATATATGCAAATATTTACGCAAATAACTTGCGAAATTTGTCTTAAAATGTCTCCATATATTACGGCTGTTTTTATTTATTAATTAAAATAGCAAATACGTAATTAACTCTAAATCAGAGTCATTTGATTTTTTCCTGTTTTACTGTGAGAACGCAAACCAAGATGGTTTCTTCCCATCTTCCCACTCTAGCACTATAACATTTGAAACTAGCCGAATAGTTTAAAGTCGGATACAAGAATATGAGAATGAAAGAATAGTAATGCATCGGATAAATGACGTTTTATCGGTGAATCGAAATAAACGAGTTTTGAATTTGGTACATACTTATAAAAAGAAAAAATGCAGATTCTTTTTCCTTATGGAGAGTACATTCCTCATGTTGAAAACGAGAATATCCAAATCATAACAATTATAACACACAAAACTAAATGCATAATTAGTAGAAATCTCAGCTTTGGTCCACGCTACAGAGAAACTTTGTACTCAAATCAAGATAAAGTTTATGCTCAGTGGATTCCACTGGTGGGTTATGGGATCACTATAAGCCATAAACATCTACGCATTTGTGTCACTCTGGAATACCATACATCAATTATCAATGTACTCGTTTGTCCTGACTTCAGACGAACAACATTAATAAAGTAGAGTTGTAATAAGTGCAAGAATTTGACATGTAATGGAAATACTTTGAACACAGAATTTGGCCTGTGAGTCGTAAGTTGGTAATTCCTGCGATAACCCTCCTTATAATTAACCTTTATAATTAACACAGATTTAACCACCAGCATTAATTCAAATTCCCGAGGTGATAATTTGTGTATCGAAGATGGGTGGGTATATTGAATGAAGAAACTGAGTTACTCTATGTTACCAACATTTAACTGTGCCTCATTCATTTATTCTGATGAAATTTGAGAAAAAATGCAATGCAAACCTGAGTTATGAGCACCTACAATTCGAGAAATGAATCTTGAATTTAAACCATTCTAATTTCCTACTTTTCAAAATTCTCTTTTTCCTTACTCAATCTTTTTACCGGCAGCATTGTCGCAGGATTTACACCAAGCAGTCCACTGCACAGTGTGGCCTTCGTAATTCCCCCACTCTCCCTCCATTATCACCCACTTTCTCTCCCTTTCCTACCTTTAAGACCCACCCGTTCCCATTTTCGTTCCACGCACCTCCTGAATTTGCACCAATTTACCTCCGACTACGATCGACTAAAGCTGCAAGTTACCCTTGGTTTGCGATGAGCGTCAAACTATAATTGGCATCTTCCAAAAAAATGCAATCGGTGGTGGAAGCCATGTACTTCTTCATTTTCTAATGGTCACGCATTAGTTCAATACCAATTTTTTTTGGGCGCAAACGGAATGGATTCCGGCAGATTTTTTGTGCAATTTCTAACCGAAGTGAATGGTCGTGATTTTCGCTGTGTGTGGGTTCGACTCCCAACTTGGTGGGTTTTCTTCTACCAAAAGCTTAGGTAGCTGTGATCGTTCTCGTCGTTGCTTCATGTTGAAGATCCAATGTTTTTACCAATGTGCATATAATCCAACCTCACAATTTTCTTTTAAAAAAATTACAGTTACCTAATACATCATATACGTTGTAGCTTCACTTTATTATTACGATGTGAATTTGCATTCTGGTTGTTACTAGATCTTGTAGATATCATTGCATGAAAATTTAAATAGAAAAATATTACTTTTTTTTCGTTTTAAAAAACATTATCGATATCTTTTTGCGGGAAATTGTTGGTATTGAGTAGGTGGGTGGCTAGTGTTCTGGTTTCATATCCTGGAGGCTTGGGTTCAAATCCCTTCGGTGACATATAGAAATATCCCAGACCCAATTTGGGTGTCGTTAGGAATGCATTGTCCGTCGAAGGGATCGTTAAACGGTATGTGCCTCAGAAGTATTCTAAACATACTCGTTATCAAAAGTTAAAATCAAAGAATTGTCTAAATCAAATGAACTCACAAATTTGCTATTATTTATACCCAATGGCCACAGCTCACCTCATCATTTGCAATGAGGAAAGCGGAAAGATTTGGCCACGGACACTGAAATCACCGCCGGTAACACAAGTACACACCACCACTCGGATGTTGTAGAAAATTGAGGTCTGGGGTCCGCCCACCCAGAGTGGATCACCGCTGGCCCGTGCACTTCCCTCCCACCTGCGGCTCTTTCCGCTCCAATTCTACCTCCTGGACCCACCCCGCCCCTCCCCGTGGACCGAAAGGTTGACGCCATCCGTCCCGAGCCCTCCAGCCGAAAGAGATTGAAGGGTCCCTCTTCTCTAAATAGACCATTTAGGGCGCCAATATCCCGCAGCGGTGCCACCGCAAAATTAGGTGTCTGCACCTACATGTGGATGTCTCAAAAGGGGTGGGGCATCGATATTCCGGGAGAAACGAAACATCGAGGAATATCGATACCGAATTAATTTATCGATGCCAAAATTAACCTGGAGAATCCTCACACAACCGCTCTTATTTACCGTATGACAAAATGCCGCTGCGGTACAAGTAAGCATTTCGATTTATTGAACAGAGGTTAGTTCCATAGCTGTTAGAAATAATAGCGTTATTTCAGGTGTTACATGATGGTATTGGAACATAATGACCAAATTAGAGCTCATTTTCTCGTTGAAAATTTATTAACGATCAAGTTTTGATGTATTGCATCATCGTCACTCAGTGTGTGAGGGGGGGGGGATGACACCTTAAGCCGTCCGCTGCCTACTGCGGTGTGTTAAATCTCCTATCTATGAATTAAGGGGCTGGTACTATGAGTTACATGTCCATGTATTACTAGAATTTCTTCTTTAACTCTGCATGACATTTCTTGCTCAAGGGGAGGCCTGTCGTATAAATGGTCGCGGTTGATTTTATCCCCTTTTTTCGTATAACATTAACTAATTCATTAGTTGAATTAGCCCTTGTTTTGAATTATGTCTTCCTCCAGCATATATATATATATATATATATATATATATATAAATTGAGCTATCGAGGAAACGCAATTTACAGGGAAATCTGCAAGAGTATCGGTCTATGGTGAGAGCATAAGCCCGACAAGTCGAAAGATTTGTGGTTCAAGTTCCAGCCAAGGAAATATTTTTACTCTTGTGATCTGCTCGATTCCTCCTTCCACACCTCTCCTGTGTTAGTCCTTTTTATATGTTCCCACCCCTTTTTCCTTAAATATAATTCCATGTGAATATATATGCATATGCATATAAACCATAAACACAGTAATCAACCGGTATGGTAGGTGATGGACCCCGACAGCGTGTGAAGTACGCACATCAGGGTAGGAGGGCCAGTTCCTTTCCTTGTGCCGGTTATTGTTTCCCAGGAAGATCTGGTACCAGAAAAATCACATAGCTTAGGTGGAGCTGCAGGTGCCTAGAGTGCCTTGCCCGAGAATTGAACACAAACACACACACATTTATATATATATATATATATGCATATATAAGGTGCGCCTCTCCCTGTAATTAGGTTGGCACTTCCCGATTTCGGATACCACGCACCAAAATTATCACATGACAGTTGGAGAACGTTATATATAACGAAAATTGTCTTCCCCTGGTCGCCCCTGTAACCCAACTTCAACTCCCTCAAGGCTCCCGAGACGAACCCGCCCCCGCTTCACCCCCAACTCACGTCGACGTGCGCTCACGAGCCCCTTACCTAGTATCCCCCAGGCGCCATTCACCCACGCCCACTTTCGCAAGTCCTTAGGGAAAAAGTGTACGCATAGGTTGTATATATATGTATTTGTGTGCCTGTGTGTGAGCACGCGTGTTTTATATATATAAAGAGAGAGATACATATTTTTTTAGCCGACCTCCGACCGCCTCCCACCGATGCCCCGCATGACGGCGAGTCCCGGCGGCGACCCCGCCCACGAAAACCGCCTGCCGACATAATCACACGGTTTCCGTGTTCCACGAAACTGGGAGATCCTCCCCCACAACCTTCTCCGCCCTCCCTCCACGGCATGGCCCGGCCTAAGAGGAGGAAAGGGAGAATATGGGTGCCCAAGCTTTTCGCCGACCCCTCCTCTCTCTTTCCCCCCTCCCACGACGGCCCGCCTACACCGCTGGTCTGTCTCCGGAGAGCCCTCATTCCCTCCCGCACCTAAGTCTCAGTTTCCACCCGTTGTTGCCCAACGCCCCACCACTCTATTCTTCACTCTCGGTCGCCGATGCCAATTACCGTCGGGGGAGCCGGGTGAGCGATCCGTGAGAGGGAAAGCCGACTATTCTCCGTCCGGCTTAGGCCGTCGCCCGTCGCGAGGGCTGGGGAGTCATTGAGTTTGCGCACAAATGGGCGAGCCAGTTTCGGTTTTCAGAATTGCAGCCTGAGCAGGAGTTATCCTCACTTCAAGATGCCCCGATTCGGTAATGCGTTTAAGTAGTCGGGAAGAATTTTCGAGCGAAAACAGTTTCTTTTTTTTTTCGAAAAATTCGGCAGGGTGATAATTCTCGTCACTTGTGGCCAATTTACTTTTGTAACTTTTTTGCACGACTTTTGTCTTGATTTTCCTCTCCTTTAGGAACTTCGTTTTGTTTTTTTCCACCGGATGTACAGTATTTTTCCGGGAGCTCCTTGTACTGTCTGGGATATAAAGTGGAATGGAATCGTGGGGATTGAAGTAATATGTGAGGATCTGTTTTCTCCCTCGATAACCTTTTACGATAAATTCATGAAAAAATACTTTTTTTAGATCCTATATACTCACTACGGAGAGACTAATGTTTCCGAGATAATATTAACTACCATTGCAAGGGAACTGTGTCAGGACTAATTATTTTTGTATTGCTATATTAATCCTTGCGGGTCGCGAGGTAGCCCGGGGGATAAAGAGTAGGACTATGGTGGCAAGTCTGTCTAGCACATGCTGCTTCGATTCACTTTATCGACTCGAGATAGCCGTGATCGTATAGTGTGGATAGTACTTTGCGTTGTGGCCGCAACAACTCAGGTTCGAATCCTGGTCACGGCAGTGTTTCAACACTGAAACGGCAAGAGGCGGTGGTCTAGTGGGTAGAGCGTTGGACTACTGACCGGAGGGTCCCGGGTTCGATTCCCGGGCAAGGCACTTTGGGCACCTGCAGTTCCACCCAAACTATGTGATTTACCAAATCTTCCTGGGAAACCATAACCGGAATAGGGAAAGGAACTGGCCCCCCTACCCTGATGTGTGAATATTCACATACCGTCGGGCTTGGTACATGGGTGAGCTCTACCATCACCTAATAAACAACCCTTCGGGCTGATTACTGTGTTTATGGTTTATGTTATATTAATCCTTGCATTTAAAGTAATTATCTTATGAATATTTTTAAGTATAACCTCAGGACGTCTGTTAAATATTAGGTATTTGAATTACCCTTCCCTTCTGTCATGTGTATATCTGTTCCAGACACTAGGAATCATCTTGAAAAAAATTAGCAATGTTAAATCTGTATGGGATAGTTCTACAGTTGTCATGGAGAACCTGGTTCTTAAAAAGTACATCAATTAAGACTTTTCAGCTCTTCTCTTCGCTCTCATCTTCACCTGAACTATGTACTCTAAGAGATAATAACTTGTTCCACTCCTCACGACGTCGCTTGGATTTCAAATTTTGCATCTTTTCCTTGTAATCGCCTTTTCCTTTCCTTTTTTTTGCCCGTTTTTCTTGCACGCATTAAGGGAATTAATTTACATACTGTATTAGATACATTTTTGTTGGCAATAAATTATAGAGTTTTATTAAGTTGCTACTGACTAGGATTGATATACTATAAGTGCGTGATTAAGCAATGCAATTGTTTCTTTTCAGACTCTGGACATTAATTCATCACATACATTCAATCATTCACCACAAAAATTTTTATCAAAAATATTACAATATAGACATTATGTTTGCGATGCGATGAAGACGACATCATTAAATCTATGACGATTTAAAACAATTCTTTTGATTCCAAGGAAAGATTCTTTGAATGCACTGACAGTAGCGGTTTAAAATTTAGATCAATCACTTAAATGAGTCCTTATAAGAATAAAGAATAGAGAAGAACAAAGAATCCTTGAAGAATAAATAGAAGAAAATAAATTACTCGCGGAAGATACCTAAAAACTTGATAAACAAATAAAGTTAACGGTTACTGAAAAAGAAGATGACTGAAGATACCAGGAACAGTATATAAAGAGAAGCGGACAAACGGTTCACATGAATAAAAGCAAAAACTATCTAACAAGTAATGCCGAAAGGGTGTACTTCATTCAAAAAATGCTGGTAACTGAGGTTATTGAAATACTTCAATAAATTCAATAGTTCAGCCTAGATGACGAAAATAGGGATTCCGCCACCTTTCTCATGGTGTCTACGTGTGGAGTCCCTATGCTCGAGGAGTACCTTCTGAAACTTTGTACCTAGTATGGTTAATGACTGGAAATTCAGCAAGTACCTTTTATTCTCTGTACGATTGGACGACTATTTTATCGCATCCCTACACATTCATTAATACCTACGGCAAATCTTTTCCCAAATAGCGGGAACTATTCCACCTGAGCAAATTAACAAAGGACCTTTTTTAAATTTGATTTAATTACATAAAAATAAAAATAAAATGTAGATTTTTATTTTAGTTAAATAAATTTATCCTGTGTACACCAAAATAATTGTATTATGTATGTATCTCGAAGGAATTCTTCAAAAACTGGACACTGGTACTCACGTAGAATTTATGGGTGATTCATTCTGATACGAAAATACAAATTCCCATTCATAATTTACCCCATACTTGGCACAACAAGTCCAACGTAGTGAAGCCACGATAAAAGATTTTCATGAAGTTAGACAACTCACTCGGCTATTAATTTAAATCGGTCAAACCCCTAATTGTTTAATTGTTATGAATTGAAAATTAGATGACCAATTGAAGAAAATAAAGAAAAGATCTTGCGTATGTTTCATTCAAATAAAGTAATTAAGACCGCAGTTAATACCCAAACACTCATTGAGATATACTCCCACTGGGAAATGAACTATTAAAAATTGAGTTAATACCTTTAGTACTAATTCCATTGTATGAAACGGTTAATTGCTTTTTGTGCACCATAAGTGTAAG
This sequence comes from Hetaerina titia, assembly GCA_037158775.1. Classification (NCBI taxonomy): domain Eukaryota; kingdom Metazoa; phylum Arthropoda; class Insecta; order Odonata; family Calopterygidae; genus Hetaerina; species Hetaerina titia. The sequence goes on along the minus strand of CM073776.1, from coordinate 35,422,667 downwards.
TCTTTCTCTTTTTTTGTTTCTCTAAGAAGTTTTCTCCCCTCTCCTATTCTCATTAGCACTTTCTCATTCCTTAGCCTTGTTGACTACCTTATTTGAAGCATTCTTCTCCACAATCATACTATATTTCAATATTTTTCAAGTTTTTTCTATCTTTAATTTTAATCGATATAAGATACCACATTACAAACAGAGCGTTTTAAAAATCTCTTCTTTTTATTTCCTTTTTTAATTTGCAGTTCAAAGTAACAAAGCTTCCCGAATATATGATTTAATTTGCTCAACAATTTTTCTTTCTATGGATGCGTCAATGATCGCTTTATTCATTCTTACTTTCAACACTTTTGTCTTTCATATATTTGCGTTCAATCCAAATTCTTTCCCCATTTTTACAATATTCTACCTTATGTATTAGAGCTCCTCTATCTTTTACCTTTATTCTTTCTCCTCCCACGAAAAACCCCTGTCATTTTTTTCTAAGGTCTTATTACCACAAGCTCTTTAGAATACATACTAAAATTACCTCGTGACAGACTGACAGGCTTATTTATTTATATCAATTAAATCCCTTCATTACAAGTCATGAAGAAAGTAGGTAATCATGTTACTGTTGTTTTGCATAAAAGTAAAAAGTATATTCAAATCGGAAAGTAACGAAATGATAAACGTCGAGGAAATAACTGTAGCTATCGTCTCCCAATTAATAGGTCGAATTTAGAGGAATTAGCAGATTATGAGTCCCATCAGATGTGCTCATAACTTGAACGACTTGGAACAGTTTGAAGCAGGATCTTGCCCCAATTTCCGTGCGGGAGACGTGCGGAAATTTCGCAAACGCACCCTACCGCCCTCGATCGCAATTTTACGCTCCACCGAGCATCACAAAGGACGCGCTCTCCGCTAATCTAATGGAAAAATCATACCAGCCCACCCACCCTCCCATCTCTTAGTCCCTCCCCTTCTACCACCTGCCGACCGGCGACGTCCACTTTCTCCCGGGCCGTCGGTCGCTTGCGCAATCCCGCACGAGGGGTCTCCGGCTGAGTGCGGGGGTTAAAGTTTGGCCCCTCTCGGTAATCGACCCACTTACGAGGGATATTAAGAGTTAATTTCCTCCGCTCTACTCTCGTTTCCTAGCACAATTTCCTCTGCGGTTTGAGAGAGAGAGAGAGGGAGAAGAAGGAAGGAGAAAAGTAAGTGTGTTTAGAGAGGAGAAAGTGGGAGGATGAGGGTGGTGAGTGGAGAGGGGAAAAAAAAGATTTTTGCGGTTGCCAAAAACTGGAAGGTGAAGTGATGCGAGTTGCTTCGGGAGAACCGGAGAGAAGTGAGAGAGTAATTCGAGAAAACGAGAGTTGGAGGGAAGGAGGGGGTGGGAGCGAGTCTCTCAAACTTTTTAGTATTAAAGTTCCACGAAAGACTCGCAGAGGGGTGTGAGGCAGGGTATTTTGTGGAGGGGATGGGGAGGTGAGAAAAAAATTGAATGGCGTGGGGACGGAGGGAGGATCGGGCGTGTTTTCTGAAGGGCAAATGAATCCGTGTTTGTTACCCACCTCGAGAACCTGACTCCACCCACACTCCTTTTTCCCTCCCTCACACTCCCGGGCGATGCGCCTCCTTTTGCCGCGAAACCCGAAAAATACCACCCCGCCGTTGTCGGTCTCCTTTGCAACCGTTCAGGGGCCGGGTGGTGGGCGAGGCGGTCGGAGGTGAGGGCGTGGAGGGTTGTCTGGAGAAGTACCGTGGTTGGGAGTGCGGGTGGGGGAGAGAGGCGTGGGAGTATAGAGGAGGGTAGGAACAAGTGGTCTCCCCTCCATCCCCCGGGGGGAAATATGAAGGGGTTCATTACCCGGCCTCCCATATTCCCGAGTGCCGAAAGTACGTATCTCGACCTTTCCCCATCCACATTCTGGAGTTGTGCTCCGTGAACTTTTTTCGTCTCATTTCCCACAGGTATCTACTTACACAGTTTCGCTCGCTAATCCCTCTCTCCTCTCCCTAAAGCTACGTTTTTGCGGTGCCGAATCACTTCTGAGTCAATATAGAAGTAGTTCGCCGTCACAGGTTGAGTCGCTGCTGAAGTTGCTCGTCTCTCAACTCCTGCGGCACTGCAGTTACGGCAGCGATCAAAAACCGACGCTCGCTGTCATTTTTTCATCTCCCATCAAAGCACAATGGTCTTCGAGGTTTTTCTTTCCGTCCGGCGATGTCGCAGTCGTGGTGCTTCCGGGAACGCACAACTGGATAGATATTAACGTAGCTTAGTGTGGCGGTCTTATTTGGTTTAAAAGTAACAATACATTTTGAATCAACCCGCATATGACGAAGATATTTTAAATTTACTTCAAAATTATCATTCGTTACAAATCGTTTCATTGCCATCACAAGCATCGGTTCAAAAGAATAGTTTTCAATTTTAATAGCATAAATCTTATGTAGTCACGAAAGTCTCTGCACATTATCTGTCATAGTTTACCCTGTATTCGTCAATGTCATGGGCTACCTGAGGAATTGTCTCAACAAAACTTCAAGCTATCATGTCTTCTAATAATCTCCTCGTACCTTCACAGTATTTTGCGCTGACGTCTTCCATCAGCTTGTTTCTAATAATAAATGATTGATCTTCCTCTGTAACCTTTGGCTCCCAATACTTTCCTCATTTATGATCTTCAGTAAACTATCGGATCACAGAATGTGTCAGATAGCTTCCCTCTTCTGCTTGTCCTTCAAATACGAGGCATATTCATAAAGTATTTAACTTGCTTATATTTAAACATTGGCGCTTTAAAACACAGTTTTACTCCTGCAGCGTCATCTACTGATTCATTGAAAAGCTATAGCAGCATTTGCTTTGTTTCAGAATTCGTTTGCTTGCCCGCGCATGCAAACAACAATGTCCGCGACAATCATTGATCCCGCCAGTTGTAAAGTGCGTTTTGTCATACGATTCCTGTATGGAAAAGGATTATCACCTGCTAAAATTCATCGGCAGTTATGCCTAGTTTATGGACCTACAGTTATGAGTGAAGGAAAGGTTAGACAATTGTGCCGTGATTTTTAAAATGGACGAACAAATGTCCATGACAAAGAGCGAAGTGGCAGGTCCTTATTCTGACCGATGAAATTGTTTCGCAAGTGGAACAAAAACTGCGATGTGATCGTCGATTGACCATTAATGGCCTGGGTGAACAATATCCTCAACTTGGACGCACTATTGTCTACAATATTGTCACGGAAAACTTCGGATACCACCAATCAAGCAAGGTGGGTACCGAAAATGATCACCGACGACCACAAAGAGCAAAGAATGTCCAGTGAACGAGAGTTTTTGGGTCGTTGGGAACTCTTTGACCACCAACCGTACAGTACTGACCTTGCACCTAGCAAATACTTCCTTTTCTTGCACTTCAAACAGTGGCTCGGTGGACAACGTTTCGAAACCGAAGAGGAACTCAAGAACGGCGTTGTCAATTTGATCATCTCTCAGGCGGCGATCTTCTATGCAGAGGGGTTAAAGAAGCTGGTGCAGCGAAAAATGCTTAGACGTGAAGGACAATCATGCAGAGAAGTGAAGTAGGTTTGTAGCTAACTAAAAGTGCCAATAAAATGTGTTTCATATGAGTAAGAGTATATTTTTTCCCATGACCAAACGGCTCTTACTTTATGAGTATGCCTCGTACTTATTTATACGCAAAATGATGGAAGTATTTCTTCCTTATAATTCGTAATCTGTCAATTTTTTCTCATTCTTCCATACGAACACATTTCGTGCCTTCTAATCTATTCTCTGCTGCTCGTATTTTCCGGGTCTTACAACAGTAGAAATGTGACTTCGTTACAATTTAGCGGTTGAACAAAAACGGTGAAAAAATATATCTTTTACATAAAATGATGAGACTACTACAGTCAAGTTAAAGACTTTGAAATGCTAATTGGAGGGTCCCAATTTGACTCTCGGGGATGCTTTTGGGTGCACTCAGATTGATGTAATCTGTGTGACTTTTTGGGTACCAGTTTTTTCTTTAAAATTACAAGTGTCCCATGGAAAGGAACTGGGTGAGCTCTATTCTCACTTATCTACATCTGTATAATACCCCGCAAGCCACAGCGGGGGCGGAGGTATCAGATCACCACCCGTAAAATAGAATAAAACCAACTTAAGCATGCAAACCTACACCCAAAGAGGAGTATGCATCCATGCAAAAACCTTTTTAACATACACGCATGCAAATACATAGCTTATCAAATAACATATTACAAATGCACCTACATATGTAGTGAAAATCTATTCAATAACGAGGAACTTAGAACTGAAGCATAGAAGGAGATATTCTACTATCGCATGGACTCATGGCCTCCGCGCCCAGAGACGCAGGTAAGGAATGGGACACGCCGCAGTGATCAGAAACTTATTAAACCTAACTTCGAACTGATGACCGTAATTTAGTGTGGTACGGGCTTAAGTGGTATTTTTAGTATTAATTTCATTGCATCATTAAAATAGCAGTAGAATATATTTTAAAGATTCAACGTGTCAGAACAGAAAATGCAGAACAAAATTAGGAACCTTTTTGAGAGTTACAAACATCTAATGAACTTAGAATGCAACAATTTCAGAGTGTAAAAATCATTCAAATTTGATCAGGATAAGGCGAATAATTTTTACACTCTAAAATTGTTGCATTTAAATGCATATTTGCGGAGGACTCCGTTAAAAATTACTGTTGCGACATCTCCCGCAGTTTCTTGGAAATTTATCGATTGAACTTCCTGAACCTTAGCGTTCATCTTCTCCCTTATTTGCCTTTGGCTCCAAATATGATCCACCTAACATAGATATCGTATACATACATTAAACGCAATTATTTTAAAACATGTAAAACCTTCGGTACTAAAATATCGAGCATTTACGAATAATTTGAAAATCATGAGAAGTATTCTTCTGACTCTTGATAAACTCGCCCCATACTTAGCAACCGCCTAAGAATTGAGAGTGAGACTACCAATCCTGTGGTATTTAGGATACGTGTTCAACAAATGGCTCCAGAGATGGTCGGTTTTCCAAGTTAAAATATGTGGGTGAGGAACTTAAAGCAAGGGACCGTTTGACAAGCGAATCTTCTGTTTTATGATTCATGGCGGAAATATAAGGTCGAACGCCTTCGCGACGCAGTATTTGGGAATAATGCACTGCCACTTCCTACTGAAAGTCAGTCAGTCACTAGAACGAGTGTGTCAGGGGCGAATCCGACCCTTGTCACAGACGCCGACGGTGGACCCACGAGAGAGGCAAGACAGGTTGCAGTCGGCTTTTTTTTTATTTTCCTCCGATGTCACTTCTGGCGAGAAAGGCATTCTTCTGGCTCAAAGGGAGGCTCTATCTTTTTGAGAGGGTGGAGGAGGACATCTCCGCTACATTAAGGGGAGAAAGAAAAATAGAATGGATGCCCATTGTGTGCGATGCCTATGGGTGGAAAGTCGAAAAGGTAGGAGGCTTTGTGGCCGGGAGACATGAAAGTGTCGACGCCCGTTTGAAGGCCCTGGATGTGAAATGATGTGAGAGGAAAATGGCGTGTGAAAATCCGTTTCCATGGGCTATCGAACTCGTCGTAATGCCTCGTCATACGCTCCTGTTGTCCAGTGGACTTCAGTCGGGCAGTAGAGGATGTACGGCCGTAGACATATATAACCGAGAACGTATTCCTCCAGTTCTTCCGCCGATTGACAGAGTATGTAACCACTTATTGGTAGGTTAAAACCTATTAGCCGTACACCTCCTGAAATACTGAAGATTTTATATTTTAAGTCCACAGTGTGTGCATTTCGTACATAATAACCATTGGTTGTAAAATGATGCCAAGAGAAAATGTGATAAGATTAAAAATCAAGGCCTGCTTATCCGTTGCAATCCGGGTGTAACATGTTTGGAATAAACGAGTTAAACGATTTTTTTTACTTAGCTACTAAAACTTGGATTTGCATGGCAAGGAGAATGGGTCGTTGAGGAAGCTGATAGACGTAGTAGAGTGAAGTTATTTGAGATATGGGTACGGGGAAGAATAAAAAAAGGTAAAAAGTACGATAAGGAAAAGAAACAAAAAGGAACGCATCAAAGTTTTTTTTGAAAGAGAGAGGGCCGTTGAGAGAAATATACAGGAGGCAGGGAAACAAGGGTTATTGAAAGGGTATTAAAGGGTATTTCAAAAGGCGATAGAATTTTAGAATGTGATAGAGAGGGGAATGTTAGGCAAGCGAGGCAGAGGGAAGAAAAATTTAGCCACGTTAGATGGAAGTAAGATGATAAAATGAATGCCGAATTGAAAAATAGTTAAATGTGGTTTGACTTTTGTGGTTGTCTTCTATTGCGCTAGGTTAATAAATGTGTCTCCATTCTTTCTCCATCCAAAGCTTACCTCAAACGATAGCCTACTGAAAAATAATAGTTACTAAATTCTGATGGAATTTCTTTTATTATTTTTTTAGAACACGAAGAAGTTTAGTTTAAACAACGACTAGTCCTCATGTATAAGCTTAGAAGTTAAAACTATAAATTTATATTTTGATTTTATGACATCCATACTCGTTTTTTGCTACTGAAGTCCATTTTTTGACATTTTTAATGGAGTCCCATTGGTAAATACAAAAAACCTTTCATTTTAATCAAGATTTGATTGGGATTACGGAGCAAAATTACCTACATAAAAGGGAGCTCACCCAGAACTGAACATCTATGGGTTTGAAATTTACCAACAGTCGTAGTTGATGGGCTGGTTCCTTTCCCATCGAGATCTCTGCATTTCAACACAGTGCAACAGCCGGAGAGTTCGCCTTGATGTTCCTCCCTCCACCCATGCCGTCGGAGGGGGGAGAAGGGTTTTGGTCGAATGGTTGGAGGGAGGGGGTCCGAGGGCCGAGTCGACAGGGGGAGGAGTCGACGGTAGCCAAGGGAACCGTTCAACAATGCCATTCCGGCCACGCCCCCTTTCTACCCTAAGCCCACACGCCCCTCCACCGCCCTCCTACCACTCCCCCCACCTCTCCATAACGCCCCCCCTTCCCTCGAAACATATCCACCTACACCTCCCTCAACTATTTCAACGTCTCACCCCATTTGCGCCCTTTGATCCATTCATCTCGCCTCTAACGTCGGGGAGATGACTTCGGGAGCTTCAAAGGCGAGGAGGCGGTGTCACTCCGCATTAGTGGGGGAGGGGTTTGGTGCTCATTCCATGACCGCCACTTGCACCTCCTTCGTTTCCTTTTTACCCATACTCACCCCCGTTAACTCTCTCCCCGTCGGGCAATGGACTGACAATATAGAACATTCCGTACAATACTCACAACAGTGCAAGTTCCCGATGCGAGGGGAGTGACAAGTCTTAAAACGAAAACCTCCGGGGTGATGTATAAATACCTACACAACAATTAATGGATTATTCTCACGGTGTTCCATCTCCCTGACGATGGGTTCACTGGTGATAGAGTCAACATGTTTAGACTAAAATCAGCACTTTGGAAAACTCGGGAGGAGCCTGAAAACCCGGGAGTCGTAAGTCATACTGTGATTGTTTTCTATCATGGTTCGTCCACATGTAATGTGACAATGAAAACGCAGTTTTGGTGATGCGCAAAGCCTGACTCCTTCAAATCGTGTAATTATTTTATTTGTAATTGTGTCAAACTTTGAACTGGTTATGTAGACTTATCTCTTCACGATAGGAGCGATTGCTGTGTTCTAATACTCGTTTGAAGCTCATTGAAACGCCAGTGTATCACATTACCATTTCTGCATTCTCGCTTCAAAGCCCTTGGTGCACCCACCAACTTCTTCGATGTCTGCGCTAGAAGGCTGTGCGCGATTGATCTGTGGGTATATGTAGATATACCTGTACTTGCTTCAGATCCGTGGCAGAAGAAAAATTTGACGCGCGATGATGTAAGCATTGCAATGGGGACAAAGGGCATTAAGCGAAAATGACATCTCAGCCCAAGGTTTTCTCTTTCGTCCCTTCTAGACTTCTATACGAATGGCTAATTTCGATGATTTTCTTCCATGCATTGGGAATTGTGATTCAAATTATTATTATTTAATGTGATATTGTGATTTATTTAAGCATTTTTTTCCTTTTTAAACAGTTAAAACTGAACAATTTAAAATTTCTCATTGAAATCATGAAAGCGCAGTGTAAAAAATTATATTTTACACACAGAAATAGATATAAGGAAAGGGGATAGGAAAACACATAAAAGACGTACACAGGAAAGGTGGGGAAGGCGGATTTGAGTAGATCACAAATGTAAAAATATTTCTTTATCCGAGATTTGAACCATGGACCTTCCACTGCCGGGCGGATGGTCTACCAATTAAGCCAATAAGGAAACCTAATTTACACTGAGATCTGCGATTTTATACAGCGCCCAAGTGCTTTGATAATTTGGCCAATATATGGTGTTAGGGAGCTGATTCACCCACCACCAAAGAAGAAATAGACGACACACAAGAAGGGAAAAGGAATCGAAAAAATATATAAAAAGTTATGTTGCTCTCGTGAGTACTTCCGCATCATCGATATATATATATATATATATATATATATATATATATATATATATATATATATATATATATATATATATATATATATAAAACCATATACACAGTAATCAACCTGAAGGTCGGTTTAGTAGGTGATGGCAGAGCCATCCCATGTACTAAGCCCGACGGCGTGTGAATATTCACACATCAGGGTAGGGGGGCCAGTTCCTTTCCCTGTGCCGGTTATGGTTTCTCAGGAAGACCTGGTACCCGAAAAATGACATAACTTCAAGCTAGTTGATATTGAGGTGTGAATAGTTGATATTGAGGTGTAATATTGTTGTAATAGGTGTGAGTGTATATATATATATATATATATATATATATATATATAAGACAGTAACACACAGCACGAGAACACATAAAAAGAACACTCACAATAATATCTTGATAATTTCGACGGACTCGAGCTCCGTCTTCTTCGGAAGATAAGATATGACTGAGAGAGTCATATTTTATCTTCCGAAGAAGACGGAGCTCGAGTCCGTCGAAATTATCAAGATATTATTGTGAGTGTTCTTTTTATGTGTTCTCGTGCTGTGTGTTACTGTCTAAGTTTTTTATTCAACACTTCCGTGTTACTTCGAAGAAATCATATATATATATATATATATATATATATATATATATATATATATATATATATATATATATATATATATATGTATATACAAACCATAACCGGCACAGGGAAAGGAACTGGCCCCCCTACCCTGATGTGTGATTAATCACACGCCGTCGGGCTTGGTACATGGGTGAGCTCTACCATCACCTACTAAACCGACCTTCGGGTTGATTACTGTGTTTATGGTTATATACGAGTATATATATACGCATATATATATACGTATATATATATATATACGTATATATATACGAGTATATATATTCGTATATATACATACACACACATTCAAACACGAAATCCCGCCATGCGGTGAACAAAAATCACTTCACACATAGAAATAGATATAAGAATTTGGAATAGGAAAACACATAAAATATATCTATCTTATCCCCTTTCCTTATATCTATATATGTGTGAAGTGATATACTATACGTTTGGACGGCACAACAGAACGCAGAATAAAACAGGAAACACGTAAAAGAACACTGACATTGCAGATTATTTGAGCTTTCGGCCTACTCCAGGGCCTTCTTTAGGTCAGACTCTATATTTAAATAAATATATATATATATACACACATATATATACATATATATATATACACACACATATATACACACACACATATATATGTATATATATACATATATATATATATATATATATATATATATATATATTGTTTTTGTTATAGGTTCCCGCACCTATTTGAAAGACCCCAACCCCCTCATCCCTTATCCTTTCCTCCTGGTACTAAATACATTGCCAGGGAGCCACCTTTTTGGTGGCTCGCAGAGTATTTATGTAGATGTAGATGTCATTTAAGATGTTATAATTATTATACATTGTAAGATTATGTATTAAATAGTTGTAGATGTAGATGTCATGAGTGACAGCTGACCAGACTTGACCGTTGCCACCAGGATAATTGCCTAAATACAACGATAAATTCTTAAATAAATAAACAGAAAGCACTCGTCCGAGAATTGAGTCACTCTGTTCGAATCCCGGTCTAAACGAATGACTTTTCCGCTGTTAAAATTTGGCATTTAAACAAAATAAGTAAGCCCCAGCTTTCTGCTATTTCCGATATTCATCGCCGGTCGGATACTATCGCTTATTCTATTTTATCCGGTACCACAGAGCAAATTACGGCATCGAGTCGAAGCACTGCATTGGAACGGCGTACAGATAATGAATGTTTTACGTTTTGCTTACATACGAATTTCCTTTCCACGAAAGAGCAGGTAGCTAGAATATTAAAAAAAATATTCCGCACATGTGCCGCCGTCGTCATCGATTACCGTCGCCAATCATCGCCGACAGTCGGCAAGGCGGATGAAGCACCAAAACGCACCAATTCACGGGAGACACGGGAGGGCCTTGGTGCGGTCGGAAGCGGTCCTCTTTCCTCGTGGAGGTTTGATTTCACGGCCGAACTTCTTACTTTATTTTTTCCTTCCTCCCGGAAAAGGGAAAGGGAAAAATAATGAAATATGTGACAGGTTGGCATGGAGGGACCGAGAGAAAGAGAGGGAGAGAACGATAGTTTGGGGGAGGAAGTGGATTGGGGGAGGTCGGGACGAGTTCGTTGGAATGAGGCGGCGTTGGAAGGGGGATGATGGGGTGGAGGGAGGACTGGGGTGGGAGAGAGGGAGCGGAAAGGAAAGAGGGACAGGTAAGAGAGACGGGGAGCGATTCTGATGTGAGGGGTAAAAGGGAGGGACGGGAGCGGAACGATCAAGGGAGCCCCGTGAAATGAGAGCGGAGCTCCGCAGTCCGTTTATATATAGACGCGGCGCGCGTTCGGGGGCGCCATAAAATTGTTTATCATTCGCCGAGATTAATGTTTCGACGGGAAAATCGGTTTTAACTTCTTGGGTGGGGGAAAGAGTTAGAGGAGAGGGGGTGGTGGGGGGGGTGGGTGAACACCATTCGTTCCGATGGGCTCAGGTTCCGCACCCACGCCCACTGTCACTCGAAAAGCTTGGTGTCTTGTTTCTTTTGCTAATTCTATTTTTTATATACTTTTTAAGAGGATCCAGTAATTCTTTCCGGGAAGCCCACCTCCAAGAAACGTGAATCGAGGATTCTTTATTACGGCTCATCGAAGCGAGCTTTTGGCATAAGCTCATTGCACGATTTTTTGCTACCGAAGCTGTTGGGAGTGTATTCAATATTTTGTTTTGCCACAATTCGGTTGCAAAACTAAATGGAAGCTTGGATATGTTTTTATTGTTTGTTTTTACATATTCAATGTTACAAAAAACTTATATTGAAAATAAATTAGAGTTTGCGTTGCTGCGAGGTATGATAGAATCTCCTGAATTCATGTAGAGTGACTTCTTTCTCGCTAAATTTTAAAATAAATCTAACTTTTGCCTTCTTCCGAGTAAAGTATTCCAGAATTTCTCCTACCGGGTACCCAATACAACGTCTTGGCACCTTGTGGAAAGGAAATATCGAAAAAACAAGGATATCGAGCCAAATTGCTTTTGATTGGTTGGTATCCGAAAATGCAAAGGGTTTTATCCGAAGGAAGGACCTCAAACTACTCGTAGTACATCAAGCGTCAGGGTAACAGGTTTTAATATACAATTATGAAAACCTAAGGATACAATAAAATTGTTTTCGTAATTCTGATTCTAATAAATGACCATGAATTACTTTTTCCGAATGAAACAACACGTACCGAAATTACAGTTACCATACATGCATATTACGTATATTCTATGAATTTCTAAAAACTTCATCGACGTAGGATTACAGATATACGGCGTAGGGAAGGAGGAGGAAAAACATGGAGAGGTTTACAGTATTATATAAGCCTATTGTTCCAAAAAAATGATAATTTTCTATTTCCGGCTTTTCCCAGTTCAGAAAAGCTTCGAAAAACTTCCTATTATTCCTGCATCGGCCCCGAGCTACCTCTAGATTGGCATGTAATATTTTTTGAGTCTCTTAAATTATGTTTAAGGAATAACTTTGCAAGTATATTGAAATTAAACAACTATGGGTAGCACAGTAATTATATACAACTTCATATAAGTGTATACTTATTAGATCTTTTTTTTCATTGCAGATAAATATATTAGACATGTTTTTTTCGTTGCAAAAATAATGTTATCTAATTTTACGATGCTGATCAAAGAGTTGACCTAACTTTTCCGTTCTAGTGTGATCGGACCACGCTATTCTAATACCTTATCATACATACAGTACATTACAATATGCTTAGTTGTACCCTGCAAGCCACCGCTAGGGAAGGGAATGACTACACACCATAACCTTGACCCAAAACACCTTATCCTCCTAACGTGGTCAGACAGCGTTATTCCGATCCCTTGTCGTTCTAAGGAAAAATAAAATCTTTAATCTCTCTGTTCCACAATATCTCCAATTTTATTGACATTATACACTGTAGAACGATGAGACATTACATATTTTCAATATCATTACTAAAGAGGTATTCTTCCAATTCATGCAAGAGATATAATCTGTAATTTAACCTTTCGCTCCATGAGTGACTCCTAACTTAGCCCATATAATAATTTTGATACGCTACTCAGTTTGTCATATCAAAGTTTTACAATTCTAGATCCTCTACGCCGCACGCGACCAAACACGGCAATCAGTCCAATTTCATGAGAATCCAAAACTAATAGCAGTATGTACTAAATGAGGCTTAAATAACAAAATATAATATTTCTCTTTAAACTTTTCGTCACTTTTCCCCAAAACTCTTTAAATTGATTCTATTTTTTTGTTATGTCCGTTTTCCTCTCGCACTATACGCATTAATGATGCATTCAAACACAAGTACCCAAATATTAATCATTTTCAATAAAAATTTAATTATTTAACCAAACGCTCATTGTTTCATACTGTACATAAGGATGTACCAGTGCAGGTTCAAGTGCGATTGTGTACATGAGCAAAGATAAGTATATATTCAAATTTATATGAAAGCTTAAGGGCACATTTGTGTAACAATGGCTAGTTACCTAGCATCCTCCACCACACGCCCTTTCGGCAGTTCGCAGGATCTTGTGTAGATGTAAATGTAGATGTAAAATGTGGAATTCTCTTTTATCAGGTGAGTTGCGACGAAGCCATTAACCCAGACTCAAGAATTTGGACCATAATGTACCGGGATAAATTGGCCGCTGACGTTATCCGTTCATGGAACTCCGTCATAAAATGCGTATTTTTAATTTTAACGCGCCTCTTGAGAACCTTTCCCTGAGTGCCGAAGAGAATTGAGCGATTGATGGGCCAATGAATGTGTGCGATCGTTTTCATCTCGAGAGAATAAAATTTCACGCTCATTCTCAAGGTCGATTTGAAAGCATTTTTATGCGCTGGGAGAAAAAGATTACCGACAGTATATTATAAAGTACAATAACAATTGGTGCCATGAAAGGTTCATGTAATGGGAGGCAAGGCTATAGTCTTAGTCGACACACCTTTTACTCTTGGGAGACAAAATCCCTTACCACTTCAAGGTAATAGTGTCGTTATTTTTATAGACGGTCTTATTTTAAGGCAATAAAAATTTTAGGAGCTATTAAAATGAAGTTAAATATTGGAGTAGGTCGCGAAAAAGGAAATAAAGAGGGATTTGCCTTATTTGGGTGGGTATGTTTTTAAGCGAATATGGAAGGAGCTGTCAGAAGATTAATTGTAAATGCGTGGTAGAAAAAGGTAAAAAATGAAAAAGTAATTATTTTTTTCCAGCGTTGGATAGTAAAAACTATTGGTAATATAAAAATTATTTCTCAACTATCTATTGATCGGAAGCGAGAATTCTAAGGATACAGTGTACACCTAGGCCAGTTTTTCTGAACATGGTTTGATGATTTTAACTTTTTACAAGAATGTTACAAATAGAACAAATTTGGTACGATTCGGTGATAATTGCTCGATATACGAAAATAAAAAATTTCACGAAATGAAAACTTGGGCTGATATTTTTAAGATTTTAAACGATAGCAAACGTGAATTTAGTTAGAGAGCACGGAAAGATTTACATTAAAAGCCCTAACTTTTTTTTTGCACCTAATTTAAATTTTATACTCAAAAATCTAATTACAACTGTGGTTGAAGTGTGTTTTTATGTAGAAATAAGAATACCTAAAACGTGCATTAAATAAATATTTTTGTTGATTTTGAAACTATTATTATGTGTATATCATCTTTTCATATTTATTTTTATTACCAACACAATTTAAAATTGATTATTAAATTGACTGATAGTTGAAATCTTTTTGCCGGTAAACTTATTAAATAAATAAACAAATGTTAGTTAATAATATTTACGGAAAGAAAAATGTAGTTTTGTTATTTCCACTTAATGTTAAGTGGAATTAAAAAAGCTGTACTTTCCTTTACGCAATGGATAAGTTCCACAAAGTAAACCCAAAAGTTACGAAGTTCATTCATATCTAGGTAGAAAAATAAAATGATAAATAATGGATAATTAGCGCAGTGAGATATGGCAGGAATTTTATATGGAAAGCATCTAATACGGTTCTAAATGAACTATAAAGTTGTAAAAATAGTTAACATATGAAATTATTGGGAAAAATTTGTAGCCAAATACCTTATTTCTAGTATAAACCTATTCCTCACCGACATGCCATTTTGATTCTGGAACAAAATTTTATCTCAATAAGGTTAAAGCATGTTAACATTATTTTCAAAGTGTTATCAAGGATATTTGATATTAATGCTGAAAATTTTATAGCTACAATTATAATATTATTAATAGTTGCGTTAGAGAGCAGGCAATAAGATATAGTAACACGTGCATAACTGACTGCCATAAAATCTGTCAATTTATTTTTTTCAAAACATTACCAATTAAAAATTTCGCACATCCAAATCAAATTAACAAAATCTATTGGGGAGTTCAACGATCACGTTCACCAGTGACTCAGCATTGCAAATCATTTCCGAGTAAGTGAACGGAATTTCACGTTAACTAGATGGGAGCTCTGTATTCACTGTTTCTCGAGGTTGGAGGAGTTCAGTTTCACTCTCACGACGATTATTTAATCTCGACCAGTCATCGAAACCCGCTAGGTTTTTCATTAGCAATGCACACTGCTGAAACTTAAATCCGGAGAGGTTAGAGAGCGATCGGATCTCTCCGATTTCCCCGAATTTCACCGACTCACCAAAAAAAAAAACCCGGCATTCCTTTCAAAATCCCTAGCATGGAAATGAATTACACCGGGATTCGATGTTCGAGATAGGCCACCAGTCTCGATGTTATGGATAGTTTCTTTGGAGGACGACACGAGAAGGCCAACTCGAGATCCCATCTTTGGAGGTAGCTAGGAAATTCCGACGATATATCGAGTAAAAAAAATAAATTCAGCGTGTACTTGTAAGGTTTCAGTGGCGGTGAAGCAGATTAACATTCCTCCTTCAGATTCCTAACTCCACTCTCGATTGAATTAATTCTTTTTTCCTTCCTGGAATTTGTGTATATTGGATGGTTTTCCTTCAATGCATCACATAAAGATTCAATGGACTGTTAATATCTGGAGTCTATGGACCTGAGTTCACCACTACCATACGGGTAAATTTAATTTGAAGCGAAGACTTGGTGGCAGCATGTGTATTGTTCATGCACTGATGCAATCACAATTTCTGGTTAATCTTCATTTAAATTAATAGTGATCTAGTGGAGTATTACCTGTTTTATGTAAATATGAGACGCATGTTTAATTTAAAAAGCTCTTTAAAAGCATTGAAAAATATTAATGTTGCATTAAAATAATATTATTTTCCATTATCTTCGACGTTCTCTAAATGTGGGACTTAAATATTCGTTGAATAAGTCTTGTTACATATATAGTTCTATAAATAGGGTATGCGTGGCTTAGTTGTCTGTCCATTAGTATCAGGAATAATTGAAGTTAGCTCGTAGAGGAAAGATATAAAGGCATAAATATGTATGAAGTATTAGCAATACATTGATTGCAAAAAAATCCATATCAAATCCATAACAACAGAAGCAATAATTTACTTCTCCACATAATATTGTGGATAAATAAATATGTCCACAGAGTATTGTGGATGTATCTAAAGGAAAATTGTATTTTCTAGAGAAATATAAAATTTCTCATTAGATATTATTGCCATATAAAACACCATAATTTAAAGCCTGGAACCATGAAGTGTATTATAAATTATTTGTTTGAGAAAGCAATATCAAATTCATTATCATCACATTCTCCATGCATTACCATTAATTAACTGAAGTCCAGTTACTATTACCTGTAACTTACAAGAGTAAATGAAAAATGACTGATTATTTATAGCAATTCTTAGGAATTACTTTGCAAAATTCGTGCTTAGAAGATTTAGCGGTTTTCAATTAGATAATATCTATTTTTAATTATTTAGATGTTTTACGTTATTGTTTAACCTTTTTTAAGAGACGATGGACTTGATAGTGATGTGAAAACATCGAAAAACTCTCAAAGAAATATCTTTTAAGTAGATTGCTGAAAAACACCTTTCCGATTATCATTGTGTCTGTATTTTACTTATTAGAGCACTTTCAAAATGTCCATTTGTTCACTTAAATTCGTTCTCAAAATAGACACACTATTAATATAGTTACCCTGGTCGAAAATTCTCTGTAAAATTGAGTGTACATATATTATAATAATTTTCAAAATCACGCCGCTGAGTTATACTCGTATATACATTTACGAAACATCTTTTTCCAAAAGGATAGTTTTCGCAAGCTTAGGAAGAACTCTTACGAAACTCGTATGACGCATGTCATTAATTATTCGAAACAAATTGCAAAGTTCTTCTCTCAATCACACTTTGTTTTGCTTAAGTTATGTGTCACAAAAATTGTTTTTATTTGTTCAGAAGTGGTGACACAAATCGGGCCTCGTACCCATTTTTCAGGGTACTCTATCCACTACATATAAGCATTACACTTCAAAATATGTTATTTAAATTAAATAATATAGGTAGTTAAAAATAATAATTATGCAAATGTATGTATATTTAAAAAGGGAATAGAAAATACTAAAATATTAAGACAATTAATATATATATATATATATATATATATATATATATATATATATATATATATATATATATATATATATATATATATGGTTTGTGCGTCGCCGGAGAGCGTCTTTTCCAAGTTTATATATATATATATATATATATATATATATATATATATATATATATATATATATATATATATATATAATTTCCCACAAACTTTCCTCGGTTTTCTCATGAATGAAAATCACGATCAAGATTAAAAATAAAAATATTTAGTATCATTAAATAATGATCGATCTCCCAAGATGTTTTGGCACATCTTACCTATGCCATGCGAAAGTTTGATAAAGGGGAAGAAGGTCAAACGAAGAAGAGTTAGACAAGGTAGTAAAATAGTGAAAGTTAATAATTGAAATTGAGAAGACGAAAAAAATGGATGGAATAGACACTGAGGGATTACACCAAGTCACGAGGACATGATTTGAAGAGGTTAGAAGACTGCGTATTATCGAATAGGTAAGCCTATCGGAAACTACTTTAATGTGTTATTGAACACTATGTTAAAAGATGGAACGTAACATCAGTGAGAAAAAAGAGTGGAAAGGAAAAGATATTTTAGAAGTCATATAGGTAGTTTAACAGTCTGTTGAACTGAGTAACGATTTAACGCAACTATAAGGTTTTTTTCTTGCGTTTCTCTAGAAGTGCTAAGTGCTTTAAAAGGCACAATAAAATTTTCATATTCGATTGAAATCCTGCATACTTATTTAATTATATATTTATTTATTTTGCATTAGTCCGAAAACAGCACTACGACCTATGCGTCGGACTTCGAACATTGATATAACAATTTGGCAATTACATACACCCAAGCCCAAGGTGGAGGAAAAACCACCAAGGCAGGAATCGAACCCACGATCTCTGGGTTGGTTGGTTGGACGAGGACGCTACTCCTCCGCCACCGGGGCCGGTGACTGATATACTACCTACGATGATACGACTGATAGACTACCTAAGTTTTAAGAACATAATGAAGTAATGCCCCAGTAAACGTATTGAATCATGATTTTCATCGAGTAATGGATTGAAAATAAACTATTAATCCACGTTCCCCGCACCTTGCTCTCTTCCACGGCGAAAGCACCGTCGACAAGGACACCGAACACATCATCCCGCGCTCCTGACATCTACCCCCCCTCCTCACCAGTCCTTCCGGAGTTGGCGGTACTGATCCCCGCATTTCCCCGCCCGTCCCCCGAAGACCGACCACTTGAGTTGATGGATGACCCATCCCCGGGAATGCCCAGGTAGTACACGCACTGACGGAATTTCCGAAAAACACGGGAAAGGTTGGGGGTGGTGGAAGGTTCACCCAGGGAGGGTGAGGGCGGGGTCAAGGAGGAATGGGGAGTGGGTGGGCAAGGTAGGTGAGATTGCGGTGGAGGGTTGGTTTAAGACGCATGCTGGAGGCAAAGTAGTAGGAGTTAGTTACTTGCACGATTGGGGAGAGGGCGAGGTGAATCGAGTAGCAGCATTTCGGCCGTAGGATGCACACAAAAAACCTTCCGCTTCGGATGGTTCGAACAATAAGGTGGTGAATTCCATAATGCTGGGTAAATCTAAGACGAAAATGCTACCACCAACCACGGAATAATCATATCTTGGGAGAATATAATTTGATTTATCCTTCTAGAATCTAACATGATAAATATTTCAGATTTATTTTCAAAATTAGGATAAGTATATTGCATTTAATATATTAAAGAACTATATAATTTGCAATGTGATTTGTTGTTATACAGGTAAGTTTGCACATTGTGAAACTTGAACTTGCTGTCTAGAATATAATAAAGTCATAAAAGAAAATCTGAAGTGGTGCAGAATAATGATGAGGTATACTTATATACGTATGTGATTTCAACGACCTTCTATTCTCCTTTATTATTTCATCTATTATTACGAAAATATAAAGTATTCTATATACTATATCCAAAACAGTAGGTTTATGTTCATAAGAATACGACTTAATTGTCATAAACACTTTTAATGTCACTTGATACGTTATCCTCAATAGATTTTGCAGTGTAATATGCCCTCTGCCAAACACATTGCCAATTATTTGTGAGGCATCAACCATACAGATGGATAGTCATCTGAGAATACTCATTGATGTCATCCTATTCCCTTTATAAGTATTCCTGTGCGAGGCAAATCATATCAGTACACTCGTATTTATTGATTTATTTTTATCGATTTATTAACGGTAACGGGCATATGATCAACTTACCAATGCACAGGTATCGCAATTCGGGAAAATGTTTTTCTAAGTTGTTCTTTGACTATTCTAAGGGACGGTATTCAGGTTATTGGAATCCTGAAATGGAGTTTCTCCCTGTTATGCTATCAAGTTCATCATCAGATAATCTTCTCTGTAGACGCCCCCTGATTTAATTACAAAACGCGAGTGTCTCATCAGAAAAAAACACTTTAAATATTTGTAATAAAAATAGGCTGGGGCAGTAGTGAACGGGGATCCAAGAAACGTGCAGTTGAGGGGGAGACGAGTGAGAAAGGTTGGGCGGGAGTTTGAAGGGTGGAGACGGATGGGTTTTTGAAGGGGAGCGCTCGGAATTTATCTCCGAAGGCCGGTAGCTTGGCCCGTCGATCCTCTTCCCTCGGAACGGAGAGATAAGATGAAGGAACCGTGATAAAAAGCGGGACCCCGCTTTTGTTTTCTGGTTGTCACAGATTGCTCGTTCATTGTCTGGAAATGACTTGTGTGATTTGAACTACCGGACCAGTAGTTCACGGTTGACTTCACGTCCATTCGTTCTCGTCCTGCTCCCTGACAAGGATTTTCTATCTGTTCTCAGATATTTTTCTCTCCAAAAGTGTTTTGAGCGATAGCTGCGTGTCAGCCTGTGCTCTCGCTTTGAAATTGAAATACTTCTTTTGCCCATGATTCATATCTGAAATGGGTAGATTTTAAATCGCTTGATGTCATCTTAAATCTACGCGCAGTGCATGTAAGTTGTCATGTTCTGATTCTGGCCTGTATTTCTTAAGAAAAAATCTAAATTTCTCTAAATTTTCAAAATGCTACGAATTGTTCAGGGTTCTAAAATGTTCTGAAAATTAATGCAAGTAGTTTTCATGCATCGTAAGAACGTATGGAAAGAGATGTTAGGGCACCAACCAGATATGAACACACGGTAAAAATAAAATGTCGAGAAGCGTTCGAGTTTCATTCGTTAGATATTCACCCATTTGGCAGTGATTGTGATTCGAACTGAGAGGAAACAAATCATTGAATACATAACCTAAACAATACGGTAATCACATTTTGTCATTATTGTACAACCTGCTGATGTGATGTGAGAACACGTTCTGCCAATGGTTCCTTGGAAGATAGTAATAAATAAATCATTAATCCGTGAAATTCTTGCTTACTTCTATCCCTTGCGATGCCTTGAAGGATAGTAAGTATTGTCCGCTAACGTCGAACTGGTCAAAAGGGTCACGTGACTGCGAGAGAAACATGGAGGAGAATGGGTATGTTTAATGGACTCATGTTCGTAGGTCAAAGCTCAATGACTGATCTTGGTGAAGCTAAGTCTAAGGTTAGAATGCTGTCCATAGAGGAAGAGGCATTTTATGGACACAAAATAGGCATATGTAAAAAGGCTCAAATACTAGGGTGGAGGAAAATAAGTGGTCCCTATTCAAATCCCCGACTTTACACTTCCCTTGAAACTATTTCATTTTCAAATTGCTGTTCAGGCATATCTTCTCTCTAAGTAAAACACCCAATCGGGCAGCAGCCTACTTCATTTCGGCCAGCTCATCCCTATTGGACTCGAGGTGCATGTCAATTAGTCTCTGAACACCTAAAACTGAATTCAATAACCGACAATCAAGGAAGCAAGAGTGACTCATATACTATTATTACCATAAGAAATAATATCAAGATACGGGGGCAATAGGACGTTGGCTCTCCATTTATCGACCTGTTTGTTGAACTACATCGAAGCAAATAAAAATAACTCTTCGGTTCGAGATAATTGGCCGGGGGAGGGAGGGCGTGTCGGAGCATTGCCCAGTGCCACGATAGATATAAGATGCCGTAACTCCAGTCAGTTGTCATGGCCCCCGAACGTGGCACATCGCTAATGACTGTATTTATGGAGCCGGGGGTAAAATATGATCCCGCTTGATGAATGTCCTGTCCCTCGGTCGACGGAAGGTTTCTACGCAAAAGTCGGAGTGGCGGTGAGGGTCAGCGGCGGATGGATGGAAGGTGTGTGGGTTCCCTTTTGTGATCCTTGTGATGGTGTGTCTAGTCGACCCATCCGTCCGTCCATCTCCTCTGACCCCTCGCCACCACCTCATATCCTCCGCCCACCTGGTCAGTGAATCGCCTTCGGGGTCCACGCCGGCGTCCGTCCCTTCCGGCAGACACCGTGGACTCTCCGAAGGTGCTTATTAACCGGTGGCCGTGGGATAGAGGATTTATACTACCCTCCTCCCTAGAGTATGCCACCCCCTCTATTCTTTCGGTCACCCAATTGCTATGCCCCCCCCCCATCCTTCCTCCCTCCTGACGTCCAAGCGCCGTGTTTATTGAAGCAGAAGAGAACCGAGTTGTGGTAGGTCCAGCGCTCTAATACACTAAATATTCACTAAATACGCCAGTAAATTGTTAAGCTAATAAATATTTTAAGATGGCATGGTATTTCAGTCGGTATAATGGGAACAAAACCTTAAAAAAATTGTTAGCTAGCTTGGACACCCACCTTCTTTCAGAAGCATACATTCCGCAGTAACACATAATAACTTCCTGATGTATCCAGGAGAAGATATGAGTTCAAATCAATTAATTCCCGCTAAAACGTCGAAAGAAAATACACCGATAGAGTATAAGCATACTGTGTTCCGGGTACACAACAATGCACGCAGAGAGGAGAGAAGATTTAACAAAGTTGCCGGCCTGTTTGTGGAGGTTATGATAAACATAAACTCTAATTGAACGAGTGTTAAACTAAAATAACGTTGTATACAAAACATTGAGGTCAATTTTAATGCAATTATAGTAAAAGAGTGGGCGTGGTAGTCCGGTGGGTAGAGAGCTATTCTATTGACTGGAGAGTCCGGTTTCTATTCCCGTTAATGCCTCTGAGAGCACTCACTTTCCTAAGATATTTCTGGAAAGCCAAGGGTGGTTAGGGAAGAGAAACACTTTACCCTAATTTGCATGTTTTGCACAACCCATAAGGTCTAGAGCGAGATAGAATCTGCCTTAATTTATCCTACCATCCTTTGGGTTGATTATGGGTTTTCAATTCAAGCAGTGCAATAGGAAGGACAAAGAAGTGCCATGAGAGACGAGTGTGGATCAATAAGGAATTATCATTGACCACTCACAGGAATTCGTACTTGTATATGCGTTTGAAGATCTGTTTTGCTGTTATAATATTCAATAGAAATATCCAGTCAATCATTCCCTCCCACAATCTACTGATATCCAGTCAAAAACTCCCATCAAGCTACTGAAAAATAGGTAATTTTCTAGCTTGTATATTGTTGAGGTTTACTGAACGAATTCTTTAGCTATAACATAATTTCTCAAAGAGTGGATTCATTCCCATTATGTTACATGGCTTCAGAACCTATTTCCTTTGGCTGAACATATAATGCAATAAGAGTATTACCATAAACCAGTCCAAAATATATTATTATTAAGTAATCTACCGGTAATATAAGGTAGGTTTTTGGATGGGCATAACTATCAAATAAACATTTTGTAACTCCAAACAAAACCCAATCCTGCAACCTAATCTACATCAGGTCCCTCTTCATCTCTGTGTACTTCTTTCCTCCCTTCATCCCACCCGACAAGCCTATCCTATTTCTGCCCTTACATCGCTTGCCCAACATTCTCCCCTCTATTACCCTCTTCAACATTCCACTACCGCTCAATACGCCTATCATCCATTTTTCCTGCCTCCACAGGATTTCTCTCAACAAACCCCTCTCCTCACCCACCATTTCCAGTACTTCCTCATTTGTTTTCCTTTCGGTCCATTTCACCTTCTCCATTCTTCTCCACACCCACATTTCAAAAGCCTCCAATCCACGTCTATCCTCCTGTTTCAGCGACCACGTTTCCGCGCCGTGCATAGCTACGGTCCATATCAGAGTTTTTACGAGCCTTGTCTTAACCTCCCTACTCAACGTCCCCGTCATCAACTCCCTCCTCCTTGAGAAAGCCTCCTTGCCTAGCGCAATTCTTCTCCTTTACGTCCCTACTACTTTGACCGTATTGGTCCAAAACACTTCCGAGATACGTAAACTTTTCTACCTGCTCTATTTTTTCCACTCCTATTTTAATGTTCAGCTTAGCCTTTTTCTTTCTTTCAAAATATATTTTACAATATATATTTAAAAAATAATATGGAAGTATCACTAAGTATTCATACGAAATTAAGTCAGTGTTTACAACGCAAATATGCTCGCGATTATCTACCGATTAGAACATTCCTCTTGAAATTGTAGGGTGGCGGTTTCGAGTCCTAGTGAATTTTGATTATCCTATTATGTAGGCCTATGATGTCTGACTGTTTCAAAGATATTTTCATAATCGGAGAGTATAAGTAGACTAAATTTCTTCCAAAGCTGCTAAGAAATGTTTGACTCGTTTTCGACTCATTCCTTCAGTTTTATTTTTTAAAAGACAAATTAAAAGTTAACTGAAATCATAATTGCTAATGAAAAGACCAAACATTGAAAAAAAAACAGGAAGTTAATCAAAGTAATATTTTTTTCAGTGAAATAAGGCCATCAATCTTCTGAGACAAATTAATGCCATTAAGGCTTGAATGCATTGAAAATAAATGATAGACTCCCAAGATGGCTTAAAATTATTTTCCTTCAACTAGTTTGATTACATGTACGAGAATTAATAAATGATTAATTACAAGTTAATTTCGTTGAAATTTCCTAATTTAAATTTAATTGCTCAATTTACTAAATATTGTTTCAATTAAGTGTTTCAAACTATGCCAGGGAAGTAGGTTGTTTGAACAGGTAATTTTTTTTGGGCTTATCATTACCTGATAATACGATATAAAAATTCCGCCAAGATGTATCAGGAATGAAGCATTTTAAACGTTAGTATGCATTAAACTAAATTTGCTTAATTTCGTAAAAAAAACAAACTAGAATGTGACAAACAGGCTTGGGATTAGAATTAAGAAAACCAGTACATGCTCCCCCCAAGATAATATTTATACGTACATATTTAAACATAGCCCTTTTCAATATGATCTGCAACGTTTTTATCAAGTGCCATTATGAATGCATGTAGATTCAAAATCCTGTCCAGTGTGTTAACGTGGACTCAATACTTATGATGTGGCCTGGCGAAATAAAGTGAGAGTGCAAAAAGAAATCTGCATTCTTTATTTACCTATTCTGTGTATTTATCGTGATAACTGGGACATTTTTGTCAGGGGAACCGCTTCCCATGGAAATAGATAAAGCTAATAAGCCAGAAGAAAGGGAAGCTAGATAAAATAAACTTTAATATTTACATGCAAAGTTTAAACCCACATTAATTCGTTTGCATCAAGTTTAACTTTTTTCCTCCGATTTTGAAGCCTGAATTCTAGTTCATTCAATCAAGACTAAAGTTTTAAGAAAATAATTAGTCATACTGAGTAGCTATAAAAATTTATTACCCCGATCTTTTTAACTTTGCATAAATAACTTTTGGGTTTATAAATTAAAACACTTTGTCTTCATTCATTGCTTCTTTTAGGCACATATACAAGGTAATTCTTGTAATTATTATACAAGGGCTGTTCCAAAATTAAGTTGAATAAATATGGAGACAAAAATGTACTGCAGATCGAAGCACAAATTACTAAAATTCTTCATGGGATTACCCTTATGTATCGACATACCGGTGCCAGTGCCTCCGCCAGTTGTGGTATGCTTCCTGTAAGCCATATACAGAACCCTCGCTCAGAAACCTCATCATTGCCTCTTTCACATAATCCAGTGGTCCAAAATGGTACTCAAAGTGGTTATACTTGGGTCTTAAACAAAGTCTCATCTCAAATTCTAAAATATCCTGGTCACCTTCACCGTGGTACAAGAGGTCCAAGGCTAGATTGGCACACAATAAGTCTTCCGACAGTACCTTGGGGACCATATTGGCACACCTTTCTTATGACAAAATCTTCTGTAAGAATGCAGTGCACAATGGTTTTCTGAATATTTCACTCTTCTGCTAACATCATGACACTTGGGGGTAGTTCAAAATATAGCATTTGTCTCACTTTTTGCACATTTTCATCACACTATTTTGTTGATGGATGTCCAGGGCATCGTCGTCATCACCTTTCCATCCATTCATCGTCAATCTCCTCGTAGCCCTCCCAAAACATCCTATTCAAGCAGAAAAACAACACTTGGGCCATTTCACCATCTCCATATGCATCTTTAACCGTGGTCATGGTATCCGAACCCAATTTTCCAAGCTTCATGCACAATTTTGTCGCATATCATTGCTCCATGGAAAGTGGCATAGTGAATTCGTGACGTGATTGTCGACCAGGGGCCCAGTCTAGCAGGAATGTGCATATTGTAAATGCCCACAGTTTACTGACGTGAGTTATATTGCTTTTCCAAGATATCCCATCACCTTTGCCTCAAAAAATTACCCCGCTCCTGCCATCTATGTTGGTGGAAAAAAATCATTCTACTTATTTTTGGGACAGATCCTGTAGTCTACCTCGGCAAGATGATAAATAGACAGCTATATGCCCAACATTAAGTAGTAGGGAAAACTACGGTAATCTATCCATTATGAGATTGCATAAAATTAAGAAAAAATATTAAGTATTAAATATCACTTCTCAACTTACGAGTACATGCTGAAATCAAGCTAGTTACTCTACCCAATTTAAAAATTAAATGTGAGCGTAGAATAGTATAGCATATGATAGAGCATCAACGTTCTACTACTAATCAAATATTTAATTACGTAACTTTGAACAAGATTATATCAACCAGATTTAAAATTCAAATACAAATCGTGAATACTCTTTGCAGACAATATGATCGCAAGTACAAGTATACACGTTTATCATGGTGACCTTTTATTTCTTTAGATAAATGGTTTTATATTTTGGGACACCAATTACCTCCTCTTGTTAAGAGTTTTTCTAGGCATAATAATGAGATTTACTTTTGAAAGATCCCAGGTTCTATCAGAAACGTCATCCGCGAACTTACATCTTCCTAGAAATAAATATTTATATTACTTTAAATTGAAATAAATAACCGATCGGGTGTTTAAATGCAGAATATTCAATTACATCCACCGGATTTTCCCTGGGTTCTACAATTTTTCTATTTGTTCAAACCCGATAGTAAGGTAAGGAAAGAAACAATTCTATAAGTACGAAGAATAGAAAAATAAATCACATCCGTTGTATTTTCATAGGGTTTGAGAGGAACAGTGGGGTTTGTAGATGACAAAACAGTTTTGGCATCTGATTTACGAGTGAGCGGGACCGAACGGCCGCTCCCTGGATTTTTCATCGTTATGAAGTTAACCAGTCCTCAACGGTTCCAAACGTGAGACCGCCGGCTCCTGCCACTGAAATCTATTTCCACCGAAAGACATTTTAAATGAGAGCCAGATACGATACAGTCGTAATTCAACCTAAACGATGACAAGTGGGTAATGTTAGATTTCTCGTAATGGCACTTTTGCGAAAGGAATGACCACGAAGTTGAAATGTCACTCTTTAATATACTGCATTTAAATTTCTACTTCCCATTATAACGAAACTTCCCACTTCTTTTCGGCTTTCGACCGTCGGTTTTGTCCCCTAAAATTTAATTAACACTAAAAATCTTGACTTGCCAAAGCAAAGCATGGCTGATTTCTTTTTGAAGGCCTTCTCGTAAAACTTCGTTTATGCAATTCGGTACGCCCGAACAATTACACTTTAGGAAAAGCTCTTCCAACATTTTAGACCCAGGTATATGTTATACGTCAATTCCGTATTCTGCACGACGACATCTACACTACGACACTACGTCTAAAGATATTTTGCTAGTTTTCTTAGAAACAAGTTTAATTTTCAAATAAAGGGAGAAAATATATTTCTATTGATGAAGATGGGTACACCAAGGATACATGTCAAAGCAATAAACCCATTAACGAGAAAACTTAATCTATAATCGACTGACAATTATATAGTGGCCTCCTAGACAAACTAAAGATGTATTCTAAAAAGTAAAAGAGTTTCTGGCGTAAATTGGTGGAAAATCTTCATATTGACGTTTTTAAAAATGAAACCACTTCGCATTTCTACATAAACTTTATGTGGAATAAAAGTTTATATGGAAAAGCAAAGTGATTTTATTTTTAAAAACGTCAATATTCTAAAAAGATTTAATAGAGCTAAATTTGAACCGAGAGCTAAATGTGTTTATTGCTGGAATAACGCACACGTTGTCGGTTCGATTTAACACGAATATTGCATATAGACATTGTTTTGTCCCTAGAAAATTTTATTAAAAGTGCAGATGGCTTGTGGGGAGTGAAAAAACGCAACACGTCTCAGAATTGCTCGTAAGACAAAAAGAAACCATTAAAGCCATAAGCATTTTTTATTATTCACCCCCTTCACTAGAACCAGGCTCTGTCTACTTAGTTAATCCACAGAAATATTTACAAGTAATATCATGCTCACATCCGAAACCATTGCTTGCAATTTTTTTCTTCCCGATCCATTTCCTTAAATCATCCGAATTCTTACAGTAGTCACAGCAGACCTTACCACCAAGTAAATGCGCGCATTACCTATGTCTCGAATGAAAAAAATATTATTTTCTCCCCGCGCAAAAACGTTTACGAATTCCTCACCGTGCTGGGCGAACAATGATGAAGATGTCGCCCGTGCGCACAACAGTAGTGGCCATCGCGATTACCCAGACCCGCAAACCGAAGACGGTATATCACTCCGACCACTTGGGACCAGTGAAAACATTACACTCGCGCTGGAAGGAAAGGGAATATGCTCCACCTCTCGGATGTTATTTAGGCACATTTTTTTGCCTCCCACCACACCATCCAAAGTTTTTAACGACCCCATCGGACTCTGCAGTACCCCTCCACAGTGAGGCGAGAGAGAGAGTTCCCAACGGGGGTGTGGGGGAGGTATCTTTTGGGAGGTCGGGACATTCCGGGGTTGAAATGGGAAGCCGAGTGATCTTCATCCTCCCTCTCCTCCCCCCTTCCCCAACTCCCGCGGACCTCACCCCGAAAACATCCATCCTGGGACACCTTCTCCCCTCATCACTCGTCTTCCCCCTCGTACTCCTCACTCTCTCTCTCTCTCTCTCCCCATCTCCCTCGGCGTCCCCGGTACCCGAAACCGCCCCCGGGGGCACGGGAGTCCCGGCTGCCCGTCCTTAAGGGGGTGCACACCCCATCCTTCCCGCCTCCCACCAACCTCGGCTCTCTCTCACCTCGCGGCAGGGGTCCGACCCTGTGAGAACCTTCCCGTCGGCGACGTCGGCTCTCGAGAAAGCAGAGGGTGGCTCTGTTGAGATTCGAGGATGGGTGGAGAGGGGGAGTAAGGGGGTCCTCTCCTCTCCCGGCGGAGGATATTCGGGGGAGGGGAGAATTTGGAAGAGTGGGAGTCTTCTCCTTTGGGATGGGGGTGCGGATAGCTCTTCCAACTCTTCTCTTTTACGACCCCCATTCCACATTCCCTCCCCACCCGACCGGAGAACCTCTCCCCACGAATTCCCACTCGCACTCCCCGAGTCCCCTCCCTTCTCTCTTGTCTCCCGTTTTGGGAAAACGAAAAATAAATCCCCCACGCCTCATCATCCGGACGAGTCCCCCCCAGGATTTTTCACCGAATTGCTTCTTCATCAGTTTCCACGAGAATAAAGAACGACTCGCACTCCCTTCTTTCACCACGCTGCCACGATGATATATTCCCTCTCAAGATGATTCGTCAGTGTTCCCAATTAGGTGTCCTTGAATGCGATTCATCGTTGTCTCTAAACGTATTCCGAAAGTTGCGAGTGAAGTCTACCAGTCTACTCTGCTATGGATAGGGAGAACACAGAGGGAGACGAAAGTTAATCGTTTATTTTGCAATTTCTAGGGTCATTAATTTAAGGCAATATTTTCATTAAATTTAGGATTTGGACGGTACCTAGCAACTATATTTACCTGTTTCAACGCAGGACAAAAATGACTTACTTGCACAACATCGTTTAATTCATCATTAAACCATGAATTCTGCCTACCTTCATGCTGCATACAGCATCAACTCCTCTGCTCTTCCTCGCCCTCACCCGTTTGCCTAGCATTCTCCCTTCCATCACGGTCTTCAACAGTCAACTATATTTCACTATTTCCTCCAAAACCTTTTTTTCCTAATTGCATTATGCACACTTAGTTATTAAAATTGTTGTCTTTTTTATTTTTATCAATATTGAACTCTATTAAAATAATTATTAGTAAAACAAATCTATACGCAAATTTAGAAAACAATTTTCAAAATCCTAGTGGGTCATCTGAATGGAATTCGGCTCGCTTCCGAAATATTTGAAAGGCTACAGTAAGGACAACTCATGCTTTCAATGATATACCTACATGTTTTCTCTAATTATTGAGGGAACTCTACCATCACCTACGAAAACCAACTTCGGGTTGATTACTGTGTTGATGGTTTTTTTAGTATGTTAAAATTCACATACACTTGCTCTCTATGTAAGCTCTATTCTTCGCATTTATTGAAATGATGTTAAGTCACGAGACAAAAAGACAAGGTTACCATTACCCACCTGCATTCGTCAGAGTCAGCTCATGCATTATCCAACCCACTCACTAAGTAAAAAATCACATCCATCTGCCTGTGTAATACATATCACTAATCATTTGATCACGATGCTACGATTTCGGTATAAATCAATAATATTAATCTCATAAACAATACCTATTTTTTCAGTCACACTACAAACAATAGCGATCATGAAAGTGAACCCATTTTTCTCTGAAGAAAATAGCCGTCGGAAAAAAACCTTTGAAAGAGTTCGTAGAGTGGGGAGATATAACTTTAACAACAATACATTTTATTAACACTGATATTGAAGTGATCTTTGGTCAATATTCTTGCGTGCTTTCCCGTCACACCGTTATGCAAATCGGTCGCACCTAACGTTTTTGTGGCATGAATATTCACGTTCCCGTAGGCGGACGAAGGGCCAAGGAAACCGTTAAATGAAAGCGATGCAGTTTTCTGCCAGGGAATTCTCTGCCGAGAGTTACTCCATCACGCTCATTTCTAGGAATAAATTTAAAATATTTTTTTTTCAAGACAGACAAAGAGGAACGCTCGCCATTACCAACCTGCCATAGGTCACGGTGAGTTATGACCTCGTTCCTTGTCTAACCCACTCACTATGCACCCGACGCCGATTCTAATTTAAATGATTTTCCGCCTTGCCAGCCTATTTCGGTCGCGGAATTACAAAGAATCGGGAAATTAAAAAAAATAAAAACAAATGAAACTCATCTTTGTAGGCCACGTGTGCCCTACCATGTACTAAATAATTGCTTTATTAAAAAAATATTTCGGACGAGACCATGGGTGGAGTTATAATGCCTTTTTAACATTCATTACATCTTGGAGGTCCACCGCGTTATATATTTATATATTTTTTTTTCCACCAACACCACGGTCATCCTTTAGGGGGCTAACTAACCTTCGCCTTGACGCCTTCTTTTAAAAAAAATGAATAGAATAAAACCCCGAAAAACCTTCTTCCATTCTCCTTCGTCTCCGTTCATTTCACTTCCCCTCCCCCACTCGGTTCTGTGGAGATAGGTGGGGAACGAGGGGACGGCGAAGGGAAACACGCCGAAGCGGAGGAATAAAAATCGGATACGATGACACGGGACGGATTCCGACGCTCATGTGTTTGCGTCGAGTGACGGCTGGGAAGTGGGGGAGGGGATGCTCATTCGGGCGGGGAAAAATATCGAGCGAAACCCCCCTCTCATCACTTCTTCCCTAAAAGAAAATGAAAAATATATAAAATAAAGACTCCCTCTCACCGACTGAAGTTCCACCAAAAGCGAGGGTTAGAGTGGTAAGGGGGGGGGGATGCGTCCACACACGACGTTTCGCCATTATATCGACCCGACCTTCTTCCGTTCGTTTTTATTTTTGGGGGAAATATTATTTTTGTATCACCTTCGTCGCCTCCGTGATATTTCGTTACCTGGAGTCTCACACCCCTCTGTTCCCTCCATCGAGCTCAAACTCTCCCCCTCCCCTGAAGTGTGTGTGTGTGTGTGTGGACAAGTAATCTCCGCGAACCGGTACCCACCCGGCTCCTCCGTGCACAAACACACACACGCGCACACACATATTGGCATGTTTATGTTGATTAAACACTCTCGCCGCTAAGGGGGAGGGAGGTGGATCGAAAAAAAAAGGAGAGCAAAGGGTGAAGGATTTCGAAGAACATATTATAGAAAAAGGTTTTCATTAAGGGGGGAAAGGGCGCGCCCGTGTGTGAAAACAATTTCAAAATGCGTGATATTTTCGTTTATTTATTCTTTTGCGGGAGGGGATGGGAGAGGGAGAGAGAGAAGGGGGGGGGGGAAGGGGTCGAAGCGGGCGAGGGGAGGGAAAGGGTTAAGCGATGGGGTGGGCCGACATCATGGGCGAGCAGAACGATAGGCGACCGTCCGTTCCCTTAATTGAAACGTGTTCCGTACAGGGGCTCAAAATGTTTATCGTATTTTCCGTCCATGCCGGGCTTCCCGGGAGTGTTGGGTTCACGCGGGGTGGAATTTCCACGCTTGTCCACATTGCTTTCCATAATATTTGCGATCCAATAACAAAAGATGGCTATTCGAGAGATCTGGTTTCCTCACGCTCGTTCGACCTTTCCGCTCGGAGGTACGCTGATAGGCGATGGTTATTCTCATTTTTATGACAATGACCAATGGGGAAATTATGTCTAATTTATTCTTTCGATAATTAATGTCTAACTCATGCATGCCAGACTTTGCAGTGCAGTAATGCGCGGAGTAGTTCTAAATGCGTAACTCCGACGTCGACTAAACTTTAATCATTCTCCATGGACAAGTGTATACATTCCGCATTAACATGATTCTTTGTCTCTCAATTAGCGCATGTGCTCTCTAAATTTATTTGATTACCATGGCTAGTAGAAGAGAAATGAAAAAAAACAAGATAACTTTTATGGTAGGAAATGTCATAATCAAGGGGATTGCTGGACATATATTTTAATCATTCCACAACAAAGGGTTTAAAGTATTAAAAGAGTAAAGTGAACCTTAGAAGGAAAGTTTTTGGAATGCAGAAACTGGGATCTTATGCATGGCATAAGCAAAAATAGAAAATTTAAAAAAAAATTGCAATTTTTTCTTCCGCTGATGTTTCTATTTACGTGTTGGAAAGGAAACTGGTAAAAAGAGAATGAAAATTCTGTTATTTACACGACGGCATGAAATACAAATTAAAATAAAATTAAAATAGTTTGAAATAGCTATTTCATTGGGACGTGGACCGTTAATTAAATGAAATCCCATCTCACATTCTAATCAGATCAAACGTTTAGTTAAAATTTCACTATTAATTTTTCATTCACTTGCCTATCTTCTATATCACATTCGCCTATTTCCTAAGTTTAAAGTATGCCTTTTAAACTTTTGAGTTACACTCATCTGTTCTATTAATAATCGTTTTGCTCATTTTAACGAAATTACCTTTAAGAGACACTTCGAAATACGTAAGCTGTTCGTGACCACTTGAAATAATCCTATATTTCCTCTTCCCCCGTACCTGGAGACATCATAACAGTTATGTCTTAAGTTTAATATAATCCTATCTTTTCCCAAATGTTTTGTACGGATTAATCTTCCCGTCATTCTCCGAAATCTCTTTCATGTTTTTCTATCTTCAACTGTTTCCCCATCTCTACCCGTTTAATACTGATTGGGTTCTTATTTCGAGATTCTTAGATAGGAAAGTATTTTACTAGGACATAACTTGAACCGTTGGCTTATATTCCTCTCGTACTCAAAGAAAACATTAACTTTTTAACACGCGAAAAATATGAGTACTTAAGTGCAGAAATTTCACAGTGTAACAATCATTCACCTTCACCGGGATACGAATTCGTATCACTCGTTGCCCAAGCCGAGTACTTTAACCAATGAAGCAATAGAGGCATTCTCTCAGAATGTGAAATCCCTACATTTTAGTACACATCAGTGACGAAAGGTAAACATTTATTGTCACATCTGACACAGTTCATTGAATATATCAAAGGAAAATACCTCTGTGTTTAAATATATTTTACACTTTCAGCCAAGTAAAAATTTTACTTACGGCTTAGTTTTAATTTCTTGGACTCACGTGCAACACGCACGACTACGTTCACAAGAGGCATTGTGTGTACGGTAATGAACAATAGTATCTCCTTCCTCTAAAGCTCCTGGAACCACCCTAAAATAGGTACTAATTAACTGCCTCGGTATATTTCATTGGTTAAAGCACGCGACCGGATATTCGGGTTCGAATTCCTATGAAAGCGAATGATTTTTACACGGTAAAATTCCTGAATTTCAATAGACATGAGATTATTACTTCCTTAAATTAACTGTTGCGGCATATCCCGTAGTTTCTCGTTGCAATGACTACTCATTTAAACTTACAACTACTCCCTTTCGCTGGAGAATGAAACGCCATAAATTAGGTGCTATCGTTTTATGAGACAATCTCAAATTTCAAAGAGGCCAAGAAGACCTTCGTGGTTATCGGAGCAAAATTGTGAAAAAAAATTCAGGTTTCGAACACTCAAAATTGACGTGTTTCTAGAATTTTCCGGGCCAATTTCTCTTCGATGAACAAAACAAATCAATTCATTTTTCTTTTCAAGTGAGCAGAGAAGGATTACTGGTCCTGAGCACCAATGCCGCAGAGTCCTGGCGATATTGCGCGAGCCCAGTACCCAACCCTCGATTC
This sequence comes from Hetaerina titia, assembly GCA_037158775.1. NCBI lineage: Eukaryota > Metazoa > Arthropoda > Insecta > Odonata > Calopterygidae > Hetaerina > Hetaerina titia. Next base: position 35,388,295 of record CM073776.1, on the reverse strand, counting down.
ATCAATCGGCCGACTCGGTGCATCCATTACCTACCCACTCCCACACCGCATCTCCAACTCCCTCTCTACCTGTTCTCCTCTAAACCCACCACGCCACCCTTTTCATTTCCACCAAATCAGCAGCACCCAAACCAGCCGGACCCAGCAGACCGGGCCGCCAGACGACTCGGCCCTGATGATGTACCGCCCCGTCCGGTCCTTGGACCGATGGACCCCCGCTGAGGCAAATGTGCCAAGGGGCGACAGACCCACTCTCGCAGTCATATATCCCCCCTCCCCACTTCCCCCTACCCACCCACCCCACGACTGAAATATCCTTCTCCCGTTCTTCCCATTTTCTATTTTGTTTTTTTCTCTCCATTTTCGGCGGCGATGAGAAAGGAGAAGGATTTACTGGAGATTGGTTGCTTGGGAAAGGAGGGCCGAGATGGTGTTCCTGTGCCATAGTGTCTCATTTCTCATAACACACGGGCAACGTCGCTAACAGATAATTTCATTTTTTTCCTATCTCTAGGTGAAAGAAATAAAGAGGTATCTAGACGTTACGGTTAATAATTTTAGAAATTTTAAATCAATAATAGCCAACGTATGATAAATACTTTTTCCTAGATAATTGATCGCTGATGCACTAGTATGTACATCTTATTTATATCAAAAGCTGCTGTTGAAACTATTGATGATAATCAATGAAAAATTATTATATTACCATTTTTATAATAATATTGATTATCATTATGTATTCATTAGGAAAAATATCATTGTACCATTTCATACGTTGTATAGCTTACCAATGAATCACCTATCGTAACAAGCAGCATACCAATAGTAATGGTTATATTGTCTGTATTTGTTTTTGAAAACCTCATTTTGCATGCTTAAAAAAATCATCTAATATGCCAATAATTACTAAGGCTTACTAGGACCTATATACTTATGAAATAGTCGATACTGATGAAACTACTGATGATAGGAATCCCTAAGAACCTTCCCTTCTCAATGGAAATGCGTCAACGTCATTCCGATACATAAAACAGGTCCCTGGAATGATGTTTCAAACTATCTCCCGATCTCGTTGCTTCCAATCCTCTCTTCCGTTTTTGAGCGTATTATTCACAACAGGATTTATTATTTCATATCTCCCTTTTTTCTTCCCAGCAACATGATGTCCTCCCAGTAAGATCATGCCTGACAAATCTTGCTGTCTTTCAGCACCACGCCGTCATGGCAATAGACAAATCAAGTCAACGTGATGCCATCTACCCTGACTTCTCCACGGCTCTCAACGCCCTGTATCATCAATTCCTCCTTCATAAACTAAGCTAACAGTTTGCCATACATGGCATGTTCCTCAGCCTTCTTTCTAGCTTTCTCACCTACAGAACCCAGCGCGTGTTACTCTCGGATGTTTCTTCCTCTTGGTCTCTAGTGACGTTTGGAGTTCCCCAGTGCAATGTCCTTGGGCCATATCTTTTTCCTTATATGTTAATGATCTTTCATTCCACCTCCTTTCCTCCCAGGTCCATTCTCTTCTCCATGCTGATGATTGTAAGATGTACAAGCAAATTAATAATACTTCTGACTGTAGTCACCTTCAACTTACATTAAATCAAATTTCCCTGGGATGCGATACCTGGAAGTTTAACTTAAACCCTGGAAAATGCAACATCATGACTCTGGCTCAGAAAAAAAAATGACATTCAACTTCCTTAAATAGAGTAAACACCATGAAAGACCTTGGCGTTTTGACCGACCATAAACTGAATTACTCCAACCATATTTAGACTGTAAAAAATAAAGCAATGTCCCTATTAGACCTTTACGGCTTCACAGAAATTAAAGATCCAATAGCACTCCATTCGTACTTCTCATCAATTTTCCTTCCCATAGTATCATATTGCTCTCCAATTTGGTCCACCTCAGCTCCAACTAATCTAAAATCTCTCGATTGTATTTCTCACTTCTTAGCCAAAATACTACACAAACACCAAGTCCCACATTTCCGCAATGTGTTCTCAAATGATTTTCTGTCTTCTTTATCCATTTATAGCCCCCATTACCACAGATTTAAAGCTCATTTAAAACTTCTCCACAACACCCTAAAGTCAACTATTGATTGCCCTGAACTGCTCTCTCGCTTCAACTTCAGGATACCAACTCGATCCACCCGCACCCAATTCCTACTCCATCTGCCTATACCTAGGATATCTCTCACTAAGCATTCGTCATTATTTCGTCTCTTCTTCTTTTCTAACTTCACTCCCTCACACTGTGGATCCTTTTTAGTCATCATATAACAATGTCACCCCCCAAGCTTTATCCCACCTGTCAACAAATTAAATATGTCTCATGTCCATGCTCGGTTCTCGTTGTTTATTGTTATGTTGTTATTGTACGTTGTCCTATTTAATGCTTTTGTTGTATTTTTCGCTGAAAATTGGCGCTAAAGCTGTATTTGAATAATGTTTCAAAATAAATAATGCTTCATGAAACATGGATGGATTGCCAAGTTAAAATTTATAATAATGCTATTTATTTTACTAAAATAATAGAGGGTAAAACTAACGGAAAAAACGTGGAGTGAAATGAATTATATTTACCAGCAAATCTCTTATCTCTGAATTCCCAACGGTAGAACTATGATATAGATTATGCATGTATACTGGACGTTTATGCATAACGAACTTAAGACGAGACCCATAGTGGGTGAGCAGGCTCCCACATCAGGGATCCCTTCTCCATAGATCGTTAACACACGTGTCAATCAACCCCTTTCTCCTCCGGGGAAGCGTGAGGAATCCGGCCGCGGATCCCCCTTGTGCCGCGAACAGCTAACGACGAAGCGATGGAGGGCGGTTCCCGCATTTCTTCTGACTGACTTCCCGTAGTCAGTATATGTATCCCTGATATTGATATGCCTCATCACAGAACGATAGAGGAATAAGTCATTGAGGTCATACCTTGGTGGAATAACATCGTCTTGTAGATATTACGTAAAACAATGGCCACATGTTTGCGGAATGGAACACAATAGCGCTTTTTAGCCAACTTAAGCTGTATAGCTAAATGGGAACTGTGGCTACATTTGACTTATTGAATTGAATTATTACGACTAACGCAGCAGCGAATCTACGTTGCCAGACAATTTAGGTTGGGATTCTCTTACGCAGCGGCGTTTACAATATAGATTAAACTTATTAAAAGCATTTAAGGATGGGCCCTTTTCCGATGAAATCAAGAATATAATACAAACTCCAACGTATTAAGGTCGAAAGGATCACGAATATAAGACTAGAGAGATAGACTACAAGACTGACAGGTTTAAAATGTCATTTTTTCCTAGAACGATAAGAAACCAGAATGCTTGTAGTAGAAATCCCCAAGAGTCTGTTTACCACCATAGGTATTAACGTACTGGTTAGGGACTGCGCGTATTTACATAAAAATATATTTTTTTCTTACAGGGTCACCCCACCTTCCCCCATCTATTTGAAAAACCCCAACCCCATCATCCCTTACCCTTTCCTCCTGGTACTACACCCCCTGCCACACACATTTTTTGGTAGCTCGCAGGGTATTCATGTAGATGTAGATGTTGACTTATGTTTAAAGAAAATACGGGTAGTTTGGACATTACGGAAAAGTTTAAAATCAACAAATATAATTTTTAAACTGAACACAGAATGGGGTAAATGATGAGTTCTTACACAAATTTCCACGGTATCACATTGCCTCTTTCCATTATATAATAATAAAAATCTATTAGATGTAAAACATACGTAAAATATATAAGCTGTCGCCAATGGACAATGCAAAAAAATTAGATCTCAAAGTCAAGAGTTATACATTTGATGAATTCACCGCTGGAATGAAACAATTTTGATACAATCAGAGGTTAAGGCATATGTTTAAGCCTTGATAAGGTGAACGCTTACTCCTGAAGGGAGAAAGCTGAAATATTTCCGTTTGTATATTCTACATGAGTCATTTGTTTTTGATAACCTACAACACTGCATCTCTGGGTTATCCTTTTCTCTAGTATGATTTTGACAGGCATTGACTCACGTTTCAAATGAGTCGACGTTTTCTTTGACGCTACAAGCAAATATATTAATTTAAAGACTATAGACAGCCACGATGAAAATTTGCTCAAAATATCGGTTAAAAAAACTCCGTAATAGGTATTTCGTTGGAATGGTTGTGGTTCATTGTTATTCTCTTTTTTTGTATGACAAAGAACTAATTTACTAGAGAAAATTAGCACTTGTTTTTAATCTTTTAAGTCTTCCTCTAGCATGTAAAAATTTTTTCACGTTATTTGTAATATTCTACTGAACATTTTTTTTCCTTTTCCCTTTCTTTCCCATATCTCTCCTTATCAACTTCCTTCTCCTTTCCACCTGGCAGTTGCACCCCCTACCACACACCTTTTTGGTTGATCACGGAGTGTTTATGATGAGGTATATATAATGAGTCTGAAATAATCCGGGCTGCTTTATTTAGTGCCATAAATTAATCTTTAGTTGCTGAGGTATTGTAGCAGATTTTAATACCAAAACTAAGGCAAAAATAGAAAATTAATAAATACGAATAACAATATCCAAAATGGTCCATCGGGATTTGTGGCTAAAAATTTCGCAACACAAAAAAAAATTTTTAAGTTTTGTTCGATTAACATGTATTTGCGAGTTCCATTGTACTTTCAGCTCAAATTCAAGCAGCTTTATATTGCCAGATGGGGAGAACGTGAGGAAAAATGTTTCTAACTATACACGAAATTCCCACGAAACCCTTGCAGGGAAGAAATAACTTCAGCAGGACAGAAGACTCAGAAGAAGGCGAACGTAGTTAGAATAGGAACCTGGAACGTCAGGACAATGTTGAGGAGAGGCAAATTAGAAAATATTAAGCGAGAGATGGAAAGAGGTAACATAGATGTTTTAGGCCTCTGCGAGGTGAGATGGAAGGATAGTGGGGATTACTGGAGTGACAATTATAGAATAATATACAGCGGCGGGGACGAGAGCCAACGAGGGGTTGCCGTAATTTTAAATAAAGGGGTAGGAAGAAGCGTAGTCAACATAGAGCAAGCGACAGATAGAATTTTACTCGTAGAGATTAAAGCAGAGCCGACGAACTTGGTCATTATTCAGGTATACATGCCACCGAGCAACCACAAGAAGGAAGAAGTCGATAGGATGTATGATGAGTTAGAGGATATAGTCGCGAGTGTTCCTGCAGGGAAACATTTGATAGTGATGGGGGATTGGAATGCGACGGTGGGCGAAGGAAGAGATGGGGGTGAGGTGGGGGACTATGGGTTAGGCACGAGAAATGAACGCGGGGAGAAAGCAATTGAATTCTGAAGGAGACAGGGGTTAGTCATCACTAACACATGGTTTAGACACCACAAAAGGCGTAGGTATACATGGAAAATGCCAGGTGACTCAGAAAGGTATCAGTTAGATTATATTATGGTTAGGCACAGGTTTAGGAACAGTGTGATAAATTCGCACAGTTTCCCAGGAGCGGATGCGGACTCTGACCACAATTTAGTTGTTATGAAATGTAATGTTCGTTTCAAGAAGATAAGGCAAGGGCGGCGGGTTAAAAAATGGAATTTAGAAGCAGTAAATGAATTAACGAGGAAGGAGTATCAGGAGGCTGTAGAGAAAATGATGGATGACGGTAAAGAACTGAGTGCTATCGAAGAAAAATGGGAATGTATCAAGAAAGGGATATTGGAAGCCGCTAAAGACACTATAGGAACCGTTAACGGGAAAAGGATAAGGAAACCATGGGTAACGGATGAGATGATTGCAAAGATGGATGAGAGAAGAAGATGGAAAAATGTAAACACAGAGTTAGGCAAAATGAAGTACAAAGAGTTAAACAATAAATTGAGAAGGGCCACAAATAAGGCAAAAGAAGAATGGTGGAAAACGCAATGCGAGGATATGGAAAGTTTACAGAAGAAGGGTGAAATTGGTGCTCTATACAGCAAGGTTAAGTTATTATCGGGAAGTAAGAAGGCAAGATCTGTGCTAACAGTTAAAGATAAATGGGGTAAGATAATAGTTGAACCAGGAAAAATCCAAGAGAGATGGAAGGAATATATAGAAACACTGTATGGTAAAGAACTTAGGCCGACAAGGTTAGACATAGAAAAGGAACATGACGTAGAAGAAGATAGCTTAGGTCCAGGCATACTCGACGATGAAATAGAAAGGGCATTAAAGGAGATGAAAGCAAATAAGGCTGTGGGGGTGGACAATATTCCTGTAGAAATGTTGAAATGGTTAGGGAAAGGTGGGAAGAAGGCCATATATGGACTGATTCGTAGTATCTATGAGGAAGGAATCTGGCCCGAAGATTTTGTGAGATCGGTGTTAGTTCCTATTCCAAAAAAGGCAAAGGCTTCGTCATGTGAGGATTACAGAACAATAAGTTTGATATCCCACGCAGCTAAAGTTATTCTCAGGATCATCAACAAAAAGATAGAGAGTAAGGCAAATGATTACTTAGGGGATGATCAGTTTGGGTTCAGGAAAGGAAGAGGTACGCGTGATGCCATTGCAGTAATGAGAGCACTAGTCGAGAGGAATATAGAATACAATCAGGACGTTTTTGCCTGTTTTGTAGATTTCGAAAAAGCGTTTGATAGAGTGAATTGGGAAAAATTAATGCGTGTATTGCAGAAAATAGGAATGGATTGGAGGGACAGGAGACTGATCCGCAACCTGTATATGTCTCAGACTGCTCAGGTGCGAGTGGGGAACGGAGAGTCCGGATGGGCAGTGTTAGGAAGAGGTGTAAGGCAGGGTTGCCCATTGTCACCGGTACTGTTCAACGTATATGTAGAGGAGATGATTAAAGAGGCATGGGAAGAACTGGAGGTAGGAATGAAAGTCGGAGGGGAATTCGTAAAATCGGTTAGGTTTGCTGATGACCAAGCATTAGTTGCTCAGTCAGCCAAGGGGTTGCAAGCATTGTTGAGTGAATTGGAGGTTCAGTGCGATAAATATGGGATGAGAATCAATATTAATAAAACAAAGGTTATGCGATTTTCCAGAAAGAAAAAGACTAAGCTAAATATTAAAATAGGCGGGGAAAGAATAGAGCAGGTAGAACAGTTTACATATCTCGGAAGTGTTTTGGACCAACACGGTCAAAGTGGTAGGGACGTAAGGAGAAGAATTGCGCTAGGCAAGGAGGCTTTCTCAAGGAGGAGGGAGTTGATGACGGGGACGTTGAGTAGGGATGTTAAGACAAGACTCGTAAAAACTCTGATATGGAGCGTAGCTATGTACGGCGCGGAAACGTGGTCGCTGAAGCAGGAGGATAGACGTAGATTGGAGGCTTTTGAAATGTGGGTGTGGAGAAGAATGGAGAAGGTGAAATGGACCGAAAGGAAAACAAATGAGGAAGTACTAGAAATGGTGGGGGAGGAGAGGGGTTTGTTGAGAGAAATCCTATGGAGGCAAGAAAAATGGATGAAAGGCGTATTGAGCGGTAGTGGAATGTTGAAGAGGGTAATAGAGGGGAGAATGTTGGGCAAGCGAGGTAAGGGTAGGAACAGGATAGGGATGTTGGACGGGATGAAGGGAGGAAAGAAGTACGCAGAGATGAAGAGGGACCTGATGTAGATTAGTTTGCTAGATGGGGAGTCACAAAATGTTTATTTGATAGTTGTGTCCATCCAAAAACCTACCTTAACCGGTAGATTACCTAATAATAATAATAATATGGGGGTGGAGCAACCTAAGTACATCTGGTACCTACCCGAAAAATCACATCAAAATGATCAAAGCTGAATTTGGCCTAATGAGTCATCCTGAATTGTACCCGAAACCTCTGGAAATTAGCCCAGCGCTCAACCAACTGGACTGCCACTCCCCTTTCATTACACTATGCGGTATGAATAAGAGTGCTGTGCAATGAATAAAAAAACACGCTCTAGACTGTAAAATATCTTAAACGCGGTCAGGGCATCTTTACTTGGGTACCTATGAATTCTTGGATTTCTTAATGATAATATATTACCGTCAGCTAAACCAAAGCTATGAATTAGGAGGGAAGAAAAATCTACATTACCAAGAAATATAACTGGGAAGATTTAGTCCCTTTTTATTTCTAGATTTGTGCTCTCTATTAAAATGTGCTCTAAGCCAGAGTTGACACCGTCGAAGGGAAGTAATATTTTATTGAAAATCTAGATTTCCTCCAGCCATCCCAGACAGGGGGGATGACGCATGGAAGCTAGGAATCCACATTCGTGCTACCATCCGCCTACCTTTTATGTGCCGCTCAGAAATGTCTCCCGCTACCGCACTCTCCAGTTTAAAATTCATTATTCCTCTCGTCCTCCGTCCACCGTCTTGTCTCCTTCCACATCCAACCATTCCCTTCTGTCCCCATTTTCAATTTCCATTAATCCTCTGTCCTCCCATATTTCTCCCTCTTTCTGTGACAACCTCCTCCGCAGCTACGCTCGTAAACTTTTGCACTTCCTCCTCCTTTACTTCCTTCATCTTTTATTTAACCTTCATTGTTTTTGGTTAATAATTTTCTACAAAAAAATAAATCTTAAAAAATGGCATTGGTTGCGTTGGAAATGTAATGAGATTGGATTAGAGTAAATGAATGTTTTGAGTTTACTTCTAGTGAAATAAAAACTTTTTCTAGAAATTAATTACAACTCTTTCGCTGCTGTTAATGGGAGATATTAATGAGTAATACATGATGTAAATATTTATATATTCATTAGGAGCATAGGTTACATCTGTAAAATTGATTGAGAAGACTAATACGGCTTAAAAAATAATAGAAAAACCTTTCGTTGTGTATTATATCAAAGTCTATCTTTCGGTCAATTTAAGTGAGGTAGTGGTTTTCCATCTTGTCCATTGTTAAAATAATTGAGTTATAGTAAGCCTTCCGTAAGAGTATGAGATTAAACGGTTACTTTATCGACTTTTGTGTAAGTAGATTAATTCTGACCCCACAACGTCTTCTTTAAATCCTATTCCCTCGCATAAAATCCTAAATTACCGTATGTCCTCAGCTTTTATCCATGGAAACATGAGTACAGGTTCATTTTGTTTTTCGACGCGGGCAAAAAACTTGCTTCACTAAAAACGGTGTCCTCACTCAACGACAGCCCGCAGGCGACTGAGGTTGGTGTCGGTCTGTTGCTAAGAACCCCCTCCACCTTACCCTGCCAGACAGACCCCCCTCCACCGCTCCGTTCGCGCCAGAGAAAATCAGTTTTACCACTTTTGGGTACGACCCTGCATTCTAAATTTATTTAAAATGATGAATATTTCAATTAGCTCCTTCACTGAGTAGAAAGTTACATTGAATAACTACTTAAATAGAACAATTGCGCCTTACTAGAACAATGGATGAGAGAGCATTGTTAAAGTAGGATGAATTTTCAGATACTCTTATATTTGTTACTAACCACTACTATTCTATCATACAAGGTTTGCATAAAATATATCGGTAACCATGTATTCCTGACGTGTGCGTGAAGTATTGAATTCAGTCAATCGGTTAAGTGTGCATATGATTGCAGATCGTACTGACATTCATACCATTACCTTATGGTAATTATTATTACCATTATTACCATGGTAACATCATTAATGGTGCATACCATTACCTTTGAAAATTTGGCGATGCGAAATATTTGCGTTAAACTCCTCCCAAAAGTCTTGACGGGCGACAAAAACCAAAGTCGAGTATCTGCTTCCAAAGACCGATTACCTGACCAAAAACGGCATTGCGTCGATTCCCCAACCCCCTTACAGCCCCGGCTTGGCACCAGAAGGTCATTTTCTATTCCCAAATGTAAAATATTTCCTCAAAGGACGCCACCATGGGGACCTAACTACCGTCAAAGAAGCCAGCATGTTTACCCTTAAGGATCTTAAGGAATCCACCTATCAGATACCCTTCAAGTAATGGAAAAACGGCCTAGAAAAGGGTGAAGATATTCAAGGAATACACTTGGGAGAATTTTGTGGCATTGCAGCGATATTTGAAACGTCTATTTTTTTCAAAAAAAATCCCGATGCTTATTATACAAACTGTGTATACTATAACCTTGACCACGCTACTGGTTCTAGCTTCTGAAGGTAACTCTAGAAAACTTCTGTGTCAAATTTTCCGAATCCGATAGTAACCAGATGATTTGACACTATTTAAAAAAATGAATAAAATACGTATGCTTTCTAATGCAAGGTCGGAACTCGCCGTATTAAGAGACGAGACTTTCTGATGAGGTTACATATCACTCGGTATCGCCTTCGGTCTGTCTTCAACAGTTTCTTAATGCTACATTCCACTTCAATGACCGTAAGAATCTCAAGGATATCTGACACTGTTGTTAGTGACACATTTTTTTAGTGAAAATGACATTTGAGAGAAAGATAAATTGAAAATTAAGATACAACATACAATAGGTAAATTCTTCCCGAATTCTCCAACAGGTAAGATGGTATGATATTTCATTTCCGATCTTTTGAAGGTAATATATGGAATCTTACCTACTTGGGAACTCAAGATAAATTCCGATAGAGCATACGCCGGGAAAATATCAAACACTACAACGTACTATTTTTTAGGAATCTAGTCGATTGTCATTGGTATTCTTTTGATTAACCGATTCCTTTCTTAACCTAGCATTGAAACCTACTGGCTAATGCATTCGGATAGTGTAGGAAAAACTATTTCACACTTCTTCAAAGTGTGATATTTCGATGCATTATTGCCAATTAATCAACATGATAAAACAAAACTATCTCTTCAAATTAATACAACAATACTTAAACCAACGAACTTGCAAGTAAATAAATGACCACTTCAAGATTCAGTAGACTTTGACATAATGTGATATGTATTCGGGAACAACTTTTACGATCATGGTAGAGGTCGGTTGAGCTTTCTTCTCTGCAGTCAGTTGCTCATTTGTAAATATATTAGTTATAAGTAAATGAAATTAACTTTAGCCTCAGCGCATAAAAGAGTGATAAATCCATTCGTCATTCAGTATTTTTGACCGTCGATGTAACAGCCATTACTATTTTATCAAATACATGCGCACAACGCAGCGTATGCTTACAGAGCGTTCAATTTAGGACCATTGGGTTAACGTGTTACACAATAACTTTCTGAAGCTGAAAAGCTAGCAAAGATTATGCATTTTTTCGTATTTTTTTATTTTGACATATATTCGTGGGATGCTGAAAACTGTAACCGAGGAAGAATACTGAGCAAAAGAGGTTGAGCGTGGAAAAGAAAAAGTATATTGGACAGAAGTAACATAGAAAGTATGCAGAGTTAAAGAATGAATTGATGTAACATCAAATGTTGAGTTTAAGGGTTTTTGCGTCATGTTGGTGAGGACTAAGGAACACAATTTTAGTCCCAAGATCCATCAAAACCTATCATCATTATCATTAAGCCCGCTAAAAATCACAGCTTCGTCGCCTATGCGTACTCTTTATTTATATACATATATATGATAGGATCTATTTTTTTTAAACATATTATAATGACGGAAACATGATAATGAAAAATGAGAATGAATGGAAAAATTTTCACTGAAATAAAAAAAGGTGGAAAAATATGAGTGCTAATTTTTTGAACGTGAATTTCCACATATTTGTTGTTAAAAATCATCAAATTTAAATTAAAAATGTTGAGTAATTACAGCGTAAGTCTTAATTTGAATATTTTCTTAAAATTTCTCAACATTAACGTGATAATATGAGAATGTTCTACTCATTCCTGGTCTCCAAAGTCGCATTTCCCTCTCAGTGAGAAGAGAGACCATATTTGGGTCAAAAAGGAATAATATTTCAAATTCCAGACCTCGTTTGGATCTCTGATCCTTATCACTCTTTCATTTTCAGGGCTACAACATGCCGTGGCAACAGTAGGGAAAAGGCTAGAGTGCGGGGATGGATAGGGAGACATAAAAAGAGAGAAAGAAGACATCCTCGTCGAGGAAGATCCCCGCTTAAAAAGGAAATAAAACGCCCGGCAGCCGACGTCGACGTTTCCCGGCATACCCCACGACCTCCCCTCCCTTTCATCCCCATTGTCGTCGAAGCGGGAGTTGGAGGATAAGAGAAGTGGTACAAAAAAATGCATTCGATGTGGAAGGGCGGCGAAGGGGAATTGAGAGGAGACGGTGCCTCGCGTGCCGTTCGGGGAGGAAGACCCGTGCGCGAGGTGAAGACGTTTCCGTGGGATAGGAAGGTATGCCTGGTGAAGGAGGAGGAGGTCTGCGGGTTGGTATGAGGGGGGTGTAGATGCACGCATGAGTGAGAGGGGTAGGGGAGGCCTAGTCGCTCTCTCCCCGAGCACACGCCGGTGACCCTCTTCGAAGCTCGTCGCTCGCTTCGGAGTGTAGAGCATCGTCCCTCACGTACCTAAGGAGCTTCTACCGCTCTGTTGCTTACACTAGTGTCACGTCCACTCCAAATTTTCGTAATAGCTACGAGGCGTATTCATAAAATAAAAGCCGTTTGCTTATATTTAAATATTGGCGCTTCAGGACACAGTTTTGCTCCTGCAGCGTCATCTACTGATTCATTGAGAAGATATAGCAGCATTTGTTTTGTTTCAGAAGTCGTTTGCTTGTCCGTGCATGCAAACAACAATGTCCGCGACAATCGTTGATCCCGCCAGCTGTGAAGTGCGTTCTGTCATACGATTCTTGTATGCAAAAGGATTGTCGGCTGATGAAATTCATCGGGAATTATGCCTAGTTTATAAACCTACAGTCATGAGTGAAGGAAAGGTTAGACAATGGTGCTGTTATTTTAAAAATGGACGAACTAATGTCCATGACGAAGAGCGAAGTGGTAGGCCCAGTATTCTGACTGATAAAATTGTTTCGCAAGTGGAACAAAAACTGCGATGTGATCGATTGACAATTAATGGCCTGGCTGAACAATTTCCTCAACTTGGACGCACTACTGTCTACAATATTGTTACGGAAAACCTCGGATACCACACATTGCGTGCAAGGTGGGTACCGAAAGTGCTCACTGACCACCACAAAGAGCAAAAAATGTCCAGTGGACGAGAGTTTTCGGGTCGTTGGGAACTCTTTAAACCACCCACCGTACAGTCCTGACCTTACACCCAGCGACTACTTCCTCTTCTTGCACTTGAAACAGTGGTTCGGTGGACGTTTCGAAACCGAAGAGGAACTCAAGAATGGCGTTGTCGATTGGTTCAACCCTCAGGCGGCGAGTTTCTATGCAGAGGGGTTAAAGAAGCTGGTGCAGCGGTACGAAAAATGCTTAGAAGTGAACAGCGATTATGTAGATAAGTGAAGTAGGTTTGTAGCTAACTAAAAGTGCCAATATAATGTGTTTCATATGAGTATATTTTTTCCTGTGACCAAACGGGCTTTACTTTATGAACACACCTCGTATCATTGTATTTATCAGGAGAGATGACCGACAGCAGAGGCCGTTTGTAATATTTTTATTTACATAGTACCCTTCCAACCACCGCCATGGTGTATGGCAGGGGGTGAATACACATCAGACTCTTCTTGACCAAAAATACTTTTCCACCCTAGTGCGGTCGGACAACGTTTTTCTGATACCTCATATTTCGTGAAAAAATGGCATCTTTAATCTATTTGTTCCACACTTAATCTCTGTAATTTTTTTACACGATCTCTCCTACCGTAGTATGATGGGATTAATAAAATATTAGGGGTAGGCGGTCTTCCCACACTCCTCCAAAAAATAGGAGGAGAAAAACATGGCGTCCTTGTAGGACTACCCCACTTTCAATCTCCTTAGTGAGTTGATCTCCCTTAGAGGTAGAGCGAAGTTAGAAAGAAATTAAATGAAAGCATTAGGTTTCACTGCTCCCAATAAGACAAAGGAGATCAACAAGCAAAATGAATTTTAAATCCGTGTTTTTAATATTTATCTGCCAACAAATGGCCTTCATGTTTAACAAATTTCCAAAAAAGTAATGGCTCGCGTCCTTCGATCAGTTTTGTCACCTAGTCAGGAATCTGGGAGGCACATTCCTCTGTGGGTTCACTTTCTTCCACCGGCTGTTCCTCCCAGTTGTAGCATGCATCGGTCCGCGGTGGGGGCAGCGCCTCGTTTGTTTTCTGGGGACTACTGAGGTATAATGCCCTCAGAGTCCCTAGAGACATATCCAGAAGTAAGCTGACGAATTGCATGTTTCGAATTCTCATCTCCGTTACGCTGCGGGGTTTCACTCTGATCGAAAACTTGACCATATCCCCGCTTGTTTGCGTAAACGTTTGGGAAGCTTCTGGAGACACCAATCTGCGTGCATCAAACAATAGAAATAATCTTTTCGAACTCTTTCATCTCCAGAACATTGTTTTCCGTAGAGAAAATCACTTCTATTGCACGACGCTATGATAGCGATTGCACTTATATGGTATTAAATAGTATTTCAAGCGATAAAGCGAACCGGAAAGTTAATTGCTCCTCACATCTTCACCACTGATTGCTTTTTGAGTATCGGTAACTACACATACGTACTTGAAACCATTGTTGCGATAGCTCCTTGGTTGCCATTGTTTGAATTACCGTAAACATAAATAAATGTATACATTAAAATAAATAAAATATATATAATTTATTTTAAGAAAAAAGATGACCATGTCGTATTTGACATCATAGATATAATTATACCCCCTGATTACTTTGGTAGGGCTGATAATTTCCACAAGATTAGAGAGTTAGACGGTCGAACTGCTAGATTCAAGTATTCTTTTTTCCCGCTCACTATTCGGGACAGCAATAGAAAGGGTAACATCTAAGAAAATAACAGGTACACGCTGTCATAAAAAAGGGGATTACAACATTAAATTCCCACAAAATACTCTCCAAATATGGAGTCCAAAAGCCCACCTAGCGTGCGCCCTTGAGCCAGATGGAGTGTAGATGAATGTAGATAAAGTTAATTGTATGTTTTGAATTGCCTGTCCGAAATGTGTAGAATACTAACCGGTAATAAATATCTGAATTTCATGCGCTCCTGCTCTGTTTTCACGTACTTTCTTGTCCTCTCTGTGTAGGCACAGGAACATCTGATTTCCATGTAATACTCGTAATATGTGTAGGCATGTTTCATGAATGGTTTTCGGTCGCCGCCTCTCCACGCCATTTTTGGGGATCGCGTGGTGCTAGGTGCATGAGGAAGTTGAGAGTTTACGTGAATATGTTGATAGGGTGGTGACCTACCACTCCCTGCCACACGTCCTTGCGACGGATTGGGGGGTATTTTGTAAATGTAGATGATCTGCTTTTCCCCCTATAACATAGTGCTGAGTAAACTCTCATGAGTCTAGAGCTCGATATATCAGAAAATAATAACATGAATGTCACTCATAGCTCACTATCACTCATAAGGCACTTGACTCTACGTCTCCAGTGTAAGTTGATCTACCACAGTAATCGATCCACAGTAACCAACCCATAAGCCAGTGTGAAAGATGAGGGTAGAGCTCACCAAATACTAAGCTCTATGCGGCGAGTAGAGTTCATTCTTCAAGGTGGTAGTCGGCATTTCCTACCCTGTACTGCACGTGATTTCCCTGGAAGGCCTGTTATCTGAAATATCTTGAGTAAGAGAGCTTGGTTAAGGCTGAAGATACCCCGTGGCGTTCTCTGGAGTCAAATCTACGCCCTTTAGTCAGTTACTTAGTGATCTATCCACAGAGCTATTCATCAATCCAGTGTTCAATAAAGATTGAATATGATATCTGTAAATTAATTTTAAAAATTTGTATAGTAAAGTAACTCGTGGAGAGTCCACAATTTAGCATCATGTAGGGGAAAACGAAACAAGTAAGTCATCCTCATACGAGGAGGTAGAAAGAGCTACCATGGAATAAGATGTTCAATCGACTCAAACAATCGGGTATAAAATTAGCTGCAAATATAACTGTGGAATTTATTCACTCTGAATTCACGATCATGTACATATAAATAATTTCCTATTCATTCAGGAATTTTAGCATGCACACGTTAATATATTGTAAATGAATACATATCTTGATGAACTGCATCACTATAGGATATGAATTTCCTTACCTTACCAAAATATAAACATGAAATTACTTATCCATATTAAGTACTTGTATTTACACACGGCGAATTAGAGTAAATGTACCACCTATAAAAAAGTACGGTAAAAATCCTACTCCTTGCCGACTAAAAAAGTAAAAATATTAGATGAAGCTTTTACTTTAAGTAGAAAGATGGCAGGAATGACTTAGAAAAATATCACTAATACAAAGCAAATGAGAACACGAGATTGTTATCTATGCCTTCACAACACGCGCACCATTCTGGCGTGTCAAGAATCTCTCCCCGGAGTGTTGTCAGGGCATCCGAGGGCTTTGTGGACCTACGCAGCTGTGCGTTCGCCGCGGTTCCCACCGACATCTAAGGAGGCGTGCCGCCCCAAAGGAACCCCCACCCCCACCCGTCCCTCTTCCACATCCACGCGCATCCCTTCACATCCGTCCCCAACTTGACACGAGGGCCTCGCCCTTCTTGTGAGCTCAAAGAGTTGACATCCGGCGCGCGTCGCCCCTACCGCAGCCTTATTTCTTTTTTCTTCATAATAGTATACATTCCCTCACCGCCTCCAACGACCCACCCCCGATAACCCCTCCACCACCCTCCCTGGAATCCCCTTCCCATCCTTCAGCGCCATTGAAAAGGGCGCGTATCATTCTCACGGCATTAACGTCAGACGTGATTTTTTTTCCACGAGCCACCATACTTGGGCACCACACTTGAGTGTTGAAGCGATTAGTCCAAATGTTACTTCTGAAATTAATCCTAACTTTTGTTCTTCAATTGATTTACTTTTTATGCAATATAATTCGTAATTAGTACAAAAAACTTGGGTCATAACGAGTTAAAGTTAATAATTTAACTTACACATTTTTTTCCTCGTATTCCTCCTATACCTTAAATTGGTATTTTTATTTTTTATCTAAATTTTTAACGTAAAAGCGCTAACTTTATTAGAAAAATCTCGGACGGCAAAAAAAAGAAATAAATTGTTGGTAACGCGTAGAGCATTAATGCCGTTAGTCGAGAAGTTATTTCCTCACCTAACTCTTTCTCCATTCGTAAATTGAATTTTCTTTCCACTTCCTCGAGCAATGATTTTGCTCCATTAGAAAAAAATTGTATATCAACGGATTATATTTTAATGCTTTAACTTTTTAACGGTGATATTTTAATGTAACTACATTCTTTATTACACGAAATTGACGTGAATCTTGACACGTTATCGGATAATCCCTCCATTGCGATTTGGTCCTTATAAGTATAATTTTAGTTTGGAAACATCAAGAGGGCAAAAGAGAGAAAAACAGAGGGAGGGAGAAGAGAAAGAGAGAATGAGAGAATTTAGACTTCAACAAGACACTTCCACGTTTTTTAATTAGAGTATGTTGGTGTTGTTGGGCTCCAATATTATATTATTGTTGCTTTTAGGTATAAAAAATATATCTTGATAATAGTTTTCGACGTAGCGTATGTGTTAAAAGAATTAACTTGGAATTTGTCTTAAAAATATGGATTTGTAAGGATGGTGTACTAATGCCCCCCCGTACACATCCTGTAGCGACGTCTGGCGGTGTTTTGTGTAAATAGGTAGATAGAAAAATGATCTAAAATCTAACTAACTGAAATTATTGTTAACGTGTTAACCTGTTGACTTTTACCAGATAAAAAATTTCTCATATTTTTATAAAACAAGTTTAATTTTTGCGTAAACAATTCCAAGCCTGTAAATCATATCCTCCCTGTCAGTCACTCACTCTGAAAAACTCAGTATTGCATGGTAATGGCGGCAGACTTAAATTTTTTTAAGATGTTTATTTGAGAATCGTTTATATGGGAAGCGTTATTTGACGTAAAGTGATTAATTAAACTTCCATTATATTGTGGACTATTGACTCTCTACTTGCTCTCATTGTCATTTCTTAAATAATTTAAATGGTAACCAACATTAGATTATTCTCCGAGATAACTCCGTCTATCGAGATGCACGTACCTATGAAAAAACTTTGACTTGAAATTCTTACTAACATTTTAACAATATTAACGATCAGTGTTAGGAGTGAGATATCTGATGAATCTAGAAAACAAAATGCCGTAGGAAAATTCTAGGAAAAGAATTCTATTCATCTCTATCCATGCAGATAAATTCGTGGTTTTTAGACGTTAAGAATAGCGAAGAAAGTAAAATATTTGGGAGTCCTATTTAGATAACGGGGAAAAATAAAGAAACAGCTCGTAACATGAGGCGATAAAACGACCATTAATGGAGCAGTATTTTCGAAACATAAGTTCATCAAACAAATAGTAGGGCATTGCTTAAATGAAAAATTTAAAGATTCGTGTATACAAGTTGAGATAAGACTTTACCCCGAATACTAATCGAGCATTATGATTTAATTTCAGAATTAGAGCAAGACGGAGAAAAGCTATTTGTTCCATTTAGAGTCGCCATGAGTAAGTAAATTACATCGTATTATAATTGGCTAGCTCAGGATGTGAGCCAGTGAAAGTAGTATGATTTAAGTCAAGGCTTAAAATATTAGATAAATACAAATCATTGGAGTTCAAGTTTGAAGCAAAAAAAATCATTGTAAATAGTCATTCAATACATTGGTGACCATGACGTGATGAGATCACTAAAATTTGACACATTTGCTCTGAAGAGTACGATAAACAGGAAGAGACTTTTTTCCTCAAGAAAAAATATGACTAAGACGAGTATCGTACCTTAATCTTAATATAACGCATCAGAGTTTTTATTTCACGAAAATAAAATGTTAAGGAATTTCAATTTTTACCAAGTAAAAATGCGAGATGACCAAAGATCCCTACCGCACACCCTCTTGACGAGTGGCACGGTAATATGTAGGTGTAAAATTTTATGGAGTGGAGAAAGGGTGGAGAAATACCGGTATTATTACTACAGGGCTAGTTTTTAAACATCCCATTAGGTCAACAGATTAAGTTACTCTCATCCAATTGGCAGATACTTAAGTTTTTTGTTGGCATCCATATAGGTATCAATTTATCAATAAGAAATTCACCACCGATGTAATTATATCGCAATAAGAAAATAAATATTCTCCCCGTTAGATTGATTGTGATTGAATTTCTGATTAGAAAGTAGGTTGAAATGTTATTGCAAGTTTACGTTGATTCTACAATGCAGTTAAGGGCATGCCCTATTTATTTAACATTTAAAACTTTGTCAATTATGCGATGGAGAGAGAACTACAATATATCTTGTAGCTATTGTCTATTTCCCTCACTCCTTCTTACTTATGGTGTAAATCACATTAGCTGCCAACGCTCCGACAACAAACATATCATGGTTGGCCTTTGAAATACAATCGGTCGTGCAGCAATCAACTCATGCCATTCTATTATATGATGACTTGTCACTACAATTAGAGTACATTTATGTCATTACAGAAGCTAATTTGTTGCCTCAAGGATTTGACTTTTCCCTCTAATTTATCTCTTACACTTACCCTCCTGATTGCGTTTTATAAATATGGATATTTTTATACCTTATTGGAAAGCAGAGGGTTTTCCGTAACATTTAATAGTATGGCAGATTCAGAAGCCAATTTTAGCGTATTAAACGCCAGAAATTATTTACTAAATCCAAACTCAAAGAAAAAGTGAAAAAAGGAGTTCCTACTCCAACTTCCAACTGAATATATTTAAAACATTTAGAAGGTCTAAAGCAGCCAACTTAAATCAAGACTTACTACATATCTAAGTAAAGGCTCATATGTTAAGAAATAACATTCCAGAGATAAACGGCGAAGCTATGTGGAGTTCAATGACTAGAGAACGAGCGGATACTTTTTAAGTGAACTGGTTGGAAATACGAGCAGCTCGTAAAAGCAACTTAGTAGCAGGATTGAGCTTCTTTTTAGAAAAACCAAGGTTTCCGTGAAGCTTAAAATATGGTTTCCCGCGTTCTACGCACGAAAAGTCAAGTTGGGTCATAAAATATTTCATTAAAATGTGGCGGTAGAGGATTATTAGGTTAAAATATCTCCCTTCGTAGATGGTGAAAAAATCAATGATAATTTCTATTCATTTTTCTTCAAACGAAGGAACGAACGAGAAGGAGAGAGTCAACATTAAAGTCAAAAGTTACTTTTTGGAAAAAAAATGCCTTCCGCTAATGCTATATAATGTTTTATCTACTTTTGACGTTTTCACTTCAGGTTCAAACTGTGCAGGAGAATAGACAGAATGTAATGGGCATTTTGAATTACCTGCCGCAGATCACTTTTTTAAAATTTACAAACCCTGAGAGTTCTTCTCCGATACTGGACATGTGTTTTTGATAAACCGGCACCTTAACAAGTATACAAGGCTACGACACAAAACTAAGCGATGAGCAATTTAAAGGCACCTCATATAAGTTATCATAGTTTTCATCATTTTCAAGAATCTGATATTTTTAATGCTATAAATATATTTTAACAAATATGAAATAATGCTATGAAATATTTTAAAATTATGTGATTATTATGAAAATGATGTGCGCTGAAAAGTATTTGTCGAAGAGAATATCGATGCAACTCGATGCAAAGATTGAAATAATGCAAACGTTTGAGGCCTCGTAATTGCCTCTCAATTTCAGGCAGAAAAATTAGATGAACACATTTAATCATGTAAAAAGTTAAATAATAAAATGATTCAATAATTCAAAGTAATGCTATGTTCTGTTTAGCTCTATTTTCTCAGTCATTTAAGATTCGTGTACACCTTGATAAAATATTCCATGTTAGAAATAATTATTTTGTCCTTGTTATTATGACGTGTCCTTTAATTTTTTTGTAGAGAAATTGTGTTCGAAATTAAACAGTTTCGTGCGTAACTTGGTAAAAAATCTTCATATTGAAGTTTTTTTAAAAATAAAACCACTTTGCTTTTCCACATAAACTTTTTATTCTCACGACCCAGGTTTCGTTATAGAACGTGGGAATAAAAACATATTCTATTGTATCAGGCGCCACTTCGTGGAAGTATTTGATATCCATACTAAAAAGAAAGACTTGTACTTTTCCACAGATTTTATTAAAAGGTACCTTTTAATAAAATCTGTTGGAAAAGTACAAGTCTTTCTTTTTAGTATGGTGAGAATAAAAAGTTTAAGATGAAAAGCAAAGTGGTTGTATATTTAAAAAACGTCAATGTGTTTGAAATATTTATGTGATAATAAATATTCTTATCATAAAACTAAGCAAGCAGCTAGGAAACATACCTTTCGCAAACAAAACATTGCTTTTATTTTATCAAAACAAATACTTTTACGATACCTCAACAATTATGGACTTTGAATCCAACTAGGTTTTATGCAAAAAAGGGGTTATTCACGTAATATCCTCACGTAGTTATCACAAGCAATGAATCATACCCATGGATATATGATTTCCACTTAATACTTTTTACCCTCAAAACTGTCGCTCATCGCTGAACATAACAGACGTTCTCTTTCATCCCGTTTTGTACCCATGGGCCGTCTCCCTCTCACCCCACAAAACCCCTATTCAAGACCCTTCCCATCCCTCCCACTCATCTCTACATAAATACCTCTGAGCCCATATAACCTCTTGTCCCACGTCCCACCCTCTACACCTTCCTCTTTCCCGAGACCTCAGCCTCCGCAGTTATAACAAATGGCCCGGCGGCGTAGACAATTGACAATCGACTCGATGGGAAAAGGTCTTCTTCCCCGGTACGGAGTCGTGGCCCGGGAGGAGAGGCAGGTGCGCTGTGGCACCGCGCCTTGCCGGGAAGGGTTCCGATGGTGGCCCTGGTGGACGTGGGGGAGGGGTGCGGAGGACGGTGTGGGTCGAGGAGCACCAGAAGACGTGTCGGGAGTTGAGAGAGTGTGGGAAAGAATCGGATCGAGGGAGTAGGAAGAACCCCCCTTGCCATCTCCCACTTTTTCTCCAGCAGGGTTCCAGATATCGGCCGAGCAAAGGGTAAGCCGATCTGCACAGATAAGGCGATGGTATTTTGCCATGTTTGATCCCAAACTTTGAATGTCTACGAAAAGAAGGGTGCATTAATTTCCCTCCCGCAAACGATTTTTCAAAACGTTTTCACGTGGGATTCACTCATCCATCGTCCTTCTACAGCGGCGTTGTTCACGCATTATCCTGTGTCACTGTGAGGGATCAGGTTGATGCGATTG
This sequence comes from Hetaerina titia, assembly GCA_037158775.1. Taxonomy (NCBI): domain Eukaryota; kingdom Metazoa; phylum Arthropoda; class Insecta; order Odonata; family Calopterygidae; genus Hetaerina; species Hetaerina titia. Next base: position 35,366,008 of record CM073776.1, on the reverse strand, counting down.
TTAGTGTACTGGCTTCTCACCACGTTCGAATTCCAACTGTAAGAGAAGGTTTTTCAGTGGTGCGTAAAGATCACTTCAATCCGTCGGGTATGACATTAAGACTGTGTGAGAACTGAAGTTAAGAGTAGGCTAATGCCGACGATGGATTTCTTTCTCCGCCCTTCCTCCATTCCCGTTCCATTCCACCATTACCGAAATTAACCACGTTTCCTTAATGGCTAAAATAGATTTACATTTCGGCAGCCTCTCCTAGTAACTAAAATTACTAAAACTGTGTCATTATATCCATAGTCCTCGAGCTCTTCAAAACTCTTCCAGCAATATACATGTTTTGGAACGGAGTGTTAAGCCTCTACTTTATTCTACCCTACATACGGTTATTTTTTAGGTAGGTATGCAAAAATGTCGCAATAGAACACGCCGAGCTGACGTATGTCAAGGGCAAAAAACTTTAGCGAAACCTATATTAGTACAGTACTTTGATAAAACGACTGTAATTCATATTTATGGAAGGAGATACGAAGAAGTAATAGTATTGTGACAAAGCGGAAAGAGTCGACTTGTGCAGGTGAAAACTTCTACCTAATAATCCAAGAACAATCGTTCTCAGTGTAGCTTAAAAGGAGTCTATTCAATTTTAACAAGAGGTAATGATGCTAGTACACAGGGGAATTGATTATTTGTCACTGAGGACTTTAATGTAGTAGAACGTAGTGACTACGATAGATTGAGACCTCCTGAGTTAAACGATAAATATCCGAATCCTTAAACTCAGCTTAATCTTCGCTACACACCACATATTCACAAAATAATGTAAGATGTGCAAAGTATCATTTACTGCACCTACGCTGTCATGGTAGAAAATCATGAGTATTTACGTAAATTCATTATGAGATTTCGTACAAAATTGCCTTAATGGTTTTCGTACGTACTTTCATAACCTCCGTGATTCGCATTCGCATCATCTGATCAGTCACATGCAATTATTTCATATTTAAAGGAAAGAGAACTATAATTAAAATAACTAGTTTAAATATTACACAGACCTATTCTCCAATCTTCCTTTCTCTGCGTTGAGGTGCTTGGAATGCTGCGGTGTGTTGATTTCTCCATGCGTGGACGGAGCATTTTCAGTGATGCTCCAACGCTGGACGTTCTGGAAAAAATAAATCCAGGAAAAGAGTGAATCCAACGTCAATTTCTAACTAGTCTTTATACTAGCGGTCTAAAAAAACATTATTTATGCATGGAAAAGATATATTACACCATTCAAAAATAAAAATCAATGACGAATACATTTACTTGCTAACTCACTAGCAAACCCAGTCTGTTAGATAAAACCCTTCATCTTATTCTCTAACAGACTAAGGAAAATGGACTTTTCCTTTCAATTTTTTTTAAGAATAAGTATTAGGAATTTTACAATGGATCTTCAGATGGAATAAAAATAGGAAATTTAAAGAACTAAGACAATTTTTTCAACTTAAACCATGGAAGTCACGGACCGAACGGACCGTGATTCCATTATGACATGTTTAATTGGGAGTTGAGTGAAGAAAAACAACATATGTTGTACTTATTAATAAATAACACGAAACAATATTGAAAGATTTATATGAATAGGATGTACTTGTTAGCCTTTTATTATAAAATAATTCAGACAAGCGGTTCATCCAGCGCTTCCATCGGCGCTTTTCAAGCGATCATAATGTTCAATGCTCGGAGTGCTCCCTGCAAACCATGCAAGTGATCACTTGAGGATAACGTATTTTTTGAGAACTCATTTGAAAATAAAATTGAATGGAAATGGGATCAATCATCCACGGGCCATGCACAGAAATTAGTTCAGTGATACAACTGGAATGAACAATAATTCCTCTATAAATAGAATCTATTACTGCTATAAATTTCTAATCTGTCCTAGTAAATTATTCAGGTACGTAACTTCTCCACCTAAAAGTTTTGAGGATCGCCAGGGGAACTGAAATAAACCCTGATTTCCTTCTGAAAACCGGATAATAATTATTACTTAATGGAAGCCACATGCTCACATGGGCCAAGAGAAGCAGCCGAATGACACGAGGAATACCACAAACGATAACTATAGTTATCAACTTAAATATTCACTGTGTTTATAACTACCAATATTGCTCACTTCTAAAATAAAAGTAATATGCCATCGTCATAATTTGTGTTTTCGCTCCAAAAAATCCTGAATCGGAAGCACGACCTCGGTTAATTTTACGCGATATTCCGCACTAATATGAAAAAGTGGTCGACGGCTCATTCTCAAAGTAAAATACTCTGATTCCAGAAAGAAGGTCATTGGGTAATACATTTTTGTAAAAAGCTATGGACCAATAAACTTAATTTTCATCCTCGGACGCTGAGGGAGGAATGGTGATGAGTATTGATGGCTCGGTTTTGACAGCTTATTTCCATTATATCACTCTTATGGCATTTATATATTGATTATTGCGGTGATTATTCAAATCTACCATCGATATTATTTAACTGAAAAAAATACTTCTCACTTACAAATGAAATTCCAGCAATGCGCAAAGTGAAAAATAATAAAATACCTTTCGGTTGGGAGAACATGTTATGCATATGATAAAATTCTCCAAACTAAACCCTTTTAAAATAGAAATAAAATATTTAAATTCAGAAAAACATATGTACTGCCGCCAAACAATGTTATACAACACAGGTTTTCTGACGTCGGCTTGATGACTCGGGGATACTCTAGCACTTGAATCATTCGCGGAGGAAGAAGGAATTTCGTACATTCTCAAAACTCGGTGCGATGACCAGAAATTATCAAGGAGTAGCACTAATACGTTATCACCATTGAATGCTTACGATATCCCACCATTTGGCATGGTGGTGTTCGAAAGAAGTGTGAAATTCCTTTCCATGTACTGAGAGAGATGCGAGGTTGCCTTAAAAGTTTCGTACGGACCACGCGTGGTCCACATATCCGGAATCTGCTTGACCCTTGCGCGCGGCCAACTTTAATACTTTGGCGAGCAGCATTGCCCACGGAAGATGCGAGATGAAGAGCTGTATACACTCCGGAGGAGGAAGGGGTGGGCGGGAAGAGGCGGGGGTGGATGGAATAAAAGAAGCCGGAGAGAGGCAGAGAGGAAGGCGTCAGGAGTTGGAGCCCTTTCCCTCCCCACCCCATCCCCTTTTCAAAACCTTCTCAACAGGTGGCAGTGCGGTCGGTCGTGTGGGATATGGCCGGGAGGCCTTCTCACGGACAAGCGAATGACGGTGCGCGCTCCCCCACCCCCTGCCATCGTCCGTCTTCAAGACCGCTCACGCTGCGCGTGGAAAGGGTCGTGGGGTGAGGTGTGGCGGAATGGGGCGAGGAAGGGTCACGTGTTGGGGGGAGGGAGAGGATGGCTTGGAGGAGGTGGGATGGCTTGGACGTTTTCCCGGTCTTGTGACCCCTCTCCAAACTCCCCCCACCTCTGTAAAACCACCCGCTCCCCCTCCCCCCCACTCACCCACCCTCGCCCCAACAATCCTGCCGGAAAAGGTCACGACCGCTGACGGAAGAAAATGCCTTTCCTACCGCCGCGGCTATTCATTAATATGAGGCGGGGTCCGACGCGGGGGAACGTGCGGGTGTGTGGATGGGGGTTCGATGCGGGGTGGGGGCCGAGGGCCACAATCCGGAGACTTCGGAGTGTGACTGGCAGGGGATGCCAATACGCCGCCGGTCGTATCCCAACCGTACGCGCGTGCGCCTGTGTATCCACCTATATCAAAGGGGTGGAGAGAGGAGATCGAGGGATGGAAAAAGTGCAAGTCAGCGGCATTCCTGGATGGCAGGTCGGGTGACTATGGGGGGAGGGGGAGGTAGTGTGGAAGGAGGGTGGCGTTCGAGCCTATCTCCGGGTGGAATCTGGGAGACGACGCGAGCGCTGCGGTGCGTGTGTGCGGTAACTACCCTCTCGCAATCTCATCGCGAGTTAACAAAAGACTCGGAGCCTACAAATTGTGATTGACTGACGCAAGGGGCCTGTGCATTTGGACCCTACGACTATCCCATACCCCTTTTCAACCCCTTCACCCCTCACCATTCCCCTATCTCGACACAATCATGGCGTCCCACCCGAGGAGCGATTACGTCGATTTTACGGGGCGATGCTTCGATTCCGCTTGTACCCCGCTTCCCCCAACCCCCTCCCCGTCCCATTCCACCACCCGGTGGGTGGACGTTCGCGGAAGGAGGTCAAGCCGGTCTCTCTAGATAATGCGTTCGGAGGGTCAATCTAGAAGGGAGAGTGAGGTGGATGAAGAAGATTAATTGGAGTTGACATTTCACATGGGCGAGGACCGGGGCGGATCTAGAAGTTTCTCCTTATAAAGGGTTGAGAGAGTGCGTTCATGGTTCTATATAGGTGGGAAAAATTTAACCTGGCGCTAGCTATTCTTAAAGGACTCCGAGGTCTTAACAAGTAACGTACAAGAAAGATTATTTAAGTCTTTAATTCGGAGCGAAAAGTTGCGAGATCATAGAAATTATAACTTTGATGGAAGAGGATCCGCGTATATGGGAAGTTATTTTTATAATTTGATTTTTTTTATTTGAAATAAATAGTTTTCACCATGGTATATTACACATAAATAGTCCCTTTGCTAATTTGATAACATAATGATATACTGCGACAATCTACTAGAAATCTAAAAATATAAACATAACGGGTCTGTCTTCGGTTTCCGTTTCGGTTTCGGTTTCCGTAAATTCTTTACCAAAAAAGAGATAATACGAGCATAAACTTAACCACTTAAAATTCACCTCATTTTTGTAGTGTTTACAAAGTGTAATTTCTTTCCCCTACAAATTACCACTGAAGAATATGAAACGATGACATTATTATATGGTTCAAAAAATGGCTTCAAAATATATATGCAGGATTTAATTTCCCAGAAGAATGAAACATACTTGATGAAGAAGATGACTGCAGATATATTTTAGACGTTAGAACAGATGGAAAAACTCATGGAATTTGAGAAACAGGAAAAAATAAATTATACCATGAGGTAATTTGATGAAGAAGGCTGATCGTAAGACAGAATGCTAAGAAATAAAGGAGGTCGGATGAAATAAGTATGCATTTCGGAAAACACTAAGGCGAGTAGAAGAATGAGAAGATGATGAAGGCTTTTAGAAAAGACATTTATGATGATGATATTGGAAATGATATTATGATAGGTAATTACTGTGGATACAGAAATTATTTACTTTGATGGAAGTTTCAAGGGATATGATATATACAGTTACCTCTATTCTCTTCTATTACTCTTGCATAATAGTTTATAATAATCATTCTAATATAATTACAATAAATTAGATTTAATAACTATTTACTCAAAGTACAGGGATTACTTATAGTCTCAAGAAGGTGTTTTAAAGATATGTTTATATGAATACTAAATTATCGATAAATAATTATGTATATAAAGCGTTTAGCTAACTAAACGCTTTAAATATATAAGTAATTGTCGATTTTTTTCTCAAAGCCTAACTAACTTAAAGAACTTTCAGTACGTATTAAAAGTAATATTTCAAAGATCTCTTTTAAGGTTTAAGTTATTATTTTCCTCATTGAGACTACAAGCTATTACTCTCTTGGTATTTTCAAATATATATATATATATATATATATATATATATATATATATATATATATATATATATATATATGTTCGATGCACAACTATATAATGTAAAAAATATCTATCTATTACATATACGCTTACAGTTAGATGCACAAAGAAAAATACAAGCGTACGTGTATCATGCAACAATAGGTGACCTTTACTACATCATTGAAATTCGATTTTGAAGTGAAAAATATTGGAGTTCATTGTACGCAAGATGTACCTAATATGATATCGAGTGGGGTACTTGGATATGTTTTGAGTTTGGAGCATTGTAAGTCGGTTATGGTTTCGGCAAAACGTTTACTAAAATACAAGATCTCATATTCACTGCCTTTCCGAAGGGTAAAATACTACCAACTGGCAGACGTATTTGAAGCCAGCTTATCAGCTTGAATTTGGCCCTGGATATCGCTCTCCGCTTTGTCCGGGGACCGAACTTGGACCGCCGCGGGAGGGAAACATGCTGTGCATAAACGCAGCATCTTCCTATTCCTCACTGCCCTTTGCGGAACACGATCGAACTGTTCATCCGGTTATTGATGCGCACGAGTTCTGTCCACTCACTCTCGGTTCTCCGTGATCCGGCCGAGTCCAATTGATATCCCCGTCCACTCGGCGATGTCCCGTGGATCGAGGCGCGGCAGCGATGCAAGAGACGGGCCTCAGACCGCGACCACCGGCCCCTTTGCTTTGAAGTGCGGCCACATTCCTGCGCCATCGGAGTCCTTCCCTCTCCCTCACGGGGAAGGAGCGCGGAGGTATGGGTCGTCAGTTGACAGTCGGATGGATGAAAATACGGTGGAAGGACGGGTCTTGCCAGAGACAAACATATTCCCCTAATCAGTAATGGTGCCCGAACCCTTTTCTGGCCCGAAAGCCACGTCATACGTTCTTTCAGAAGCAACGATGGGTCGGGCTGGTACTCTAAAGTGACGTTCATTAGACAAATGATTTATCCACTCCTGGTGAATGCAATGAGTTGCAAAAACATCAGCTCCAAGATGGGTTCAACGAATATGTATACATTAAATGATAATAGGTTTCAACTTTATGGCAGTAGTGCATTTGTACGTATGTTGAGTGTATATGTATGATGCTAGCAGTTGATTCACCTCATCTGTGTCACAAAAGACTCGCGGACTGGAATGGATGAAAAGATAAGTGTAGATTAATATATTTTATTTCAAAAATCAATTTACTATATGTCTCAGTACAAATGACATGCAAATGATTGATATTCGTTAATAACCCTTGGGTACTTTTTAAGGATTTATATAAAATCCTTTAAAATGTATTATTCTACTCCATCTTCAAATAAGTTTCGCATGCTCCTTAAGCATCTAGTTGCAGTTAGGTGAAGTAAACTTTTTCCGACACTTTCGATACCCATATATTTACCAATACTTTTTATCACCTCATTTCTTCTATAAGAAAAGACTGTAGTTAGAAATATTGATTGAATTAAACGTATTTTATTTATAATTAAATCACTGACGTACAATACAGGGTCTAGAAGTAAAATTATTTGGACGACTTAACTACGAAAAAGGGGATCGTTATGATGCGGTAGCTAACGTACAGGCTTCACACCGAGAGGACCAGGTTTCAAATTCTGGAGACAAAAAATATTTTTTTTCAGTGGTATCTACTTGTAGTGTTTTGTGGAGACCACTTTGAGTGAGTACGAGGTCCGTCGGATGGGACGTTAAATTGCGGACCCCTTGGGGCCTTTCGGGAAGAGTAGGCTAATGGTGACGCCAGGTTTTTCTCCAACCTTCCCTAATGACGCAAATGACCTTAGATGTCGTTCGCCTCCCAGAAAACTACTACTATTTAACTGCGAAAATTGTAAAGTAATGCTTCACACTGCGCAAAAAAAAGTTTTGCCTCCGGAGAGATTTGAACTCTCGACCCCTGGTTTACAAGACCAGTGCTCTAACCCCTGAGCTACGGAGGCGGATATGAATCGGGGCAATATGATATTGTAAACTTTGTTGGTAGAGTTCAAATTTTGTTCACCAATTTTCAAAATATTTTCAGATAAACGGTCAGCCCACATGTGTACAATGGAATTACTAATTGGATAAGAGATTATTCGCTAGCTGCCAACTTTTAATGTCTCAATCTGTACTTTTTCTCTGCAATATTGTTAATAATATTACAATTAACTGGTTGCTTGTTGAAATATATTTGAAATTTTATTTATTAATAAAAAAATAATATTGTTAAACAGTATCTGGTACATTAGTAATGGATGAAATCGACTCTAAGATTACATATCAAAAGGACAACTTCTAGACATAGTGGGAGAAGAGATCTGATAGTTGAGAAATTCGAAGAACTAAGAATCTAGGATAAATAGAGTGATGAATACTGTTCAGTAGAGGGAAGCACTTTGGGAACGATGTGTATGGAGCGGAATGGAACATTTTGAAAGTACCGGAGGGAGGTTGAATGAATGCAGGATCTAAAGACAATTTATTTCCATATGTATGAGGGAATTAGAGACCAGGAAGAATCAAATAACATTGAGATGCCACGGAATACAATTATTTTTAATGTCGAGTAATTTCGTTCTTCTTTGTTCATAATAATGGAATTCCACAAAGTATTGACCTCAACTATTTGTCAAAAAACGTTATTATGTAAACATATTTTGTGTCATGTTTGTCTGGACTTAGAAGTACCACGGTGTGTAGTGATAGGGTCAATCGAATATCATTGACACACACACACACACACACACACACATATATATATATATATATATATATATATATATATATATATATATATATATATATATATATATATATATATATATATATATATATATATATATTTATATATATAAATTTGGAAAATCAGCATAAATTCAACGGGCTCCGCTCCACCAATACGTTCTCCATCCATACTCTTTTGACATGGATGCATCAGTTTGTAGTGCAGGAAGAATAAGAAAATTGATTGGGTTCACTCAGAGTAACGTTAGTTCGCTGAAGATCGTGAGGCAAGTGACCGTGGGAGGGAAGAAATACAATGGAAGGCCAAGGACGACTGCAAAGATCAAGTTACGGATGACATCAATCCAAGAAACTTTCACGGAATGAATCTTGGCAGGTAAGAGTTTATCTTCGGTGCAAACCAACTCAGCACATTCAAACAAACTTTCACAGTGATATTCCGTATTGCATCGATATTTTCTCCACACGCGCTTTTCCTTTCTTTCGAGCCCTTCGATGAGAAACTCACAGTTTCTGCGTTTGATTTCTATTCATACAGAATTATTTTTCTAAAAACTCTCCTTTTAATTACATATCCATGCGCTTCCATTTTATTTGTTTCGATAACTAGCATATTTTTCTGGAAAAATATTAAGCAATGTAAATGGTTAATCATCAATGAATAAATATACATTTTCAATTTTGATTGGGACTTGTTCAAAGATTAACGATCATAAATTTTACACGTGCAATTTGTTGTACGAAAATTTAAGTTTATATTTTATGTTAGCTACACGTGGTTGGGATCCCGGTCGAGGTGAATGATTTTTAAGCATTGAATATCGTTGCATTAGAGTTCGTACTGAAACTATTTTAAAGTAAATGTTTCCTGGGAAAGTATTGCTATTTTTTTGATAAACTCATTCCTGTTTACACCAAATCACACCTGAATATTGCCATGAATAGATTTATCCAATATATATCATTTCAGGAATTGGCGCGCAGTCAACGACAGGAATATTTTTCTGGCAGTTTATAGAATTTGAGCGATTGGTGAAAAGGTGCATGCACAGAGAGGGGGAGAGATAAACAGACGGGCGAAAACTGACCGTAGCCTCAGAGGAATTCTCCCGAGGGACAGAACGGTAATGTGATGTAGGAGACATGGCTTCCGTCCGCGCAGAGAAGCCACTCGAAAATGGAGGGATGACGGCCGGAGAAAAAACTGTTTCCTTTCTCTCTCTCTCTCTCTTTCTCTAAATGAATGTCCTTCTTCCCGACTCCGCCCGCCACTTCTCGAAAATTCCATCGTCCACTCGAGTGTGTGCGTGCGGGCTACCCCAGAGAGAGAGAGAGATCCTTTGGCGATTTCCTAAAACGTTACGAACTAGGAGAAAAGGGGAGCCTTTTGTGTTTGTGGGGGGGGGGAAGAAGCTGAGAAGCCCTGAGAAGCTCTCTCCCTTCTTTTAAACGAAGGAGATGGGTGAGCTTGGGGGAGAGGGGTCCGGAGGGTCGGCATGCGGTAAAGGAACCCCGGAGTGTGGAGCGAGGGGTTGGAGGAGACGGCTGCAAATGACGCGGAGATGGCGGAACGGTGAGCCGACTGGGACGCGGGAGTAACGTGAAATATCTCGCGAAGTCGAGTGGAGCGGCCGGAGGGTTCCCAACAGGTGGCTGGGGTTTCTGGGCGGATGACGGTTGGAACCCAGGGGAATGTCTCAAAGGGGACGACCCTGAAACATTTGTTCTCTTATGAGAGAATGGTCAAAGGAAGATAGACTCTTTAATGTGAGTAACACAGTGTAGGACACCCTTAAAAATCGACTACCGTGACATGATTGTCAACTAATGACAGTCAAAGTTGTTTAATTCGCGTTGCACGAGATAATGAAATGAGTGTATATGTACCCGAAGATCATTATTTTTCCATGCTACTTAAAAGTGATATATAAGTATCGAAGCTAACATTAAAAAAATATATTTGTTTAAATATAACTGAGAAAAGAATAAAAACTTTGTGTATTACACGAAAATATCAATACGCTGGTTTCATCATTCTACTTAATTTTTCATGAAAATTTTTATTCTATCCTCGAGATAATATTTTAGCAGTTTGAGCCTGAAAATGTGAATAATTTGAATTTTAAATCTCCAATACTGAAGGGATTAAGTGATAAAATGAAAATTTGTTTCCAAATTAGATATTCATTCATTCTCATCGTCTTACAAAAAGCAACTATTGACCAACATATATTTATTCATAAACATCTGATGCCCAGATTTTCTACACATGCCTTGGTGTTGGGTTTCAAGATACTGTATAAACCCAAATGTGAAATAATCAACAAAATATACAACAATTAATAAATAAATACTTTTTTTAAGAATAAAGAATGAACACGCTCAGCATTAAATATGGAACAATTCCTCTACGGAGAAACGTTTCAACTAACTCACAGCATGAACCAAGGATACTTGGAGAAAGCAACGTTTACACTTATGCACTCTATTGCCAAAAACACTAATAAATAATTCTATTTTAATTGATTGAATAAATCATTGTACTCAATCGCCTTGGTTTTGAAGGGAGTAGATAAGTGGGCACTATTATCTGTGTTTTCATTGAAGTCACGTAATTTATATCTACCACTTCTCGATCAAATATTTCTATTCATATACTATTGCAGAAAAAATGAGATGGATACCAACCATATTCGGCAAAGGGGTGCGAAATTTATCCACGGTATGTCAACCAAAAGATGGACCCGATTAAGTAGTTTTAGTCATTTAATTTGAAAATAAAATTGCCCAAATTTCCGTTTTGTTCAATTTTCATGATCGATATTCCTAATTTTACCATAGCCTGAGGTTTGGGCCCAAAATATTTGATTCGAAGCAATTTTAGTCTGGTAGGCACACCTTGAAAACTGAGCGATGTTTAATAAAATGGCATTAAAAGAATTAATTGTCGTACTGCACACGATTCAATAACCCAAGGAAAATAACTAAAATGCTATGGTGCTTTTAATTGTTGTATGATATTTTACGTAGGTTTCCTCCTTCGCGTATGCATAAGATGAGACTCCCTTTATATTAAGAGTGTCCTCGATTAATGCGACTGTCAGTTTGGAGACGAAGGAAATTGGTGGCTGGAAGCGATGTGGTGAAAGAAATATATCGATAGGCATGTACAAATGGCCCGCTAATGAAATCAGTCAGACGATCAGTCAACTCTCGCGAGGTCCTACCCACTCCATCGGACTCGTGCCCACTCCCTACTCACCACGTGGAGTCGGGGAAGAGAAGAAAGGTGGAGGAGGGGGCGCTGAGAGAGAAGGGAATATGTCGAGGATGAAAATCATCTTTTTCTATGTGCATATCAATTGATACACGTCGTAAAGGAGTTTCTTTGGGGAGATGGTGGTTTGATGTTCAGCATAGTGATTATTACAGATAACAACTAGTAACCAAATGGAATTGTGAAAATCAATGATACAGATACCTTTGAAAACTAATTAATAGCTAAAATCCCTATTAGTTGTCAACTTTAATCATTTAGGTAAATGTTATAAAATTTAGCTTTTTGCAAAAATGCACTTGATCAGGAATATCTTTTTTTTAATAATCATAATGGGTTATAAATCCAATTTAAGGCGGTCCTCTAATGAATCCTGTTAACTATATTCCTTTGATTTTTCCATTGTTCTTTGCATTGTTTTCCACCAAGAAATGTCGATAGCAATAACAAAATAAACAATAACAAAAGCAACAAGCCGTGAAGTGCAATATAGGAACGCTTTAAACAATAGAACTATGACGTAAACCTGACATATTTCCTCATCACAAATCCCTGGATCGATCATTCGCCTGTGCCTGCAAATAACTCATCGTGAATGGTTAATGAAATATATTTTCAATAACTTCATACTAGTACCTGAACTGGACAATTTAGGTAGTTTTAAATAGATTTTTCGGTTAGTTGCAACAATTTTGCTACAACATTTGAAAAAATTATATCAGTTTTGTTGATTTTTTGAAACTGGAAACAATGGATGCTGAGACCATTATTATATACATCGCTTAAAGAAGAATTACGAGATATAATATCAAATTTACCCATTTATAAAGTTTTAATACAGTTAATTTGAAAGATTTGAAGACATTTTTGAAGATTATTTTTATAGTCCTAGCCACTTGATAGTGATATAAGTATTGAAAATAATAATAACAAATATATTATTAAGTTTAAAGGTGCAAGTGGTTTAGTCATTATGGAAAAGCTTTTTCACACACACCTGAACTCATGAAATCCATCATGTTCTACACTTTGTTGGGAAGTTGTTATACATTTAAAATATATCAATATGCTCATATACACCTGCAATATATTATTTTAGAGAAAGATATTAAAAATTAAAATCATACTCATCGATTTAGAGGGTAGTTAACGTTTGTCAGTAGAAGGTGGACTAACACAATAACTAATGGATACTGAAATAATACAGTCAATGAATGCACACTGGTGTAATTTTGTTGCATAGTTCAACTAAGGTTTTCAGGCAATATCTTTATCCGATTTACCACTCTGCTTGATTTTTATCAACGGTGTTCAAATTTTGTACCTAAACATTTGTATGAATATTTCTTCAATTATCGTACCCAAGGTAAATATTTCATTTAGACTGAGACCAATTTCAAACTAAAGCAGAAGCACATATATTTTGGTTTATCTTCACTTTTGGGTAGATTACTTCCTAATGATTTCTGATCCATATACAGAGTAAAGGCGCTCTATAACCTGTATGTAATAGTGGACGAGTATAGCTAGAAATATAATAATTAAGTTAAGTTTCTTTAGAACTGTGGTGGAAAATATTTAATCATTCTCCTAGGGTTTTCTACCGAAGGCTTTAATTTTTCCTTCATCATATAGTAGTTATTGGTAATCAATATCTTTACTGAGGTGAGAAACGTCTCCCTGGCGCTCTTTGAATGGTATCAGACAAAATTTGCAGAGGAGAAAGCGATTATTCTTGTCACCACAGGAGAATTATTTCAGGTAAAAACGCATTTGAAACTTTGACTTTACAAATGAGGTGAGAGAAACAAATTAATTTTAAAACTACTTCACCTAAATTCACTATCTTAACGGAATCACAGGTAAACATCATTTTACAGGCGGCCAAGGAGCAACACCAATGGTTTTTGTTTTAGTCCCACGTTGCTCCATATGGTTGAATGGCAATTTCGATGGCTTCACATCAGAAAAATTTCATGTCAGAAGTCCGCGGAAACCTTTGTCGCAACAACGCGACGTAGGAAAAGTTCATATCAATATTTTTAATCAAGACTTGGTTTTAATAATTTTCACGTCAAAAAACTCTGGACACCAATTTCTAACGATAACAAAATTCCACAACTAACGCAGTCACATATTCCTGCCGTAGATATTATGGAAATAATATCAAACAACTCTTTTTTTTACCTTCAAAGCGGCATTATGATCGCGAACAATAGCATCCCTCCAGAGATTTTTTAAACTGGTCCCTTTCCGGCGCTTGGTTGAGAGAAGGAGACGATGCGGGGAATCCGACTTGCGGAGGCTGAGTGAGGTTCACGCTGTTGGGGGATGAAGGGGGGAAGAAGGTGGACCCCCCGTGGACCGAAGGCGACGGCCTCTGGGGAAGGGAGTGGCCGACTCCGGGAGTGGGTGGGACCCCGTCATTTTCCCCGGTCATTGTCGCACGCCGAGCGTTCGTTCACCATCCTGTGGACGGGGGGGGGGGCGAGACTGGGCAAAGGCGAGAGGGTTAGAGGGAGCGGCGCGGGGGTGGCGGCTCTTCCTGGGTAGGGGGCGGGAGAATATGTTGCTGTCGTCGGTGTGAAAAGTGCGGATAGGTAACAGGGGTGACTGCTTGGAATAGAGGGAAGGTAGAGAGCGGGGAGGGTCGGAATATTTATCGTCCCGGCGGGTACTTATCGCTCCACCGGAAGGCGATCCAATCCCCGAGAGCATTTCATGAGCAAGAGTAGAGGAACCGCGTTTTTGCCCTTAGACAAACGCTTAGCCTCACTCAGTACCAAAGCATGTGGATAGGGAAGATATTGCATATAGTGACTGAAATGTGTGTCTCTCTCTATTCATTTCCCTCAAAGCCACCACTTGGGAGTCTGACATGGGAGTCTATTATATCATCAGTACTTAGCGCAATTAGCAATTAATAGTGTTAAGATATTTTTTTCGTGTTACTCTAATTACCGGACATTATGATTTTTTCTTCCTTATTATACATGGAAAAAATATGTCTAATATCGAACTTTTTGGAAGTCAATTTTCCTTAACCTCTACATGTGAACTGGTGTACGTGTACCACTTTTACCGTGAAACAATTTCTATAGCCTGTGTGTTGGAGTCAAATTTATAATACGTGCTTTTTTGATGTTCCGTTATGAATCTATTTCGACGAGCTTCCTGGCTCTTCAGTCATAATATGACGATTTTCTTTGATCATAACGAAGTTTTACTTCACCGCCAATTTGTCTATTTTCTTCAATTTAGAAATCGTAACCATATCTCCAGAATTTATGCCATACCTTGAATCGAAGTCTCGTATGTATATATGTGTTTCTAAATTACATTCAAACATTTTTTTCTTTGAGCGAGATAATTGCTTAGTTGGAATGTATAAATGACACAGGCTCATAGCTATAGATTTACATGTATTAAACGCCTGAGAACAATTGTAGGTTTTCCCACCATTACCGGAATGACGCACAGGAAGTACTATATTGTTTTACTCAGTGAAGGTGCACTTATCTTGCCGTCCTCTGCTAGTTATTCTTATTGATTCATCACCGCATAGGTGGGGAGGGGGAAGTGGGTTCATCTCCTTTCGTTTTGAACAACGCAGTGAAAAATGCAGCTTTTGGTCAATTTCAATGCAAAAGAAGTCAAATTGACAAGATCATGATTTCTCGGAGGGTTGTCAAGAGTCTTTGATGACCCATACTTAGCCCAATTTCTCTTCATCAATAACTTCTGAACATTTCTATCTTCGGCTAACGAAAGCAATCAAAGGGAAAGACCCATGAGAGATTGTAGCGGCCGAGCAATGCAATATCTTCAGAAATAATCTACATGATTCCTGAAAATGCTACGGATCTGTGAAACTAGTTAATGAATAAATGTATTTTATATGGAAAGCAAAGCCTGTGCATATTATTGCTTTCCCATATCAAGAAGGAGAACATTGAATCAATCGATACAAGAACTACTGAAAGAACTATTTTACGCCATTGACCACGTCTTAATAAATGAGTAAAAGTGTACTCAACGAATGTTTTGACATTGGATAAATATGCCAAATTAAGCACATCGGAGGAAGCAGAAGGGGCTTTCCAGTTGTTATTCGTTTCAATTCGCCCACAGATATATTGTGCCTATTCCGATGTGAGGATGTATTTATTAAAACTCTAT
This sequence comes from Hetaerina titia, assembly GCA_037158775.1. Lineage (NCBI taxonomy): Eukaryota > Metazoa > Arthropoda > Insecta > Odonata > Calopterygidae > Hetaerina > Hetaerina titia. The sequence continues at coordinate 35,350,129 of CM073776.1, read as the reverse complement.
TGTCTAAAAAACCATTACGCTTTGCACGGATTTTTAACAACACATTGATAATGTACATTATCTCACATTATTTGCTCTTGGGCGATTAACGGTTTGTCGAAATTTCTTAAGTAAGTCGTTGTTAACTATTTAAGCTTCAACTTAAAGACTACTGCTTAGCTAACGTGAAGAAGATACGAATTTGAATAGGCCTGCCTCGTTGGCTGGTATCCCAGCAACCCCTTTCCTGACGCCCCCGTGGAATACTCAACCACAATGTGAGGATGTAGACGTTCCATTCCACCACTCTGATTGAGATCGTTCAGGGGAGAGGAATGAAGGTCTCGGAAAACGGAGGAGGTTGATGGGGTCGCAGGAAGGCGGCGGAAGGAGTTAATTCGTCATCCGCGGCGGGGGATGGGGAGAAAAGAACGGGCAAGGGTACCGGCGGAAGAGGGGGAGGGGGATTAGAATAATGAACGACGGGTGATTGATACGGAGCCGAGAGGGATGAAAAGGGGGTGGTTGAGGCAACGGAGAAACGGAAATGGGAAAGAGACGAACAACAATGATGCCCAGTTAGTCAAACCCGATGCCTCATATTTCCCCAAGAGCTTCGGTTGTTACGGTCTCATTTGCAGCCGCGTCCACTTATGAGCCACGATGAGGACCAATGACAGTGAGCGTGAGCCGTCGTTATGAGCGTTTGAGAATACCTAAGGCGTGGGGAGTATAGGATTGCGTGTAAAGGAGCGGTGCGAGGCTAGGGAATGGAGATTGGTCAGGTATACGATCACGATTCCATTCAAAGTAGAGTGAGAGATAGATAAGAGACACGTGATTTGATATATTACATACCAAATTTTTGAGAAAATTTATCTGGAAGCGTACCAATTTTCAAGTTTCCCGGCTTCTTGATTTAGAATCAGCGCAATAGGGTTAACATCCGACAAATTTCAAAGTGCACTAAAGCCACAAAAAAGTCAATATTTTCAGTAGACAGTTGGTAAATGCAGGGTATTTTATCGAATTCCAAGACAAACAAATTTACACGCTTGAAATACCAGTGGTAGCAGAGAGGATGACGACTTGGCAACCATAAAGTGACGAATTCAAGAACATCCTCACGTATGTATGGTATTAATCTTTGAGTAATTATGTACGTACGTGATGTGATGTTACTGTGATCTTTAGAGCACGTAAAACTGAAATTAAAATCGTATTTATGAATACAGTTTTACGTACGGTTAAATATCTAAATTAAGTACGGTTTTAAATATCTAAATAATTACAAGAAAATAAAATATGCGTCAGTTAGTGAAAAAGTTACTCATTCCGGAAAAAAATATGAAGCTCATTGAGCTACCTTTAAAATGAAAAAAAAATAATGAAACGTAGAAATTTTACTTTACTTTTTTTACTTTTAAGCTCTGTGAAGTAAATACCCTATTTTAGCAATATGATGAAACATTACTATACACATGACAGTTTATAGCGAGAAGATTTTTCTTGAAAATATGACCTTAGAAATGGATAACTATACTAATACCCAATAGCCAATACTAATCGAAATAGGTGATTTTTTTACTATTCTTCAAAATGAAGAAACCATACATATTCATGAAAATCCATAGTCGAAGAATGGAAGAAAGGTGGATGACATTTTCTGCTTTGTAGAAAATGTGTACTTGCTATAAATTAAAATCACAGAAAGGTACATTTGCATATTTCATTTATTGAACCTTGGTCCATGATAATGTTACCCAGTTCTAAACTATGATTGGTTGAATGAATGACGCATGAAAATTTACCTAGTGATTTTAATTTATTTTAACGAAGATAATGGGGAGAGTAGAAAGGAAAGTGAACAATTTTCTAAAAATATTGAAATTTAGAAAGAGTAGCTCCGTCGGGATTAATCAAACGGCGTCGTCTTTCGATTTATCACTGGTTTAATTACTTTATTATAAGCTGGGCGAGCGAAGATGAAAGCAGAAAGACCTTGTGGTCCCGAATCCACTCCAATGAAAACCAACATATTTCCATCTCTCCCACTCCCGCTTCCTCCATCGATTCACCTCCTTCCACCCCCCTCCTCTCCCGCATCCACCCACACCCCGACTGGACTGGGAGGAGAAAAAATAAGCCTCCATAACTACCAATTCCGTACCTCGTCCGTCTTCCGCCGCTCGCCCTATTTTATACCCTAGCGGGGTTCCTCCCATTCATTCCCTCCCCCCTTATCTCCACCCCTTTCCGCCCCCTCCCACTCCCTCCTTCTCTCTCCCTACCTCCCTTCCCCACCCCCCGCTGAGAGAGCATTTCATGAATGAAAGCATCGGGCGCATAATTCACCCGGGCATCCGACAGAGGGAGTTGCCGCCGACGCGCTATAATTCCGCTGGCGGGTCCCTCCCCCGCAAAAGTCGTTCCCTCGGGATGTCTTACAACGGCGTGCCGCCCCTGCACGCCCGCCCAGTCCGCCCCTCCCCGGCCGCCCACGCACGCGAAAACCCTCGGCTGCCCACGCGCTCCGGGTTCCCGGTCCCTCTCTCCATCCCGCCCTCTTTCTCCCCCGCCCCGCCCGTCCTCGCCGAAACGGCCTTTTGCACGCACGGTCGCCGAGCCGCCGAACACGTCCTCCTGCTAAAAGTCTCCACTCCCTTCCCTTTCACTCTCCAGTGACTTTGGCCATTAGATTACAAACACTAATTTGGAGAGTGTTCGAGGTAAAACGAACCTTGATAAATGTTTGAGAATCACTCTAATTCAAACGGTTGTTTGAGAAGTACGAAGGCTGTCCAGAAGGTACCCTTCATTTTCGTGTAGCGTGAAAATCAGTGATGGGAGTCAAATGGTTGCTATATTGACGAACACAGTGGGTCAGTACGCCTCAATCTGCAGTAGTTTGAAGATCGTGCCGCTTGTCATTTGTTTACAATAGCGAGTCAAAATGAACAGTACAATTGAAATTCCCGCCTAATGTAAAGTTCGTTCCATGATAAGGGGTTTACTGATAAAAATCTTCAAAGCTGCTGACATTCCAACAAATGTCCCGACATTTGTGCTCTATACAGACCAAATGTAATGTGTGACAAGAGTTGTGTGTCAGTATTTTCTTTCATTTAAGAGTGAACTTAATGTGTCCATGATGATGACAGAAGTGGCTCCCGCCCGTCTGTGGTTAAGATGAACTGAACCTGAAAATTGACGAAAAGTACGCGAAAGCCGACATTTTACGATATCAGAATTCTTTAGAGAGTTATCCACGGATTTCTACAACACTATTACGTGGCAACACGACTGAAAAGTTAGGTTGCTGCATGTTTTATGGTCGTCTCGAAGAGGAACTTCAAGATGACGTCATCGGTTGGCTGCGAATACAAGCGGGAGAATTTTATGCTGAAGGAATTTGAAAACGGGCTCAGAGATATGAACAAATGTTTATATCTGTTTGATGCATATGTATAAAATATTAAAGATATGTATTAAGTACTGAGATGATATTAATTAATTTTTCGTATCTATTCCAGTGTATTTTTATAGCATAAAAGAGGTTACCTTCTGGACAGCCCTTGTACTTCCACTTCTTCCACCTTGGTACATTCCCTATAGTGACGGAATATTAGACGCGTACTAATTATTTGGGTATACTAGAAACACGTCAGAGGCCAATATGACCTAGTAAAGGACCTGGGTGACACTTAGAAGTAATAGTAGTAATATACAGTACCATGTATACGCAACATGAATGGATGAAAACCTCCTTCCTTCACAACTTCTCTTCTACACCTCTAATTAATTAACCCATCAGATAAATACAAACAATATGAGCAAATTAAAGGCGTTGTAAAGGCACACCAATAACTATTTAAATACGTTAATTCTACTCTAGCATGGATGTGGAAAAAATAATAGTTCGCATAAAACCTTAACCTTTCTTTACCATACCCTCCCTCCTACTTCAGTGACTTGACTTATTGATTAAACAGAAGTGAGAGGCTACTATAGATGTATATTTTAAATAGTTAAATTTTTGACCTAAAGAAATGTTGTTTCAGTAATGATGAATGAGAACTAGTTCAGGGATAAAAACAAAATAAAAAGGTTTAAAATCAAAATCTCAAGCTAAGAAAAATGAGTAGGTATAAAAAACCTAATATTATACTCAATAAGGGTAGTAGTATTAAGTGTTATTTTGTAAAATTATTTAACTAATTGAGAGATAATTATTCAAAATAAATGTTAAAGGATGCCCTTAGCAACAACTAAAGTATTTGAAAAGCGGATTATCGATGTTTAAAAATTCATCTGCTGATAAATAATGATTGGGTTAGCGGGGAATAAAATGCTGATCATTTTATATCCATGATGGATCTCTAGTAAATTTGATGTATTTTTTTAGATGATTGATGCATTTTTACATGATTGTTACTTTGTACCAATAAATAGAATATGTACATTTCTAGTTGAATCTTTTATTTGATAAGGAAACATTGAATACGAAGGTGTATCTGAGTATTAGAATATATCAGAACACAATTATAGAGGAAGGGGATCGAAATGGTGCGGTAGCAAACGTGCTGGCTTCCCACCGAGAGGACAAGGATACGAATCCGGGAGGTCACAGTTATTCTTCAATCGAATCCTGATCACTACTTGAGGTGCTTTGTGGTGAGCACTTTGAGTGAGTACGACTTCCGTCGGATGGGACGTTAATCTGCGGACCCCTTGGCACCATTCGTTGAGAGTAGGCTAATGCCGACGCCGGGTTTCTCCCCACCCTTCCTCCTTTTCCGTCCATCACTAATGGCGCGAATGACCTCAGTTGTCGGTCGTCTCCCCTAATAACTACTACTATTATTATTAGGGACAAATTGGATTCAGTAATACATTAGAAAGTCACTCAAGTACGATATATCATACTCATATTGCTGAAGACCTAACAGCTCCAGTAACATGCCATCTAGTCGGCTTGATTGGTTACATGTAGCTTATGTGGACGCTGACTTCAAATCCCCTTAAAATTCATGGCACTACAAATTTACAGATTACGAAATAGATCACTAGATTTCATAAGAGGTGCCAGGGGTTTTCTGCGGGAATTTTCCGATTAATGGGTATCGAGTAAAATGTCTTTATCTTTGTCGCACTCCTGACGTTAATATGAGTCTGCTCATGAGGCAAAGGCAATGAGTTATGAAAATTTTATAGTGATAGTCTAACTGTTAACATTTTAAAAATATTATAACAGAGGAGTACCTATAAAATATTGCATGGACTCCTTTTTGAAGTGAATTTGGCAGTAGCTGAAGGCTTACGCTCGAAAATATTAGATTGAGCAAATAATAATGATTAATATTTAATTAATTATATGAATAGTATCAGGCGTTACTTTGAGGAAAAATTTTAGTATCACTCGTACAACATAGTCCATTATCTTTCAATGATATGTTTTATTGATTACATGGTCTTTTTCTCCCTAATGGCCAAAAAATTATAATTTGAGAAACAATCATGGGCGATAAAATCATTTGCAAAGTAAGTTTATTAACGTTCGTTTGTTCACGTTTCTTAAAAGCCTAGCGTAGATTTTACTTTTATACAAACCTCGGTGAAGCACAAACTAAGAAGTCGCAGGAAAAGAATTATGGAAAACTATGGAAATACGTATGCTAATACGGAGGGATGACAAATACGCAACACACAGACTTGGTAAATAATGAAGAAGACTTCTACAAGACCACTGATGTAAGAAGAGTATAGATAATACTGACGTGAAGTTAAATCTATTAACACTTTTAGAATTATACTGTACTTAAATAAAAGGAATCATGGAAGCAAAAAAATACACAGACTACAGATGCATCATGAGAAGCATATGATGGAGGACGTTATCTCAAGGAATTGTGAAGGAATGAAAAGATTGTTAGGGAACGAGGGCACCTCGCCTCAGGAAAGAGGTCCATTTCAAATCCTACCGCTACTCACCAATGTGGCATAATGATACAAGTGACCTTTGCTGTCGGTCCACTCACCTTATCAATACTAATAATACTGATTAATATTAAAGGTTGATAATATTTGGTAATGATGACGTTGCAAATTAGGCAAAAATATCCAAAGAATTGCAAACCTTTTTTTTTCAATTTCACTACAACTGTAACAATGGATAAATTTTTATTTCAACTTTGATAATTCGATTCCTATGTACAAATATTTGACGATAGCAAAGTTTGAATTGAGCAAACGATCCGATTTCTTTGAATGAAAAATACTACCTTCAGAAGAATGGTTTGCTTGCACAATCATGCAGATGAAAATTAACAGGCCATGAAACAAAGGAGTGCTTTGAGGAGGGAAGTCTATAAAAGACATGAGGGAAAAGGGGATCTAATTTTAGACATTCTTATGGTTGGGAGTTTACTGAAGACCATTATTGAAGATAGCTTCGATGAAAATATTTATAAAAGAAAAAGGCCAAGCATGAATGAACAAGTAAAATATGTCAGATTCTGGTGCATTCAACAATAAATTAAAAAGACTGGCTCACGCAAGTAATTCAATGAGAGAATAAAAATCACCTCTGGTTTATAATATGTTTAAATGAATGTAATATTCCTCAAGTAATATTTGCATCTGATTTTGTTGACACTAAAACCTTCACTGACTTTATGTTTTAGAAATTTCACAGAAATTTTTAAATGAACTCAAGGCATCAAGAAAGATCTCCAAATGGACTGTCCAAAACACATTATTGTAAGTATTTGGTAGCTCACCGTTTGAGAGATGTAAATTTTGCACACATACTATTCACTAAGACTCACACTTCTAAGCCACGTCTAAGATAAAACAACCTTAAACCACACATTAAAATAAAACCTTCTTCAATTCAATTCAAATAAAAAATTCTTCAATTCAATATATTCTACCTGTCTTCATAACATTTAATATGTCCATCCTTTTCCTCCCTATAACTCGCTTACTTAACGTTCTTCCCTCTATCACAGTTTCTAGCATTCCATTGTAGATCAAAATATTTTGCATCCACCTTCTCTGTCTCCTTTGAACTCTCCCGACAGCCCTTTTTCCTCTCCGCTCTGACTAATGCATCTTTTTTTCATTAACTCAGCTTTCCTTTTCCATCCTTCTCTATGCCCACATCTCAGAAGTCTCCAATTTACGCCTATGACTTTGCTTCAATGACCAAGTTTCCTCGCCTGAAAAATAAGGACGTTCCATATCAACGTTTCACCTGCCCTCTTAAAGTTCTTGCATAACAAACCTTCCTTTTGTCAAATTCTTCCTGTTTGTGAAAGCTTCTTTGCTTAGTTCAATCCTTTTTCTTATTTTCATATTATCTTGACCATCTTGAATCAAAACACTTCCAAGGTAGTTAAAATCTTCCACCAGTTCCTGTTTTCCATTAAATAAAACAAACAATATTGCGAAAGAAAATGGCTATGATAAATTAAATTCGTCATACTTTCGAGTGTTTTAGTTATTTCTTTCCATAAACGATAATGGGAACTGAAATTTTAAGAAAATATTCCAACTAAAACGAAAATACGCAGAGAAAATATAGAGGGGAATATTACGGCCAAGTAATTTCGACACCGTCTTGTATGACATGGATACACATAAAATAGGGTGAAAGGTGTGATCGTGCCCGTTTGGTGTGTGCTGTCCCATCGCACCTTCTCATCGAAATGGCAAAGCGTGAAATCGCTCCACGGTCGTCATCACAACGAAGTGACTCTTCGAAAGAATTCCCATTGGTGCAAAGGAGTGAAGAGGAGGCGGGGGGAGGGATTGGGTAGGGAAGTAGTGTCCGGTCATCAGCGCCCATTGAACGGAAGGAAAGAACAGGGCGTATTTCACGCCCTCAGCACACATGGACTTCGATTCCCAGCCACCCAACTTCCCAAGTATTCTCCCGCGATGCACGGCAGCAGGTGGGCTCCGAACATATTATCGGATCCCGGCGGTAACGAGCAATAATTCGGACTTTACCAAGCGGTCCCCGGGTCGGTTACGGAGGCTGCCCGCCTTCGGCAAATGGGAACGGGAGACACATAAACTAGATGTGCTACTTCCTGTGCCACTCCTCCCCCCCTTTCCACCCATCGTTCCTCCAAGGCGAGTAGCCGAAGATTAAGAGAGCAAATATTATGAATCGACTCGGGATCTCCGGTAGCGTAATTTATCGGCGTTCGGTACAGAAGGAAGGGGGTCGAGCAGAGGATAAAAAGAAGAGGGGGCTCTGAAAGCACCTGTCTTAGGGGCCTCAAGGATATTTACGCTCTTCCCTGTGCCATCGTATGAAGAGGGGCAGTTTGCTAGCGTCGATCGCGGCTCAATGGTCTCGGCGTCATCGGCCGTAACTTCGCGGCCGTGAATGATTTTTATCTGGAGAATAACGTACAATAAAACGGGAGTCGCGAGTTCTCGGTCGGTAAAAAAAAAACCTTTTGTTCGCCTTGTCTCCAAAAGGTGTCGGAGATTAAGATCTTGCTGATGTGCCAAGAAGGACCCCGAATGATGTTCCTTATAAAAAAATTTAATGCCGGTGGGGAATTCTTGGAGGTGAGAGGAAGGCAGCAGACTTGCTCTTCCACTTGTGGGAATTTTATCTTGGTTGAATCATCAGGCTACCAGATCCCCACATGCGTCGTAGGAGCTGCAGTTATTATCCTGGATGCATTACAAATCGGTACCCTTCAACGCACACTATCCCAACCGTCACTCTTCCAAGTTACTAACCAAAGGCTAAATCGATGGTATATCTTCAGATAAATGGAGAGAACAATAAAAAAAATTTGAATCAGCATATGTGACATAAAAATATTCGTTCAAAATGTCCGAATTTTGTAAAAAATACATAAAACCTTTCTGTAGTAAGTCTTGCTAGCTTAGAGAAAAGTACATGTTCAAACAGTTAACATTGCGACGATCTAATCATCATTTTTAACGGATTTCGCTTAACTTTTTTTATGAGTTTTTGCAAAAAAAAATTTTTATGCAATTCCAGTCAACTAGATTTAGCTAAATTAAGATAAAATTTCCATCAAAAGAACGGGTGTAATTAAAAAAAATTACATTTAATTCATTGCCGCAAAGGAAAACGTAAATAGTAGTAGTAAGTCATGAGCAAAATACACACCTAACGTAACTATGTTTCAAGATTCTATATTACTGCCATTAAATGTAAATGTTTTCCTCATTTTGTACGAAAAATAGTTTTATATAATAGTATATACTATTTGCTGATGATACTAACTTAATTTTTAATAACCATAATCCCACTCAGTTAATGAACGAGGTAACAGAAACTACACATGGCTCACTGACAATAAGCTATCTTTAAATGTTAGTAAAACCCATTATTTAAACTTCAATCTCAAGAAGAAGTTAATAAATTTATATCCAATAATTAACAGTTGCCCCATAAAAGAACTAAAGGTAACAAAGTTTTTAGGTATTTGGATTGACTCAAATCTTTCATGGGAGGTCAAGACATGTTTATTAAAAACTGTGACCTTCATAGTCATAATACGAGAAGCCAAAATGCATTCCATGTAAGTCAGCACAGAGTCAATAAAACGATTAAAGGGATAGATCATCAGGGAATACTTATGTACAATAAATTGCCTGCTTATATTAAAAATATCAAAAGTTCCTTTAAATTTTAGTGTGCCGTGAAAAAACTACTTTCATGTAAATTATTTTCTAGTGTAGATGATTTTCTAATGCATACCATTTCAAATGTATAACTGAAATGTGTTAATTCCAAAAAATTGTAAATTGTATGTATTTGTACTAGCATATTGTTTTGATTTAGCATAATGTTTTTTTAACTGAAATGAAGTGTAAAACATGTATTGACAAAGCCATGCTTAATTCTATGCTTATGGTGAATGAATAAATTACAATTACAATTACAATTAGCAATAAATATCAAAACCACTATTTCGTCAAATATATAATCCAATCCGATTAAAGAAAGAAAATAATTAAGTATAATAACATTGCGAAAACTAACCCATAAGTCACACCATACATTAGGTACATATTCCATTCACGGCGTTCACTTTTGAAAGGCGGAAAGTCAAAAAAAGGATCATTTTTTTTAAATTTCAGAAAAGTTACTCCTAATTACTAATTCTTTCCATTCTAACCTGACCTTACGTAAGGATTTTGTCTAGATAGCCTTGATACCTGCACGTCCGTTCCCGGGCCTCATGTCGTTCCTCGACTTAAGAGCCTCATCAAACGCACTAGCCAGCGACAGCCTCTGTCTCTTCCTTCCTCTAAAGTAATTCACTCTACTCGCATGTCTATTTCAAAATTCCGCTCTCTTAATTTCTCTCAAAATGACCATACCAACGAAGGAAATATCTTCCGTACTCGTCTAGTAGCAGTGCATGTTATCCACATTCTCTAAGGATCTAATCATATGTTTGCCGATCTCTCCTATTTTGAAACAAAAATATCTTGATACTACGTCCTCTCTGCATTCAGTCAAATCTAACGCTTATCCTAACTCACCCTACCATAAGTTCATGAGAGTAGTGGCACATTTATCCAATGCCATTTTAGCTGACTTAGCAAATTATTAATTTTTTAATAAAGGCGCTAGCAACTAACAATATTTTTGCTAATATTTGAACGCTTTCATGTATCCTTTAACCTTCGTTTGCAATATCTTTCACATATGGGCCAGGAAAAAAGCTCGGCGCAAAATATTCAGAGGCTCAAGCAACGTATGGATTGTCTCCTAGGTCCCTCCTCTTCCGACGGGTTCCAACTCATTTGTCGGCGATCGAACTGACGTGAAATCGACAAACCAATTGACATGAAAAGTTTTCATCCTCCCCACTATGGAAGAAAGACTTGCGTGCGGAGACTGTCACCCGGTTTCCACCACCCCCTCGGCCAGCATGAAAAATCCTGCCAAGGTCACCTTTGTTAAAATCACGCGGCGATATCGAATGCAAATCGGAGCGATCGACAAGGAGCAAGGAGAGAAAATAAAAATATGCGGAGAGGGAAGACTCGAAAGGCAATCGCCAGATTCCCAAAGGAAGTGAAGGATCAGGGTTGGGGGTGGGGGGCGTTGATCGCAGACGCGGCCGGGGATCCACGACGGCTCACAGGTCGTAAAAATATGAAAAACGCCTCTCTCTCGCAACGATTTCCCACCAGTCGGGAGTTGAAGATAGCGAAGGCCGCCGGGCCTCAAACCCCCGGGAGACCCTCTCGCTCTCTCCGTAACAAGCAGGGCAGTCCCCACCTTGTGCACAGGACAAGGAAAGATGATAGGGAGAGGGAAAACGAAATATGTCGGACGGACGAATAAATAAGGTTCTCTCGGAACGTCCCGACCAAGTATGAGGAGAAGGTAGGAAAAAAATATTTACTTATTCCGAACGGTCGCGCACAATACTATATATCACGTACAATCGAAAAGTACACACACACAACTATACATAAATATATATACATATATATATATATATATATATATATATATGTATCTCGGTGTACTTCTTTCCTCCCTTCATCTCGTCCAACATCCCTATCCTGTTCCTACCCTTACCTCGCTTGCCCAACATTCTTCCCTCTATTACCCTCTTCAACATTCCACTACCGCTCAATACGCCCTTCATCCATTTTTCCTGCCTCCATAGGATTTCTCTCAACAAACCCCTCTCCTCCCCCACCATTTCTAGTACTTCCTCATTTGTTTTCCTTTCGGTCCACTTCACCTTCTCCATTCTTCTCCACACCCACATTTCAAAAGCCTCCAATCTACGTCTATCCTCCTGTTTCAGCGACCACGTTTCCGCGCCGTACATAGCTACGCTCCATATCAGAGTTTTTACGAGTCTTGTTTTAACGTCCCCACTCAACGTCCCCGTCATCAACTCCCTCCTCCTTTCCTAGCGCAATTCTTCTCCTTACGCCCCTACCACTTTGACCGTATTGGTCCAAAACACTTCCGAGATATGTAAACTGTTCTACCTGCTCTATTTTTTCCCCGCCTATTTTAATATTTAGCTTAGCCTTTTTCTTTCTGGAAAATCGCATAACCTTTGTTTTATTAATCTTGATTCTCATCCCATATTTATCGCACTGAACCTCCAATTCACTCAACAATGCTTGGAACCCCTTGGCTGACTGAGCAACTAATGCTTGGTCATCAGCAAACCTAACCGATTTTACGAGTTCCCCTCCGACTTTCATTCCTACCTCCAGTTCTTCCCATGCCTCTTTAATCATTTCCTCTACATATACGTTGAACAGTACCGGTGACAATGGGCAACCCTGCCTTACACCTCTTCCTAACACTGCCCATCCGGACTCTCCGTTCCCCACTCGCACCTGAGCAGTCTGAGACATGTACAGGTTGCGGATCAGTCTCCTGTCCCTCCAATCCATTCCTATTTTCTGCAATACACGCATTAATTTTTTTTCCAATTCACTCTATCAAACGCTTTTTTGAAATCTACAAAACAGACAAAAACGTCCTGATTGTATTCTATATTCCTCTCGACTAGTGATCTCATTTCTGCAATGGCATCACGCGTACCTCTTCCTTTCCTGAACCCAAACTGATCATCCCCTAAGTAATCATTTGCCTTACTCTCTATCCTTTTGTTGATGATCCTGAGAATAACTTTAGCTGCGTGGGATATCAAACTTATTGTTCTGTAATCCTCACATGACGAAGCCTTTGCCTTTTTTGGAATAGGAACTAACACCGATCTCACAAAATCTTCCGGCCAGATTCCTTCCTCATAGATACTACGAATCAGTCCATATATGGCCTTCTTCCCACCTTTCCCTGACCATTTCAACATTTCTACAGAAATATTGTCCACCCCCACAGCCTTATTTGCTTTCATCTCCTTTAATGCCCTTTCTATTTCATCGTCGAGTATGCCTGGACCTAAGCTATCTTCTTCTACGTCATGTTCCTTTTCTATGTCTAACCTTGTCGGCCTAAGTTCTTTACCATACAGTGTTTCTATATATTCCTTCCATCTCTCTTGGATTTTTCCTGGTTCAACTATTATCTTACCCCATTTATCTTTAACTGTTTGCACACATCTTGCCTTCTTACTTCCCGATAATAACTTAACCTTGCTGTATAGAGCACCAATTTCACCCTTCTTCTGTAAACTTTCCATATCCTCGCATTGCGTTTTCCACCATTCTTCTTTTGCTTTATTTGTGGCCCTTCTCAATTTATTGTTTAACTCTTTGTACTTCATTTTGCCTAACTCTGTGTTTACATTTTTCCATCTTCTTCTCTCATCCATCTTTGCAATCATCTCATCCGTTACCCATGGTTTCCTTATCCTTTTCCCGTTAACGGTTCCTATAGTGTCTTTAGCGGCTTCCAGTATCCCTTCCTTGATACATTCCCATTTTTCTTCGATATATACATATATATATATATATATATACATATAATTATATATATATATACACGCATATGCACTCAAGGAGTCCGGGAGCGGACAAGGGGTAGTTTACGATTATGAAACCCATGTTCTCGGGTACAAAGCCATATGCGATACTGGCCATCCTTTTTCCTCCGCACCCTCTCTCACTCCCTCCGACATCCTCTCTCCCCCGTCCACCGTTTTCACCCAGCCAAACGGATGCTAGAGTGGTAGAAAATATAAAATCCGTGGGTGGAGATTTTTATTCAACTCGTTTTGGAACTCATTCAATGTATTTGCATTCCTACCGGACCGAGTCGAGTGGTGAAGGAATTATTTATCACATGCATATTTTATTATTAGCACTGGTAGCAATCCACCGATAAAAGGTAGATTTTCGACGGATCCAGAAAACCGTTGCCCATTGACCTGAACTAATGAAGAACTTAGTACTTTTCTCCACTGTTTAGGACCGAAAGGCCATTTAAATTACTCGTTATCATTTCTAAGATCCATATTTTTGCGATAATTTTACAAGCATGCATATTATTTTTCAAGTCGTATTGGGGAAGTATTTTATTTACATGGACGTCACAATATTCGTTACAAAGGAGCAATAACCATTTATATTTACTGGTAAATATCTTGTAAATATCATTAATGGTTTTTATAAGTAATATCCTTAAGTAACCATGTCAGACAAAGCAATACTTAAAAAGTGTTGTGATCGAAAAAATATACCATCACTATGTTATCCTGAACTCAATGAAATAACTTAGGTCACCTGGTAATCCAAGGGGCAGAGAGCTGAATTACTGACTGAAGGGGCCTGAGTTCGATTCTCATGGACGTTTGTGAGCACCCTAAATCTCAAAGAAACTGTGTGATTGTTCGTGAACAGATCTTCCTGGGACATCGAGGCTTACAAGGAAAGAACCTGATCCCTCCACCCCGAACTATGACGCATATAGTATATTTTACACACCTTTTGGTTTAGTACCGAGTAAGCTCTACCATAAAATTTTTAACCAAACTTACTGCGGTTATAATAAATTATATTACTCTACAAAAGAAAAACTGTGTCTGCAAACGTAAGTAAAGTAGCCCAGTTGTTAGAGTGGCGGGTTGTTTGTGTATATTGCGCCTTGTATATCTTCGTCTTTCTTTCCATCATTACATAATCTTCATTCTGCTTTCCTCAAGACCTTACCTAATTTTGCTCCAAGCTACCACTTAAGTCTGATTTTCCACTAATCTGAGCTATTCCTTTTTATGCACAAGAATTATTAATAATACCATATCATTTTTATTAGTACCGAAAATGTATGAGAGATCCCGATTTTTTTCCAGCCATTTTCGCACGTAGTTTAACTAAAGGCAAGAACACTGGAGCTAAATGCGTTCAGTAGCCCACCGCAAAATTTCACCATTTCATTTATGATGTGAAACTTAACTGGTCAAAGGAGATTCGTATGGTCTTACCCTAATGTAACTTGAAGAATTTTCAAATGCACTCAGTTTCGTTGCGGACTAGGCGTTTGGTTAACTACTTAGAGTAGGTTTACCTCCGTTTTGGATTTATCCTTCCTCATAATTGGTCCCGCTAGTATGTGTTTCTTTCTTTTGCTGCGTGTAAAAAAACTATTGATATTTTACTCTTTTTGACGCTCTTTTCGTTACGGATGTCATCCTCGCTGCACGCTTTCTGCATAGTCTCTGGTGGTCAAGGAATCTGTCCGGCAAAACATTAAGATCCGTGGTTCCATTCCCATTCCAGGATGACAGATCCTTCCATTCGCATTCAAAAACCTTCCATCTTCCCCTCCCACCTCAAATTCGTCCTTCGTACGTTTGCCCCTCCCCGGTTATATTTTTGTTCTCGGCATCCGGGTCGTCGGAGAACGCACGGATGCCGGACTGTGTCCTCCCCGTGTCGTGTCACCCGCTGCCGAGCGCGAGTCGTCCGCCCGGGGAGATTTGTGGGCCCCTTCACGGGCTCCCCTATGCCGAGCGCCACAAGACCGATCGCCGCTAATGGAGTGGGCAGGGCGTCACTGGCGGGCCAAGCTGCCGACCGGCGGGGGGTCGGGCTGTGGCCCCGTCCGTATTGGGCGGGCGCCCGGGGATCGGCGCGTCACCGAGAATTTCGGTGCCGACAAGGGGTCTCTCATAATGGGAGCTGAAGCCCGGGAAGCAACAGCCAGCTTGGACGGCCCCGACACACGCTAGAGTGTGACTCCTCGAAGAAATGCTGGAGTATCGGCATTGGACTAAGAAAACGGTAAGGTTTTCCTTGCCTTAACGACGCTTTGTTTCCGGTAAACATAAACTGGAGAGCATTTGGAACGAATTTAAATCTATTTTACGAATAGTGAAATCAGAAACGGAACTGGTAATCATAATTTTAACCATTTTCAACATCAAGTAATAAAGAGGGAGATATAAAAAGTGATCATATTTGCAATTGGATATTAAGATATGGAAGCGAGGGTGTTGCGGTCAATACAGATTAATAGAAAAACTGAGATTAATCTCTATTCAATCCCAAAGGGAAAAGGTGAGACTAAGGCTATTTTGGAGCTACAAGACACTCGATTCCACTTATGACGTCAAAAAAATTATTAAGATGACTCGTGATATCGGAAATAGGACCATTAGGAAGAGATAATAGAGAAAAAATACAGCAGCCATAGATTCAGACACACTTCTTTACCACATACGATCACAGCAAAAACAATTAGAAAGAACAGCGGCCGATGAACCCTGTTGGGAACAAGTAGCCTCGAACTCTTGATCATCAAGTTGCTGAATACTGGTGGTTTAACCCCCCCTACCTTAAACTTCCTGGGTGGTTTTTGGGGTATGGCAAAATGTGGAGATCGTTGCTGCATGCTCTTTCTAAACGTACGGTGAGAAAATACTATATGTCAAAATTGTTTCATTCTCTCAACTTAAAATTGCAAGTTAAGCGTTGAGATTCGAAGTAGGCAAAGCTCGTCTAATTCGGCTAGGACTCTAGGAAATACCTGTCCTCTATCAAATCAGATTACTGTTCCGAGCATGAGAAACGAAAGGTTTCCGAGTTTATATTTTGTATTTGGAAACTATAATCATAATTAGGTAAATATTGTAGCAAGAGCTGTCTAAATGATCACTGCCTATACTTTGCCGCGGTATTCCGGGTGTATTTGCTTTTGTAAATGATTTCAAGTATTAATTAATCTCCTAATTGGAAGTGAATACATGTAAAACAGACAAAAATACTTGTACAGAAGATCATATTTGACATAGGTAACAAGTTATGATACGGATGTAATATGATTAGCTAATTCTACGCTTCAATTCGTGAAACATATTACAGTTAACCTCAAGGTTTGCTTGCAGAATGTCATCAATTTTCACACCAAAGTGCTATCCAATAATTGTTCACTATCAACTATGACATCTATCTGACTGTATGACTGATACTTTTAAGTGTATAGCTTAGTGACATACGTACATGAATATAACACAGTATTACATAGCATTTTGCATGAGGGGAAGTTCAAAATATTTCACCGAAATATGGAATTTCTTCTCTTCCTCTCTAATTTTTTATTTCATGAAGAAACCAATTTATGCCAGAAATAAAGATTTAATATCTTTTTCGGAAGCAAAATTACTTGGAGAAACAGTGCTTAACATTCTGCAGCCGAGAATTAACATCTACCTTCGTGAGCTGAGATATAAATAAAGACGGTGAAAGGAACGTCCATCATATTTTACTGACATCGCGGGACGTCTTGGGCAATATTCCCTCCTGGAATCGTTAAATGCTCCCCAAAAACAACCGCGCTACGGGAAGAAGAAAGTTTTTTTCTAAGATGAGAACCGCCAAACTTTTTTGAGTCAAACCCACTTTAAATTTCTTTGGTTTCCATCCCCTCTCCTCCGTCTTAGGACCACCTCCGTTTTTAAACATTTTCCACCCAAACCCCCATTCTTCTCTCCACGAGACGCATCCCGTCTTTTAATCCCCGAGTTTATTTCGCTTCTGGAAATCTCCTCTCCAAAGTATCCCCGCGGGGAGGCGGCGGCCACAGCTCCTTCTCCGAGCACGTCCTGAGTGTAATGGGAGAGGTGGACGGGTAAGAAAGAACGTGGAGGAGTGAGAGGAAAGCGGTGGAAAAGTTGGCGGGGTTAAGACAGGATGTTTTTGGTGGGGAGATGCAGCCAGGAGTCCGGGGCTGGATTGCCTTAGAAATATGCTCCTGCTGATAGTTATTCCTTGGGGTTCCAAATGGAGACCCATTCCAAGGAATTGGTTTTTCACCGCTGGGATATCTTTGCATGGTCATCTAGACTGATTCCTTCGTAAATACATGCCTTGATTATTCAATCACGTTTGTCAATATCTTCTCTAGGTTTCTTTTAAATCTCTCTGGATTATACCTTACTGTTACCTCCCGATACAATTATCTTAATGGTTTCTACGAGCTGCTTGCTTCATTAACCATCTCTATTAAATATTAAGTCGCATTCACTACGTCGCAACGATTTTATCGCAAAATTCCTATATACCTACATTTATATTCCGTTTTATCCTATACAAGCTGCTACTCCCACTTTCGTTCATGTGAATTCTATGTCTGAATATATATTTGTATGTTTCTTTTATATATATATATATATATATATATATATATATATATATATATATACATATATATATATAGATATACACACACATATACATATATATACATATATACATATATATATATATATATATTCAAACAGAAATAGGTATAAGGAAAGGGAATAGGAAAACACATAAAAGGCAAACACAGGACATGTGGGGAAGGCGATTTTTTGAGCAGATCACGAAACTAAAAATATTTCCTTATCCGGGATTTTAACCACATTCGTGATCTGCTCAAAAAACCGCCTTCCCCACATGTCCTGTGTTCGCCTTTTATGTGTTTTCCTATCCCCTTTCCTTATACCTATTTCGGTTTGAATGAATATATATATATATATCAGAAATTAAGAGAGTCTACTTTTCGTACTTTTCGAAGTTTGCGAAAAGTAGACTCGTTTTCGAAACATTTTATGTTTTCTCTTACAAAAGGTAGAATTATATCTCGGTTTTACGAATTTGAACCGAAGTTATGTGTGACGAAAAGGAAATATAAAGCTAGTTTTAATTTCGCAACTACTTTATTAGATACTTACTGAAAACGGTGAAATAAATTCAAATGAGATTGGTTTGGTGAATAAAACGTCACAAGATAAAAGAATGGATTGAAACGTCTCAAAATGTCGGCAGAAAATTTGACGGAAATGTCTGGAATATATACTATATAAAGAAAAAAGTTTGACTAAGAATGCACGAAATTGCAGCGTGTAAAATTTACAGCCTCTACAAATTATTAAAATTAAAATGTGATATGATCTGTGCTAGGATAATCATAGACCTCAAAGAACTTACTTGAACATGTGGTAAATGAAAAACATTTTATATAAGTATCCACTAGATTGGATGAAAAATGTCTCAGTCATGAAGAAATGTAGGTGAGGTTTACCGTCAAAACACAAGTATAAAAAAACTAGCTATAAGAGTTTGGTCATTTTGACTCAAATTAGTAGACATGCGAGAAAAAGGCAAATATTTAAAGAATTAGGGACGGACAAAACATGTCATGGGTGAATGCGGACGAAGAAGCCAATCTTAACATGAGGATAATTAACATAACCAGAAGTTTCGGGAACAATAATTTTTGTACAAAATAATATGTGAAAGAAACGACGGAATGCGACTCGATAGCGTTGAATGAAGTAGAAAATGGTTGTCGATTATTTATAAAGTCTTAGAGTTGACATTTTACATCCACATTTCTTAAAGAGAAAAATGATAAGTATGTTCATATAGTACGTACTTGTATGTGCTTACAGGGTTCGTCCGGAAAATAAGTGTAATAAGCTAATTGTCTTTTTTGACAAAAGAGGAGTCGCCAACTACGAATTTGTACCTGAACGACAAACTGTAAATGCTGCATTTTACGTCCAAGTGCTCGACAGGCTTCGAAAACGAGTCACCCGCGTCCGGCCAGCGATCAAAAACATCTGGCGGCTGCATTACGACAATGCGCCGTTTCACACCGCGCTTGTCGTGTCGGACTTCTTGGCCAAGCACGGCGTGACAACGCTGCCGCACCCGCCCTACAGCCCGGACTTGGCACCACCGGACTTCTTTCTGCTCCCGAAGATAAAGAGGAGTTGGAAAGGAACGCGATACGGGAATTTGGACGCCGTCAAAGAGGCCGTGACGACGTGTCTTCGAGAGGTTCCCGATGATGCCTTCGCGGGAGCGTTCCAGGAATGGGAACGCCGCTGGAACAAGTGTATCGACTCACAAGGGTTCTATTTTGAGGAATATTAGCTTAAGATATGTAAAAGTGTAATATTTTTTTTTCTGAGCTCAGTACACTTATTTTCCGGACGAACCCTGAATTTTCATATAGTACGTACTTGTATGTACTTATGTACTGCATTCCTTTTAAATCCTTTGAATATTAAATACAGTAAGAAAGTTAGGGAAAGAAACCCAACGACATTAATACTAGAGTTGTTAATTAATAATATCGCATTAATCTAAAGCATGAAAAACTTGCCCAAGATTAGAAATAACTCCTTCTACAATCAAAGAGTGTTTCATTAAATCCAGCGAGATAACCAAAATTAAAATATTATGTTACATCTTAAGATAAAATAAAAAGTGCAGTTTGACGTATATTGAAATTACTAACAACTTTCGAGACCCATTTATCAATGCCATTAAAAATAATGCTTCCTAATTCGATATCATATTGAAATGTCGAAATACCGAAAAGAAAACAAATGAGGAAGTACTAGAGATGGTGGGGGAGGAGAGGGGTTTGTTGAGAGAAATCCTATGGAGGCAGGAAAAATGGATGAAAGGCGTATTGAGCGGTAGTGGAATGTTGAAGAGGGTAATAGAGGGGAGAATGTTGGGCAAGCGTAGTAAGGGTAGGAACAGGATAGGGATGTTGGACGGGATGAAGGGAAGAAGGAGGTACACGGAGATGAAGAGGGACCTGATATAGATTAGTTTGCTAGGTGGGGAGTCACAAAATGTTTATTTGATAGTTGCGTCCATCCAAAAACCTACCTTAACCGATAGATTACCTAATAATAATGTATGTATATATATATGTATATATACACACACACATATATATATATACATATATATATATATATATATATATATATATATATATATATATATATATATATATATATATATATGTGTGTGTATATAGTAAGGGTAGGAACAGGATAGGGATGTTGGACGGGATGAAGGGAGGAAAGAAGTACACCGAGATGAAGAGGGACCTGATATTGATTAGTTTGCTAGGTGGGGAGTCACAAAATGTTTATTTGATAGTTGTGTCCATCCAAAAACCTACCTTCACCTGATAATAAATTGAAATGTATGCAGTATTATATAATACTATGAAGTCAATTTGTGGATTTTCAGATTGAATATTAGTTAAATTTGAAAAGCTAATATTAACAATCAATTTCCCGTTATTTGTAAGTTGATGGAGTTCACGACTACCCTGGATATGCCAGGCGCATTTGTGTAAAAGTTACTAAATTTTGGGCAGGAGGAAATTCAATACTCTGCTCTTCCAGAAAACATACACAAATCTGTCAGTGTTTTATTCTACTTCTAAAACACTGAGAATAGGGAAAATGGATTTTTCTGCTACATGCTGCACCTACAAGAAAAAAACTGATTTTTATTTTTTCCTATGATAAAAAGAAAAATTGTTTGCGTAATACATCGCGATGAATGTTTTTATCAACTGATTTAAGTTTTATCGCAAAAAGGATGCATAAACTGGGATGGATTAAACTTAAAAGGGTACATAGTGGGCTGGTCTTTCGAACAATCGTAGTTATATTTAACCCTAGGATGTTAACCTGCCAATCATCTTCCATTGAATACATGGTCTAAGTGATTTTTTGTGACCCGCCATACTACTTTCTCTCCCTATTTACGAATTGAAAATAGCTAAATTACGATGGATAATTTTTTAGGACCTAGAAAGTAGCCGTGTATCCTTAGGGGTATACGTATCCCTAATAGAAACCTGCTGCGGTAGAATGCGGGTTGCCGATCCTCCAGGTACTTACCCGGATCTTTTCTTGCGCACTTGAAATTAATTCGAAGTTCAGAGAGGTCTGGAAGAACAATGAGTCCATAAGGAACAAAAATGAAATTTAAGAGTCACTCATTTCCATTTTTTTTCAAAAATATTAAGCTAAGATAAACGGAGTTCGAATCGAAGTTGTCATTAACAGGAATTTTCAATCGGGTTGAATCTTAATTTCACAAAATTTTAGCATTTTCCTGGAAATATTCCCGAAATATCTTGCTAGGAGGAAATGCGTTTTGTTTCTACACCAATATATACTCATTGAATGACCACAAATTTTCCATCCTTGACATGCAAACGATACCGATTTTTCTCCTTTGCCCAAACAATGGGGAACAAATAGGTTTTGATTCAATTTAGGTTTTAAAAATCCATGTAAAAGTTATATTTTTGATAAATTTTATCTGAAAAATTCTAAATTTTCTAAAATATAAATGGACGAATAAAAATATTTTGGTTTCTTAAAATTCATCTTTGACTCTATTTTGTTCCCTTGAAGTAATAATATCTCGATAAAATATTAGATATAGTATGTATGCACGTAATACGTAACAATTCATGGATTTCATCTTTTTAAAAATACGTTGAATATTCAAACACACCATTGTTTATTATTTTATTCTCTCTATTTATTTTTTGTGAACATAAACTCTTATTCTTAGGTATTCCACTGTGGATAGTGACACCGCGAGAGATTTTTTATGGAATGCATACACACTTCCAGAAGACAAGAGAAACTTCCGTTTTATGAACAGCCATGTAAGACCAGGGGAAACTCGGGATTATGAAAGTGCCCAAAATGTCGTTGACTGTAATTAGATACGTACACTCAACAAGGCAAAGGGGATAACCTCGCTGATACCACCGCCTTGCGTTTATTTTACCAAACTCGTTAAAAAAAAGGACTCTCGGCTACTGATAGAGGACCTCGCTTCCCCTCCACTACGCCCGTTTAATATTATGAGATGTCATAAGGTCTTTTTCCAACTTAAGGATTTCCGGATACCGTTTCATACTTCGTCCCAAACTGCCTGCTTGTCCATCTGTTGATTTGGACCGACTCTCCGAAAAGCGGTCGGCACCTATAAGGGACCTGGCCTCTCCCTCTCGGGCAGCCGAATAAGGTAGCCGGAGCGGCAGAAAGACCCAACGTATATTACCGCCCGCCGCCCTTCGCTAGAAATCATCGTCTCCGAATGGCTCTCGGGGAAATCGTAAAAAAGGAGGGACGCTCACCGAAAGCAGTAGAATGGAAATGAGATGGGAGGGACGGAGGTCCCATTTTCATATTTTATTGGAATATTTTGCTCCCAGAGCGGAGCTCAATGGTTCTGGCTACCCTTTTCTTTGCCCGTCCATCAGGTCACCACTAGCCAACCCCACCTGCCTTTCTCCCCTCGTCTTTGCTGTCTTCACTACTACCGTTCCTCAAAGCATTTCCTCCCTCTCTTTCTCCCTTCTATACCAATATTCCCCTTGCCATTACGATCGCACTGTAAATTATGCTGTCTACGATGAGAAGATGTCTTCCTAATCGAAGATGCGTAGGGTATCCCCCTCCTTGTAGGATCACCGTTGAATAACATCGATGAAGTCAACTAGATATTTTATATTTGTATTGAACAAATACTTTCATACCTATTTGAAAGTGTTTGGGTTAAAAAATCGCTTTTCTCTCATGATGAATGAAAAAAGACTCATCAGCAATGAATGTTTAATCAATGATTTGAATCAACTAATACGTTATCAAAAAAATCAACCATCCTTAACTATCTCTCCATGTCTTGAAGGATTAAATAGTTAGACCCAATATTATAATTTGAACTCTGCATCGTGAGAAAAACTGAATTTGTACCTAGAGAACATGGCATTAACAGATATAACTGTACCAAAAAAGAAAAAAGTTTACTGTTATTTGGTGTCTAGTCAGAAGACTGAAAGTATCAAATGAAAATGTTGTGAAAGTGTTATACAAAAATGTATAAATAACTATAGTGCATTAAACATATAAAATAATTTTCAAGTAATGATGATAATACTTGTATAATTGAAAAAATCAACAAGCTTATCATCAGATATTACCAATTAATAGATAACCCACATATGGGCACTTTTCAATTAAATCTCATTAAATATTTGAATAATAATTGGTAATTATAGGTTGAAAATTATAAATAAAACAGTTTCTGGCGTAACTTGGTGGAAAATCGTCATACTGACTTTTAATAATCAAACCACTTTACTTTTCCACATAAACTTTTTAATTTTTACAACCCAGGTTTCGTTATAGCATAACATCATCAGGTTGTATAGCATAACATCATCAGATGTTATGCTATAACGAAACCTGGGTTGTAAAAATTGAAAAGTATATGTGGAAAGGTAAAGTGGTTTGATTATTAAAAGTCAGTGAAAATAAAAAATAATACAAGATTAAATAAATTTAGTTCAGACGCACGTATGGTTGAAAATGTATTACCTTTGGGTGGTAAAATATATGTTACTTTAATTGCTATTGCGATAAACAATTCTATACGTAACCTCCACATATAGGAAGCGAAGTTCCATATTTTTACTTACAAATAATTCACTGTAGACACTGACAAACTTAACCCAATCTAACGTTTTTTTCTATTCCTTGCCTCTATATTATATTAATGACCAATCAGTAATACTTGTCTTCTACTTAAAAAATATCTTACCAATAATAATAAAATACATCCTTACTGTCTATAATACATGATTCCAGAAATTTCAGTACCCATTAGTCAAATTAACAACATTCTTGCGTTATTATTAGGGAAAAGGAAGTAACATCACTTTCTGTTCAAATTTCTCCGAGGTAAATATTCAATTTGCGACTTCATAAGCTATTCGTAAAAAAGATATTATCAAGCAATAACTAAGACAAAATGAGCTTGCTAAAGCTGTAACACGAGTTTTGACAAGGCTGCAAATAAATAGAATGATCCCTCAACTCTAAGGAAACCATACCATGAATTTAAAGGAATTAGTGAGGCAAATTGAATACAAAATAAATAAAAACGTTAGATAAGATGTAATATCTCTACAGATGACACCATTCAACTTAGAAATGCATAGAAGAGGAAATAGACTTACAAGGGATAGTAGATAAGGTGTATGGAAAAATTGTATAAATATTTGTTCTTGTAGGTGTTGTCTCAGTTTTGGTCAAATAATAAGGAAACCCATTAGATACACCTCCAAATATTTAGGACAGTAATCAATAGGAAGACAGAAAAATATTCCATATGTCAGATATAATTTTATGAAAAACTTAGTCTTGAGTTAGGGATCAAAACAACTAAATATTTCACCTACTTCTGTTTGGTCGTTGATGAGTCACACACCGTTCTTGGTAAAGTAAAGACTCTCATGAAGGCGTATACTTTTGACGAATAGGTATTTCGAAAGTCTAACGAGCAAAGATTACAGCCTTAAGAATCCATGGTTGGACTTTGATCCTAGAGAAAACGGCTAGATAAGGAAATGTTAAAAAAAATTATTACGGAATTTTTCAAAATAAAGAAAAAGATAGGTTGGGAACATTTTTCGTCGCATTGAACTTTTAAGAAAATATTCGAAAAGGACAGCCAAAATACTTAGGCCAAATAAAATTTAATTTCATAGATAAGGCCGGTCGAGGTGTAAGAAAATTACTATCCTGTAGGATATAATTTATGCTATCCCCTACTCTCGGTGTTTGTTGGCTGAGTGGAAGCTTCCAATAGCTTTTCCAAAAATTATTTATTCAGCATATTACCAGGCTAAAAACTTAATTTTATGGAAGAGAAGGAAATTCATGATAAGGTCAATTTTATATTTCTCAATTCAAGAGGGAATATACTTCTTCCAAGGTGGTCGAAACGGTTTTTTCTATTCAGTTGACATTTGTATTTCTTTTAATCCCAATAAATTTCCTCCTCCAGTTTTCCAACTGTATTAATTTTTCAAGATTATGCTCCGATTTTTGCTTTCCATCACTCTCACTCACTCGTTTTGGAAGGAATATGTTACCTCCGAGATACGGACTCACAATCACAATCAAGTCAACGATTTTTTTCCAAAGATGCATGGTTAAATGTATAACTCATTGATAAAGAGACACACAAAATAAGCACTTGTTATCTCATAATACAGAAATTATATCATTGGGTAATATTCGGGAATAGAAGTTATTTCATTTTAATCCACGAACAAACATTTTGCAACTGACTTACAGCTACATAATCAAGAAATTCGTGAACGCTTCATTCATGTTAATGGCAAGGCGGTACATCTTATATCATGTCTATTGATCAAAGGCCAACATTTGAATAGTTATTGGTCAATCGATCAATCAATCGCTCGTTCTTTAAATCGATCGATTCCTTCTTCACCCATCAGTACCATCTTATTTTTTTCTCAACTCCTGTATTCCAGGGGTTTAATTTATACCATATTTATTTTCCAATTTTTTCCAATCATCTGAAGTCCTTTGGTTACTACGGCATGTTCTTATCATAACCTTCTGATCTAAAGCCTGTCTATCTTTTGAAAATGCGTGACGAGACCATCATATTTTTTCCCGCAAACATTAGACCCAGATGAAACTCAGGTGATAGCATCGTGTTTTCTTTCGTCATCTAGGGAGATGTTCTTTTACGTAAACTATTTCCTATTCTAAATATTGAGGCATGTGTAGTCTTTACATGTATCGCTTTGTCTCTGAAAAATGAGGATAGGTTTTTCGATTTTCCTTATAAATAATCTCATCTTCTGACGAGATTTTGGTGAAAATATAATGATATTTCTGAACACCGAAGAATACTTCTCAACATTTCTTTGACCAGGTGGCTCAAAATGGATATTTTCTTCTCTTGAATTTGATCGATTCAGTTACAAATGTGAGATAAATAGTTATTTATTTGCATGGCTCCAAAATAATGCTAGCAATCTTCCACTATTTGTACAATCTTATCGCATGGGTGACATTGTTAAGAGAGGAGAAAATTGAATCAAATACACTAGGTCTTTTGAGGCGGTGGGAACACTCGTTTGTTCACCACGATCGAGGTTCATGGAAATATATCATCTTCATCGGGTACGTTTTAAATGTCTTCCAATACGTTGGCAGGCAACAACTTTGAATTTTATTGCAATCCCCCAATGAAGTGTATTTTATTAATTTTATGTTTGATATTCCAACCGCTTGAGATGTTTATAAAACACAACGTTTCGGAGGTGTTCTAGATGGCTTCTTCAGGCGAAGTAAAATTGTTGTGTTCTTTCATTTTGAATCCTGCAAATTTTTTCTTGCCATTTCTATATTAATGCAGATATTGTCTCTCGCTATGGATGTGTTTCTATTTTTTGACCACTAAAGACAAGTTTTTAATTACTGAACAGCATGATAATGATGAAGAGGTAGTGGGAAGAAGAGATAGTTGATTGAAATCTACCTAAATACGCCTTCTGGAACACCGGTAAACGTTTTGTTCTATAAATATTATATGCAATAGCAAACAGAAATAAATTCCTCAAAAATATTCTGAGGAAAGGAAGACGCAAATAACTTGTGTTTTCACAGAATGGAATGTTTATTTTCGACTAGTGTCTAGATACTGGAGCATTATCAGGAATAGTGGTTAAAATGCTATAATGTTGCTGTGGTGGTGCCAGCAGATGATGCTACCGGGTAGCGAACCTAGTGGACAGTAAAAATTCTTTTCTTGGGAATCGTAAAATTATTAAATTATTCCTTTTCCCTGTAGTAGAATGCTACTAAGTACCAACCTGGATTATCTCCCTAATTCCGTGAAAGCCTTTACAATAGTTTGAATGCAATATGTTTTACACTAAGGCTATGCGTTCAATTGTAAACGACTTTTATTAAATATTAATTTCATTCAAGTACATCTCATTTCTTGAAGAAAACCCAATGTTGCGTGCAAGAAATCGAATTCACATGTAATAATGATTTCACACGCTTACTTTGCTCTTAAAGCCGTAATTTATCCATTAATTTCTCCTTTTGGTATTCAGTTAGCCAGGTGCGATTTTTCTAATACGTCTTTTCTAACACGAAGACTTACTTATTCATCCCTGTCATTGTCTAGGTCCAGCGGTCTAGGGTAGGCGAGGGAATTGAAAAATAACTTTTCCTATAGTCCCCGAACGCCGTAAACACCCCATAAATCTATCATTCTCCAGAACTAGAAACCTAAACAATCTCTTTCTCTCTCTCTATTTCTCGAGACTCACTTTCCCGGGCTCACATCATTCCTCTTCCTACCACATGGAGATAGAAAGAGCACCGGCACCCCCAACCCACAAAAACGAAAAATATAAGCCTTCCCGCTACGCCTTCCCCTCATGCGCCGACCAGGGCTTATACCGCGGCTTCCGTGGCCGATAATTTGTTGCCCCCGCCCTCCAGGTCCCCCGCGGCCAGCTGCAAAGCTAAAACTCCCGTACCCGTCCTTCGCTCCTCTCCCTCTTTCAGTCTCCTTCCCGATCTCCCTCTCTTCCCACCAATAATACTCTCAGCCGGGAACCCCGACTGCGGGGAGGGAGAAACGATTTGGTTGGGGCGTCAAGAGCAGAGGTCAGCGGGCGGAAGGATGAACGCACGGACGGACGCCACCAACTCAACTCCCTCCCACCACTCACCGCCCCGCGCCCTCAACTCCCACTCAAGTCCGCCGGGTGCAGGGAGAGCGGACGGAAGAGGGCCACGGAGAAAGAGAGAGGAGAATCCGTGAGAAAATCGTGTGGAATCTTCAGCTCAACGGCGCGGCGGAGGCGTCACGCCGCGTCGCCATCTTGGATGAAACCTTCCCCCCACCCTCCACTCCTTCACTCCTGTACCCCATTAAACATCTCCCCGACCACTCACCCCTGCCTCCCGGTCTTATCCCCCCCTCCCTTTTTCGATATCACCCCTCGCGGTGCCATTTTATCCGCCTCCTCGATATTAATCGCGCGTCGAATGCCTCCGAGGCACGCAGCGGGTATCTTGTATCGCTTCCATCTTACGGCTAGCCGCGGCCCGTTTCTGATTTTTCGGCGTTTCCTCCCTTCGGTCTCCCCTCCTCACCCCGCGTGGCGCCACCCGGGGGTTAATGCGTTGGGAAGGGGGGTTGAAGGGACCGTGGATGGAGGGAAGGGCTTTAAAGCACTGCTGGGTGGCAAAACCCCTGCACGACCCCACCACCGTCTCTCATCCGCCGAAGAGTCCCGTCTTCAACCTCTACCACCCCCGCGGTGAGAGATTCCTTCCCGTTGATCCGGATGCTACTCCAAGGGGATTTCAAGCTTTCTCTACACCTGCAGTGCCTCTTTACGATTCAGCTCAAATTTGGAAGAGCCCTTCCATAGGCTAACTACTTCGCGTCCATAATCAGGATCTTTTCCCTACCGATGGGCATGCCCGTAATGGTGCGTTACG
This sequence comes from Hetaerina titia, assembly GCA_037158775.1. Lineage (NCBI taxonomy): Eukaryota > Metazoa > Arthropoda > Insecta > Odonata > Calopterygidae > Hetaerina > Hetaerina titia. Next base: position 35,321,021 of record CM073776.1, on the reverse strand, counting down.
TATGAAATATGTAGTTGCGATAATGTTTTCTCGTATATGAATAAAACAGAATTTTGGTAATGTGCATTTAAGCTAGTCAGACCTTGAAAGTGACACGGTCAATTGTAAAGACGGATTTTATTTTAAAGATTTATTTTCAGAATAAATTGTTCATAGGGTTATTTAGTAAAGAAATTTAGTGGCGGAAGGGAATAAAGAAGAAGAATGCCGACCCATTAAAGAATAAACTTTAGACTTCGGAAATGATGAAGTGAAATAAATAAATATAATTCAGCTGACAAATTACTTAAACTTTGTCAGCAACACACAATATACATGTAAGAACATACGAGGAACGTACATACGAACATATACTTTCATACTCGTGTAAAAGGAACACTCACACGTTATTTCTTGATACTTTTAGCTAATCTTCTGATGAAGACGGAGCTCAATTCCGTCGAAATTATCAAGAAATAATGTGTGAGTGTTCGTTTTATATGTTATTTTATTGTGTGTTGCTGTCAAAATTATATATATATATATATATATATATATATATATATATATATATATATATATATATATCGTTGAATTTGACGCTCTCCGGCGAAGTACAAATTCACAAAATTATATATATATATATATATATATATATATATATATATATATATATAATTTCGACGGCACGGCCGTCTGATGACGACGGCCGTGCCGTCGAAACGTAAATATCTACTGTAAGTGTCCTTCTTTTATGTTTCTGTGTGTGTAATATTTATTATATATATATGTGTATATAAATATATATATATATGTATATATATATATATAGATGATGCGGAAGTGCTCACGAGAGCAATACAACTTTTGGACGGCACAATAGAACACAGAATAAAACAGATAACACGTAAAAGGACACTCACACTGTATATATATATATATAGATATACATACATATATATATATACATATATGTATATATACATATATATATATATATATATACATATATATATATACATATATATATATATATTCTTACATGCAACTGTTTAAGAAAACTGCATATTCCATTTAAATTTGCAAGTTTATCGGTATTTTTTAATTTTATGTTAACAAAAGGCCATCAAATCCAGAATGCTAAATTATATAGCTTATTTGAAGAGTACACACGACTAAAAATCGAAAGAGAGGTGGCAAAATATTGCTTGTTTGCAACATGTTTAATTATACTGTAACTTAAAAAGCTGTTCATTTGAATAAATGACATAACTATAATTACGTCAAGTTCAAAGCGTTGAATGGCACCTCTGACATATTTATAATAAAGAAAAGGTAGTCAAATAAATGGATATTTACCGTATGCACCTACTATGAATATATCCGCAGACAGTTATTCTATTAAAGAAATAAATACATCGTTGATTGTTCATAAAATTTTTTTAGGCAGGGATTTGTGAATGATAAATTTAATTGAAAATTGAAAAAATCCCTCTCATGAATGCTGACTCACACTTTGATTCAATGTCATATTGAAGGATTGAATGAGATTTGACCAAAATTTTGTCTTGGCTACTTAACTTGATTTGTGTAGACAATATGACCTTCGTTATATCTACCTATTTATAATTTTTCCGCAAATAGATTCACAAGTACGTAGAAATCGTATGGCTGGAATGTTCACCGTCAGTTTTTCAACGTGATTGACGATGTAATTCATTTATAACCCACTATCAGTGATTTTTGCATGATAAGATCATATTTTGAAATTTTTTTCTTTACCGGTTACGCGAAACAATTAAAAAAATATGTGCTCATCTAAATGTCATATTTATAATGATCTCCTTAAAAACTGTCATTGCCTACGGTCGCATGTTGTATTTCAATAATTAATTACCATACATGAAATGTATATGAAGTGAGATTTTTTTATGAATGTTCTACTTTTCACTAAGTTTGAATACAACACATGTAAATGGCTGCCTATAAAGTTTAATGGGCACGTTTCAAAGACTCGGGTGCTGCAGTTCACTGTCAGCACTGGAAAAGCATCGCGCGCCGTCAACGAGAAACATGTCCAAACCAGAGAATCACGTTGATTTCCCCCACCAGATAACTCGTATACCTACCTACCTATTCCGCATTAAACAACAAAATATCCGCTAATTGAATGGCTCCCACATTTATGCGAGACACGGGATGCAAATAAATCCACCGGCACGCGAGACACCCGTCTTTTCAATTTCGAGAAAATCCATCACGCGGGTGAGTTATGGACGTCACGCCGGACTTGTTGCGCGCTGGCGGCACTGAAAGCGCGCGGTGGCGATATAACTAACTCCCCTAGCGCGCGTCAAAGCAATCAACCGTCCCCACGAGGGAGGGAGTGGGAAAGTTAAGGGGTATTGGGAGTCGAAGCTGTAGGGGAACTGTTTTGGCACCGGATTAGAACCCCTCCAGCTGGGAGAAAGCATTATGGGCGCAATTTGACGTCGGCCCCGACAATTTTTCCGCCCGCCTTCGTCGTCCTTTGACGGACGACGCCGGGACGCTATTAATATTCCTCCCCTCTCATTCCCCCACCCAATCAATACTCTCCCTCACAATGCCCCATAAGATTCCCGTCGATAAGTTGGTGTGGCTCGATTCGCCACGCAATCTGAATAGAACCCGGTGTTCAATTCTTTCCGTGCATGTATATTCATATTTTTTTTAAACGAATCGATCTATCTTCCTCCGTTCAATTCCTATCGCAGCCAAGCCGATGCGAGTCGTGCCCATCTCCCGGATTCCCCAAACCGAATGGGCAGCTGAGGGGGTTAGGACGAGGGCACGAATCTCCTGAGGCGTACGTCAACCGTTTTAACATTCGTCGTCACCGTTGTATCTGGTGAGTTCATTTTCCCATTAATGTCCTCTTCCCTCCATTCATTGACGCGGCATTCGTCCATCTACCGAAACCACAAATTGTTTTTGGAATTCCAACATATGAGTTCGGGAATAAATGTGTCTCCTTCCCCCACCGCTACCATACCTCTTTCCGTGTTCGTTTGTCAACTTCACACATTGTAGCCTTTATTGGGCGACCATCTAATACCTAAAAACGACGCGGTTTAATAAATTCACTGCCTATGTCAGTCAAATACGAATCGAATCAATCTCTTCCATCATGTGTAAAACATTTTCAAATAAAATGACATTGTAAAATCATTCATTAATCTGGAAAAGATACCTATAGCATTTATTTGCAAGAGTTCATCTTCAGGGTATAGACTAGAGTGACCAGATTTAGACAGATGCTGTCTTTTTATGACGACCAAATTGATTTTCATGAATAATATCCAGAAAAATGAAAAAACAGGAGAATAAATTTTTTTTAAATAATTGGATGTTTCAGCATCAGATGCCTGAGTATTATCATAACCAAAGAAGCATATGTTCTATTATGCGGTGATGGAGATCTCAGTTCATTGTAAATTCAGTATGATAATATTGTAACCATAATTAGAAAAGTAATTAAAGCAGACATACTAAAACCCCTATGTTGCTTAGTTGTGAAAAAGATGGAAATATAATTCATATATTTGCAAATATCATGAAATAAATAAAGACGAAAATGTATGTGTAAATAATAACGTGGAAATAACAATATGGAATTGCAGCATTGAAGAATAAGGAAGTCGACTATGCGCTCCAAAATTTACATAACTCTGCATGTCCGGTAGAATGCATTAAAGTAGTTAGTACGTTCATTTCTCTACATGTGTGAATTTATTTTGAAGAACAAAACTAAGAAGATAATTATCAATAATTCATTAAGGAATAATGAAATACACTTTTTGCTATGGGCGCTACGAAAACTATGATTCCTGGCATCTACGAGACTCAGCCCAATCGGAGTGTTAAGGCAGCAGAAGAAGCAAAGCTCTCGCAGCTTACGGAATCCTATCCAAAAGAAAAGTAACAGTAGTAGCACAGTGGACATAGAAGAGGATCGAACTAGTTAAAATTAGGACTTAGAAATGTTAGAACAATGCTAAGGAAAGAAAAATTAGAAAATTATAGGTGAGAGATGGAGTGAGGAATTAATGATATATTTGATCTGTTTTATATGAAAATAAGGATAAAAATGGAAAAATAGCGAAAATTTATGAGTTGATAGTTATAGAGTAATATAGATCGGAGGAAAAAGAGTTAACAAGAGGTAGCAATACAATTGAACAAAAAGATAGGAAAGAACATGGACATGGACCAAGGAACTGGTATAATACTACTCATATTAATAGAAGTCAAAGCTGAACCAACGTACTTGGCAATTGTTTAGGCATACATGCCACCAAGCACCCATAGGCAAGAAGTAGTCCATAGGGTTAACGATCAGTTAGAGGATATAACCCTCGGTTTTCCTGGCGGGAAACATTTGATAGTCTTGGTGGATTGGAACGCGACGGTTGGCGGAGGAAGAAATGGTGGGGAGATGGAGGACTACGGTTTAGGAACAAGAACTGACCGCAAGGAGAAAGCAATAGACTGGTGTTAATTAGTAAATGTCAGGCATCACGAAAGGCGTAGGTTTACATAGAAAATGCCGAAAGATTCAGGAAGATATCGGACTTTATTTTGTTTGGGCACCGGTTTAGGAACAGCGTAAACAATTCACACAGTTTCACGGAAGTTGTGCGTATTTAGATAATAATATAATAAAAATGAATTGTAATGTCAGTTTCAAAAGGATAAAACTGATAATTGCGCTGAGGGAATGTAGAGGGGAATAATCGACCGGAATAATCAGAAATAAGACAATCAACAGGCTGGAGAGAAAATCATGAATGAAGAAATGGGCATTGTACTTCCGAGGAAAAATGGGAACCTATTAAAAAAGGAATATCGAAAGCCGCAAAATGAAACTATAGGAACAGGATAAGGACAAAACAACCATCTATTACGACCGAAATGGCCAGAAAGATAGACGAGAGAAGGAAATGGTAAAATGTATACACAGAGATAGGACTACAGGTATTGTGGCTTTCAAAGGTGTCCACATGACATGTTACTAAGCAATGATATTCGTAATGAGCAACAGAAAACAAGGTTGAACAAAACAATATTCAACCTGAAATTATATTTTACATGTAATTTTATACAATCTAATGGCTAAATTTTCAGCAACCCCTACATTGCGTATGAGATGCACACATGGATGGCTTACTCCTTTTACTATTCAGGCTGGTGTTTCCCCGCAAGAACTTGTTTCCCAAAAAGTAATGCATCTTAAATAAAAGCGAAAGGGGGACCCAAATCACCGATGTTTGGAAAAGGTATCTCCGGTAAGTTGCCAAGTTCCGTTCACTAGAATCTTTCGAGGTTAAAGCCAAAGTGTGATCACTGAAGTACTTCGGAAAATACTTACCAACATGTAAAATTATGGAAATACCACAACATTAACTTCTCCGTTATTCATATATCAGTGAAAAATTATTCTCAAAAATCACTGAACTAGCACCAAGAACCCTGATTTCTCGTATGTATTTGGTTTCGAACCCTGGCCTCATAAATAATAATCTCTCAACATTTGAGAGAACAACAACAGCCTCTAACCATCTAAATTTTAATGGAGGAGAGTGCCAGTAGCCTGGTCACCTCAAAATCAAGAACTAATCTTAGACCTATACCAAACCAAAATTGGTGTCAATTTTACATTGACGCAAATGTAAGAACTTCACGAGTTCAGAACTTAGATATTCATCAATGGTAAACTCACCAGTAGCAAAATTCTGCCGATACCTATTTAGGGAGGTCACTATATAAATGTTTCCATGAGGCCGTTTCCACCATATAAATGTTCAAAGGTCAACTGCAGAAACAAATGAAGTATTGCCAGGAGCAAGATGAAATCCTATGCGTAACCATGTATTTCCACAAGTTGATGGAGATTTTTATTAGCAATTTAGTTTATTAATATACCGTTAAGAAATGTTGCCTCATGCTTCAATTAACTCCGCTTCCATTTTGAATAAATGAGTTAACATCAGTTTCTATGTTTTATTTATACGTTATGCCAGATTGTCAGGCGTGACCATACGTGATTGAGAACGTTAGAACTCTTTGTCGCTCATGATTGGTTAACTTGACGGCTTTGACTTTCAAGATGAAATTGGGCCATCTTCCGATTAACGTTCAAGTTTTTATGCTGTAATATGAATCAAACTCAAACATCTTTAACTAAAAATGAGGAAATTTAAGTTCTTCAGTGATGTCCTTACCTTCAACGCCACAAGACTATTACTGACACCGAGAGACAATATTGCCTGTGAATATATTCTACTTTCATGTATTGGAATCATTGACCGCTGTAAAAACGCATTCATTGGCGACAGTTGCTTCACCCACGCCCTCTTGGTGCCGAGTGGTGAATGTGCCGCAGATCGTCGAGGAGTCGGGTAAGTACATAATTACAAACACCCGCGAAGGATTACCTATGGATCTCGGTTCCACCATGGCGAGGCGATAACATGAGCCATACACACGTACCTACGCCGTTATCGCACTCACCCAAGCGTTTTACGGATGCCCACGTCTTGTGTTCACCACGGATCTTCGTCTCGTAAAGCACCGTGTGTCCCGATCCCCCTCACTCCGCACCCCACGGACCTAGGAACCCTGGATCTGTCTCTCTCTATCTCTCTCAGATCACAACGATAGCCGAAGGATTCACCCCCACGAGTTCGTGCGACGCCGCCGTAAATCCGATCAGCCTCCCCGAAGTAAATCGCAGGGGGTCGGAATGTCAATCGCTCTGTGCGTGTGTGTATGTGTATACGTGTGTGCAGACACTGCCAAGCGCCGCGATACAGTCGCGGCTAACGACGAGAGATGAGTGCTAACGCATTGCGGACCCCGTAGATACGGTCCCGAGATTCCGCAAGTCAATGTATCGAGAGCATACGAATGGAATGGCGAGTTATGCGAGCGACGTCGGAGCCTACGTGCCTACGCGTGGGAGATAAGAGAAGGAGCGAGGGTGCTCGAGTCGGACAAGTGTTCCGGGCTGTTTGACGCTTAAAAGTTGAAAGGAGCGAGGTAAACTAACATTGCCGAGAGGATACATCTAGGGTCGATCTTAAACACTATTTTTGGAACAACCTTGGGTGTGATCCCAGGCAATGACGGTATAACATTGTCTACGATTGACGTTCTGCAACATCAAGTAAATAAGCCTATCGGCATACATCCTTATGCGTTTAGGTATTTACTACATACTTAGTGGATACTACACTATATATACACACCCCTGCTGTCAGTTATTTACAATCATCAAATTAGATGGATGAACTTAGGAGTATTATAGTTTCCTTTCTTAAAATATACAATATATTTTACTTAACTTCATTCACAAAAGCGTACATGTCTAATTTTTTGGTATTTTTATATTCCGATGATAGAGTTTTGAATTGAAAACACCTATTCTTAAAATAAGGTTAAATAGTCTGCATTGATCGAAGCGTAAACAAAATTTCAATAAGGTATTTAGAAAAATTACTTGACTATTAGACTAACTGTTACTTAGGAGTAATATTAGCGGAATATTTATTTTAATTGTCTTACATCGTCCTCCTTGCATTTGAAAATCAAAAGCATTTTTATAATTTTAATTTGCTCTCCTTACCTTTTCTTTTCATAGATAATTATTAGTTCCCTGGAATGTGAGTGTAAAATTATAATCTCTCTACCTGACATGATTTTGGTGATGTACTCGTCAATCTTCAACCTTTATATCCGAAATTGTTACCAGCTCTTTTCTTACTTCGAGTTTTAACAAGAATAAATCAAATTAATATTATACGTACGTATACCAACAAGTGAAAGCATTGTCTTTCCGGATAATCACCTTAAAGCCATCAATAAAATTTCAAAATATTTTCAAGTTGATATGGTTCGTTAAAAATTGCACGGGTTTATATCCTTAAAGGGTCGCGGTAGTCCAGGGGTAGAGTATTAGACTACTGACCGGAGGGCCTGGGTTTGACTCCCTAGCAAGCCTCTCTGGGCACCTGCAGCTCTTCACACAAACTTTGCGATTTTCCGGGAACTAGGTCTTCCTGGGAAAGTATAACCGGCACAGGGAAAGGAACTGCCTCCCCTACCTTGATGTGTGAATTTCACACGCCGTCAGGCTTAGTACTGGGTGAACTCTACCATCACCTACCAAACCGACCTTCTGGTTTAAAACTGTGTTTATGGTTTCTATATCCTTAAGAACAAGTCAATACAGATAAACTCAAAGTCCCGCAAATACAAGAATTTGCCAAGAAAAGGCTAGAAAATGCAAATATTTTATTTCACCCTTGCTAATTATAGAATTATCTAAAATGGAAATTGTTTCTTCTTCCTCTCAACACAGCTAAAACTAATATGAAATATACATGGCATTATTATATTTACAGACAAAATACCACGCAATATTCTGAAAGACTACGCTATGGTTACTGAGTTAGCGTATGTATATTAAGTTAGAAAAGAATCTAAATTATTTACATGTGTAGTTATTAGGGTAGGATAGATAATTCTTAATTAGCTTTCGTGGACTTTCTGATACTTAGAAATCCGTATCAACTCCTAACAAGAGTGCACTATTCGACCCTTGTATGTTGCGTTAAATTTTTGATTCCCTAGATTCACTCGTTACCGTTATATTTTCGCGAACCCTGGGATTTTTCCGCTTGCTTTCGCTCCATTTATGCCTACATCTGCCAGTTTATTCTTCAGCAAAGAATTATGTGAACAAACTTAGCAGTCTCGCTCCTCTCAAAACACATAGATCCAAAGAATAATGTCAATTAAAAATAAAATATTTTTTTTCATATTTTAAATAAAATTTATGATAATTAAACTGTTACAGAGTGGAATAAAAAATCTCTTCGAACGTAACTTTAAATCGGTGTGGAAAAATTTGAGTCAACAGATGAGCTAATTCTAATCCTAGATAGTATTAAGGGCACGAATGAAGATAATTAACAATAATCAGAATCAAAATACGAAAAATACCATGGACAGAGCTTATTTTGACTCTGGTGAGCTATTTTTCAGGTTAATGAGGACTTCATGAAGCTAAATAGATAAATTGTGTTGGACCCAGTACCCAATACTTACGTGTCATTAAATTTCCCGGCAAAATTATCTAATCAAAGTTATTTTTTCTTTCGAATTTCTGCGTGTGATAGTTCATTGATATGTCGTATTTTGACGTACCTACGCTGCTCCGACATTTCAGAAATATCGCGATCTCTATGAAATATCACCCAAACGCCCGTTAATTACAAATCGAACGGCTGAACGATACACCTATTTCAACGGCGTAGAATATAGAAGCAATCGCAATGGGTGAGCATGGAGAAAGTTGGCTTGAAGTAATTTATTATCTAAGACGAGATGTGTAGATTCTGATCGACAGCAGGGAAACAACTTTACATTGATCGCCTCTAAAACGCGTAGAGAATTAGAAATTTCTCATGCCTAAGAAGATCATAAATCAGAGTGAAAAATAAATCATTTGGTAACTAAGACGTATTTTGTTATTAGGAGGATTAAGAATTGAATATATCACGACAATGTTTCAAAACGCGCTTCGTCATTTCCTATTGTGGCATGCCGATTGGTCTGCTGGAAACTATGTTCCTCGCAAGTGGCAGGAGACTTTGAAAAGCTCACGAACCACTTCACCGGGGTACTCTTGAATAGTTTCAATCCCACCTACCCACCTCCACCCAACTCTCCAATCTCATTTTATCCTCCGTCGTATTTCTGCCTCGACTCACACTTGTTTAATGCTTCTTCTCCGATGTTTCCCACACGCCATATCCTCTGCCAGCGGTTCCCATTCCCCTCCTCGAGTGCAACTCCTAGCTCAGCCGCGCCGGTGAAATATTTATTGTCCCCACGAACAGTCGAGCGCACAAGACAAATGGAACGCCACCAATAAATACATTATGGCCGGGAGAATAAGACTCTCTCTCGCTCTGCTTTCGTCCCTCCTCGCGAACGAACCACGAGTCTCCTCCGCGTCCTTTCTTCCCCCCATCGCTTTCCTTATTCCCTCTCGCCTATTCTATTTAAGCCCTCTGGGATCAAAGTTAATCGCTCCATTATGGAGACGGGATGAAACCAAATGGCCGCCATTCATCCGACACCACCGTCCTTCGCCTCTGTAAGGTCTCCCAGCCCGGGCCGCGTTGGCGAGTTGGAAGGTACGAAGTCCTCAGGCCGGACGACGAGTCTAAGGAATGGGGATAGGCCCGCTCGCCCGTTGTTAATCAATGGGGTCGGGGTATGATCTTCCTTTGCATATCCTCGACCGACCTCCGGGCCGGACTCGGGGACGGAAATAATTGTGAGGAGCACGGGGATAGTAAAAGTAAAATAAAATTCCCTACAATATATATAAGAAGAGGGATGAGAATGAGGGATAGCATAAATCACCCGACCGTTAACAAAGTTGACGAGCGCTCCCACCCTCCTCCCCCCCGCGACAACCTCGCGGAAAGATTTGCATTCCCGACGATTGGCACGCTCGATTAACGTCGCCCCGGTCACAAAAGCTGTCCCTTATTCTTTTCCTTTTCTTCTCCTCAAGAGAGATAAGGCTCGCCGTCGACAAATCCCCGTTAAATTGGCCTCCCTGCAATCCGTGACCGAGTGCCTTATTCTCGTTAGATTTTGTCCGTTTCATTTCTTTTTTTAATTCTGTGAATACGCAAATGGCTGTGCGTTTGAGTGTGACTGTTAAATGCGTGCGTCGTCTATTGCCGACGTCGCCCGGGTCGGCATTTTTATTTTTCGAATGGGTTCGAATGTGGCAAGCGTCCACTTTACCCCTCACTCCCTTGTACAAACTGATTTAGGGTCTCGCGATCTCGAAGTTCACTCCTCCGAGGGGTCTGCCAAGAGGGCGGGGAAGGTTGAGGATACCATTTTTGCGGGTTTGGACTGACGTGGGTGTAATGCGACAAGAAAAGGAATCCATCCGTACCCATTTATCTGAGGCGTGTCTAATGCGACTCCGGTGACGGGCAAATGGATCCACAAAATGCGTTTTTGGGAATCTCATTCACTCCAAGAACGTTCATCACGAACTCATTATCTGAGTTTTTAAAATTTTCATGGTGAGTAAGGCCATAAAGATAAGTAATTTAGGTCTTTTCCTGAGCAATAGACAATTTTTAGCTGTAAAATACGTATAATAATCCTGAGAAAAATTTGATTGGACAATCATTGGTCAGCAATAACATCAGCCATACCGTAGATTTGACATATTCATTAGCCTAAAATAGCAATTCACACTCATATAAAGAGAGCACGTTGCTTCTTTATATTGAAAATATTTTATATATATCAATAGCTGTAGTTCAGATCCAAATTAGAGATTAATATCATTTTATGATTATTCCTCGCAGGCATAAATAAAAAAAATTTTCAAATGATGAAAAATATGTTGCATACTTATAGAACTCCTTCATGATTATCTGAACACGAAAAGCGATGCTCCTGTTTGCAGATTATGTATATACGAGTTGACTTGTGTATATGTATTGACTGAGCCTTACATATATGAGCCAAAATGGCAAAACACCGTACCTTACGACCATATAAGCCAAAAAATGTGAGAAAATCATAATATTTCGTCGTTTAACGATTTATATGGATATATTTTGACTTAAAATACAGCTTCTCCAATGCGTAGGGAACGAATACGGTAATCTAGCATCCATTATTCGCCCGATTCTTCTTAGGGTGGGAGGAGGCCTGTTCTAAAATTACGGCAGATCTCATAAAAGGAGGGGATAAAATGGAGAAAGTAAGTACATAGAGCACATCAAGCTAAAATACATCTCCTTTCTATACCCACAAAACTTAATAGCACGAAAATGTTCTGCTATATCTGCTTTTAGTTTCACTGGTCGCGTAAAGGAAGAAAATGGTGTCGGGAAAATGCCACAAACCCCTCGAAGGGGAAAAAACATTCACACAAATCATGATCGTGATGTTAATGAGTCATATCATGGAAACAGTGGTTGAAACAAAGAGGTGGCACTCGAAAAAAAGGAAAATATTTGCAAGTTACTTTCCAACAAACCAGTAACTCTTAAAGTATAGATTTATATCTCACCGTAATCAAATTTTTCACTGCAAACCTTGGGCTTTAAAATGAGTTGATGTGTGAGATTCCATTCCCTTCGTATCGCAGTCATAAGAAGCGTTATTAAGAATGGCAATGGTTGGTTAATGTCATTTGATTCTGATTCAATGGTTATAATTGGATAATTAGAGTCAAGTAAAATCTGCCATTGGAATAAGCGTCTTACTATTAAGTGAGTTTAGAAATCCTCAGTTTAACACTCCAGACGAATAATATAATTTCCGCAATTTTTTTCAGTTTTGCAGTACTCTGGAAGTAAATGGTAAGTCACGATCCCCACCAGGAGTCAAACCTATTATCTCTGAAAAGAAAGGTATCTGATGTCCATACATGTTTCAACTTGAGTCATTGGAATTGCAAGCGTGTAACGTATTGATGCGCTGTGCTGCATAATGGAAGGAATGTATTATCCCTTATTGTTCGCCATCGAATTGCGAACATAAAAACCAATGAAGTGTAGGGTATAATAAGGGAAGGAAGACGGGGCTGAGGGGAATTCGGAGGACTAGTGAATTCAGGAAACACTTGAGTAGCTGCGAGGTGTTGGTGGTGGTAATGTAAAGAATAAAGTCTGGAAATATTTAGAGGAAGAAAAAGAATGGGAATTTTCGGCAGAGCATGTATTGGGTGAATCCAAGGTGGTAGTAAGTATGTAGAGAATAAATAGTAATTTATAGCAACATTTTCAAGAATGGGGTTTAAGGTTTTGTTGAGTCATGTTAGTCAGGGCTTACGATAACAGTAGCGTATAACACTAGGTAACATAAATAAATTAATCTTAAACCGATAGACTAGTGAGATTAATAATTTTATATTGTAAAGAGACTAACTTAATGATTTATTGAGCACACTAATTCTTGAATTAATGCGAAACCATTGAAATATTGACTGAGTGTCCCAAGTTATGTTGGTAGATTGGACCATCGGGATGAAGTGAGAGATATAGGAACCATCATCGACAGATAAAATAACTTTTCTTCTCACGCGCGATACGGGATGATGATAAAATCAAACCCTTGTATCCGACGATATTTGCGTGAATACCAAAATTTAATGATTTATTTAGAAGAAAAACAACTCTTGCGTGATGTGCACATGCATGTATGTGTGTATGCATACGAGCGTTTGTGTATGTGAGACCATATTACGTTTATGTAAACATTTATTGATTCAAATGGCGTTCGAACTAATATTTGCACATGTAAGGTTCATATACATTCTACAGATTCTGGCGAGATGTAGCGGAAGTTCTTCATTACGCGTTTCGGTTCACAGAACCGTCATAACGTTACTGATGATGGTTCGGTGAACCGAAACGCGCAGTACGTTACCATTTAACTTGTGGAAAAGTGCAAATTTGTTTTTCTCGTGAAGTAAGTTTTGTGCCGTAACGACCCCCACCATACCTTAGTGGCTTGCGGGGTATTTTGTAGATGTAGTGGATTATATTTCGTTACTCTTTCCTCCTTTCATGAGATTGGACTTCTCCAATCAACTTCCCCCAAAACTTTTATACTACATTTTCCTCCATTCCCTTGCCATGAGCTTTCCTCTCCGAGCCATCAGAACTCGCTTATTCTCGAAAATAACTCCTGCTTTCTCTCCCTTCATTCCTTCTCTTCCTTCTTCTTCTTTGAAAATAGTCCGTCTCCCGCGGTGTTCGTGGAAACAATCGACAATCGCCGGCCGTGCCTTGTTTTCCTCGCAAATCATCACTCCCTTCCACTCGTCACCCGAACCGCATGCATTCCCCTTTCCCCCTCCTCCCCTCTCCAGGAAGTCGACCCGGGAGGGGGTGCGGTGAATGGGTTCGGGGAGGGGGTACCCGAGCCCCATTTCCCGCTCAGCGGTAACCTTGTTGACCGAAACTCAGCGGGCGCACCACCACCGAACGTTTATTCGCTTTGCATTTGTCTTTCCCACCTTTTGCCGGGTCTACATCACAAGCTCGCTTTAGGTGTTCCTCGCTCGAAGCTGTCCGGTAACTAGAGAACATTCTCCAAATAGTCGTCTCGATTCGACTATCTCCATCACGAGTAACCACGAGGGTGAGTTACGATGAGGATTGCAACTCAAAGCCCTTGAATCGAGTAGCAAATACTCTAGAAATAAGACAGTACGCCTTGGATACCATTTCACTTGATATTCAAGGAAAATATCCATATTATAACACAGTATTACAAAAATACATATTATCCTGTAATCATGTAGCCTGAATGGGTTGAGACAGACGCTTTGAGAGGAATTGCACATATTTGAACTTACAGCCATCCGTTCAGTGGTGGGGTGTTATACCGCTGTGCTAACATGGCGTTTAGCCTTTGCTATCTGTAATCTGTGTACTCAGTGATAATTCTCATAAGAGAACGCTATACAACGTTCCACATTTTTTTCTGAGTTTTATTTGCTTTCATCCTCACCAAAGCAACTCCCTTCAAATGTTCTACAATATACGCTTTACCATAACGTTCTATAAATTTTAAATGTAAAACCTAGAGAATAGAATATGGTGCACCTACGGAAAATCATATCTGAATTCAAATAATATGAGAGAAGCATGCTAAGTATAATTTGGAATACTTCTGCTTTCTTGAAGGGCGTGACAGTTTAGTTGGTAGAGTGCTAGGCAACTAAACAGAGGGCTCGGGTTCGATTCCTGATGGTGCATCGGAACACTTGCAGCTTTACACAAGCCGAGGGATTTTTTGGGTACTCTATCTTCTTGGGAAATATCAGGCGACGTTGAAAAAAGAAATTATGGCATCACGTGAGCCATAATTTCTTTTTCATAACATTCATATTAAACTCTTAGCCGAAGATGTCAATTTCAAAGGCCATAAGGCGAAAGGGGGTCTATAGAACGTTAGGTGAGTCCTACTTTTACTAATCGATTCAATATTCAGGCTTATTACTTCGGTTTTTGGCTTCTTATGAATCGGAATGATTTCCGTATGATATTTTAATTATATTTTACTCATTTATTCAAATATATTATGATTTTTTGCATTTTAGAACTGTAATTACCTCTATGAACCACTAAATATATGGGTTTTTCTAATTTTTTCAAGGGATTTCTTTCATTATTTAAATGGTGCACGTCATTTAGACTTTATATACTTTCAAGCAACAGTAACGTACACGTGCTAAGTTCTTCCATGCCGGTTCTCCAAACTACTTCACTCTTACCAGTCTCACGCGAGGAAACTAAAGCAGATATGTCGCCCCACTTCGCTTCTTTTCGCCACATCTTTCTCGAGCGGGGATGGACTGCGGGAGCGACGTGGACGAGAGTCGCTTGATTAAGCGGCAATCGACCCGTAAGGATGCGGAACCTTGTTCCCGCTTTGTTTCCCGGGCAGGACATGAATGTCGGCAGAGAGAAGGAGGCGAGAAGGAGTCGTTTGCGGAAATGATAGATGAGAGGGATAGAGTCGAGAGGCTGGTGGGGGAAGATAAAAGGGATCGGGTGGACCCCCCACCACTGCTCGAGAGGGTCTCATCTCGTGTCGCGCCTCAGGGTGTGCTCGAATTGTGAGGGAGGGAGGAGTGAGTGTGGCGGGAGAGGGGGAGGGAAGAATCCGCGGACTGAAGAGAAAAAAATGTACGCTCTGTCGAACGAGTCGTTTCGTAACACCGCGAGTGCAGCACGACCTGCGGACCCGTCTGATGAGTAATGCGTGGTCGGTCTGCATATGGACCCAAGTAGTTAATAACAAGCGCAGCGTTTTAGCGCGTGCATTTCTCACTCGATAAAAACACACATTGAAGTGCGTGATGGAAGGTTCGCGTTGGAGTCCTTTTCGATACTGTGTCGTGCAAGAAAACCGAATATCATGGATGCTAAATGTGTCGCGGGTGTAGTAAACGACAATAATGAATAACTGTCATTTATCCACTCCTATGGAAATATTCTTATTCCGCATCAGTCAATGGAATCAATGACAAAAAATTATTTTTTTTACAAGAAACAAGTTCTTTAGGCGATATAGGGTTAAAATATTTTTTCCCGAATCGGAATCGGACTCTTTTCCACTATCAGTGGAGAAAGAAAAAGAAAAGAAGGCAAGAAAAGTGTACGCAGAACATTTAGATTAAGGCGTAATGCTGACGGTTGTGAAAAAAGGGGAAAACGTTAGGCAAGTGAGGAAGAGGGAAGGAAAGGACAGGTTGAAATTAATGAAAAGATACAGAATGTGTGCAGATTTAAAAAATGGACCTTATGAATGCAGTGTTAGTTATTGTGTCTATCCAAAACCTACCTTGAGTCTACCTTAACCTTTGCTCGTCTCTTATGTAAAGAGAAGTATTTCACAGCTAGATACCGCAGTTCACATAAGAGCAGTTCTCATTATGTACACTAAATGAATTAAATTACATCTTTATGACAACTGAAAATTAAGAGAAACTTAATTTTTTTATTGCACTCCTGACGTTGTTACATCTCCTATCAAACACCTTAACGATGACCCGCAGGATATCATGTAGGTGTCCATGTAAACGGTAGACTGCCGTAATAATAATAATTTCCATTGTAGGTCACCTCTCATACAGACATACATGTTGACTGAGGGATTACCAAAGATCCTTTTCTTACCAAGATGAGCAAACTTCACACGCAGTTGACCTATATACTAGGTCATATTCACTAACCTATCATCCCCACTTTTGATAGTCTTCCCTTACTGCGAATTTTTTATAGACCTCATAGTTAGTAACTAGTTAAAAATACTGTAGGGACTGCTTCAAGGTTTCGCATTACTCCCTAACGTAGGATATTTAAGACTAAAATAATTCGTTCTAAATTTGGCAGGAATCCTGATGATCATACATTAGAATAATTAAACATTAATTATTATTTTAAATTAGAATAAAGTTTAATTAGAATAATTAAACATTAATTAAATATTAAACATTCCTCCAGTGCATAATCAAACTGATATTTGTGTAGAGGTGATATGATTGAAGGTGTGCATGCATGGTTGGTGACCTAAGCCCTTGCGGCGGTTTGCAGGGTATTGTGTAGATGCAGATGCTATACAAAACTTCATAAATATATATGGTAGCGTGTGAATCTACACATTTGGGTCAGATGTTTCCCTCTAATAAATTAGGCTAGCGGGAAATCCCCTCGGAGACCAGGGAATCAAATTCATATCATCGTAGAAGTCTTTTTGGCTTAAAATACACCAATTGTAAAGCGTAAAATTTATTCGTCTTGACCGGTATCGATATGCTGGGATCAATGCCAAGTCAAATAATTTGTGCACTTTAAATTGATGCTTTTTCATTCCCATTACTGGATGACTCCGTTAAAGTTACTCTCGCTGCATCTCTCCCCCAGTTCTTTGAATATTTCTTGTCAATTATTACGAACAATATACTATATTACTAGCTCGAAATTATGTTTTAAAATACGTCAAAAGATAACCAGAGGACCATATAATTTTAATCATGTGAGTATTAGCTATAAATATTTTTAGTTATGTTGGAAAGATATTTTTTGATGAGATTTAGGGGGACACCGCAGGTAGTGAAATTGGTTAAACATAAAGGTACCTTAAGCCACTTGGCTCGCCAACCTTGTCTAACGGCGGAACTTTCCTCTCTATTAATAGGGTTCAGTTGGTATTTGCGAGGCATTGAGCATTCGCCACGGTCTCACTAATGATTTCCGCTCTTCATTTCCTCCATGCATACCTACTTCTATTTCCATTCTGGAGCTTTTGTGACGCCTTCCTCCGTGGGTTGCAATGAGGAGAGCTCCCTTTAAGGCGATTCTAGCCTCACGTCTATTAACTCCAGATGTTCTTAATAATTCACCATAGTGTATCTAAATATACTTATACGTTGAAAGTTTGATACTTTCGTTCACCGTAACAGCTTTCTATATCCATCCAATACCGTGTAAACGACCTGAGGGACATGTGGCGGAATTTTCCATAGTGGTCGTGCAAAATATACACACTTCTTTGATATGAGAATTTCTTTAGATTTTGAAGCTGTATTTCTCTATCCATGAGAACTGATTTCTCAATCCTCTAGAACCAATGTTGCGCTGATTTGCTAACTTGGTGCATGAGAAATGAGTTTTTTGCACCAGTACATTTAGAGTAGGAACCATATTTCTGTTTTCTTGTCTTTTGCCTTTAAAATGTATTTTAAGGAGATTCACATGGCCGAAGCTGGTATCTTCAGTAAAGAATTACTTTATATAAACATGAATAAATACACATTTTATTCTAAAAACTAATATTTTATATTTAATTGCAATACTACAATTATGTTGATAAGGCAAAATATTCACACCGTCCTGCGTAACCTCAAGAGATATTAGTGCTTTAAGTAAATATTTTGAAATTAAAAATTGTCCGTAACTCAGATACGTTTGGTGAATGTTATTAATCCTCGATTGAAAATTAAAGCGATATGTTGATTCTAAAGATCAAAAGAACCCATTTTTGTCTATCAAATAAGATTAAAAATACACGTTTTAAGAAAAACCTTTAGTCTAAAGGTCTTAATAAATTAATTTAAAATTGGTTTGTGCAAGTGATGGACTGATTGACCACGAAAAATTTAAGTCAACCCCAATGAAACTGAGTCGAGTTCCGCCATAGCTCATCGATTTGATAGTATTTTCTTTAAATCCATCAGCAATATGAAAAATTTCATTAGTCAGTAAGATAATTATAAAAACACTAGTATTAATATTTGTAATGGTTAATCAATTTTAATTTTATATACGTAGGCTCACCGAGTCCATTAAAAGAATGTTTGTATTCATAATATCGCTTAACGTAACCAATCCCGAACTACTTTTAAGGTCCAGACGAATTAGACTCCAAAACGGAGCTCAGCCTCGCGGGAGGGAAACCTTCCTGCGCCAACGGCCCTCCCCCCCGACACCTCTTCCCCCAACCGACACCTCACCTCCATACTCATCAGCCTCCCTCTCCCCCGAAGAACGACTCGCCCCACCATTATCCTCCCAGCCACCCCTGCCGGGTCTCCCCCGTCCCTCGGCAGTCTCAGTTCCGTTCCACCCTCGCGGTGGGAGCCCTGACAGACGAACATCGCAATTTGATTAATGAAATCTCCCTTCCGATGTGTGCCGTCGCCGTAATGAATGGTCCATTCCACCACCTCACCTTCCTACACTCGGAAAAAAAATACGGTTCCCACCTCCGGGTCTCGCGTCGCCCCCACCCCTCCCCGATCTTTCCACTCTCGGGTCCAACGTGCTCCTCCCCACAGACCCTCCCTACCCCGGAGTCGTCCGCCACCGCATCTTCACTTCCCGCCTCCTCTCTCCCACTTCACATCTCCACCAACCCCACTCGCATCGTCCGCCCCGCACTCGACAGTGCCCTACCTCACCCTTCCTTTCGTCCCTCCTTTTGGTCTCCTTCCCTTCCCACCAATCCTCTCTCCTACCTTATATTTTTAATAAGGCCCTCATATTGCCTCGCTCGCGCCGATGCTCATTACAACACTCCTTTGTCCCCGCGAACATATTTTATGTCTCTTTCACTGAGTTATAATATCCCTGTTCCCGCCGCTATCATTTTGGTCTACCTTCTCGTCTCTTTCTCCCTTCCGCAGTCCCCTCCCGTCCCAGTCCCCCCGTCAAGTTTGCCGTTCGCTCTCCATTCCATTCCCTCGGTCAACGTTCCTTTTCACGCCTTTATTTCCTCCTTTCCTTTCTGCTCCGTGGATTTGAACCCGTTGGAGACTTCGGGAACCCGTATTAGTCGGTGTGTGAGTCACGGGTGAACGTTATATGGCTTGTATTGGAAAATGGTTAGGATTTTCCAAATTCGGGAAAAGTGAAGTAATAGATCTCTGGGATGCTGAGCGAAAGATTCCAAAAGAGAAAATACTTTCAGGTTTATAAAGAAATTTAACTTTGATGAAATTTATCAAAGGCTTCACGATATCCTATGGAATATCTTAACAGCAAAGGCCATGTTCTTATACAATCGCAAACAAAGTTAAACTAATCAATGAAATTAGGTGAAGTTATAATAACAACTAGCGTGAAATATGGGTGGTTGAATTTTCGTTAATGCGAAATTAAATCAATACGTAGTACCTATTGTAGCCAATTATACACGTACCAAGCTTGTTTATTCATGATTGTTCGTTATTTATGACAACCTGACATGGGAAAAAGCCAAAAGGTGATTTAAATCTCAATCAATATATTTTCAGTTACATATACTTTAATATCAACCCTGTATTAGTTATGCATATTAGAGGATGGTGTTTTCAAGTAAATAAACACACAATGAGTGACAGTAAAGAATTAATATTAAAATCAACCCAAATACTGAACGATATAGTACGTGAATCCACATGTCAATATTCTTGACTAAAAAAAGTGTTCTCGTTAATTTAAATCGTGTACTATCCAATAACATCATGGATATTGAAAAATCCAGCTATTATACTAAAGAAAGACTTTTCGTTTGGAGCCACAAAGTGCATAGGTATTTTCCCTGACCAAACCGAATACATAATTCATGCCTACTTGGTCGAAAAATGAAAGACACCTTAGTCTATGACTTGGAGATACCTATTGTGAAGACGGATAGATATGTTTAAATATCATGGTGCTGTAATAGAAGAAAAAAGAGATCTTGACAAGGATGTTATAATCAGAGTTACCATGACCTGATGAAGATAGAGATCATTGATGGACACGGGCTGTTACGCGAAAGTATCAACAAGAGTGGTTTGGACTAAAAATTCATAATTTTACCTAATATATTAGACATAGTGGCGGATATTAGTCTACGAAATGTGCAATCGAAATATTATTCAATTACAATAAAATACGTTTAGCGTGATGGATGATGTTCTAATACCGACGACAGATATTGTACTTGATTTACAAGAGTAAGTTTAAAAATTTTTCCAGTAACAGATGCAGTTTAAGAGTGCAGGTTAAGGTACTTAGGTTGTGGCCATGCTTTAGGACAGGACAAACATTTTCTTGGAAATAAGGTAATAAATCTTAATGCGGAAGAAAGAAAGGTCAGGGGATGGCTGAGGAAAACATGGATGGAACAGAAAAAAATTATGAGTTGGAATGTGTCATCAAGAGTGGACGTGGCGTGGAAAAGAGAAAAATCAGGCGTTACTCAAGATAAGTTGAATATTTTGTATCGGTTTGCCAGCAAAGAATTGAATCACATTGTAGACACTGCTTGAAAGTTGTCACAATTCAATTATGCCCTTTAATGGGATATTATCCACTTAGAGAATGTTTGAAAATTTATAATCAAGATAGAAACATAATCTGGTCGAATGATTCTCGCACTCTTCCGGACAATCCACCAAAATTTGACGGATACGAGGGTGGAGAGGGATTCGCCTCTTCTACGGTTGGGCCTTATCATTATCAGGTGATGAAGAAAGTTTAACTATGAAAAGTCTGTGATAATTAGATAATGAATACCATTTTTTATTTATAAACATTTTAAAAAAATACTCAGTACTTCTTTCAAAAATTAAAAGTAAAAAAAATGTATATCCCTCTTCAATTTGAACAAGAAGTGTGTGATAAATAATACGTGAGCGTGGCACGTGTCCGATTATTTTCAACGACGAATGTAAGCCGAGGTTTCTATTCTCAATACTAATCTGATAAGTATCTACCTATTAAAACAGAGCGTGAAATGGTCAATACAGAAAATACAATCAAAATCCTCACACTTATGTAAGAGTATTCTTACATAAATACTAAATCAATGAAAATGCTGAACGCAGGCGACTTAGCCTTCAGAAATACTTGGAAAGCTACATTTCAAGCTAATTAACTTTTAAGTGGCAGATTAATTCAAAAATTAAAAATTTGTGATAACATTTCAATCTTCAACATCATTTAAAACTGGCAGAGCACCCATAATTTTACTTAATAATTTTGAATTACATATATTGTCTCTTAAAATTATTTAGGACCTAACTTCCCTTATTGCAAGAACATAAATAGTAACATCTACATCTAAACAAAACCTTGATATTCACCAAAAGGCGTGTGGCATGGTATTTTGGGCATGTATGCAAAAGTGTGAGCGTTTTTGGGAGGTCTATGCTTAGTCAGAGAGGTAGTTTCACTATATATTTTCAGTTAGTAGTATCTCTTAAAGAATTACAGTCCGCATTTCAACCATAATGGTCATTTACTCTGTTTAGCGTCCATATTTATTCATAATGTTGAGTGATTTCCAAAAAATTAATGAAAGATAGGACAATAATGTATTGGCAAGTTGGTTTGTTAGACGCAGATTCTATCTACCAGGTAAATTCTACTAGTTGGAGTAGTCGACTTGAGAGAAATATATACACTATATTTGTACGCGCGACTGATGGGCCTAGATAAATGTACGCCTACAAATAACTTTAACATTCAAATAATTAGAAATGTTTGGAATAAAGTCATTTGATAAACTATTATTTCAAAAAAACTGAAACAATCATGGAAACAAGCAAGTATTTTTTTATCGATTAACCGTATTTTGTACTTACGTGTATACGAAACTTCTACAAACATTTACGTACATTTGCGCGTACATTTACAATTATTCCCGAAAGAATATGCTCTCAGTCGTCTCAAATCACTGCTGTAAATACGCTATTGTTTACATGCCGTATACAGAAGAATTAAAATTGAAAACTGAGATGGAATACGCATGGGTGCGTGTAGGCATGTGCCAATGTATTCATTGACCGGGAGCACGCGACTCATGGATTGTTCGATAGATCCAGCATAACACGCGCCCGAATATGTCATGCCCCAAGTCTATTACAATGAATTATTCAAGTCAGCACAACATGGTTACGCAAAACCCGTATGCAACGCCTCCTCCTAATCTCGAGATCTTTTGAATACCACGTCTTCATAACGCAATGCCTTCCCCATCCCAGACAGTGCGGGAGAAAGAGACACCATGTCGCGCGCACAACTCTTATCAATAGACGGGTGGAGTGAGTGGGTTTCACGAAGTCGGAGAACAGGAGAACAAAGAACAAAAGGAGCGAAGTGTTTTCCGCGTAAGGTCACGTCACGAGGTGGGGGAGAAAACATTTGTCGAGCTGGCACGCGTGATTACACACCCGAGCGAAGGGATTGTATAACTCATTATCGCCGGCGCGCAAGAAAGAGACCGACCAGGGGAGATGAGGGTATGTGAGGGGAACGGCCCTTTTTTCGCGAGTCTTCAAAAGAGACATCCCGACAATTTCCCACTGCTCTTTCATTGTTTCAAGTCCCCTCGATTCCATGAGCCTCGTGGGAAAGTCGGCATTCCTCCCCTTTCCTCGCTCCCCCAACTTCCTTCAAAACTTCTTTTCCACGAAGCACGGCACTCAGGAGTTGAACCTTCATTTAAATGACATTTTTTACGCCGTCTTCGTTTCCGTCCTTTGTCAGTCCTTATTCCCGTCCACATTTTTTCCCGCTGTAGAATGTTCACGCACAAATGCACGAATGCAGTCTTGATCCTTCTCGCCCTTGCATGAATCTTCTGCTCTAGTGATGCATTGATATGTCATGATAGAATAAAAATTTCTTCACTTTTATGTTAACCACGTGCTGGTGTAGTCCTCATAAGGAATTAAAATAACTATTACTTTATTAAATTTGAAGGATATCTTTTATATTATGCATTTAAACTAAGAGTTCGGTGATACTCGGAAACAAAAATCCTTTACCTCTCTTATGAGGAAAAATATTAATATGCAATATTTTCTGAGGGAGCGTTAAAAGGATTATATGGTATATATTTATTACACCACACATTCCCTGAAGCATTTTACGAGGAAAATATTTTTTCATTTGAAAATCTTACTGCAATAATTCTCTTTCTTCCTTACTACTTCAAAACACCCCCAAATGATAATTTTTTTCGTGATTTATATAATTTTCTCAGTGCAATAAATATAAGAATGCTATTTATAGTCTTGTATACATTTTTGATCGTGTTCAATATCTATTTTGTTGTCTCAGGTGTAATTTTATGGAATTACCAAAGCATATGGAAAAGAAGGAAGTAACGTTGTAATTCCACACACACTTAATTTAAAATACAACCAAGGTGCCGACGTTGGACGTCATCATCAAGTCATGATGACGTCTAACAAAATTGTGTGTAATTACAAAGTTACTTCCTTCATTTCAATATGTGATCAATATCATACGAAATGCTGTGTAGCTAATCCGACGTAACGTTATTCAACCATATCTCTGATAAAAAAGTAAAATGCTTTGCTCAACCTAACATTATTTTGTCAAAATACTTATTACCAATTCAACTACCAAAAGAGTTCAATGTTATGCACTTAAATTAAACGGGAAGAAAGAAACATCGTAAAGTATCTCTCTACTCAAGTTTCCATCCACTCTTTCCGCCTCACGGTCCTTTTTCGGAAAGGGTAATTTATTCACGCTCAAGGGACTACTTTCCTTGACTCGTTTCATGACTAAGGAATCCCTTGATACACTCTTAAACAGTTTCTCCATTTGAAGAAACCACTTCTTTGGTGTAGTAGATTAGTCCACCCCCTTGGGGTTAAACGATGTTTGGGCCTTCTCTTTCATTAAATTCAAGCAATACGCGGTTGGTGGCCTTCTTGTCGGAATTAAACCTTAGAGGAAGGAATGTGGTGTTTGTGTGGTACCAATATTATTCGACTATTGAAGTCTCCGCTCCCAACACGGACCATTGGCGTGACACCAATGCCGTCGGTCGTTGAAGTCTCCGACTTTTCGGAACGACGCTGTGGGCGAATGGCACACAGACGAGGGCGTGCTCTATGCTTGTTTATCCTGCACTTCTTTACACCTCGACCCCTCCCCCCCCCCCTAACTCTCTCTTTGTTCGACCCTCTTCCGGTTAACAGCTCTGGCACCGTTTTTCCCACCTCGGGGGCATTAGCCCGCCTCCTCGACGGGTTACGGGTCTTGGTGCGTGCGCCCCTTCTCAGTAAAACCCCGGTTTTCACCTCAACAAAACCTCAGGCGTGGATCCTTTCAAGAAGTGGTTCATTTTTGTGGGTCCCAGCTTCCGCTGCTCACTTGGAGGGCGTCCTCGACTATTCTGAAACCCGCACCCTTGCCCCCCTCCCCCCAGGGCCCTGTCCCCCCTCACTAATCATGCTCACAACCTAAGTAAAGCCACTTCACCGGAGTGTAAGAAATAAAGACCGCAACATTTTACGAAGGTGGTTGGTTCCTGAGAGCAAGAGGAGATAGAGTGACCCTGGCCTGGGGGCAGGGAACTTTGGACTCCTTTTTCGTTCGCTAATTTGGGGGCTGGCTAACAAATGACTTTTACGACCTATATTTATTACGCAATAATTTCTACTCATTGGTCACTGATAAAAAAGAAGATTAACAGAATAATAACGATAGCACACGTTTAAAAAAATACAATTGGACAAAGTGCCTCATTACACGTTTTAGTCATGGGCGTAGGTATATATATTTTTTTTTATGGTAATCTACCGGTTAAGGTAAGTTTTTGGGTGGACACAAATATCAAATAAATATTTTGTGACTCCAAACAAAACCCAATCCAGCAACGTACTCTACATAAGGTCCTTCTTTATCTCTGTGTACTTCCTTCCTGCCTTCATCCTGTCCAATATCCCTATCCTGTTCCTGCCCTTTCCTCGTTTGCCTAACATTCTCCCCTCTATTACGTTTTTCAGCATTCCACTACCGTTCAATAGGCCTTTCATCCATTTTTCCTGCCTCCATAGGATTTCTCTCAACAAACCCATCTCCACACCAACCATCTCCAGCACTTCCTCATTTGTATATATTTATATATAATGCATAATTTTTTATTGGTTTAGAAATAAAATGTATTTTAAAATTAATTTTTCCCCTGATATAATACACGGTTTCTTCGTGAAAGGTTTTAACTTGGTTGTTATGTCGTTTTTAGTTTGTAATGGTGAGCATTATTATGATATACATATTCCTCGTAATTCTATTGAGAGTGTATGAAAATAAGTATTCTTTTAAAAATCTGTTAATGAAATATGTAAAATTTCATGCTAGAGAGAAATACTTCTCTGAGCAGTTATTAAAAAAATATATTTAATTTCAAAGGACATTTTTAAAGGAATGACTTTTAATGATTAGAGGTACGTCACTATCAATGGTTTTTGGAGAATAATTTTATGCTGTCACATTACTGTACGCATAGGTTTCTAAATATTATAACAAAAATTCTTACATTACCGGAAATTCATTTATCGGAAGGATACACCTTCTTATATCAATTCACACAAAAAATTTCATAAATTGAGAAAGGTAACCATGAAACTCTCGATGATAACTCACGACTGTATTACAGGAATATTTAATCTCATGGTTACTAGCGTAATATATCATTAATTACACAGAAAATTTGTTGGTAAATACAAGTTTTAACCTCGAAACTTTATCAGGATTATTTAAGTAATGGTGCTCGAATATATATATTCAAACTTGAAAATCCCGCCATATATATATATACAGGGAAAGGAACTGGCCCCCCTACCCTGATATGTGAATATTCACACGCCGTCGGGCTTGGTACATGGGTGAGCTCTACCATCACCCACTAAACCGACCTTCGGGTTGATTACTGTGTTTATGGTGCATATATATATCATAAATTACTATATTGTATTTACTATATATTATTACTATATATTGTATTTACTATATATATTGTATATTACTATGGTGTATATATATATCATATATTACTATATAGAATATAAAGATATTCTACGGTGAAACATCATAAAATAACTTTAATAAAAGAAAGACTGAAGTAAATTGCTGAGAAATCGGTATACGTAGCGCTGGTTTTATTTACCACGTTAACGACTCGTGTAACACCATTCGGACAAAAACGACAGCGGCAAAAGGACGAGAGTATCTAATTCCCGTCCATGACTCGCAGCACGAAATGGAAGCTGAGTAGATCAAAAACGACCTGGAAATTTTCCCCGGACACATTCAGAGAATGCGAAGAAATGTTTATTTCTTTTTCCGTTTTACTTGTTCCGGTCAATGAGCAATTTATCAAGCGGTAATCGCCGAGGTCGCTTCGCACTGTCCACTCCGAAGGCCGGCCGAAAGGATTGCGGGAACCTCCGCATCATACCGACGCCCACGAAGGGCCACGCCCCCGATCTCCCTCGCCTCCCAACTCCCCAATCCTCCCCGTCGACACCGCCGATGCGTTTTTGCACTGCCGTGAATCACTCTCGGGCCCTCACGGGCGGCTTGGACCCAGAGCACCAGCCTCGTGGGCTGCATCAGGAGGATTAAGTTAATTTATCTCAATTTTTTTCATCTTTTAAAATTATTCCCCCCGCCAAACCTGCAGTTATTGCATCGTAAACCAGGAGGAAGGAGAATGAGAGACAAAAAAAGTACGGACTCCATTCTAACCGTCCCTCTCTCTCTCTCTCTTTTATTCGCTGTTACTTTTTTGGAGGTGGAGAGGAGTTATTTAAACGGGGTGGAATAATGGTTTGGTTTATATGGCCATAAATTAGAGGCTCAATTTCCGTTTTAAATAAGTATTTGTCGTCACACGGCGTCGTTGATGATTATGCACCGCAAGTCTAATTGCTGTTATGCGAATTGAAATCATGTCAAGTGTGACTTTTTAATGCAATAGATGGTGTTTCCACAAATCATATAAAATAAAGATATGTATTCCGTCGTAGTAGTTAACGTTGTGGTAATGATGTAAACTTTATGTCTTTGGTGCATTCTTTTTCATAGACTAAGCTGCTTGTCGTAGCAGCTAAGGTTATTAAAAATTGCGACCAACGAGGGATTACAATTATCTAGTATGCTCTAAATAACGAAGGGGTACATGGACATTTTTCCATAAACTGCAAAACGCATATAAATACGATGGCAGAGCGCAGAAGATGATGTTGGTCATCAGTTTTCACGTAGTAAGCTCAACATATGATCTAATTTTTAAACACATTATGTGATGTACGCATGGTGAACTCAAAGAACTCCCGAAATTTCTTACTTTCTCGATTAAGATTCAATCGCGGATGGTTCTACTCCCTTAAATATGTTTGCATTTATCTGTGAAAAAATTTGTCTCGGCCTCAGTTCCCCCGGGGGAAGCGCATTTCACACCCGGATGAATACTACCGGCTTAAAAAGGGTCATTATATTCGTCTCAGCCGCCGGCTTTGAATTGGTTGAAACCAGCCTCCAGGGCGTCATTCTCTCTTCCCCTCCCTCCACTCCAAACTCACCACTCCGAAAAGTCTGCTCCCTCAAAACTCTCTCACCTTAAACCTCTCGCTCAACCTCCGCGCCCTTTCGGGAGCACTCCATTTGCAGCAACTGAAGAAACCATCCAGTTTCACGGTCCGGCTGACGGTTCCCTCTCCCCTCCCACCAAACAAGAAGGGTAGGCACAATGCAACGCGACGGATCCCACCCTTTGAAGGCATTTTGACATCCCTCCCCTCCCTTACCCAGGTAACACTCACCCCACAATCCCTTTGCATTCTGCCGTCTGCCTCTCTCCCTTTCCCCCTGAGATTTTTTCAATCCTCTCTCTCTCTTCCTTTCATCCCCTTCTATTTCACCCCCTCCCTTCCTACCTCCGTAGGGCGGGTACTCGGGTTTTTAAAAGGTTGCGTGTTGACGGCGTCGGAGAGCGTGCCATCGGTGTAGAATTGCCCCATTGACAATGATGGGAGTGTGTGGGGCCGAGTGAGGGGATTGTGTTTTGTGTGTGTGTGTGTGTGTGTGTGGGGATTGCGGGTTTAAGAGGTGAGAGGGCGAAGAAAGGGGATTTGGAGGAGAGGTAAGTGGGGTTTCGGTTACACGCATTTCCATTCGCCTTTTTTCCAATTCCCTTGACCCCCTCCTCCTCCGTTCCATCTCCGACCCTCTCCCGCCAATCCTCTCCTCCCCATGTTATCGGCAGATGTGGTATAGGAACTGGTTCGGAAATCACCCTTGGTTGGTCGTCTCTCCTTAGCCCTTCAGTGGCCCTTCTCTCTCTTGTCCCAGCATTTCATTAACATCCCCGCGTAAGTATGTATGGCTGTTCATCAGATAAAGCGAATGGAGATGTTACTTCGAGTGCAGACAGCGTGTCGTTTGGTTTAGTCTGATTCAGAACATGCGATGTTTACACACCCTATATTATCGTGGAGTAACCATTGAAAAATTATATTTTACCATTGCTGAAATGTCAACAAAATGGAGATGTTACATATGTACAGTAACGTGCGGTTCCCCAAAATATATTCCTTAAGGTCGTGGTTTGGCGCTCTTAGGGTCTCCGAAGGCTGTATAAAACAACTATTTTTCTTTAAAGAAAAGCCATGGATGTTATCTTAAATAAGGTACCATATGTGTCTAAATTAAAATTTCAATCTTTATCCTTCAGGTTGGCTGTCGGTAGCACTAGTTAAGCCAATAGGCAAGGATTTACGAAGGAAACAATATTTTACATGAAAGGTATTATTTAATTTTTGCAAACTTTGAAGTATAAGCGTGACCAGTCAATAATTTCAATGCTCTACACGATGTAACATTCAAAGAGTAGTGATTATTTCCATGTACAATTACACAATATCCTGCAAACCACTGCAAGGGTGTGTGGCAGGTGTATTAGGACACCAATTCTAATTGCTCAATTGATTGATGTATTGATTCACGTATGCACATGAATAAATGTTTTCTCCTTTATCCAAACACGACTATACATTCACGCATTCATGTCTATATACCTACATCATGCAATGACTGGTTTTATGGCTTAAATCATTTAATTTGGTCCTCAAGCAAATGTATTCGGCTGCCAGGGTACAATTTTGCTGGGATTGTCCTTCACGTGAGGGAAGAACGAATACCTGAATCGATCTAAATGTAATATTTTGCATTATCTCAGGCCAAGTAAATCGGAACCTTGGAAGACATGGTCAAGGAAAAGCGTATACATGGGTAGAAAAACACTTTATTTATTTCCCCCTATGGTCAATCAAATTTAAAATTAAAATTATTATAATACACGGTAAGATGCCTAAGATATTTTTAACTGAAGTTGACTAGTTTAGCTGACGTCTCATGAATCTACGGAGCGCACAAGAAATTTATCATTTTAGCCGGAGTCCTAAAATATTTTATGCGTAAACGGTTTCTTCTGGACGTTGCAACGAACTAAGTCGCAAAGCGCTGAGTCAGCTCACCCTATTTGTCCATTGCTACATTTCCTGGGGTGGAGGAAAAGTATTAGAGCGTGAGCAAGCCGTTAGTTTAAATTATGTCAGGTGGGATTCGATCTTCTCGTTCGTCTAAACCCTTGAGATTTACGCACCCATTCAAAAGGGGCACTTTTGTCAAGCTGAACCTAATGGACGGGGTTGCGCAAATTCCTCCCTCAAGAGCGCAACAGCATGTAGCTCGCCCTTGGAATTCTCCTTCCCCCCTCTTTTCCCTCTGTTTACCGGGGAAAAAGACCGCGCGGTTTGGTTCCGTGAAGTTACGGAAGAGCAAAGGCGACGACAGTCGACTGAGGACGGCGCGGCGCGTGTGGTCCTCGGACCTGGAAACATTCGACGGGGCGATGGCGCGTGAGCGAACATGCAAGAGCGCACAAAGGACACGGGGCCCTCGCGAAAACTAAAGGCTTTGCGTTCCATTTCAAGGATCTTTGCTTCCTTGCCACCACTTCTCCACTCCCCTCACCCCGTTGCCCTCCTCCCCAGAACGGACGGCTGTGTCGGTGGGAGCGAAACTGAGTGAGCGGGGCGGAGTCCTGGTGGAATTTTTGCGAATTCCTAGGTAGGTGGGAGTGAACAGTCTTTCTTACACCTCCCTTCCCTCATTTCCGACCTGTTCCGCGACACCCCACCTCTTAGATCCGGAGACTTCTCTCTTCGTCCCACCACCTCATACAAGACACCATTAGCAATTTATGTGGTAACATATTCCTGCAGTGTAACTTTGTCTCCCTCCAGGTAAAAGCCTAAATGAATTTTAGCAGTTTTTCTGCAATTTTCTATAAAAAAAGGCCATCTATAGACAATACAACTTGAACATTGCGAATGTTGATTCAACATTGCGAAACTTCAACATTGATTGAATATTGCGTTATTTTTTGTCAAGGATAAGATTATTATATGCTTTAAAATTTACACCTATTTGGTCTCAAATATCTTTCATTTTTAGCAATAATTATATTTTAACATGAAGAACCAAACTGATTTAGTTCACCTTCAGGCATATTTAATTTGTTGGGAATATAATGTAAGAGAAAGGCTAGGGAAAAAATATGCATGACAAGTGGGTATGGGAGACCAAATCAGCGAGCGCGGGGGTTGTGATTAGAAAGAGAAGAGTGTAAGTTTGTAACAACTCAAACTATTGATCGCTAATACCCAGTAATTTAAATTCTTATTATACTATTAAAATTATGTTTTTTTGTCACTTTAGTCAAATATTAGGAGTAAACAGTAAAACAACTTAAAATTCTATCCTAGTTTGTCCGTGTGGTGCTAAGGAATTTTATTAACACGTATTTGTTCAGCTGTAAGCATCTCTGGAATTATTTACAAACCCTTGGGCCTAAGGTGATAAACGTTCACTCCTTTTATGCGTTGCCCCTAAAAATAAGAATTAAAATAAACGCAAACCTTCACTATTCCCCACCCTGAAACGAACCGCGAAAACTCTCTCCATTGGCCGGCTACGGAAAGGGAGGAACGGCCCACGGGTGCTGTCAAAGCAACGCATTTGCGAAACAATGGACCATTTTGCAGCCTCCCCGGTGTGGAGAGGCGGCAGTCGGGGTTTGGGGGAAAGGGAGGGTGGCGCTCCTTAGCGACGCCCTCACCTCTCCCATATTGTGCGTGTCTTATTCCATTGTTGGTGAGTGTCGGGACGGGCCACCCACGGCACTTCGGCCCTTCGGAAGGCGGAGTTGCCGGCGGTGGATTTCGGTGACGGAGGGAGGGTAGGAAGGAGGTATGTGTGGCGGGTGAAGCAGAATCGGGCGCCGCAAACAATAATCGTGCAACTAGTTCGTTTCGTTCTGATTCAGGGTGGGTGCTTGTCACGAAACTTACCCACTTGAATGTCATTCCCGTTGTCTCAGAGAATGGTGAATAGTTAAATTACGTAATCATCTCATTTTGAATATCTGCTCCAATGGAGCCGTTGTAATTACTGGTTTTGAGTGCGTGCATGTTATACTTTGCCAATGTATTTGCTCAGCCAAATACTAGAAATACATTAAATTTTCTGAACAAGAGTTTAGTTTTAAACTCGAGGAGCAAACACGTTTTGTGCCACACATTTAAAAATGCCATAATGATTGCGTGGAGATAAAACAATCTTTAATTGAGAAGCTCAAGTTCATGACTCTTTAGAGTATTGGATTAAATAATCTGATTATAATCATTTTTGGAAAAAGTTATGCATACACATTTAACATAAGATGGAGTTTTGTCAGAGCCGTTGACTCTCTGAAACTAGTGACAAAGGGTGATAAAATAGCAAACATTAAAGTACCAACATGCGAGAAAAATGATCCATTCGTTATGTATGACTACACTCTGATACGTATCTAGCTGACGGTTTTATTCAATGCTTTCGAGAATGATAACTCTCAAAAATAAATCATGTGTATTCCATAAAGTTATCATCCTTTTTGTGGTCTTATTGAACCTGAATGATCATCCTAAGAGGATTTCACAAATGAAACGAATTGAACATATATTTTTAGACTGGCTGACGATACAAACCACTGGCGTAGACGATGTTTGAACTAGTGCAAAAGATTTATTATAGAAATGGGATAAATCCAAAGCGGCAGGATAGGGTTTCATTTCAAGGAAACCCCAGCGACCTCTTCGTTAGTCAGAAATAAAAATTGGCTAAATGCCATTGAGATGCCCTATCGTCCAGTTTACTCGCCCATATCAAATATCGTATGTACTCTACATGATTTTCGTAACTTGACTCATTTAACCCGCGGCATAAAATTCTCAAAGGTCATTTCAGAACATATTGCATATATACCTAATCATAAATACAGGAAATATTTATCTTTTCACAAAATGTTTCAACTAACCATTATTAACTAACGATTATTTTAATCCAAAATGATAAACTATTTCGTATCAGGACTTTCAGTAACCTAGGCAAGTTATTTGCTAGTTCATGATCGACTTCCTCCGGTCAAATGACGTACACTTGTCGAGTGAATGAAATTTTTCATTTTGAAATTGTTAGTTCAAAGGGTAAACTACGTAAAATCAAATAAAATAGTAAGAGTTAATTGACCTATCAAATGAGGTCTCATACCAGGGGTCATCTAATAGAATTCACTTATTGATTCCGATATAAATCTATATTTGAAAATTCCACTTATTTGTAATCAGACTACACGATGATTTAAGCGAAACACAAAAACATGGTTTTTCCCACGTTTGATAGTTTTTGACACAACTTTATCAAATCTAATTTTTAATAAAATAAAATCTCGCTTTCAGAGGTTTTCTATGAAAAACAAATAAAACGGCCGGTGTCGTCGAATTCTCTCATCACAAAGTGATGATGCCCACTGCTCGACAAAACCGGTCGTTTTAAATGTTTGATCACTATTCGTGAAAGCAATACATTTATTATCCCATTCATATTTTTATTTAAAAAATTGAAACTCTACTCACATTTGGCTTTTTTCTGGCTGCTCACAAGGCCGTAAAAAGGGGAAACTCTTGACGAGGAACTTTCTTCTCTTCCTTCTGAGGAATCCCTTGAAGGATGATTTGGTGTTAGCTCTAGAAGTGGATTTCTGTAGATTCACAAACACCTACGATTTGGTATTAAATTTTGTAAAATAATTAACGTTGCACTGAGCAGGAAGCAATAGTCCATCACCTAGTACAAGGAAAATCGAACTGTTGAGACGGAGTCTTCCAGAGGGGAGAGTAGTCTCGGAATTTTTTGGAAGGGGGAGTGACTAATGCAAGACTTTTCGTTAGGAGTACGCAAGGAACTAGAGGTGAGGCCAAGGCCACCAGTAAATTCAAGGCAAGTGCCTTTCGGTAGCCTTTTCTTGAAGTATGCATTAAATAGGAGAGCCTTGTCAAACCGTGTTTCTGAAGGTGCTGGTGTCAGCCGGAGAAAACCTTCCTCGCATGAGTCAATACTGAGTATACGCTGTTTATTCTGAAATCAAATGCATTGGGTTTCGTTCACGTACTTCTGAAAATTCTTGCACTCGCTGGAATATTTCTAGGTGAAAAATTATAATCGTATAGGTACATAGAAATATATTTAATCTTCCAAACGGATATCCTGATGGTGAGAGAAGAGATGACAATTAGAGTATACGATTGAAGATTTTTCGGAGAAATTAGAAGAAGTCAAGACAGGTGGGTGTTTAGAAGTAGCGAGATACCAAAGTCTGTAGAGTTGATGATGTAGGTAAAGCAAGATAAAGGAATGAAATAAATAGGCAATTTGGATGGAACTACGGGTGGTAGAAAGTACGACACGAAACTAAAGAAAAATTTAATGTTGATAATATTTAATATGAGATTAAAGACTTTTTTATCGATCTGCTCAAGGCTGAAAAGTACAAGAAGTGCTGAGTACTGTGCTATTTCCATTAAAAACCTATCCTAAACCGGTAGACATATGTTGTTAAAAATCTGATGTTTTGTTTTCTTAAAAATATAAATATTATAAACAGTAGTTATATTCTATTGCGTTTATGAACTATTTCTACACCTATGAACACAAATCAATACCGCAAGCTAAATTATTAGTATATCTTGCCTACTAATCTAGAATGTAAAAACATCCACATTATTTGCATTATTTTGCATTCACGTATTTATGTTTAATGACAAAAAAGAAAAATTTTAATTTAAATTAAAATTTTTCTTTTGGATGTCAGGTGTTGAATGATCCCCTGCCACAAACCCTAGCGGGCATTTCAAGGGTACGATATCCTTATAGACATAAGAGGCATACGCAATTGCGTTTGCTCGTGTGTGAATTCAATGACATTGCGTTATCATTAATGAATAAATGAATGAAGAATACAAAATTTGACAAGCGACACATTTATTGCTGTCTCTTTAATATAAAAATTTATAAATTTAATTTTAAAATTCAACTTGCGATCATCACACTAGAAAATATATGACATTTTTTGTCCAGTGCCTCGTTTGAGGCAAAAATAACCCAAACACTATACGAAGGATTTTCATTCACCGCTGATAGACTTTCTCGAAGAAGTCCTTAAGGAAAAACATACTTTTAAACGTCATAAAATATATTCCAGAAAGGTTTCTCATTTATAACACTTAACTTTGAGCATCTCGAGAGAGAAGCGTTGCACTTTGAATTGCACTCAATTAACTTAAGTCCCTTGGAAGCAAGGTTTAGTCATTTTCCACTAGGAGATCGAAGGCACATAGGTAATAATACACTGTTTTCCGATGCATTAATTCTCATTCTTTACATTCCAAAAGCAATCCATTAGAGTCTGTGTCCAACAAATGGATTTTCTCCCCAAATATTTAAAATGAGTAATGACACTAAAATATCAAACTGCAGTACATTTATTTAATGGAACTTGAAAAATGAGTGGGCTCTGTGATAATGAGACAAAATTTTTACTTCGTTCAATATTTATCCCCCAAGCCGATTAAAATATGTACAATAAAATAAGAAAAATATTCAGCCAATCAGCGATTCCTTCCCAAACATATCTTCTAAAGTATTTCACATGCAAATCTTGCTGAAAGCTTGAAAGCTTTCTTGGGAGAAATATTAAATAGGCGTGACCCTGCATTTGGACAATATAATCCTTTGTTCTAATTCCCTCTTCCTTTGCATTGTTCACAACAGTTCGGCAAAGTTTATGGTCACTAGCTTCACTTAGGGTGAGGGGATCGTAAATCACAGAGATTCATTCTTCTGGGAACGCTCATTATTTTGCTCTACGACAAACCACAGCCTCGCCACTCGTCGTTTCTCTGTTTAAATAATCTTGAAAGGTCGAGAAGAGGGTGACTGGAAACTCGTATCATTTCCGCGACTTTACGGTGATTTCGTGCCGTCGAGATGCGAAGGGGAAGGGGAGGGTTGGAGGTATCGCATCTCGGTACGGTCGCGTCGGATATCAACCGTGTCACTTTTTGCTAGCGTAGCGTCGCCTCCGTGTCGCGTCGCCTCCGAGTCGCGTCGCCTCTGTGTCGCGTCGTTTCCGTGTCGCATCACTTCCCGGTCGCGACGGGGATGGCCATCATCAACCTTCTTCTGGTTTCTCTCCTCAGTAGTGCCTCCGAAAAGGTAGGTTTTCGATCGCCTGCCGTGCCGCATGCTACTTGGCCGCGCTCATCAGGGAGTCTATGCTGAACTGGGAGGATCCCTGGGGTGGAGAGGGCGGACATGTGGACGTCGCGGCTGCGGTCGCCAGCGAGTCCGCGACCATGGCAGCCGCCGCCGCCTCCGGAGTCCCGGCGCTCGCCCCCGCCTGCCCCCCGTGCCCCAGGTTGTGCGTCAAGCTGTGCCGGCGAAGGTCGCAGTTGCGCCGGAAAACTTTGGCGCAGTGCGGAGCGGGGCAGCGGTAGGGTCGGATGTGGGTGTGGGTGAGGAGGTGCGTCTTGAGATTGGAGCGCTGGTTGAAGGCGCGGCTGCACACTGGACACTTGTGCGGGGACTCCTCGAGGTGCAGGATGCGGTGGACGGCCAAGGTGCGGCTCTGGCAGAAGCCCTTGCCGCACTCCCCGCACACGAACGGCTTCTCCTTACTGTGAATATACCTAAGGGGAGGAGGAGAAGAAAGAGATGAATTAAAAATCTGCCATGAACAAATAAAGAAAAAAACAAAGATCATTAGTATTAATTGAAACCCATCTTAAAATATATACCTCCGATTCCTCACCAAAATAACTGACGTATCTAACACCGTTCATGATTTTTTTTTAAATTTGTACTTTAGAATTAAAACCTCTGTGGAACAGATTGAATCGGTGTTGGCAGCAATTACTTCTCGCAAATCGATAAGAAGAATGAGTATAAAACCAACTCCATTCGGGACGGGAATGGGGAGGGAGGGGTGGATATGGCGTGGTGCGCAATGCCAAACGCGAAGAGTGCCGAGCCGGACAATAAAAGAAGGAATCTTTGGGAGGGAATGGGAAAAAATCATCATCCGCGAAGAAACTCAACCTTTTAATCGCGCGCATATCATTTTGAAGCATAAAAGAGAGTGTTTGTATCATGCCTGTCCAATATGTTTAGGCTACCTTCTGAAGATTCAGGAAGTTGAAATTTGGCATACCAGTACTTCTTACATAAAATATATAAAAATTTTCAAATCTCTATGTGTAGTTTTTAGAATCCCTGAGGTAAATGAAAGAGTATATTTCGTAGAAAATGCTATGGAGATTTTCCAAAATGCAACGCAACCCTTCAAATTTGATGTTAAAATAGTTTAATATCATCAACCTGTGATTATCTGAAATGTTTTAGTTTACTCGTTAAACTATATTTTGATTCATTCAATGAATTTTGGTTTTCATGCTTGATAATATCAATATGGACCGAAAATTATTTCTGTTTCCACGTCGCTACCATGCAAAAATTATGATATTTCTGCCAAATTCAAAGCTTTGTATTAATAGGTTAATGCAAAAGAAAATAGTGCAGACCTATGTTAAAAAAACAAGCTGATTTTCATGCATATAGTAATATATACCACGCAAGATTATCATTAATGTCCACCACGAAGTGTATTTATTACAGTTAAGTGCTCATTAATGACCAATTTATTCACTTATTTTTCTAGCTAAAGATTTTCCCCGAATAATTTCTATTCGATAAATGGTTTCACCCAAAAACAAGCGGAGTTAACCTTCTCCGTGATGGTCTAGAGAGTTCCTCAATTGCGTTGATGTATAGAGTTGAAATAATAAAATAATTTCTTGGAATAGTTCGCGTGTTAATCAGGTTAATAACAACAGGAGAATTGGCGTCATCAAGAGACCGGTCGAATTCCGAAACACCCGCATGCATTTCATGAAACTTCCGAGACACAGGGGCAGTGGAGAGAGTGAGTAGGAATGGTTTTGAGAAACAGACAAAGCCGGGAAGTAACGGCGTGTGGAGGGAGAGAAAAAAATACTTCACCTCCTTAAGAAATAGGAGTCCCTCCTCATCCACCCTCCGCCCCGACGAAGGGGAAAAGAACTAAGAGTCTCAGGCTTTCTCCCTCTCTCTCTCTCTCTTTCCTTTCCTCTCTCGCTTACTCAGGAGTTTCGCCGACTTCTCTCCCTTTCTCCGCCCACGGACATAATTCACGTCCCTCTCCATTAGCGACCACAAAGGGCACCTTCAACCAACCATCCCACGGCTGGATCCACCCCCTCATTGCCCTCTTTACCCCTTTTTCCCTTGCTGCCGCCGGGGGAGATTGTGTGTCTTCGGGAAAGGGTTGGACATATTTGAAAAAAAATAAATGTTCATGGATATCTGTCCGGGAAAAAATATGGGTTAGGATCAATTCTCCGTCGGCGACGAGGGATGCGTTCATCCGGAGAATTTGGAGGGGAGGAAATTCGACCGGCAGACGGGTAAGGAGCGTGAATCGGCTACGATGGAATATGAAACTTGTGAGTTGAATGGGAAAGGGTATTGCGTGCTCGCTTCGGATTCTCATGACCACGGTTTAAATGATCCAAGTGTGGTGCTTTTTTAATTGAGTTATTTCAATGCAAAATCTCATAAACATAAACGGCTTAAAAAAATGAAAGAAAATTCATTTCACTCCGCCCTTGCCAATCTACGTTTGTTTTCTCTGGTGATAGTTCAAGTATTCAAGCCTTCAATGCAAATTCTACTTTTCTTTCACTTACGCGTCGGTGAATACATACCGACTATCTTGAAAAATGCCCCACTTTTTATTATTAAATTTTATAAAACAGCATGTGAAGTGTGTAAAACTTACCTGGATGTGACGTAAAGTGAACGAAACGAATGCTTTTCTTAAGTACCAATTGGACTTCTACCATTAATAGGTATATAATCAATATTTCATGAGTTAAGAATTTTCACCTGAATAACACTTTTTTCCGCAAAAAATCCTTAATTCTTTTTTATGCAGAGCATCAATTACGATGAATACCTAATAAGCTAATGAGGAAAAAAGTCTAAACTTTTATGAGCCAATATTTTCAACCAATCTACTTACCGTTCCCAATACACAAGTTATTCAAATAATTAGAAATGTTTGTCTGACTTCAATATTAATATATTAAATAAAATTAATTTTTTAACATTGCGTCTGTTAACGTACACAATAAAAAAGTTATTTTTTTCTAGTGAATTGTACATACTTTGGTATTTTTCTATATAGTTAATAAAGATTTTTCTACTTTCGATCCTTTTGATAGATTTAAGAACTATTTGGAGCCCATGTATTAGCGATCTGGTTGTATTTTAACTACTTATTACATTCATTAAGAAAATATGTGTGAATCATATGTCGTATGCCAAGAGTATGCAATTTTCTCATAACTTAATATTTTCTTGGCCACTCACTCATTCACTATGTATTTCAAGGACCCATGCCGACAACTTTAAGCGGTGACCTTGCCGAGTAACTTTGTATTTCACTGCCGGCCTTAATATCCTCCTCTCCCCTCGATACCTTCCTTTTATACTGTGTCAGATGCAGGGCAATCGATCTTTTCACAACATTTACATGTATGAAATTCTTTCCTTCCCACCTAATGGTATAAACCTGAAACTCTCCTTTTTCTCCCTCCTCGCTATGGGAATGGCTCCAATACGAAAAGATATTCCGCTCGCCGCCAAACAATAGGTCACTCCGATAAACCTGATTATGGATAGTTCCAGGTTTCTCGTTTCTCCAATCCAATTGTCTCAATGCGTGTTGAGAGCTGATCCATATTGTTAACCTTCCCTTTTTATTTCTTTTGAGTCATTTGGATGCAATTATGGGGGTAAAGGGTGTCGTGAAATTATTTCGCCTCCGTTGCCACCTAGTTACGCAGACATCATGATCTACGATCAACCAATAATGAAGTCTTTCAAAATAATTTTAAAAAAATATTCAACATATTGATCAGAAGTCATTCTAAATTTTTACTATGGATTTCTACTAGTCAAAACTCAGTATCTGGAAAAGAGAATACGTATATCTTTGGCATTTATTCCAGGATGATGCTCGAGCTTTTACTTGATATGATATTGAACATTTTTGAACTCGTTACTAATTTCGATCGATGGTTTCTGGGGAGCTAAACCTTATCTGGCCGCGTACATTAAAGGTAAAAATATTTTAAAAGCCTCATTCAATTAATGTATTGTAATAGTGATATATACTAAATCAGGGTAAGTCTAGGTAATGTGGATACCAAGAGTAATTTCATTCACTGTACCCTTGTGATGGTGAAGTGAAAAATATAAATATATTTAAATGTAACGCCAGCTCGAGAAATATTCAGAGAATCGTAATTTGGCACGGAGACAGCATCATAGATATCACGTACACATTTCGGAACTGAGTTTTATCTAGAAAAACGTCCTAAGAGGAAAAAATTACAATCAACTCTGATTTACGTGTTAAATACAAAAATGCCAATAATGACCCTCACTTAAGGAGCAATTAGTAATATCATTACCATAACACTAGAAGTAAATTCATCGGTGCTGGTTGCTAGTTACAAATATCCGATAGTCTGAAGGGAAAAAGTGAAGTACCTCATCTACTCAGTCTCTCAGATGGTTCGGCTCTGTCCGTTGGATCAAATCGAGCGTCCCATCTCGCACAAATATGTACGCCAGATACATATATACACGGATATAAATATACGATTGTAACGCATACTGTTCCCTCTGTCCCCGCCTCTCGATCCCGGCCTGCTGCACCCCCACCAACACATACGCACACCCCGGATATAAATAATAACGAATCACAGCCATCAGCGGCGACTGCTTTCACGGTAAGGGGTCCAAGAATGCTCCCTTGCGGTACCCCGCCCTCGCCCTCTACCGTCAGACGGTCGAGGCGGTAGTAAGTTATAACTCCGCACCAGGGGGTCCGAATCTGTTCAGAGGGCACACATGCGGAGTATGGGAGGGAGGAGACAGAGTGAAGAACCGAGGAAGGGTTGGGGAGGAAGTTGTCGGCGGGTGAAAGGGTGGGAGGGGGTTGAGGGGAGAGAGAGCACACTCCATGGACTTGGCTTCCACCCCACACCCTTCCGTTCTCTGTCTCTGTCTCTACACCCATAATGCCGACTGTGGCTCGGGAGTTTTCATTCTCTCTCCCACCCCGTCTCTCGTGTTATATACCCTTTATATGTCCCACCCGTCTTCTCCCACCCTGCGTCTTCACCCTCCCCCAGTGCTCCACCTACCTCTCCGGCTCTCTCTCTCTCTCTCTGTCTCTTCGTCCGCCACCCTCTTCCCACGCAAATGATTGCGTGGGTTTTGCGCGGATAAAAAGGATTGGATCCGTGGGCATAAAGGTCGCAGGTCACCGCCCGGAATCGTAAAGTCTCCCTTTAGTGCGTATTCTTTTTATTATTTATTTTTTTGGCCTTCCAAGCGGTCACGTGTTGGCCGTTCTATAATTGAAGATTATCATTCTCCCCGCTAAATGGGGAGCTGGTTGTTCATCTTTTCAACAGTTTAGCCATTTCCTTTCCCCCCTCTTCTTTATTTCCGACTGCCGACGTTCCTTTGAATGCGAGCGGAGGATGGCTTCGGTGGTAATGGGGACTCATTGAGTATTGCAGCTGTCGGATTAATGTCCCGCGGCTGTTATGAGTGCCATTGTTATTTCACGGGCGCCATATCTTGAGGTCATGTTCTAGCACGAATGGAATACTGTCTCCAGCGTCGTGCGATTGGCAGATACCCGTTTTGCGAGAACGGAGCACCGCGGAGGAAGATGGGTATAACTCGTGTCTCGGAGGCCAAAAGCAGAAGGTGGGGTTTGGAAGTTATGTAAAAATATTCCACTCGAGTCCCAAAAGTGTTTTAAACATGTGTCCAGGCGAAGCCCCGCGAGGTGATGTTTCTATCGGGAGGAAGGTGTTCGGCGAAGGATGACGTCAGCGCTAATAATTGCCGCCTCGTGGCCGTGAGTATTGAGTATCTGCATGCCGTAAAGCCTAATTTTCAAGCAAGGGAAGTATTTTTTTCTTCCATATGTTTTTTTGTCGCTTTTTTAAACGAATTTGATTCCTCAAAGGCTACCTTATATGTTGATTTCGAAAATAGTGCAGTGAGATTGAATCACTGTGTTTTTATTTAGTAATTTGTCGAGATTTCAGTGCCCATTTTGGGAAATGAAAATATTCTTCAGGCATAAACTCATTTGGCTTGGTAACAAGTTGTGCCTTTAAGATACAATTTTTATGGTAAATTTAACCTATTAAATAACGAGCTTCTGTGGAGTCATTGACAGAAATTTAATGTTGCTATTCTAAGTAGTAAAAATATTGTAATTCTATTAAAATTGTATTGTTTGAATATTATTGAAAAAACACTTACTGAAAACGTAGTAGCCTCCTGATTTTAGCATGAGGCCACTAAAATGGGTTAGAACCCAATCTGATGCCTTAGAAGCAGTGCTATTTTTTGGTAATTGGAATATCTTTGGAAACGCCGACCCCACCACCTTGAATGTGAGAATGTTGCAAGGTTTATCGCTTAATTTTGGTTGCTCTCTCTTACCCGTTAAAGTCAAACATTTGGTTATGATATTTATGAATTAGTTACAAAAAACGTTTTTACCCCAGGCCTACTAGAGTAACTGTGTAATCATAAAACAGAAAATATGGCAAACACGTTTTATTCACTTCGTGACAAGTATCAAGATCATTAAGAAAGTGAGTTGCCCTTAGAATGGTAAAATTGTTTCGTGGATAGAAAAATTTATCAATAAACAGATTAGATTTTAATATCTTGCAAACGGTTAAAAATCGACACACCCACAATATAGGATGTAGATGGATTATCTTTCCAAAGAGTTGTTTTAATTTCAAATATACGTACATGTATGTCACGATTTGCATACAGCACGGACATCTAAATCAGAGGCGCCCAACTATTTAGGGTCTCTAGACCTCTTTGACAGAAAAAAAAACTTTTTTTTAACTTCATTAGAAATACAAACACTAAAGACAGCTGTTGAGCAAAAAAAAGCTCGCGGATAATTTCTGAGACACAGCGTCAACATATAGCTCGATTGAAGTAGTTTCAATTTTCTGTGAGCTTTTAAGTAGCGCATAAAGTATTTTGGTTTTAATTTAACTCTTGATGTGAATGATTCTTGAAAATAGTCATTCAAATATAAATTAAAACATCACTTAATTAATTGATTACTTTTAATATTTGCATGGTGAGCTGACAGTAGCTTTGGGAGCGTCAATTGGACAACCCTGGTTTATACCAAAGTTGACTGCGCATCTTGAACATATTCAAGCAACTAGGAAGCTTTATGTAGTACCGATTTTTGAGTTGTGAATGCTTCCATGAGTGACTCGGTAATGCACCAGAAGGATGGCACCAAATTCAAGTTTCATCTTTGATCATAATACCATGTGTTGTATAATTATCTCTTCAAGATTCAAAATTTCAAATTCAATGTAGTCCATCCTAGAAATATTACAATTATTTTTAGTATTACCTAGTGATGAATCATCCTAATAAAACTGAGTACAAGATTTCAAATGGAGCACTTATGATCCATAGTTGTGTCTCAAATGGAAAGCACGGTCTAAATTTTAATGACAATATATTTACAGGTCTCTTAAATCTTTATAATGGAGGTAAGTGTTCAACATGAAATGCATCCCGTCTAGAGTGTATAGAAGAATTGATTTAAAGCAAATTATTTTCGGTAAATATCAGGTTTGTACATGTTTACTAACCATTGCTTAAGTTATAATTCGTCTCGTTCTATAGTTTAACTATCCTGTCATTTAAACATTTTGTCTCCATTATTTTCAGATATAAAAGCCTGAAAAGAAATGGGCTGAGAAATGACTCCCTCCTAATTACAATTTCTTCGAATAATATAAATGTGCCTTTAAAATTTAAGAGCTCTTTCCTGACATAATCATTATTTTATTAATATTGAAACATTACGAGCTATCTGACTGAATTCTTTACTCGATTTGAATTAAATATCATTATGCAAATCTATAAAGGAAACTACGAGTATGTTGAACCAAATTAAGGCAAAAACTAAACATAACTCTCAAAATATATGCACCTAACCGTATGGTTATTT
Source organism: Hetaerina titia (assembly GCA_037158775.1). Taxonomy (NCBI): domain Eukaryota; kingdom Metazoa; phylum Arthropoda; class Insecta; order Odonata; family Calopterygidae; genus Hetaerina; species Hetaerina titia. The sequence goes on along the minus strand of CM073776.1, from coordinate 35,276,501 downwards.
ATACTTCAAAGAAACAGCCTATTCTTTTAATTCGCCTGAGACATAACTATAACTCTAGTGAACCAAAGTGGCATATTCCAATGAAATTATAGCATGCATTTCATACTCATACATATCAATAATGTCAATTTAATATACCGCTAGCATAGAGGGCTGTCATATGATTAGTATTTAAAAATTCTGAAGAAGCATACATGAATGTGAGCATCTATGTTCTTCTTTCTCACCTGTGGTCCCTCAAGTGGTCCTGCCTCCGGAAAGCCTTCCCGCAGATGTCGCACGAGTAGGGCCGCTCATCCGTGTGCGTCCGCTCGTGGATCAGCAAGTTGTACGACTTGGTGAACTGCCGCTGGCAAAAGCGGCAGATGAACTGCTTCTTGGGGCGGGGCGAGGGGGCGGCGGCCACGTTCTGCGCTCCAGACACCGTCGACAGACCACCGCCTCCGGAAAGGGTCGCCGAGGAGGAAGAGTGGACCACGAGGGAGACGGGGGCCGCGTTCGACGAAGACGAGGAGAGCGACGGCGAAGGGAGGGCTGGCGCCGCGGAGGACGTCGGCGACGATGAGGACACGCTCGGTGGGGAAGGCGGGGCCCTCGACGACCGACCCAGGACCCCCTCTGCGAACACCGAGAACGGCAGCAGTCCCCCGCCTCCCGGTTCTGGCTGGTGGGCGTTCCCCACGCTCCCGGAGACACCCTTCCTCCCAAGGGCCCTCCTGGCCCCTCCGCTCGAATCTGCGGAGAGGGCCCCGCTGGCTAGTCCGCTGGCTGCCAAGAGATTGCTCTGGTACAGGGCGTTGACGAGATATGCCGCCTCGCTGGCCGCGAACATTGGCAGGGCGAGCTGCAGACCCGCACCCATGGTGAAGTTGGCGTTGGCGGCTGCCGCCGCGGTGGCTGCCGCCGTCGCCTTGTCAAGGGCCGATGGCTCGTTATTGGCATTGGACACGGAAGAATCCGTGGGTGTCCCATCAAAGTAAGAGGCTCCCTTCCCGGTGGGGTCGTTGGACAGTCGCTGGAACGTCAGGTAGGATTCGAGCGCCTGGAGATTCAGAGCGGCGACCGTTGCCGCGGCGGCCGCGGACGAGATCCCCGATGAGTCGGAACTAGTGTCGCCGGAAGAAGACGTGGGCAGTGATCCCCTCTGGTGATGTTGCTGAAGGGATTGCTGAGCCGCCAGGAGGACGGCCGCCGTGGCGCTCTGGAGGGAGCGGAGGTTATGGAGGGACCGCTGTTGGTGTTGGTGCTGGAGAAAGAGGAGGGAGGCGTCTTCGGACTCCGGCGGTCGGGAGCGCCTCAGCTCGGCGGCTATTCCCGCGGCGTCTCCCGGGAGGGCGGGTCGGCCGCCGTCCGCGAATCCGCGCCCGCCTGCCTCGAGGACGAAGTCCAGGACGTCCTCCTCTTCGTCGACCGGCTCGTCTTCCTCCTCCTCGTCTTCGTCTCGAAGGGCATTTTCGTTGTTCTCCTCGCCATCCCGAAGGCGCATCTGCGTCAGGTTGGCGCTATTGTCCAGCATGGCTGCCATTCAGACACGCAATCGGAAATACTATGCAAAATAGAATGACATTTATCTGAATAATGAAGTAGAAACACGCTACTATTATCGACTAAAAAAGAAGAGCACAATGAGAAAAAGACAGAAGCCTTGGATTACTATATGCTCATCCGTCATTTGTTAATGTTTTAAATTGACTGCAATAATATGCATATGGTTGTTTTTTTGGTGCTAATGTTCTCGAAAAGAATTGTGATACTCTTATAAAGGCTTCTGATATTATTTGACGAAAATTTCATTATTTTCGGGTCTAATCTATTTTCAACTCGAAAAAAAACAAAATGTTTCAACAGGGAGGATCTCAAGAAAATAAAGATACCACTTTTATTCTATTTTAACTACCGTGAATATAATTAAATAAGAACTGAACAAATATAAGATAACACTCTACCCAAATATCTATTTTTTGACCATTCGTTACATAATTTGAACTCTAGCCTTTTTCAATCTTAAAAAATTAGTTTAACATTTAATTAAAACAATTATACGATCATTGGTCTACATTAACACAATTAAAAGAACGGCATAACCAAAGAGTTACTATTTTCTGATGTTTGTCCCTTTATTTAAATATTTGAAAAAGCAACTGCCATAAGACACAGAGAAATCTGATATGCTCATAAAAAATCATGTATGTTATCTCAACACTTTAATTCAAATGTTCTAAAAATTATTCATTTTTCCCAACTAGATGAAAAATCAAAGTATCATATATCTCTTCCTTGATAGTATGAGTTAGTCCTGAGTCTCAATCATCTAAAAATGGTTCTTCTTCCCTTTTTTCAGTAAGATATTGAATCCAAATTTTATTTACGCAATTTAACAAACTACTCCATTCTTATATGTTATTTAACTATGCATAAAATACCTTAAATGCAGATCGAAAAATTTGAGGTAGAGAACCAACATAAAAGTCAAATGAAATTTTTAACTTTGCCATTAATTTTTAACTTTAAGCAATAGCACCGGCTTTTGAAGTTGAGATCTTTAAGAGCGTATCAAAACATTGGTATACTATATGTCAGTTTTATATTTATAATCAATCATCATGTATTCATGAATGAAAATTTCATCACCTTGAAGATGTACTAGGGAATTAATCTCACTTCTAATATATATGCCCTGATCAACGTTCGATTTTCCAACACCTAATATTTTAAAGCTGATTTTGAAAGAGTTCAACGTTAGTTTTTCTTGTGTATTTTTATAGTTGTCAACAAAATTCCCATGTCTGCTGCATTAATGATAAATATCATGCTATTTTTTTCTGAATAGGTTTTATTCCTTGATACTTCTAATTGGCTTTTAAGCTTTAACGTGTTCAATTTTAAGAACGAAGGTTCTCCTGTCCCAGGGTTGTTTCTTGGTCTCCTTACATCCTCTTCATTCCTTCACATGATCTATAAAGTCTACTTCTCCCCTTCTATTTTCTGCCTCTATTGCTACTTAACTGGCTTTTGCTAATGTTCCTTTTCCTCTGATCACATATCCAATCCAGTATGCTTCCCTCTTCCGAATAGCGGAAACAGATGGTCTAGCTTTGTTAATGCTCTGCTAGTATTGGTACCTACGTTTCCTTATTTTAAAAATAATTTTGACTTCTAATTAGTTGAATGGAATAAAAAAGTAATGCATTTTTATATGAATTCAACTTTGAGAGTTATGCGATACTTTCTTTTGCACAAGAAAAATGTTCAACTTGTTAACCTATAGTGCAGGCTTCCTATTTGTACATTTTCTTTGAAAATATACTTAATTCAGAGGAATAAACTGTAATATCTCTTTCTTCGACCGCTTTTTATAACAAGATAAAAATATTTTACAAACTCAATTGAAAGAGAGGTAAGATGTAAACATAATATGGAAACCTTTTGACTTGCCCGGGTAACACTAAGACTCTATCTGTACAAATATGAAATACGTGTTTTGCTCCACAATTGAATGTACAATGAGAAAATGTATGACCCTCAACAGAAGAGCAATAACAGATAGTTAAATGTATTCCCAACGTTGCCATTAGCGACCAAAATGATCGATTTCATTCTCACTCAAGGGCACCAAAGAGCGCTGTCGGTAAACTTTCATTTCCGGCATTTCTTATTCCACCCCGCCTGCCACGGTTACTGTACGACCTCGTTGACATCGATTCCTTTCCATCCAAATTAGCATTCCTCCTCAGATCAGCTGGAGAGGGAAAACTTTTGGCTGGGTGAACCCTAATCAAAATCTCGTAACGGACGGATTCCTGGGTCTCCCCTAATTGCCTGGTCGGAATGAGATTCCACACGTGTGGTCCTCGCCGTCCGCATAGGTTTCTCACGGCGGTGTTTGTTGGCGACAACAGGACGACGGCAACACTCGAAGGGAGGAAAAATTGTTAAAATGCTTTTTCATCCGTGAGAATCAATGTACCCTTAATTTTTAGGATGTGATAGAATGTGATGGGGTTATACATCACTGCAATAGGCTACCCTTCAATTTATTTGAACGAGATTTTTATCTGGAAATAGAAAGTTAACATAAATAACATAAATTGGAGTCATAAATGGTGGAGATTTCTGAATGGATTTTAGGAAAACTTAAAAAAAAATATTTACAATGGGGATTGAATCTATCTGGACGCACCAACGTGCTTAAACCTAAAAGTAAAAGATCGTATATACTTACGCATTCATCAATAATACTCAGGCGTATTAAATTGAGATAACTCTGAATTTCATTCAGAACTGGTTTAGTAAGCATATGCATCTGAAAATAGTTTGCATGAGAATCAATCAATTGATTTTAAATGACATCAAAGGTCACATTTAAATGACATCTCCTTTAAACAGACTGAAAAAAATTACCTATTCAATAGTTCCCAACAACAAAAATAGATTCTAATAAATAATGGATCATAGGTTGTGTTAAGTACGCATTTAGAAGAGGCTTTTTTGGTTCAATATTACGTATGTGCAAAATTGTCATTGAAAAATTTTGAAAATAAATGTAGTTCCGGGTGAGTAAAGCAATTCCTGGCATAACACCATTGTGAATTAATGAAATAAAATACTTCTTGAGATAGAACATCATAAAAAACGAAATGTGATCAAATCCATAATTGTACAACGAATACGAGTATTAATAAACAACATCTTTCAGTTGTATACTTTACAGTAAGTATGCTTCTGATATATCTCAAATGGTAAATTCATTCACAATAAAAAGTGAAACAGGAATTTTTAAAACACATAAAATAAAGAAGTAATCTACGTTGGTCCTAAACTCAAATGATCTCCGAATCAAAAGGAATTACCGTCTGAAGCGTTTCTTTGAACTCTCTGAATTGCCCCTCATCAAGTCCAAACGATCACAGCAAATATAATGAAGGCATTAAATTGCTATACACACAATTATAAATCTACCCAAAATCAAAGTATCAATACGCATCTGAATATCTTTTAAATCATCAATGATATCTTGGAACAAATTAATAAAATCGTGATTTTGATATAGAAACTCGCTGAATATTTTCTTGACCAGTTGAATGGTAAATGTTCATCAGAATATATATATACATATATATATATATATATATATATATATATATATTATTTTCGCACATAGAAATAGACATACTATAAGGAAAGGGGAAAGGAAAACACATAAAAGACCAACACAGGAAAGGTGGGAAAGGCGGTTTTGAGCAGATCACAAAAGTAAAAATATTTCCTTATCCGGGATTCTACGGTCTCTTTTCCGTATCCTCTACGTTATATTTTCCGTATCCCGGATAAGGAAATATTTTTACATTTGTGATCTGCTCAAAACCGTCTTTCCCACCTTTCCTGTGTTGGTCTTTTATGTGTTTTCCTATCCCCTTTCCTTATATGTCTATTTCTATGTGCGAAAATAATATTTGTTCGCCGTATGGCGGGATTTTCAAGTTTGAATATATATATATATATATATGTATATCAGTACATATATATATATCAGTACATATACATATATATATATAAATGTACTGTTTGTAAATTAAATGGTGTTGAAAAACGTTTAGAAATGGTTATACAACATGTATTGTTCTTACTCTTTCATATTAGTTGCAAACTATCTTGGAATTGTATTTTTTATGACCAATTTGTGATAAGATTTGAGTAATTATTACTCTAAAGCGGGAGAATGACTGAAGTTTAACTCAGTGATTCCATAGTTTAATCTCTACACCTGCACTTAATAATTTTCTATTGTTTATTTGTCACAGCTTTGTTCAAAATTTGTAATGGCTACTTTTTTTAAACTCTTTATGACAAGTTTCATGTTCTAACTCTTCCTTACAGTTTTCACACATTTCTACATATATGGCCTTTTAGCGCAAGTCAATGAATCACATATTACGTGTACTTTAAATGTACCTAATATTTTTCTCATAGCTCAGCCATATGATTTATTATATTTCTTAGTAACGCAGTCCACGTGTAACCGTCACATTTCTCACCTATTTTCCGGACATCGTTGATATCTTGCCCTGCCCTGAGTGATTATGTCTTCAAGTCATTTTGCTCACGAGACGTTAAAACATCTGCAGAAAAACGGGAACGTTTCAAAGTCATTTCTCCAAGAATGAAGTTTTCTTATTAAGGTTGAGGACTCAGACTTCAAGTGTTGATTCGATTTATGTACAGTAGTGCTTATCATCCACCGCAAGCCAAAAAAAAAAGAAAGAGAAGGAAACTTTTCTCTGGAGTGGGTGCTCACATCGTACGCATGAATATACCGTTTCAATTCAATTTGTCTTTTTTTATTTTAAGTATTTGAATACCTTTCACATAAAAATATCCCATGTATCTCTTAGCCACTCCAGCGAGGCGATGAAGTTGACCTTGAAAAAGCGCATTTGCGGGCAAAGTCGAAAGGTACAGGTTCGAATGAACGCAATGGATGAGTGATGGGGCCGTGAAATAATGAATCATAATAAAATATTTTTACGGTGCAATGCGTTCTCAGACTTAGAATCCCCACAGGGATAATTTTCATTACTAACAATATCTTAGAGTAAAAAGGTAGCAGAAAACGTATAATAGCTCGTTGAACTTCAGACACTAGATCGTTCTATAAGCGTTCAATGTACTAAAAATGTAAATTGAATGAAACCAGTGATTCTAAAGATGAATTCTGAGTTAAAATAATGTGAATGCTCCTTAAAATCATTTATGAGACCAGTGATTTAACCCTATATTCTTGATTGGGGGAAATACTAGAATGCGTTAGATTGTAGAAGCAATTTCAATGTGTTGGCAATCGAGAGGTTAATCGATTTCTCCACTTACAGATGGGGGGGGGGGGGGGGTAGTTAGGTATGAGAAAGATGAAGACAAATCCGGTGTCGGCATAAACCCTTATTAACGAAAGACTCCATAAGGCGGTCCACAGGTAAACGTCCAGTCCGGCGGACAGAGCACTTCACTGGAAATACTCGCCACCTCCAAGTATGGAACTGGGTATCCCCGAAAAATTTTGTCAACACAAGGATCCAAACCTGTTTTCCTTGGTGTGCAAAGCTAGTACAGTAGCAAAGGTACTTTCCCACATTTAAATCTTCATAATTTTATTTTTTTCACAAGGTCTCTTAGATTTTAATCAGGACACAAATAATCCCCTGGTATTTATAATGCGTAAAATCTGTCACGACAGATTCACTACAAGATTTTCTTGCTCCTTTCAAGTAAATTTGAAAATTTATTATTTTTTCTTCGGGAATAACGCCATTAAAGACAGGCAGATATTAACCGAGGTTTTTTATTACATGGTTTCGTTTATGTTTCAACTCGAACGCATTGAATATTAGAGTGGTTTAATAAAGTAATTGGGTGAACATTATGCTAAAAATTGAAAGTAAATAGCTACTTATCTGAGGGGTCCCTTTTTGTATTCAAGCCGAGGAGTAAAGAGTACTTTCTAGATTGCTCACTCCGTACTCCTCCACCAAGGATTTTGACTCGACCTCATAACTCTCCTCAATCTGACGCAGCCAACCACTATTTCATCCCTGTTAAAAGTGAAAGATTTAGAAGGGGGAGGTAACGAAAGAATGCCTATGGTCTGCGGAACAAGAGGCTTCTAAAAAAAAATACTTGGCCAAGAACTAAAGAACACGTTTCCCATTTGTCACACTGGCCATCCCGCAGCCGATGAACAAGCATTATTTTCCGTGAAATAAGACAATGGTTGAGGAATCAATCCATCTCCGCCCTGCATGCGTATCCCATGTTGCAGCATGCCCTAGGTAATACTAGGTGCGAGGTAAAGTCATACTTCAATTGCCCTGTTTTCCTTGAGCAACTGCGGTATGGTATATGGTGTGCGCCTCTGTATTACTAATTATCCTACTGGAAGGTTAAATTTTTATCGATCAAAATTCAATTTTTGAAATTTTTTGTCGAATCGGTTAAACTAATAATTGGGCTGGCAGTAAATTTTGTGAAAGTCCATCTTAATGTCATAAGATATAGATATAGATTTAATTCTAAGTAAACGTATCCCAATCTATTTATAAACATTAAACCTATTTCGATGCAGGAGACGTCTACACTTGGGTTTCCAAAGTTCCGAGCACATAGGATATACCCTAAATTAGAAATCACACTCGATTTGGCAACGTTGAGACTGCTTCAAAGTAGCAACGAATGTTAAGAGCGTGATAGCTTCTTGGAGATATGACGTAATTAATAATGTTTATTGTGAAATAGTTGATTAATAAAAAAAGTTTTAAGGCTCAAACCACGACTCTGGGAATAATATTTGTTTTAAGATATACTCATAAATACCACAGTGCTCTGAGATGACTTTATTTGAAACTAAAATTCATTAATATTTAGTTAATTATTTATTGACATCATTTTATTTATCATTTCTTTCGTCTTTACAACTAACGACCCTAAGCAGCAATCGGGTCAGAATTCGCAGGACATGCAAATGTGTTATTATCCTATTTATACCCTCTAATGAGTCCTGAATATTTTGAATTTATTCGATCCATAAATAATCTAATCATATTATTAACTGTTTTTTCACGTTCCCTTAAGAAAAATGAATTTAAGATGGTGATAATTTGTAATTCAATTTATTGCTCTAATACTAAAGAAGAAAGCTGAGTTGGAAGAAAAAATTCTTTCCTATATACTACGCAAAATATTTTCGCTAGAGGTGTGTAGGGATAGACCCGATATTATAAATACTTCATATTCTAATGTTTCAGGCTTCACTTCGTGGAAGTATTTAATATCCATACCAAAAAAAAGGAAAGAAATATTTGTACTTTTCCACAGATTTTATTAGATGGTACAACGCGTTTCACCGACTTGCGGCATCATCAGGTAGGTACCTGATGATGCCGCAAGTCGGTGAAACGCGTTGTACCATCTAATAAAATCTGTGGAAAAGTACAAATATTTCTTTCCTTTTTTTTGGTATGGATATTAAATACTTCAAATGAATACGTGTCGACCAGGTGTTTTATGGAAAATTTGGAGAACGCATAATTTGAAATTGTAAAATATTAGGAGGAGAAAATGACCCCATTATTGATTACAAGCTGAAAGAGTTAAAATATTTCATGCAATTTAGTATCTACAAGTTTATTTTCCATTAAGTAATATATATTTTACAAATTTAAATCCTAGATGATAAAGTTATTCGAAATTCATTTGTATTCTTAGAAAGTTAACCTATAATTTCATAAGAAGTGTTTTTATTAAACTTTAATACGCAGGGATTATACAATGCGCTATCTTCAAGTTTCCTCATGATTCCATTTAATCCTAGCTTCTCTTAAAAAATTCAATTTCTTAGTAATTGGTTGGCACCGTGCACCCACGTTCGTACGCATTACAAATAAATACACTTCTGATTACATGGTTTCTTAAACTATATATTTTTTGTTTCAATTAATCGAAGTCTTGTAATTGCATCGGAATAATTTCCGGTCTTAGAGCAATGCCTAATAATAAGTAAACCCCTCAGTGGAAAGTTTAACCTCTTAAAATACTCGAACTTCGGTGTGAGAGATGATGTTCTTAAAAAGATATCAAACTCCGATATTCCTCTAGTCACATAGCTGATGAAACTAGAACTATTAATGGAAATGAATAAAAAATATGTAATAATATTGCATAGTTACTCCTTTTGGCAATCCGGCTGCTAATGCTATCTTTACCTGCAATCCTTCTCGGTGTGTGCAGTAGACAACGCCCTCGCCAGCTGACCCGAAGGCCGCTGATTCTAATCCTGCCTGGGGCATGGGAGTTGTAATCTCGGGTGATGACTTTTACATATGTACTTGGAGTTAATCTTGAAATATGACCACAGGCGTCGTCGGACCACTGCATATACTCAATTGCATACTATTAATAGTTTGTCTCAAAGCCATGATGTGACTCTCGCATGGACATGAAAGCTATTTATTCATTCGGATAATTTCAAGCAGTTATTTATAAGTTAAATTTTCATCGCATGAATTTACGAAGGTATGAAACTGTCATTTCCTTTTATACGTGAAAGGTGTGAAGATGCAATTTGGAGGTAAATTGTCCTACGTAAATTGTCTCTCGTTGGTTAACACTAGAAAAATCGCCGCTGTCATAATTTCAAGGTAAAAAATTTAAAAATAATATGAAAACGGTATTTCAATTGAAGTAATATAAGGAATATCATGTATTATTATTAGAATAATCAGAAAATAAATTGGAATAAAAGGGTATATTTATGCTATGCCTATGCATAATAGCATTAACATGGTTTATATATACCGCATGTGGCATATAACATTTATAAGTAATATTTTCAGGCCAGTAATGCGCGCTTTTGAAATCATGCAATTGAGCTACATCAGAATAAATGTGTTCAATAGTATATAATAGATAACACTATTAAACTGGATTTTAAGCATAAAAAACTTTTCAAATAAATATTAAATTTTTAGCACTAAAAACAGAAAATAGTACTCCAAGAAAATACAGTTGAGGTTTTCAAAGACTACTTCCCCTAATTTAATGAATATGCATTTGAATAATGTAATTGAAGCCGGGTCTAATTGCACAGAACTTTCAAACGACCAATCTTGTACCCCATTTGCCTTCACATACACCTAATGTTAATTAAGATGAGAAAGAGTGTCATAAGAACACCGCCAGTAATGGCTACAATGCTGATAATACAGTTTAGAGCGTGTAATATAGAAATTATGTTATATATAGAGACCTACTTTAGAGACAGCTGCTATTATATGGGTTAGTAGGTGGCTATATTGTACTCCGATTTCCCCCCGAGATAAAATTCATTGGGCATTCTCTAGGGCCTAAATGATGACATTTCGTACATTAATACTTTTCTTCAATTGAATTATCCTAAAATCGTCCTATGTCCTTTGTTTACTTCTCGGTCCTTGGAAGACTACAGTTGGATGAATAACTGCAAGTAGCATAAGACCAGTCAACATATTATCATGGCTGAATAATTCATTTCATTCTATCCGCTGCGACAGGTACACGTTGCAACTGTTCAACAATTTTCTACACATATTATGTGTTTTTAAATTTATCGACTTGCATTAAGTTATTATAATCCAGATCTGTAATACCTTATTTCATATACTTAACGAATTACACGTACTAATAACGGGTTATGTGTCCGTATTTAATTCCGATAAATCTAGACGTCATTTTGCGATCGAGATAAGTTCAACTCTCTTCACTAACCATTCCATAAATTTCTAGATTAAATAAGTTTACGAGCATTCGCATGGGATGAAAAAGGAAATGCAAGCTTTGAACCAAATATATTAAATCATTTCTTTTCCAGTTCCTGAGATTTACTGCTAATATTAGGAAGCCAAAATGACGGTCATCTATTTAAAATGTACGTTCCATTATAGTAGATTCATAACTGCTGGGGGATATATACCAATCAGGAAATGTATATTTTTCGATGGTTATACAATTTACTGGCCTAGTCCCCCTATCACTAATTTTTCACGTCACAACTCATTGGAAAGTAAATATTGATAAACACCCGTTTCTACACGCATGTAGTTCAAAACTTATGAACTTTGTACAAATGCACTGAAATTTCATCTAGTAAGGATCTCGCTCTTTCGAAATCTAGCCTAAAAATGTTCATTCTTACAATGCCTCCATCCCTTCACCATGACACTTCAAGTGAATAGATCACATTATCGTATTCATCTCCATGTCAAAAACTAAAGAAATACGCAGTAGACAGGGTTAGGAAAGACGACATGCCCCGAGGGTTTGGTGGGAAAATTTAGTCGACTAAACCTCCTCGGTTTCTTTAAATAACCTCTCAGCTGTTCGTATTACTTGATCCCCTTCGTAAAAACCCACCCTCTCGGCTAAAGCAAAAACACCCAGCTAATGTTATGGAAATATTTTCAACTATCCCTCGCGTCAAACCTTTCTACATCGTTCTCTCGCTCCGGGGAAAACAATGCTCGGTCTTCAGGGAGCGAAGGTCACTCCTTGAGTACCTTCCGCATGTCTTTCAGCGTGCAACACGTTTATTGCCGCTGTCAAGGGAGAAGACGAACAGGACACAATTGGATTATCCCAGATATTCCAATTGATACTGAAACGCACAAAGAATTTATATTCGTAAAGAGAATAAAAAACTTATATTTATATAAATTTTTTATATATAATATATATATAAATTATTAGTGAATTATTAGTGAATTTTTGGCCAAAAACAATACTGTAACGATGCTTCAACCGCCATCTTCGCCCCATATGGCTCCGTGTGACCTATTCCTATTTCCAAAAATTAAGAGAACCTTGAAGGGCCGTCGTTTTTATAGCCGTAGATGACATTAAAAGCGCATCGCTGAAAGAACCAATGGCTACCTCAAAGATCGATTTAGAGAAGTGTTTCGGGGATTGGAAGAAGCGCTGGCACAAGTGCATAATCTCCAATGGGAACTACTTTGAAGGTGACAACATCAATATATAAGATTAAATAAATATTATTTTCCGAAAAATTAAAATTCTCATTATTTTTTTAACACACGTCGGATATATCCTGCGAATTTTAATGTATGTATTAAGCTCATGTCATTATCATCTTGGGCTTTCAAAATTTTCTATAGGCTCTAATGAGCTCCAGAAAACAATATTCCTTTATTTACCTTCTTCATTAATGAAGAGTGGGTTTTGGAAATGTCATAGCTTTCCAAATCACCATTTTACCTAAAGCCTACAGCTTTCTAGACAAGAGCCTTAGAAGAACGATAAGTTGAACAGTCGGTATTAATGGTCTACATTCACGTTCTAGAAAAGGGAACCGAACTCGTTTTAAATCCATATTAGGAGTCTGGAGTTAACACGGTTATTTTCAACGAAATAATTCTTTAGACTAGGAATTGATGAAACCTTTAAAATCATGCAATTTCTTTTTGATTTTTAATCAGAATTAAAAGAGATATGTTCTTTAACTTTCTGCCATTTATTTATTTCCTATCAAGATAGAGATTAAAATAATAAGGGAGGAAAAAAATCCAAACGGCCGTAATCAACAATCGCAACTCTCGTCAGACTAATTGCTGTGTAGGTTTTCAACCTCCAACACTAGGTTGACTTTCAAACTAGTGTTGGAGGTGCTTTTTTCCCTTGAGTTTGCTAAAGAGGGCCACTTTGTGGCCGAAACACGCGTGTTCGACGCACATCTTCGTATGCGCTCTTTCTTTTCAGATTCTCCCAGAAGTTGGACCCTTTTGAGTGTGTATACGTGTGCGTTTATCGAGTGCTAGTGTGTGTGAAAGGTCTGTGATCGTCCTTCATGGATAGGCACAGAGTGTGTACTTGTAGAACATCCTGGTAACGGGGTCTTCCCTACAGCCTCGTGAAGGATTACTTTTCCACCTAGAATCTTTAACGGGGTCCCATAGCCTCGTGAAGGATTCTAAACAGGATAGTGTGTTTGTGGCTGTGTGTGGTCCCTGGCGTTGATTAATATCCCGTAAACCACCACAGAGGCTATTCTTGGTTGAGAGGTTGTGTTTTGGTCTCTTTCGTGGTTCTCGCAAAAAACCTACGCAGAAATTAGTCTGACGAGAGTTGCGACTGTTGATTACGGCCGTTTGGAGTATTTCCCCAAATTATTTTAACCTGAGGCCGTAGAACTCTTGATTTATTTCCAAGATAGAAATTGATCATGGAAAGGACACTGGGGTAGAACTATTCGATACCGTTATTTAAAGACTTTTAAATGCGTCACATCTGCATTTTCCTTCACTTGATATAGTAAATATATTACCATTTGTAAGAGGACAGGGAATGGGGGTGAAACAATCTAGATACCAAATAATTCAACCAAAAGAAATGGAAATTTAACGAGAGGGAGCGTACGTTACAGTAGGTTGAAACGTAATTGTACCTTGGCAGCATTTGGGCTGAATATGGACATTAGGAAAATGAAGGAAATTGGGAAAAGAATGTAACTGGCAAAAGACTTAACTCAAGGAAGATAATTTTTTATATATAACTTGTTTTGGAGAATTTATGATTTAAAATTATTGATTTGTGAAAATATGGCGAGCGAGTAGAAAAATGTCTAATGAGGGTATGGAGAAGGATGGAAAAAAGATTTGAAAAGAGGCTGAAAACGAAGATATGACAGATACGATACCTTGAGAAGGAAATTAAATAATGGAAGATCAAAGAGGAAGAAGAATAGGATGGACGAGATGAAATGAGACAATAGATGAGAGAAGTATCTCTGAGAAATTTAGGAACGTAAATTAACCATCTAAAATACCATGAACATAATCCATTTCGGCTCTTTAGAAGTTGACAATTAGATGAAGATTCCAGCAACCATACACCCTTATAGTTAGATGATTTATGTTTATAAGCTCCACTCTATAAGTTAACTTTTTATGTGTATCCAAGTCAGAATATTGTGGATATTATATGAAATTATCGGAACGATGAATTGGACAATGAAATTTGTCTGGATTAATAATTGAATACATTAATAATTAACAGTGTTAATTAATTAATATTGTGGATGAATAAATCCCGGCGCGATTTAAAATCTAAAGATCTAAGTACTCAGGAGAGTTGACTTGTTGTGGTCATTTTGAACATAACCGAATACCGAATTTGGTCAAACTGGAAGCCAAGTCGTGCTATTGTTTCAAAATTTCCAAATTCGTTGTAATGTAGGCTAAAATATTATTCAATAACTGAAAGGATTAATGTTAAAAATATAATTTCATACTTTACCTTTAATACTTTAATTTATAATGAAAGCAAACGATAACTGAAAATTGGGATATTTTTTATAAACAGTTACTTCACTCAGGTGTCGAACACAGGTCGACTGTGAACTCATATTTTGCGGCGAGTACGACTTATGTCACAATTAAACTTCCAATTAAACTCAAAAGCCAATTCCCGTGTGCAATCTCCGCTTTATCCGAAGATATACACAGAATCGCCGTAGGAATGGCCAATATTTATCAAAATAATTACAAGAACAACGACCACTTCATGAAAAAATCGGTCAAATACGTTTAAATTTATCGATTCTCTAGTTTTGAACGTATAGACGTATTACAGTATTGAAAGTTGTCCCGAGAGTCTTCTACTGTTTTGGGGCATAAATCAGTCCACTGGGGTGGAGTTTTTCCCTGCCCTGCATTTTAGAAAACACTCAGCACAACCCAAAAATTAATAAAAATTCTGTGAAGCTTGTTCCGAATATTTTAAAACATAAACGAACTTAATAGGTTGAGGATTAGGAAAGCGATATCGAACAGGGATAATCGATAGTGCATTCAAATTAAAGGTGACCTGATACAGAGGAAACAGGTAAATCCTTCAAGTGATCCTCATTACTTGCCACTTGTTATTTCCGATCATACCACGTGGGTCAAATCCTAAAGACAGACAGAGGTGGGCAGGGCGTAAACTAATAGTCCTCACGGTAAAGGTGGTCACCCTTCTCGCGATATTAAGCACTGCCAATGCAATGAGCTTCCATCGTTTGCTAACCATAGAAACGCGTAGTCCATTGACAGCTCCCGACTATGCGTCGTTTCAAAATGGCATAAACTTCGCGAGGCACTCAACGCTTTCATAATTATTAATGCCGACTCAGCTCTCTATATACCCGGTGCGATAAAATTCGAGACGTGTCCTCCTTCAGCACAAGTCATTTCAAGGGCTGAGAGAATTCCCTTGAATTCAGACCAACCGTCTGGCTGGGAGCAGACGTTTAACTACAGGTATAGCCGTTCAACAGTTAAAAGGATATACCAATATTTAATGAACGATATTCTAACTATACATTGACATAAATAATGAACAAAGAGTTTTTTATACGTACTAGCGTAGATTGGAATGGTGAGGGTGAAGCTCTTGTGGCATCAATATCTATTTTGAATGAATTTCACTCACTGAAGGTCTATAGGTAATTTCCTTTCCTTGCACCAAATGTTCCACCAGGAATCTCTGGTACTAAGAAAACCACACAGACTTATAAGGAAGACTTATAAAAGAAAGACCAGACTTATAAGGAAGTTTCCTGTGTCGACACCTGGATTAGGAGTCGAGACTATCCAGTCAGAAGGAGAAAGCCGTACTGACAAATAAACCACTCAAAAATGCATTACATAGTAATGAATTATTTTAAATCAGCTAGAAATTCATTCAAAATTTTATGCGGAATTTATAAAAATAGCCCTATAACAATCGCCATGAAATGCACTAACTAAGAGTCTTTTTAGTTCGGTGTATTGCCACAATATTCCGCGGGCTGTGCTTGCCTAGTGGATGGATTCAATTATTAATACTCACTAATTGAATGCATGCAGGGTTTACAATTTGAAAACATGAAACATGGAGTCCATTGGTGTTACTAAATTAAGTGGAGGTGACCGATGGAGGGGGTATTTCGTAAGACGGAACGGTATTGCCATGGGACAATACAATTGAACACCCCTTCCGACGGGTTCCATGCAAGTGTATTCCACTTGAATTGCTCCGTACGTATCAACTCCAATTATGTATCGGAGTAGCACTGCAAGGTTTTGCCACCCCTTGAATTCTAACCCGAGCCCTTGGGGAGCCAGTACGCTAAACACCGAACCATCCCGATCCCATTATTAAACTGAACAACAAAGGGAAAATACCAATGATATTTTTGTTTATTTAGCACGTTATTTTAATTTCAGTTACTTCAACAGGAATGGATAACACTTTTAGTAAAAGATTTGGACGTATTTTTATTCAAGTGAGGAGTCTGTGGGAAGAGATAGCCACAGATATCACCATGCCATTCCAGACCACTTGGAAAACTCGGGATCTTAGATAAGTTTACGATCGGATTTATTCTTTCAAAACGGATTATGATGATCCTGTCAAACGCGCGGTGACAGAGGTATCCCAAAGTTCCGAGATCAATATCGAATATGAAAAGAAATGTTAACGAATCGCAAGTGTCCCTGGTTCTTTGGTCAATGATGTAAAAGTCTAAGTTAAAGTCGACGCTGGCTGACGTAATATCATGTTTTATTGCATTCCAGGGCAGTATGTTTCGAAAATAGGTTTGGTGATGCCCATGTGTATCGTTTTATAATATACAGGAGGAGTGAAGGAGTCGAATGCTTTTAAAGAAACCAGATTCACGTCTACCATCAACGTTTTATTGAAAAAGTACTTAAAAATTTTGTAACCGGTGGGAAATAATGCCTCCAATAGTCAACTGCAAGATTTGTCACATACTTGCTTTTAATGAACAATATAATAATACTTAGTCAAAGTACTTACAAAATGTTTGAAGGTCGCGGTGGGGGCGGAGTAACGCCCTCAACTGATAATCCAGAGGTCGCGGGTTCGAGCCCCACCTTGGTGGGTTTTCCTCCACCAAAAACATGGATGTTTGTGATGGCCTTTATTATAATGTTAAATATTTACGCGAAAAAATTACAATGAAATCTCGACCTCGTTCCAATTAAGTCACAAAATAAATATATAAAATCAAGTTTTATATACGAATACGCTGGCAGAGGGATGATATGAAAATTTCGCAATCCAAGAGCGTAATCAATAAAATTATTGGTTTTATTTATTACTTCTTGGAGGGTGTTCGTATTAGACAGGTTTCGTTAGTTCTTATTTTAAAAAATTACTTCCTACCTAGAAAATCATACAGTGTCTTTTGGAGAATTGCTTTAATAATCCAAAATACATATTTAAAAGGCTAATTTGCATTTACGCATTCCATCAATCTGGAAAATAAGTAAAAATCGTATTTGAATACTTCGTTCATTTTTTCATAAAATATTTGAAGTTGTAATAATATTAACTGAAAACTACAATATGCGATTGAATAAAAAGCTAATAATAAAGTAAAAGTATTAAGATCATATTTAAGAAAATGTTCGATAAAAGAATAATATGTTGTGAATGGCTCCTATGGAAAGTTTCCCGTAGGATAAACCTTTGGCCTTCAAAAAAGTTTCCGAATTTTGGAAATGGACCGTTTCATATACGACTTATCGACACCATAATTAAAACCTTACATGAAGCTTTCCTGCGTTAATTGTTTCTGTTTTCCCCTTTAAAGTTTAAGGAGAAAGTGCACGATCATTTCACCCAGCAATTTCACTCCATTGGAGATAAATTCCTTAGGAACACATTCTTCTCGAGGGCTTTCGCTCGGGATGAAAAAATAATAAATAAACGCCCGTTATCTCTCTTTCGGCACCTTGAAACACGATCCCCGAGACGTGTGACGTAAAAACACTCGGGAATCCGAGAGAAGAAAAGGTGGAAGAGAGGTGTGGGGGGGGGGCAAGAGGGGGTGGAGAGGGGGACAGAGCGGAGAGGGCGGGGGAGAAAAAAAAATAACAAACAAAAGACTATCTTTTAGCGTGTTCCCCTCCAAGTATCTCCACACTAAATCCGTAAAACTGCTTGTTGATAAAGACGTTATCCGTTCCATATTCGAATTCCTCGACTCCGCTCCCTCAGTTTTGTTTTTTTTAAACCCTTTTTTTTCTCCTCCGACCCTTCGATTAATATTTTTTTCCTACTTTCGTATGGGGTTTTCCACACAACCTCCCTTCCTCACAAAAATATCCTTGCCCGCATTCTTCTCCCAACCACTGGACCATTTCGGAGTGCTTTAGTATGTCTATTTTTTTTCTTTCATCCTCACCTCTCTTCCCTGAGCCAGAACTACAACTTTCCGGCCACCACTTCCTCCAAACAGACTTAAACCCCACACCCCCTTTGCCAACACTCTTCCCTTAATTCTCTCCCCCCCCCCCTGATTCGAACGCTTCGTAGAGCAGCCGTCCATCGGGTGTCAGATCAACATTCGTCTCCTCTTCACTCTCTCTTCCTCTCTCCGTCTCTCTTCCTCCCTCTCTCTTCCTCACACTCATATCTATCTACGTTCTTACCTTCTTCCTAGCCTTTCCGTCCGATCCGATTGGTCGATTCTCTCCCCCTTCTTCACTTCCCCCCACTTCCCCCACATCGGCCCTCACCGTTCCCTCGACTCGACCCCACGGGGGACCCACCCCTCTCCACTCTCATCCCCTCAACATCCACACCCCTTCTCCTCCCATGACCCTCCGAACCATCCCCCATCTCTCCTCTCTCTCTCTCTCTCTCTCTCGCTATCCCACTACCCTGGGGCGAGAGCACGCGCTGGTCCGTGGCCGGCACGTCCCGGACAAAAATAAAAATTATATATAAACCCACCCACACCCCCGCTCCACACGGCGCGGCCCGCCACCCCACACCACATTCTCGCCCCCAGTTTGCTCTCCAAAGGCTAGTCGGGAGAGGGAGGGGTTGGGTGTTGGGAGGAGGTTGGGTCGAGGTGGATTCACGAAAAATGCGAGGGAGGGAAAGGGGGTGGCGGCGGGATTGGGGGAGGGGGGGTCAGGGGGTGAACGAAAAAGAGAGAAGCAAGGAATACAAACATAAGGGTTTTTCTCGAAAGAGAGGGAAGGGGAAAGGAAGGTGAAAAGAAACGAGCATTTGCGCTCGTGGCAAAAAGGTTTTGTCCGGATGGTTGTTGCGTGTCGGGTTCGGGGTTTGAGGGAAGGAGAAGGAGGAGGTGTGGGATGGGAAGTGGAATCTTCCCTTTTTCTTTCGCGTTCGTGATGCTCTTTTTTTTCCTCGGGTTCTTTTTCCTCTCGTCGATGCAGGTTCGGAATGGATTCCCTTCACTCTTTTGCAAGGGTGTGAGGAAAGATTTTGGGGAAGGAAACGGCACCGTTTCGTCCGTAGAAATGACCGCATTTGCCCGTTTATCTTCTCGTTATCCATCCAAGTGGTCGCTGTTTTATTTTTCTCCTCCTTAACGCGTAGGTGCAACCCGATCACCGTCGATGTGTTTTCGTTCTACGTGAATCAATAAGTCAGCGGCATCCTCATAAATGTGATTATCGATCCTTCGGTTCGGTATCTACCGACATGGTTCCGATGGTTGTCTAATGAGTGATGAAATATGTCCAGGGTCGGGAATAAAATGCGGCGATTTGGAGATTAAAGGCATTTCACTGGAGAGTGATTCTGCATTTTTCCCTTCCTTAATATTCCACTTACCAAACTGTATTTAGAATTAAATTAAACGCTATTAATTAAGTCCGTACATTTGTACTTTATGATCACAAAGGATATATAGCATTAAGATCGCCTTGCTAGCATTGATAACTTTACCACTGAGATGTTTTTAGTGAAAACAATCAAACGTAATTCGAAGGCAAGTATGAATGTGCTGGCTACATCTTTCAAGAATGTAAACAGCTCATTTTCAACATGTATCGAAAGTATCTCAGACAGAATGGTCTATTTCAATCTATAATCTCTATGCCTGCATATCCACCTGCCTAAAAACCTGCAAACTAGAAAGCATTGCATAAATATTACAATTGATTGAGTAAAAAACTTTGCTGATTACACGAAAATTTAATACGGTACTGTTGGGTTCTTTACGCTGGCGACATCTACAGGTATTACTTTGAGTACAGATGTCACCTATGTGATGAAAGACGTTCTATCACATTGAAAATTTACCATTTAAGACATTACCTCAATATACAGTTTCACAACGTTTGTCAAAAATCATTGAATTAGCATAGCAAATATTTTTGCAAACATTTTGCAGTAGCAGTTAAAAATATTATGTATTTCAGCATAAAAATTAAGTGCCTATTTGAAGTGCATTTTTCATCAACTTTTAGTTTGAGGTTAAATGTTTTAGTAAAAATATATATAATAGTAATTTAACTCCACTTTAGTTTACATGACCCCTTCGAATTGCTTGGATGAAACATATGCGACTCGTATCTAGTTTGCGTTTGAAATAACATAAAGCCAGTTGGCACCTCCACCTCCATTGTTGGAGTTGAAAATGCAGTGAGCTCGTAAA
The DNA here is from genome assembly GCA_037158775.1 of Hetaerina titia. NCBI lineage: Eukaryota > Metazoa > Arthropoda > Insecta > Odonata > Calopterygidae > Hetaerina > Hetaerina titia. The sequence continues at coordinate 35,255,500 of CM073776.1, read as the reverse complement.
AATCTCATCTGCCACACCCAGGGAGGTTGTTTAAAAGCTTTCTCTCGCACAGTAATGACCTCAAACCTTATTTTACTCTCCATCCATATCGATGAAATGCACGGTAGACAAAACTCATAAACAACACCGCTGGAAAGCGTGGTAGAACCTTAAAAACAAATATATTTTCTCTATTCTTTCACCTCTAATCTCATAGGATTTTTTCAATTCCAAAAATCTAATACTTTTTTTATTTAATCTGATGTTACATCAACATTAATGAAATGATCACAATTTATATGGGCAAACTCCTATAAGACATGCATTTACTTCGTTACAAATTTTAATGACTGCATACGCTCGCATAGTTTAGCAGATTATATAATCTATTTTGTGTTTAAAAGATTAGAAAGGAGGCACACCCTCAAGAAAGACCTTTAAAACTGATCACAGGATGACCCTTGCTTTGACACTTCCCACAAGAATCTCATTACCCATTAAAATTTTATATGTCGAGTCTTACTTTTCTTGGCATTGTACTTCATGTGACCAGTACTTCTGCTATTAGGCATAGGTTTCATACGTATGTATACTGACCGTGAGTAGCTGTGTTACTGTTGCCACCAGTAAATTTTTAAATGTAGTTTGTTTATCGTTCTTAGTCGCATCCCCTTTTCAACTGTTTTCACTGCACTCCCAAAGCAATTAATTTAAACATAAATCTCACATCTGCAGTGTAATATGAATGACTACCATCTATTAGAATAGATATGGTCATTAATTTCCAGTTATACACTGAATTTAAAGCTTGAGACCGAATTAAGAGATCACTCAACTACTTCAATCGTAAGTAAATTTACCCTAAATACACGAAATGAACTTTATTTAAGAATAATCAAAGGGCCTCTAAAGTCTCCGATGTAAAATAATAGTCGTTCCTTCCAAAATTCGGAGTAGTAAAAAATATTGGATGATATATAAATCGATATTGGTCGGCGAATTTGCTCAGATTTAAGAGCAAGCATTAAGGTAAATTACAAGCATTATAGACACCCTATCTTTACGTCCACCAAAAATACCAGGGCAACATCAACTAGCGGGGATAAGAGAGATATGATTAAACCAGAAGATAAAGAGATAACATGCAATAACGCTTCAGATGAATTAGCGCCGCAGACTTACCCGACAATCTCCCGCGCGCGGCGTCTGACACCAGACGGGGCACTCGCCTGCGCGTTGACGGAGTTTCGTCCACGTGGTTTCGGCCTGTGGTTCAAATACGCAAATCACACACACTTCATCGACACTGATCATCCAGTCACAAACCTCAGACTTCGGGACTGAGGGCACCAGGGGAGGGCTCTGTAGCGGAGAAGCAACGATTCCGCCCGGAACAGCGTGGGAGGACGACCGGGACGCACGAAACCTTACCACGATCGGGGAGAGTGGCGGCCCTATGGCGACGCCCTCCACGCCCTCGGCGGGAAATCCTCAGCGAGGTCCCGGTGGAGCAGAGGAGAAATCCATCGGTCGGCGGGAATCCGTCCGGGGTAAGACGATGGGCGGTCCGCCCCGCCAACGGCACCGGGAGTTGCCGCCAAACCTCCTCACCGACCTTCCCTGTCGAATCAGCCCGTCCTCCGAAGACGGTCCCGCACAGAGCCCGAAGATTATTTCCCCGCGTGGGACTGACGGCCTCTCCCTCGTTTTCTTCTCGCTTTCCCTCGGACCTGACTATCTCTCTCTTTCCTCCTCTCCCTCTTGTCGTTCGTTCCTCCGCCGGCCTTACCGACGTCCCGCAGACTCCGAGCCGGCAGCTGAGGAAGACGGCCACCAGAGGGACGGGTGAGAGGCTGGCCCGGGGGACGAGAGGGGAGTAGGGTGTGAGGAGGGATGGGGAGTGGGGAGGGAGGCCACGGGTTGCGGAGGAGTGGGAGGTCGGGAGGAGCAGGAGGAGGGGAGAGGAGCGAAGGAGAAGGAGGGAGGGAAGAAAGAGAACGACGAAGCGCGCGCTGAACACCGTAAAAATAAAGTGTCTTAGGGTGGAGGGGGTGGATGGTCGGTGGATACGTGATGGGAAGGGGGAAGGTGGGAACGAGAGGGTTGTGGGAGGGGGAGTCAAGGGGGAAGACGAGGAGGGAGGGGGTCCAGGTAAAACGTTGTACAAGAAGAGGTAGATGAGTTGATACCTTATGGTATGGAGAGGGTATGGAACCAAATATCTTTTGGCACCTCTCAAAAAATAGCGATATCTATTGATGAAACAACAAAAAATCGTTTCGAACTTGTAAATTGAGATCCCATTGGCATATTACGAATTTTTTAGCCATAAGATACACTGATTCACACCACTCCGTTTGTTATGGTATTGTAAGGTACTCCATTCAGAGCTAAAATTTGGCAATGAAACGCATAAGGCGTTGACTAAACCAAAGGGAATTTCACTAATGAGCAAAGTTTCAAAATTGACGAAGTGGTGTACATACCTATTCCAATACCTATTCTAATTTTCCAATTTAAAGCCATTGAGAAAACACTCAGTTCCGTCCATGTATTAACTAATAACCGTTCAATTCACTTAGTCATTTTAAATGAGAAATAGTATATATATATATACTTATATATATATATATATATATATATATATATATATATACTATATATATCCTATATATATACTTATATATATACTATATATATACTATATATATATATATATGATTAATTATCATACTTTTACATTTACACTTTACGAAACGCAGTTAAGGAATCATAATACTAGTTTTATATCCAGGAAAGTAAAGCAAAACACCATTCCGCCTACAAATATTAAACGAGCTATAACATGGAAATTACTAATTAGGGTATAAATCCTGTCCACAATCATAAAAAAATCTTTTTATTATTAAAGTTTAAATTTTTGGTTTTTTACTTTGGTCAATCACTTTTGGTCAATCAGAAAGTTCAGATCGAGCTCCAAAACGTCAACTCAACCACAGTGCTTCTGCTTACGAGGTATTTTTTTAAAGTGATAGGTTTTTACCACAGATAACTCCACAAGTACCGGTTTAGATTGAAAGCTTTTTGCTGTTTTCTATTCCGTTTAAGATGTGGCTTTTTAAAGGAGCTAGTAGAGAAAGTCGTCGCTAACTTAAAACAATAGCCTATTAATCATCAGAATGTTGCTCTTTTTTACGAGTAATTCGTCATTTTCCGCCTAAAGAAGGATTTATCACCTTCAGGGTTTTGCGTTATATTTTTAACGAGTAACAACTCGGCGGAATTCGCCGAAAAACTAAAAGGAAAGGCTCCATGAGGTTGCATTAATCCCTTTCACCACATGATTAAACATTAAATTGAGCTCAGAATCTTATTTTTATTACTAAATCAAGCCATAAAAACAAAACTAATTTATGGTTCAACGCCAACAGAAAAATGGTACATTATTTCTCTTTTTAAAATATTTACCTTATGGATTTGAAATTATGTAAGAGTTAATGTACCGATAAAAAATGTGCTCAAATGATTTTTTTGACAAGCTACTAAAAAATCTATTAGATCTTTTTGTTAAGTTTATTTTCTAAGGAAAAAATAATTTTTAATATGCGGTTCGTAGAAATTGAGGTTTTTGTGTAATTTCTGGGTTCCAATGCAGGAAACGAGTCGTTCAAACTCTTAGAGGTTTGCAAAATCAATGAGGAAGTAAATATGTCACAGTTGAAAAGATCCAAATAAATTCCACTCTACACATTTGTATAACTTTACTCACTCACATATACTATGGAGATATATGGAAGTCTATGAATATTAATTTGTGTTTGATCCCAGAGTATTTGTATTGTATTTGTAGTAGATTATGGTGGAAGTATTCGCATTCCTTCCATTTTTAACTTTTTTTCTCATACACAACAGACTTTATGTACCCGGAGGAGTAGTTGCATCGTATCTAATTATGTGAGCTAGTAATAAACTAACTGGTCATATTGGGATTTTGCTTTGACGAAATTTGGACGTCAAAACTTTGGTAGTCTTTGCGATATTCTACATTTTTGAAGTTCCATGATTATGGGATCATTGATAATAAAACCGAGTTTTTGAAGATTTGAATCCGTTGAAAAGTTGATACTTGGTAAAAAAGAAAAGATAAAAACATTTTAGGACCAACTGCCAGTTTCCAGTGGCTGAAGGGTTAGGTGCCAAAAAGTACCATTTCACTAATATTGGTCATGCCATATTGCTCAAGTTAACAGAATTTTCTTGCTAGATAGCTTGCAACGCTGAACATTCGAAATGTGAAACATAGGCGGAATCAAATATTTTTCCTATAGATTTAATTTGAAAATTCTCATACCGGTAAAAGTGGAACGCGGTATAAAATAGAAGTGGTTTATGGTCTCAAATAATTTTTTAAGCACTAAAACCCCCAGGTCCTAACCAGAAAACGTGAAACAAATTGCCTAAAAATTTATTTTCACCTTTCATGTATTAATAATACCACCATTTTATCATTAATACAAAAATGCTCTGCAGAAGACCTGTTTGCGCTCTTGACTTCAGCTTTTCAGAGGAAAAGAAAGTGATCATGCTACCTAAAGATCTGTTCATACCTCACAGGTCCCGCCTTAAGCAGATTACTCCTTTGATATTTTCATTATAGAATGGAAATTCTTTATCCGTACAGCTTTTTGCCGGGAATAGCGGTAGGAAGGATTACTTGCCGCAACTCTGACGAACAACTTATTTTCCCCTATTAACCTTTTCCATTACCTTTCTCTGTTTGCCCATCTGTGTAAGTACATGAGTGTTTCTCCTGACGGCCGGTTCCTCTCATCATCATCAGCCGTAATCAATCGTAAGATTGATTTCCTCAAACTCCCCATTCCATTCACCTCGCAGTTAGCCTCTTCATTTCTCCGCAACTCCTTACCTCAAATCTCTGTCATTATCCGCTTCATGTACGCACTCTCGACTCATGGCCTTCCTCTGCGCTTATTTTCATCAATTTTCCCTCCCATAATTGTCTACATGGGCCTATTGTGACGGAAGATATGACCAATGAATACGTTCCTTACTCTCTGCGGAGTTCCCGGTAAACTTTATTTTTTCCACACACGCATAAAAAAGTACAGGAAAGGTTTGGAAAGGGCGACAGATGAGAGTACTACGGGTGGGGTGAGGGTGGGATGAGAGTGGGTGTGAGGGTGAGAGTAGGAGAAGGGATAGGCGAGTTGTTGGGTGAGGCTCGGGACGGGGAGAGGGTGAAGTGAAGTATGGCAAGAGAGGGGGAGGGATCACCAATGAGAGCAGATGTCGCGATAAAGTCCTGATTAGGCCAAGTTTGGACCACAGGGTCGACCACGGATCCGTCAGCATCACATTAGCGCACCAAAGTCACGATTAGTACCGGTTTGGACCACTCTAGCCGCTAGATCAATTTATGGGATTTATTCAAACGTCACTCGGGCCGTTTAACAAAATAGCCTTATCCTTCGGCTCGCAGTCCTGAGAACTAAAGTTGAGTTAATTTATCAAGCCGGGCGTGGATCCGATTCTGTGAGCGCCGGACATCAGATGACGAATATCCGAGGCCGCCTCCGGCATCGAACAGCTTCGTGAACGCCATCTAAGACTAAAAGTCTTTGAGGCTTATCGGGCGTTAATTTTTACATCGGTCGGACAAAACATTTTTAAGATTAGCGCGAAATGAATTGGTGTCCATGAGACGTCTTGTGCCACGGTCCGAAATTGAATACCCATGGGAGACTGAGCATAACGCCATTAGTTTGGGATGGATTTACGCATGCTCGCTCATGCGAACGATTTGATTGCTTGAGGCGAAAAAGCCATTATACGGATATATATGCGCCGGCATAGTCCGGACGAGGAAACGCGTAGTATGACTTTCAGTAAACTGAAGTTCTTTAGTTTCCATGAACTTTCATTAATCATAGGCAGTATCTAGTAGCTTGTACTATTTCCGTTCCTATAGGATTTACCTAAAGGGCGAATCATATAATTAACTTTTCCTTTGAAGATAAAAACCAAACATCTATATTTTATGATTAACTTTAATGTTGGAATCTTGAACGGAAATATATGGATGGAAACTTGAAAAATAAAGGGCAAAAAATTTTTAATCCGTTAGATTGTTAGATGTGCATATTTTTTAAGGGTTAAAGGGCACAGTAGGAGTGTGTGAGCTATGATTTCTCTGGCACGAGTATTCACCAAAAGGCCACATTCATGATGTACCAAAAACATTCTGTCAAATGTATTCAAATTTTACTAGTTTAGATTATTAAAATTGTGTTGAAGCACGAATGAAGCAAATGTTCATTTACCCAACACTATTCTTATCCAGACATCCCTATTAATATGCATGTTTTTCTTCAATGGATTTACTGTCCAATTACGTAAACTGCTCCACCTTCTCTAGTTTATTGCTTTTTAATTTATTGTTGAACTTACAGTGTTACTTCTCGAAAATCTTATCCTTTTGGTTTTTTGTAGTTTATTTTCAATCCAGATTTCTCGCACCATTTCCGCAAAATACTCAGCAATAACTTCAACCCCTCTGCTATCTGAATATGGCTATATCATCAAAAAATTTGACTGACTTGATCAATTTGCCGCCCACTTTGATCCACAACTCTAGCTCTCTCCCTGCAAAATTCGTAAGGTTAGGCTACAGACTCAGGTCATTTGGCAATAAAAATTGATGACGTCTTTTGTTTTGTCTAAACCACCATGCAATTACAGATAATAAAAATTCATCTCATCGCCGTTGACCTTTCTTAGCCATCGTCATCGACTCGTGGGCGACGCGTAGAATAATATAATCCTGAAGAAAGACAATTTTAGGGTAAAATAGAAGAAAATAGACCTATTGGAGGAATGAACCCTTAAGGAAATGAAAAGAAAATGTCATTATTGGTCTCAAAGAATTAAGGTGGTATTAGGAGAATTGAATGTGGGGAATAGTGTAAGACCAGTAATAGTAAATGTAAAGTGTAAAGTAAAAGGAAAGTGTAATAGTAAGAAGTTGATAATCAGTAACGATATGACACTGTGGTATTATGAGTTTGGAGTCAACAGTGTTCAAACTAAAAAACCTAAGGGTTATTTTTATTAGTATTATTACTATTAGTTGACGGTTTAGGGTGGGCTTTTATAGATCCAAGTATTATATACTGCTGCAATCCTAACGTGACACTCAATGGCGGTAAACCCTATGCTGAAATGAATCATTCTTCGACCCAATTTACTTTATATCTCCATTCATTCGATTCAAAATTCTTACACGTTTGCTCCCTCAACATTGCCCACTTTCAACATAGACTTCAGAATTAAATTTGCTTTCAGTGTCCCTTGTATTCATTGGTTCTACCTTTATCAAATTTCTCCAGACCCAGAGGCGTCAGACGGAATAGAACCCGGGTCCTCAGGTCAATAGCGCAGTGTTCTACCCACTATACTACCCAAGCAATACTGCACACATGAGTATTTAGATATATTGTACATATTGGAGTGCTAGTTGTAGAACTCGAATGCGTGAATGAAAAGGTGTACCAAATACTGGATGTCGTGAAAAATCACGAGATTCCATAATTATAGATTTCTGATAATAAGATTGACTAGATGTTCAGAGCGGATTTCCTCATTTAGATCGCCATCCACAAAATTAATTACAGTGTGTTGATATTAAAAATTAATGAACAAGTGTTCTTTTAAATAGTGTCAAAATGATATTTTAAATCTGCATGAAAATTTGAAAATTCAATCCAGTAATACACCGCACTCGGTGTGTTTCTTGTAATTTTCTGAGATGACTCTGAAGCTATAACTACCTCCGTTTTTTATCGATTTTAACATTTTTAAAAATTTGTACTGTTGTCATACTTATTTCAGTACACAGTTATTACCAATGTGAGGCCTCATTACCTACGCACTACTTTATTATTCGTCTTTCAGTAACTACCGTTCAAACAAAAGAAGTTTTCACGATGATTTCTACTAGCCCTCTCTTATAAACATGTACTAAAAATCATGGAATGTAACTGAAATTAATCTTTGGAACACCCACCCTCTCCAGTAACATAAGACAAACGACGAACGGGAAGAGCTCAAAAATGCATGTTTATATGTGCATTAGCCTATTTTTTTTAAATTTAGCTACCTATAATAATGTATTTTAACTCTATTCTTTATAAAAACATATTGGCATAATAATATTTTCATCTTAATGTTATTAAAAATATTTTTCAACACATATTATGCATATTTTCCATAATATATTTTCTTCACTTTGACGAAACTTGGTTTTTTTATCGTTAAGTACTCCATGGTTCTCAGGTAGCTCCACTACAGAAAATAATTCATCTACCTGGGCAGCAGCATAACATGGGATGGTAGACGTTCGACCGACATCAAACGAAGATTAGCCCAAGCTAAGAACGAATTCATGAGAAAGAGACTTTCGTTTGGAGCATAGCCCTCAATGAATGAGAGATTTGTAACATTGTAAAAGTGGACCAGCGAAGAATAGAAGCCTTTGAAACATGGTGCTGGAGGAGAATGCTGAAGATTAAATGGACAGACAAAGTAAAGAACGAGGACGTATATAGAAGAGCAGAAGAGGATAGGACCATATGGAGAACTCTACGGCAAAGAAGAAATACCTGTAGATGGATTGGACACACATTGAGGCACAACGGATTAATTAGAAATATAATAGAAGGAAAAATAGAAGAGAAGATCACACGAGGGAGACCAAGAGACATGTACATAGGACAAATTAAGAAGGACGTAAAACAGAGAATGTATCAAGGATTGAGGGAAATGATATGAAATAGAGTAGAATGAAGGGCTGCAATAAACCAATCGTAGGTTTGAAATACTGATGATGATACCAAAATAAGGAAAAATGTTTAGATAATAATTTTTCATAAATCAATTATACAATTGTGTAAAGCCCGGAGTCAAACCTTTAAGTGTTGTTCTTTCAATTTCAAACGTTGAAGTAGAGACAGCTGATGAGTATCGCCATTGTTACTCTCATCGCTATATAACCATTGTTACGTCATTTACCAATTAAAGGTATGCTTTGAACGATCCCTAAAATATAACTTCATGCATTTCCTATGTATTTAACAAGTATTTCACATGCATGCTGCCTATATATTTGCCCTCACTTAAAGATACGAGTATACCCCTTCTCCTCCACGGTACTCTATAATGACATTCAGTACAAATCTCAATAAGTAATCTGAGAAAATCCCAAAATTTTATAAACCTTTCTTCTCCTATTTAAAATCAAGACGAAGCCTTAGTCCCTTCATTTTGAAATACAAGAATCTTCTCAGGACGGAACCTTATTTTCCCCTTGAAATAATAGTGGGAAATCTCCTACAGCCGTAAAACCGCTTTAGTAGGCTTCTCAATTCAACTCTATAGTTAAACGCCATGAGCTCTCTCGTCGTTCTTAATTATAGTTCTTACGCTGGCGCTCATAATACGACTGGCACCTGAAACCCGACTCTATCACCAAGCATACCGGAAGACATCGTCACATTCTCCGTCTTAATTATCCTCGATAACATATGGAAAATTCATTTTACTTTATTTATTTTAAAACATTATTCACATACAGCAGTAGCGCCAATTTATAGTGAAAAATATAGCAAAACATAAAAGAGGACAAAAAGACAATAAAAGTATAACAATAACAACGAGAACCAAGCATTGACCGGGGAAAAATTAAATTTGTTGAAAGATGGGATAAAGCTTGGGTGGTGAAATTGTTGGATGATAAATAAAAAGGATCGATAGAGTAAGGGAGTGAATTTAGAAGGGGAGAGAGGCGAAATAAAGGTGAGCGCTTAGTTAGAGATGCCCTTGGAATAAGGAGATAGAGTAGGGAGTGGGTGCGGGTGGATCGAGTTGGTATCCTGAAGTTGAAGCGAGGGAGAGCAGCAGCAGCAATCAATTGTCGAGCTCAGGGAGTTGTGGAGGTATAATGACGTGGAGTATAAATCAGCTTTAAATCTGTTGTTTTGGGGGATAGAAATAAAGAAGACACAACATCATTTGAGGACATATTGCGGAAATATGGGAATTGGTGTGTGAGTATTTTGGCAAAGAGATGAGAGATGCAGTTGAGGAATTTTAGATTAGTTGGTGAGCTTAGGTGAGGTGGACCAAATTGGGGAGTAATATGATATTATTGGAAGGAAAACGGTTGAGAAGTACGAATTGAATGCCATTGGATCTTTATTTTCTGTGAAGTGGTACGTACCTTAATCGAAATATTCGCGTAGTGTGAACTTTTTCTCCCCATAGGACGATTCTCAGTGAAGAGAACAAAAGCATCAGGGTTTTAAATTGGGTCTTGCAGCATGGAAGCGGAAGTAGCGACCGGGATTCGAATTGAAGAGGGCACCAACTGGCTTTCCACTTTAAGGGTCCGGGGTCAATACCCTGCAGTGATTGATACGAACCCATTGGTTTTTTCGACACCTATCTAGATGGCGTGTCTTTATGCATCACAAGACTGAAATTTTATAAATCTCTATCACAAGCGATGTACAAATTTCTGAACCCTCCACAGGCCTCTTTCAAGTTAGAGGTGATATTTCAAATATTGAGCCCTCTTTCAAGGACTTCCACTCCGAATACTTAATATTGTGTTAGTTTTTCAGGAGGGTTACCTAGCCTTTTTGGAATCCTACTCTTTGGAAGTCCTGGTAAACCCGGTAAACGAAGAGTCTACTGTGCTGAAAAATATGGGGTCATGAAGTAATTGCGGGACATTTGCATACTACTATTAGTAAAGTGTGATTAGTAAACCCGCATGTCAGTGTTTACTTACAAATCACTTACATGCGTGATTGTCCCAAGTGCAACAAGTTGTTTAACATCCCCATGACTACCTAGGTTACCAAATGGAATCAACAAATGATATTCAAGTTAATATTAGAAAAATATGGAGTGTGATATACGGGTGAAAAGATTACAAAAAGTGGTGCCTTGTAAACAAAAAAATGCCGAGACCGTAAACTTGAGTTTACGGTCTCGGTATTTTTTTTAAACATTGATTCACGACCGTAGCTACGTTCCCTGTATATTTAAAAAGTGGTGTCTTGTTTAATCTATTGTAACAGGTTTCGTTGGTTGAAATGAGGAATACGATTTATGATAATCAGTATTTTTTCTTTTAACTGAAATATAATAGGCACAATGAAGAATAGTTTGTTGGTCAGGTTAAGTGTTTGATGGATTCAAAGGACTAAGTATTACAACAACACTTAGCGTCGCTTAGCAAAATACTAAAACCAGTGACATTCTGTATTGTAATAAATCATTCCGAAACTCTATATATTTCTCGCCTGCCTGTAATTCGTCCAGCGTACCTACTCCTTTCCTGGATACTCCTCAGTTATTCAGCATTCTATCAACCTCCCCCATTCCGCTAAATATACCCCGAATGAAATTTTTCCTGGCTTAGTTGAATTCCTCCTAACCAACTTCTCTCCTTTTTTATCATGCCTATTAGTTTTATTTCGGTTCATTTCAATTTCTTCGTCCTTCAGCACAATTGCATCTCCAAAAACCTCCACTCTACTTTCATACTCTTGCCTCAAACACCACGTTTCCGAGTTGTACAATATTACGCTTCATATTAACGTTCGTAATACCTGAGAGGAGGAGGGGTCGGAAAAATTGGTGGAGGAGTTGTAGAGAGAGGGATGGGGGAGGAACGGAACTGAGGGGGGTTGAATTTGCTCGGTGGGCTGGGGTGGAGGGGAGAAAATACGCAAACTGCCCTCTCATCGAGTGGTGCGGACTCTCCCAGCGCCTCGTGCGGCCAAGCGTGGAAACGCGAGTTTTTGGAGGAGGGAAAGGGTGAAGATGCGGTGGTGGATGAGGAGGTGAGAGGGGGAAGAGACTTGGGGGAAAGATTTGCGAGGAGGTTCGTTCGGGGGGGAGGTGGAGAGCGGGTGGCGGGGGAGGGATGGCGATTTCCACGGCTCCATAATCCGCCCATCTCCCGCGATGCCGCGTTAAGATCGAGGCGTCGATATTGGTTGCCGCGCACAATACCCACACAAGGGCCTTCCATCAACCGACCCACTGAAATCTTACCGGACTGACCATCGCCGTGGGGTGAAATAAAAAGACTGAGGAATACCTTCTTCTTTCCCCGCAGACCGAGTCGAAGACAAAAAGTTTAGCAAAACGGACATGATGGATTGGATCGGTGTTCTGGCTAATATACCGTCTTCCCACGCCAAGGATCTGGATTCGAACTCCTAAGGTGGAAGATTAATTTTTGACTTGTTCTACCACCACACCCACCTCGGTGCACTTAAATCCACTCTTCCCTGACATGTACTAAAGGGAAGCATGGCAGAGCTGTTGAAGCATGAACAATGGAATGGAGGAATGAGGAAAGGATATACCGAGAAAACAGCGAATATATATCAATATTAAAAGGAAAATATATTAAGTGTATTCAATTCTAGATCGCTTATCTTCCTAATGATATGAGTTAGTACTTTTCGGTACTTCTATACTTTTTAACTATTTAATTGAAAATGGCTTGCGAATGTCTGAAAAAAATCATTCAAAATATTTATTTTAGGAAAGTCAAAACGCTAACTCTTCTTTTTATTTTACCCTTAATATTTTGACAAAATGATTTGACACTCAAGAAGATGGAGCACTCGTATAAGGACCACGAGTCAAGATCAATATCCCTTGAAACCTCTATTGTGGCTCAGACACATTGATTACATTTATCTTCTCTGGCCGCATAGAACTGATTCCCTAAAAACTTTCATTTTTGAGCTTTGGTTCCTTCAATTCTACTGTTTCCTTCTCCAAAATCACCTTCCTATATGTAGATGTATTATTAATTAACAAACAATTCGACACTTCTGTAAATATGAAACCGACCAACAAACAACAATGCATTCTAACAGTTGCCACCCATATCACATCAAGCGCTCCATTCCTTATTTCCTTTCCATAAGAGGACGCAGAAACTGCAATCGCCCCGACTCCCCTGATAAATTGCTTTCAAATTTACACCATTCCCTGCTCCAGCGAGGTTATCCTGAATCCCTCCTCAACAAAAGAATCCGAATACCTGATTATACTCCCAAACCTTCCTCCATCGTAGCAACCCACTCTCTTTCAATTTGTACCTCATGCTTCCCTGGTCTAGTGTCTCCAAGATCCTAAAAACCGTATCTTCAAAAAGCAGTAATTCAACTACTAACCTTTTTTTCCAAATATTCCTCCGTTGTTTTCAAACGTAAAATTCTCAGATTTTCTCAAATTAACCAATCCAAAGTCCTTGCCCCGTCTCAAAACCACTCCCATGCCCCGCAATAAACCTATATGCAAAATATGTCCAATTTACAAAAACCGAATCCCATCCTTCTCCCATTCGCTTTTTAACACTCTCCTACCAATTCCCCACTCTTCATATACTTCCAGTAATGTAGTTCACATTCTGAAGTGCCAACTGTGTCCTGCCTTTTTTATTGGACAGCGTGCCACACTCCTAAATATTAGAATTAATATCCATCGGCCCTCATAAAATAATTCTTTCCTGATTTAGATGCTTCAAATCCGAAAACATGCCTCCGAAAAAACGCTCCCTTTGATAAATGCTACAGTGTATCCCTTTTAGTATCCCTCCCACCCTCTGACCCTCCACTCAAACTCAAAACAATAGAGTAGGTGTTTATCTGTCCAGGTAATAATAATAAATATTAATTACCCAAATCTCACATATTTTCACCCCCCTCCGTTCCCAAAACCTTCCATATTATTCCCACACATCTAAATATTCTTAATAAATTTTCTATCTCTTAAGGAAGATGAAACAAAATAACGCCGTGGAGGTAAACAACATTCCTGTGGAACTGTTGAAATGTTTAGGAAAATGTGGGAAGGAGAGTCTTTATGGACTGATTCGTAGTATCTATGAGGAAGGAATCTGGCCGGAAGATTTTGTGAGATCGGTGTTAGTTCCTATTCCGAAAAAGGTAAAGGCTACATCATGTGAGGATTACAGAACAATAAGTTTGATATCCCACGCTGCTAAAGTTATTCTCAGGATCATCAACAAAAGGATAGAGAGTAAGGCAAATGATTACTTAGATGATGATCAGTTTGGGTTTAGGAAGGGGAGAGGTACGCATGATGCCATTGCAGTAATGAGATCACTAATTGAGAGGAATATAGAATACAATCAGGGCATATTTGCCTGTTTCGTAGATTTCGAAAAAGCATTTGATTGAGTGCATTGGGAAAAACTAAGGAGTATATTGCAGCCAATAGGAATAGATTGGAGAGACTGGACTGGAGGCTATACCGCAACCTTTGCATGTCTCAGACTGCTCAGGTGCGAGTGGGTAACGGAGAGCCCGGACGGGCAGTGTTAGAAAGAGGGATAAGGCAGGGTTGTCCCTTATCACCAGTGCTATTCAACGTATATGTGGAGGAAATGATTAAAGAGGCATAGGAAGAACTGGAGGTAGGGATGACAGTCGGAGGGGAATTCGTAAAATCAGTTAGGTTTGCTGATGACCAAGCATTAGTTGCTCAGTCAGCCAAGGAATTGCAAGCATTGCTGAGTGAATTGAAAATTCAGTGTGATATATATGGAATGAGAATCAATATTAATTAAACAAAGGTTTTTGCGACTTTTCAGAAAGAAAAAGGTTAAGCTTAACATTAAAAGAGGAGGGCAGAAACTATAGCGGGAAGAACAGTTAAAGTACCTCGGAAGGTCTATGGACCAACACGCCCAAAGTTGTAGGGACCTAAGAAGAATTGCGCTAGGTAAAGAGGCTTTCACAAGAAGGAGGAAGTTGATGACAGGAACGTTGAGAAAGGATGTTAAGAAAAGACTCGTAAAAACTTTGATCTGGATCGTAGTTATGTCCCGAGCGGAAACGTGGTCACTGAAGCATGAGGATAGACGTAGATTGGAGGGTTTTAAAATTTGGGTGTGGAGAAGGTGAAATGGACCGAGAGGAAAACATTTGAGGAAGTACTAGAGATGGTGGGCGAGGAGAGGGGTTTGTTGGGAGAAATCCTAAGGAGACAGGAAAAATGGATGAAGGACGTATTGGTCGGCAGTGGGATGTTGAAGACTGTAATAGAGGGAGAATTTTAAGTGTAGAAGTATTACCGATGATGTAGAAGCACTCTCGAGGGCTATATATATTTGGGCGACGGCACAATATAACACAAAAATAGATAACACGTAAAAGGACACTAACATTTTAGAAAGTAATTGCTTTCGGCCTTCAAGGGGTATGACTCTATATATGTACTACAGGGAAGGGGAGGAAAAATAATAAAATTTGGAAAACTTATACAGTGTTCTCATTACAGGAAGATTAATATCCACACTGGGAGCCTGCAACCGTCAGATAAAAAAGTTAAGTATTGATTATGAGGGTGGAAGATTTTAACTCTCTGCAATAGGATTATTATTCATGAAAGATATCTACTATAATGGTGCTGATTTTTTAAATTAATTCCATATCAATTGTACCGACTTGTATGGAGAAACTTTATTGAATTTTTCCCTCGCCGTTTAAAATTTTCCACCAACCTGGTAGTCTCCCTTGAAGTTGAATATCACGCATAAATGCCCCAATGACATTTAAACATAGAGAAAATAAAAAAAATAACACCCTTTCCGCTGAACCACCTCTGTCATACGAGTCTGAGAAAGCTGTCTCCAGCGCTAACACGATTCTGCCTTCTTGTTAGGCCCCAGTCATCAACTACTAGTTGAGTGCCATATTCTCCTTCACCATTCCCATATCCTTTTGAAAACCTGTACCGGATTGGCAGATCAGCGCTTGACTATGGCAGAGAGTTTTATCCGGCACACAAATACATATAAGGAAGAGGCAAGGGCAGGCTAATAATAAAAAGCCACTGGTAGCCCGTTTGGAACGAATCAAAAAGGGTCGAAAGGACTTTCAATTTCATTCTTGGTTGTCACTCCTTCATACATGCGGACCAGATTACTTCGTGCTCATCCGTTTTCATGGCCACGGCTGACCATGCCCTATTGGAGTCGCTTATCCTCCGAAATTTCTTTCCCCCTCCTCCTTCTCTTTTTAACTTCGTCTCTTTGACCCACTCCACTAGGCCTTCCACTTTTCCAAAGTCCCCTTTATTATCGTCCCGTCCCCTCTTTCTACCTCCGCGGCCTTCGTTCTCAACTTTCCACTTTCCTAGTTGGTCCGTTTCGTTTATACTTCGCCTCCCAAAATATCTGTGGAATTCCAATTTCCTCATATGTTTGGGTGAATGAAATATCAGGTCCCTACGATTGACATTGGATATCAATAAGGAGGCAATTTCAAATCCGAGTTAGAATGAAATGCTCTTGTTTGGCGTTCTTATTGAAACTAACCCTAAGAACACCCACGAAGAGAAGTTTCTTGATATTTTTGCCGTTAATGTGCTGAATATTGACTGCATTTTTAACGTTGTCATCACAAAAAACCATTTATTTATCAAATTTTTGGGGATGGTGAGAACTTCTTTTCGTTTTCACCATCCCCAAAAATTCGATTCGTTCTTCGATAATATTTTCGTTGCAGAAAAAATATATTTATTAAATATTATTTATTTATTTAGATATTTTCAAACTAACGAAAATTCAACATTTAGTACAGCTTATTCCTCTACTGATTTACGGTACAGCGTTTTATTTGTATTTCAGGTTGGTTTTATCATACTTTATATAATATTTTACGCTGTTCAGTATATCTCAGTGTAGACGAATCCTCTGCGTGTATGTAATTAGAACCAACCATTAAACAAACAATTCAAACTCATCCTGATAAGAGTTCTCAATCAGTTTGTAATTGGTTTTCAATGCCTGTGTGTAATGGTACTCATGTAATCTCAACTCTTTTTTTCCCTAAGTCATAGTCTCACTCGATTTAACTGCTATTGGATTAAGTTTTCACGTGGTCAATTATTTGTTACTTAAAATACTGTTTCCGACTTGCCTTTTACGTTAGAAATACGATATGTAACTAATTATTTTACTGAATTAAATAAAAAATAACGAAGAAATGACAAAAACTTGAAATTGTCTTACCAGTAAAATGTAAAGATAATTCAACTTATGAAACAACACGGGCACATAACATTGTTTTGTAGAAAAATAACTCTTAAAAAATATTATGAAACCATTGAATTTTGTGAAGGCCATTTTTGGAAACAAATTCAAAGAAATCGGTACAGTTAAATTCTTTCCGAGACCATTTACATCTATTATAACCCATATGGTATGTATAGTTTATGTCTTTAGTATTCCCCCGTTATGGCAAAATGAAAACATAATCTTTTATCTAAGCTTTGGGAGCACAATATGTCGATCAAAATTAACTTTTCCGTCGTTTTATTAAAGAAATTTCAATAGCAATCATATTTTAAGAATACTCCTAAAATAATAAAATAATTTTGTTTTTTACATGAAGTAACTTTGTATTAGGTCTCTGGGCTTGTTATTCAGAAACACAACCAATGAACAGCAAATAATTCATGGCTGATCTATAAAAGAAGGGCTTTCACAGTAACTGGTGAGAGATCCTAAGGCCACTTATATCCTAAAAACTAAACTTTAATTTTAATTATCAAATAATTGGTGCATATGCAATATTTTCAGCATTCAAACCAAAAGTGTGTCACAAGCCGATAACCATTCAGCAAGAAAGTTATCACAACTATGCCTTAGTCCAGTTATAATATGAGAATAAACAGCAAAAGGCCAAAATTTAAAATAGCACACAATGAGAGTACTGCCTTCTCTTGGTTCTTTTTGTGTTACAAACTCACTACTTGTAAGTCAATGTCCAATTCTACATGCCATCGTCATTAACAAATACTTACATATACAAGTATCACAAAAAAGGAAAATCTCTGCATGAAAACTTCGTAGAGGAGTTTGGCATGAAGTTGAATATAAACCTTAAAGTTTATACTCAAATGATCACCGTGAGCAAAGTTAATTCAATCATCATAAATGGTATCGGAGACCAAAATAAGCCACTGGTCAATGTTAACCCACTATTTTCTATATTTGCTTTGGATAACTATGAATGGCGATACTTAATTCTACTGAATGCGTCCACTGAAATACACTGATAGACTTACTTCCAGCGAGAGAAATTATCTGCTAAAGAAACCGAAATCAAATTTAAGGACATTAGCAAAAAGCGATCGCAATCGGACTGCGTGCCAATCTATGGTTGGGTGAATTTATTTCAAATGATAGAGTCCTACAAAAATGTAATGAATCAACAACTGGAAAAGTACATAAATGCGTCTCAAATAAGCTAAAAGGTAAAGAGTTGACGTTATATGAATTGACAAAAAAATTATGATACAAGTTCATGGGAAACAGATAATTCAATGACTGTAACAATGAAATGTGGAAGATGGGAAATGATGAAATGGTTCACCAAATAAATTCACCACATGATCAAGTCAATGGAAATATACGAAGAAAATTGTGGTGAAAAAATTCACCAGAGGCCATTCTGAGGTTTCATTTGACCAAAAAATGGCCCCTTTCAATGGCGTTTGTTCGAAGGATGTTACAAATGCTGGGATTGATATCTAAACCGAGATGCATAACATCATCTGTGAGACATGCGATACTGCATAAAGTGTTCAGGAGGGTGCACTAACAAAAGAACTTAGTAACCCTGCCTATTCCTCAAAAGAAGAATGTGACAATTTTATTCTATTAAGTCTACGGCACATGCTCCAAAGATATTAACAAAATTTATTTAAAAATGGAAATACAAATTTGGAAAACTTCAACATGAAACTCTATTTTGGATTTATATATAGTAGACGTACTTGATAAGTTAATTTACTTTTGGGGTATTTTATTTTTTTTCCCAGACTATACGGTAGAGAATAAAAAAGACGTCATTAAATGGAAATACAGCAAGTTAATTCCTCAATGTCTATTCTACTTCGTTTCGCATTGGAAAAGGGACATTTAATACATATTTCTTAGTGACCTTAATCCTATATAATACATCATTACAATTACATTATTTTCTCAACTCGGTAGTGATGAATTGGGTACAAAGAAAGGAAATAGGCTAGGGCCTGTATGTTCGCTATTTATGTTCGCCATTTAAAGAATGAAAGCAATGCATTTAGAGATGAAATAAAATGATGCATAAGTGTGTGAAACCGTAAGATATAACTGTAATTTAAGTATAATGAGAAAAATATGAAGGGGATGCTATTAATTGTTGAGAATATCATTAAAATGTAGATATAACCAGAATATAATTTTAACTGCAGGAAATAAAACGTTAAAATTGAAACAGTTTTTTCAATTAGAGGAAGAATCAAATATGCGTAATTAAGGTGGTCTATTTGTAGGATAATAAAGCGTTTTGAAATATAAATAATTTACTCACAATTTAACATGAAAGCTTTGATATTGGAGGAAACATTACCAATCTTGAGTATACTCTTGTAGCCCATGTAACGGATGCTGAGTAGGTTTCGGTAGCAAAAAGCAAATGGAAATGATTTAAAGGGTTGTAAAATGATGACACAGAGAGCTAAAGGAGAAATACCTCAATTTGGTGTGCAAGGAGGTAGTCTATTGAAAAATGTGTAAAGAATAGGGTTTAAACTATCTCACAAATTATTAGACACACTTATGTGATGCATACCGTGGTCGAAGAAAGAGTTGAATGTGAAGGAGAACAGACATATACACTGTTTTGGATGTATTAATAAGATAGTTATTTAAAGTGAAACAATATCACTCGAAGAAGCAAGGTGATCTGAAGAATATAGTTTTAATCCAACCCAAGGCATTATGACCAGTGCCTATATGTACCTTGCCTAATGCACTATTGTGTAGAGTATTATCGTTTAGTGTTGCGTTAAACGAGGCTTATAATATAGAATTAGTCCAGCTCTATATCCATCCGGTTTACTTTAACCGGTAGACCATAAATAATAATAATAAATAATCATTGACTAATAAATAGAGGCAGGCGTCAATTTAAACCAGTCTTAACTTTGACCATTATAATTTTTATTTCCCTTAAAATTTTAAGCTGTCGATAACATCAATATACAGAAATTCATCAGTAAAAGATAGACCCGCAGCCAAAAATATTATGATATGTTTAATTACTGGTCTCCTTTTGTGTATAAATCAGGTAATTACCATTGGTATTTAAAATAATTTAATTATTCCTTTATGCCGTGTCGGAAGATTAACCTAGTCGCTATTTAAAACTGAAAGGACATAATTTAATTAAGTTGATATTTTCACTGCAATATATTACCAAGAATGTGTAGTTGTAAGTAGTGGTAATTAGTAAACGTTATAGATAGGTCATTTTTAATGAAAGGCAGAGGTGGACATTTGGCGGAAGGTATGATTTCAATGAGCTAAGGAATAGAGAGGAAGAAGAGATAAAACTGGTGCGGCATTGAGGTTAGCCGATTCTTAAAATCATAAATTAGGATCCCACGAATGGAACATGACAGTCTTAGAAAAGGAGTTATATTCACGTTCGAGTGTAGTTGGGTCAATTGACAAACAATTCCATCTTAGCTTTACGCTTAAAATATGTGGATTACTGCCATATTCCGCCATTCATCGATCTTGATTGGAGGAGCAGTCGAGTGCACGAAGGGATGCAGAAAATATAAGTGCTCAATTACTCGATATCAACTATTTAAATGTACATAAAACAAATCCTTTTGGTAAAACTGAAGTAACTGAAAAAGACAGGTGTTTGAGGTGAAATCCTTGTTGAAGGTAGTCGTACTACACTGCTTACTACACTAATGTCCTCCTTCGCTCGTGATCACAAGTGTGATCAATGGATTTTATTATTCATTAATTGCTAACCCTGCCTTTTTAGGGTATCAAATTTAATTAATTAATGCCTGAAGGGCGTCCCGGAAACAGACCTTGAAATGAATTAACCGAAGTTTAAACCGAATTCGCATTCACTCTTGTTTTATCTACATCTTCGTATCTATTGTACATTTTTACCAATCGGCTGGCACAACGGTGGGTGCAGGTGCCAAGGTATGTGAACGGAAAATGGAAGTGTAATTTGACCTTAATTTGGGAGCTCAAAAATTCCTGATAACGCACGGATTAAAAACAATCCTCAATTGAAATAGTTTTGGCGTAATTTTTATATTCTTATTGCACCGATAACTATGAGACGGATGATTGGCTGGGCAAGGGAATGAACCCATACGCTGAAAAATCAAATACATAGTATATCGATACCCTGTAAGTCGTTCCCTTTCGAAGTACGTATTCACTGTCAAGTGAGCCTAGCTACATGCTATGAAAGGAAACTAAGTTTTTTTTACAATTATACTCTATTCTGTTGTATGTGCCACATTTACTCATTCTATTTTGCTGCTGATTTCGTAATCTCGTAAACTCTGAGAATATTTTTAACCACTTTCACTCATGGCTTTTATGGTCTATCCCTTTTTCTCACCCATTTTTCTTTCTCTTAAACTCTAGATACCTGGATGTCCGGCCGAGTTCTTTAGCCAGTTAAGCTACCGAGGTGTCCTAGAGTTTAAGAGGACGCATCGGTAGCTTATCTGTACCTGTTAGGTGATTCGACTACCACATATTCTCTCAGCATGGCTAAACCAGCGTATCACACTAATATCATACTTGATTATAACCGTTTCATTTACTTCATTCTCTTTCCATACCTATTCACATTCCTTACGAGCTATTTTCAAATCTATATGAGAATACCTCCTAAACACTCCGACCCATAGTAATTAGTCAAAAAATTACAATGCAACAATTTCAGAGTGTAAAATTCATTCGCTTTGACTGGGATTCGAACCCGAATCCCTCGATGTCCGGCCGAGTGCTTTAGCCAGTTAAGCTACCGATGCGTCGTCTTAAACTCTAGGACACCTCGGTAGCTTAACTGGCTAAAGAACTCGGCCGGACATCGAGGGATCTAGAGTTTAAGAGGACGCCTCGGTAGCTTAACTGGCTAAAGCACTCGGCCGGACATCGAGGGATTCGGGTTCAAATCCCGGTCAAGGCGAATGATTTTTACTCTCTGAAATTGTTGAATTGTAATCCTACACGTAGCGGATGACTCCGTTAAAAGTTACTGTTGCGGCATCTCCCGCAGTTTCTTGGAATTAGTCAAAAAATGTTTATTCTGGTATGAGCAAACTTCACTTCCATGAAATTATGTGGGTAAGTGCATTATAATACCCTTGTATTTGTACTTCTTCAGACACATTTGTTTCTTTTCATACATTATATATTCATAACACTTTTTCTGCTAGGATTCGCATGCCTTTGGATTACTTCACCTGTTCCCAAAGATTACTGTTCACTCAAATATAATATGAACGCAGCGTAAAGCACATCAATCTTGAAGTTAAAATTTGGAATAGCCAAACTCGTTTGCTCTAATGATCTCAAGCTTGCTCGTGCAGAGATGCTGTCGCCTTTGAAGACGCGATCAGGGACGGTTTCGTGGCTCCTAGGAAATGATCGCGTTCCGAATTAACGCGACGGATATTAATCGCATCTGGCGAGCGGGGATGAATGTGGGAGGGGGGTGGCGGAAGAAACGGGAGAGTTCCTCACGGGACCCCGCCTCATTCCGGCCCACCTCCGATCCCGGCACTTTAAGAGGACGCACGAGAAAATGGGGTTCTGGTCATAACTCTTGGCCGGCAACGTGACCCTCCTGCATCCGCCCGGGAGACCGCACAGGGCAGCTGCCGGACCGGCGCCACCCCACCAGGACAGCCACGCGTGTGTGGTGTTTTTCATTTTTCTCGGTGGGACAAGGGGGAAGGAAGGTGGGTGGGATGGCAGGCGGCGGCATTCGAAGGGAGAAAAGAGGAATCGCCGATAAAAGCGGCCGACCCGACCCCCTCTTATCCGGAGACCAAATCCTTAAACCTCTCCCTCGACCAAAACGCCCACCTCCTCCTTTCATAAGCCCTGAACGGAAATTTTTATCGCTCTTATATTCTTTAACTCAACGGGCACACTCGCGAAAGTATGGTTGCGAAAAGGGATGTAAGGTGGGTTCGCAAAACACACACTCCTCTTTTCATTTTCATCTCTCTCTCTCTCTATGCCTTTCTCGGAAAGGAGAGCTTTCGGATGTCGTGATGGCGGACTTCCATCGCCTCAAGGAATGCTTTTTGAATTTATTTTCATTTCTTTTTTTCCGTCGCGCTTACCTACTCACGTATGTTTGCGCAAAGTCTCCGGCCGGACAACGGAGAGATAATCCGGCGCCCTGAGAGCAGCTGGACTGCCGGTGTGGCAAGCGATATTTCATCGACGGTGTGCTCGCTTTTGCTTTCTGAGGCGTCCAGGGTGTCTCGTGCGGAGGGAGGGAGAAAAATCCGCACTCCGGGGAAATAATTAGGGCTTGTGAGGGAGACTGCATCTCACATATTTTAAAACTGTCAAACGCTATTCCTTGGAGGGACGAGGAAATCTTTTGTTTGGAGAATGTTTGCCTTATTCATTACCTGCATTTTGAAGGGAGATTACAAAAGCAGGTGAAGATGAAGCCGAATCGTACTGCTTGGCTCTTTGGGAAGGCCAACAAATATAGCTTGATCTACGATATGAATGGTGTATGGCTCTAGCTATTAAAATCCTCCCATCTCCAAGAGGGTAATTATTTCATTTTAAATTCTTTAACCCTGAGTGTCGAAGCAAATATTTGGTAAGTAAATGGTGAACATATTTTTATTCTCCACTTATTTAAATAAGTGATCTTTATTAGATGTGTTCTTCATTAATAATAGTAAATGTTGTTCCACCAAGTTACATAGAGGAGAGGATTCGACAGTTGTTCATTCAACTCGAAAATATTCCGGTGAATTTACAAAAATGATCTAGAAATGAAATTTTAAAGGTATTTTGTTTTATCAAGTTGATAATTGTGTTATTAAAGCTGAGGCATTGACATTATTTTGTTAAACCCTCAGCCTCCTCATACAAATGTTACATTTGAGTCAACTGAGGCTTGCATTTTGGTTATAATTAATTTTATTTTCTTTGGGTTCAATTGAAAACGAATATAGCATATGGAAACGACATAATAGGAGAATATATTAAATTACATCACCAAACAATATAAGAATGAATGTGACAAGCGTAACTGCATTTCCTAATGTGAAGAAACTTTATTGAATTTTTTTTTCTGTTATTAGATGTGAATTTCCGCCTATTTCTTTCCCTTCATTTCAACTAGAAAATCAATATTCTTTTATCTCGAGTAGACCCCTCCATTAAGACCGTTAAAAATTTTTAATTGGAAATTAACAGCTTTATATTAAACTAACGAATAAGGTATGTATAATATAAAATTGAAACTAAAAAATCAAAAAGTCTACCAAAACCAATGTAATGAACAAATATACTTTGATGACTCGTAATTATGTTTTATCCAATTTTCCATCCCAAGGCCAAAAGACCGTACTTCTTCAAGATTCTGTCCTTTATGATCACACAAAAGAGTGATAGTTCATATCCAAATACGCTCGGGCACATCTTAAGGATACAAAGGTATTCATACTCAAATATATGTATCCAAGTATTTATAACGGAGGACGATTCCAGTGAATATCTTTCTGCGGGGAATTATAGTGTGTCCATGTCAAATTGAGATAATTAGTCAGTCCCTATATTACTTCATTTCTAAAAATACTTCACATTCGTTGAAGAACCTTGAGAATGAACCATTTGTACATGATTCCAGGCCACTCCTGTACGCTCTTGAAAATCGCCCATCCTCCCACGTTCTCTTGAAGCGTGTTATATCTCCGGGTTCACCTAACATCGGGCCGTCGCATAATCGTATTCTCCATATCGTATATCATCATTCATCATCTATCGTTATTTTTCTTGATGATTTCCCACCACCATTATTCACGACGCCCACAACATCCTCCCACTGAACGAGTCGGTTGTATAGGATAATAAATAGAGCGAGCGTTGAAATCTCCGGGCCATTACCTGCATATTTTTTGACGAGCGTTAAAGTCTCCGAACCCCTGATGATGGCTTTGGGTGCCTTTTCCTCGCCAGCCATTGATTTTCGCTCCTTTCTTCAGCGTCGTGATAGCATTTAATTAATAACCGATCCGTATCGAATGTAACCACCGCTTTAGCTCCCTGAAGTTCCGGCCCGACTTACATAAAGCGATCTCCCAAAACAACTCACTCACATGTCGTGTCGTGATCGTAAATATTGCTCGGAACATATATCGTTCGTTGTTGGGCGTTTGCTTAGTTCAGTTTCGGTGTTCGAGTTTCGAACAAGCTTCCGAAACTTCTCTCTTTATTACTGTTTCTTACGTAGGTGTGGGTCGAGTCCGATCAAATGAGATATTGAATCAATGATTCTTGAAACCCATTGCTTCTCCGATAATTCTAAAGATTGAAAAATTATGAAAATTGAGCCAGAGGGCAATATAACTAGCTATAAAATATTGTTTTTTTTAACCATGCCATAAATTCACCGCTCCTTTAATTTACATGTTTTAGACGAGATTTAAATACATGAAACTCAATTTAATGCGTTAAATTTGATTCGGTGGGGTCTAAAACTTGGTAGTGGTATGATAATTGGTGTTTTGTGCATTTAATTTCATGCACTTCATTTTAAAGGGCATAAATTTTATGAAATTTTGGTTTTAATCTTTGTTCAGCCCGGTAGTTTTAACTTAAATTAGCTACTTGCTAATGAATGTGATCTATTAAAAATGTCAGGTATAAGTTATTCTAGCAAGAAGGTCTCTTGCTGTTGTTAAATCTTAGCTTCATATTAATTATTCAAAGAAGTAAACCATGTATTTGTGTGATATAATAAAATTATCAGAATCTATTTTATAAATTTTATTCCCTGTTCGTAATATTTTCGTCTAAATCTTAAGATAATTTGCAGTTTACTTGGGTATATCGGCGGAAACTGGAAATATAATTCAAGAAATTTATACGATTCGTGTGCTGCAAAATTAGAGTTG
Organism: Hetaerina titia; assembly: GCA_037158775.1. Lineage (NCBI taxonomy): Eukaryota > Metazoa > Arthropoda > Insecta > Odonata > Calopterygidae > Hetaerina > Hetaerina titia. Next base: position 35,229,412 of record CM073776.1, on the reverse strand, counting down.
GAGTTCAGGATAATAACTTCTAATTTGAAGAAGTGTATTACTCCTGCTTAGAAATAAATTTAAAATGGAAATAGTTTTACATTTCATAAATCCAAACTGAATTAAAAAATTAAACTGAAAACTAGAAAGGGTCCTTTGAGTCCATTTTTAGAAAAATAAAGGTTGGATGTTCATTAACTTGTTTTTCAATTATAAAGTTGATAATGCAGTCCCCATTTAAAACATTATTTAGAGTCAATGCTTTGAAATCTGAGAGGTTAAGTGTACATAACTATTATGTATATTCGACTAACGCTCGGCGTTCTACTCATAATGATGGGAACAAATAATATTCAGTAATACCGTCAAGGGAATCGTGACAATTTTGAACACATTATTTCAAAATAAATCGCAGAACTCTTATTTCTTTCCTTTTTAGGAACTCTAATCAATACCCTAATCCTCTACCTCCTTTAAACTTTATGAATTATACAGGCATTAACATGATTTGTGAAATTGCATTTTCTCTGACTTTTGGTTGCCGGTCACTTCGTTGGAAATAGCGAGATTCGGCGGTGCCGAGACAGCAGAGGTCTTCATCACGCGGGATTTAGACGGACGTGGACCATGAAGCGTCAGCAGTTAGCGGGGCCGACAACTCACAAAAGCGCGGGGAGAACAAAGCCGTGGTTCATCACCTTCTCCCTAAGTCGGACATCCGAGAGGAGAGATAATACCTCGTCTTCAAGCCACAAGCGGCTGGTTTCTCGGGAGTCATCAAAGAATTTTGTCGGCTGCCGGCCGTGACAAGGGTATGCGGAAAAATTAAAGCATTAAAGAAAAATCCTTTAGTCGATTCGAGTAATCCCTTCTTATACCTCGATTCCGATAGCGGGAAAGCAAGGAGTAGGAGTAAGAAAGTAAAATGAATATGAGGAAATGGATGGATAAAAATATAAAAAATATAATTCCATTGTAAACGTAAACGTTTTGTTTTTATGAGTAATCAACGTCTTTACCAAAAAAAATCTATTTAAGAATCGGAAAATCTACATAAACCACATTTTCACGTTTGAGATAAACATTTGGTTATGTTCATGAAATAATTTCATTGGTTTTTATGTGATTTTTGTTTGGAAGGCTTAATTTTAATATTTCTCATTTCTGGTATGAAATATGTCCATACTCTTTTACCAACAATTTTCAAATTCCCGAATAAATTAATTTATACATTAGGAAATTACTTTCTAAGTATTTATTCATTTCCTCCTAAAAAAATTCTGAGCAACAGTAGGATTTGAAATGTGATATTTAAGAAAACTCTTTTAGAGAGGTGCACGCATTAGAGGAACAAGGTTCGCTAATTTTTTAGCAATTCATAATTTTTAACACGATAGTTTTTTATAGTTTTTATATATAACTATACCAACCATGAAAAACCAACAAAATAAATAAAAATTAGTACCTACAAAAACAAATGGTTATAACGTGAAATCAGCTAGCATTAGACAGATTATGGGGATATGATATTTATCATTATATGATCGTTATTTGAACGGAGACCCTATTTACTGTAGAACTTGATAATTTTGACGGCCTTATAACAGTACATCTTATAAAAGCACTTCTGATATAACCTAAGTTTACTTCCTGAAACTTTGATATACCGGTAATAAAAGAAGAGTTGCATATTTAATATATTTGACAAAGAAATTAATGATCAGAACTCCGGAAGTTCTCGTAGTTTAATGATAATATTATATTTTGAATATTTTCTGGTAGCCGTGTCCAGTAATTTTACCCAAAAATATTTCCCTTACATTATTCCCTTCATTAAATCTGCATCGTTGAAATAGAAAAATTCAAGGAAACATCAGAAGACACTTCAGCGTTGTCCTGAACGAAGGTACAAAGTCAAACTACAGCGTGAGCCGACCGAAGAAGTTGCTGAGTGAAAGAATTCTGGGGGCTGAGGATTAGGGATGTCTAAGATTTCTCCGCCACGCACTGTCGCTCCCGAAAAGGACGCCATGTGCCCGGTTAGACAGTTTTGGGGCCTCGGCCCAAGGAAGCCACCGTCCGCACGCCGCTTGCCTGTCCGCTTGAGTCGGAAGCTGTGACATGATCATGACAAGCCGATACCGACTGTCGACGCGGTGCACCAGGACACCGCGCCCTGTCACCCACCTCCCGCTTCCACCGCCACCAAAACATCTACCCCCGCAGCACTTTTCATTTCTTCCTTGCATGATCCGACTAAATCCCTTTATATTTGCTCCTTCTTATCTGTTTTATTTCGCGAGCGTCGCGGTCCGGACCTAGAGGAAAGAAGGCTTTGGCACGCGTTTTTCGGATCGGTGAGCGGAAGGAGCGGCATGGAGAGAGATAATCTCAATCGGGGGTAGGTGTTTCGATGGTGAGAATATTCCCTCGTTAGCAGTGCGTGGAAAGGTATTATCGGAACGGAGAAATATATGGAGCAGGGGATTTGGGTGCAAAAAGGGCTTAGGGTCGCTCGTCCGTGAATGATGCCGAAAATGTGTCCGTCGTCACGTGTGATGGCATCCGAAAAACCAGAAACGGAGGAAGTGACCGACGGACGAGTGCCGTCGAAGACGTTTTAAAATGCAGAAATTAAAAGTCGGGCATGGCAGAATACCGTAAGTGATATATAAACGTGGCATACGGTTATAACCTATTACCCGTACATTCAAACGAGTCTTGCGGTCACAGCAAGAATAGACATACGATTCATACTTGCAGTCACACAAGCCATGGAACAATAAAAGCCAGAGAGCAATAACAAGGTTATCGCGATGGTACGGTGGCTAACCTACAGGTTTCCCACCTAGAAGTCCAGAGTTCAAATCCTGGAGACAATTATTTTTCAGCGGATCCCCATCACTACATGAGGTGCTTTGTGGAGAGCACTTTGAGTAGGTTCGACGTCCGTTGGATGGGACGTTAAGTTGCGGACCCCTTGGCGCCTTTCAACAAGGGTAGGCTGATTCCGACGCCGCCCATTGGCGCAAAAATACCTTAGCTGTTGGTCGCCTCCCATAAAACCTACTTGTCGAATCACTCTCAGGATGTGTACCTCTATATGGGTTTTTCATACTTCTCCGATAACAACATATAATACCCTACCATCAACCCTCATTCTCTTTTGCGTAAGATCCGGATTTTTTGTACACATAAAATTAAATTTGTTCACCAAAAATTATATTGGCAAAAAATATATAAAAATTCTTTCCTAAGAAACCCTCTAACATGGCGCCTCAGAGTCATCATCACATGCTAAATACGTATATGCTGAACGTTCTATAATTATCCACTGGCTTTACTCCTTTAATAATAATACAGTGTTATTATAATTCGTGTTTTAGCCAGTATTCCTCCCAAACCAGTTATTTTTTTCATTTAGTATTAGAATTAATGCTTCCTTCAAGAAGGCTAACTGTGTTACAATGTTGAGAGCGTAAAAATCATTCGCCTTGACCGGGATTTGAACCCGAATCCCTCGATAACCCTGACAGACATCGAGGGATCTGAGTTAGAATTCCGGTCAAGGCGAATGATTTTTATACTCTGAAATTGTAGCATTGTAATGCATATTTAGGGGATGAGTCTGCTAAAAGTTACTATCACGGTATCTCCCGCAGTTTCTTGGAAGACTAACTACGTTTTTATTTCATAAATCCTGCGAAGCAAATTATTAAAATAAATTCAATTTTGGTCGTAAACCCCTGAGTAAATTTGAGAGTTAAACAATAATACTATCCAAATGAACACGTCAATCATGCTAATTGGCTCGATGCTGTCTAAAATTTCATAATAATATAATCATATTATTTTTAATTAGAGGTATCAACAATTTAAAGAGCTGAGGTCAAGTCAAACAATTTTACAATGATATTGATAATAAGGACAAACTGCAGGTACATCACAATCATACGAAATGTACTTCATAACTTCTTTTATTATAAATTCTAAAAAAAGTACCCGCATTTTTATCGCAAATAGTTGAAAGCATCCATTACTCAGGATTGATAGAAATCTCAAATTTTTATTTAATCATTCACAATATTACCGATCTCGCTGTTCGTTTTACCGTTAACCTGAAATGGTATTATCATATCTAACTCACATAATAATAAATAATTATTCCAGACATGAGAACTTTCGGACCATCACTAAATTAATTTTTAAAAATAATTTGCATAGAAACCTGATCTTACAATCATAATTGGAATATGAATGTATGGGCTCTTCGTCTGTGATGATGTAAAATTCTGCCTATCCTTTTGATGCTTGCGTTAGTTTTTTAATATTCAACTCTAATATGACCGAAATATGTTCATTAGAACTAAAAAAACATGTTTACGTTTTTATTGTGATTTGCTCCTCTGATATCAGTATAAACTTAGAAAAAATTAATGAACAACCAATAAAATTAAACACTGAGTAGTTCATTCTCTTGTAAATAATCCATTTTAGGTGCTAGTAAAATATTCACGAATATCAATTTATTAAAAATTAAAAAAGCTATTCGTGTTAACCTATTTGAGGAAAATGTCAAAAAGAGGCAGAAAAATAGTTATCTCTCCTGGGTTATGATTTCAGAGTCATACGAGAGTTCATGTTCCTACATATTAGCTTACAAGATATTGGCGTTCACTCCAGACCACACAATTTCCTCAGAAAAGGCGAAATACTATCAGAGATAATATACTACCCACCACATGAAAACGATCTTCGTAATTGAAATAATTTTCCCAAGCATCCTTTTCCAAGGTAACTAACAGCATTTACACGGCTGATTGAACACTTATCTAACAGCTGTTTCCATCAAAAATTAGTGAGAGCCATTGATCTTAGGTGGGACAAGGAATTATGTGCCCCCATTTATATCACACCCAAATCTGTGGATCGTCCCCATTGGTGCTCACGAAAGGCCTTTATGAAAGGAACTCCTTGAACCACATTCCCATCCAAGCGGCGGCATCACCAATCGAAAACATCAGCCGCTTCATTTGCATGTCCCAGCATTCCCGGACGCTAATTCATCGGATGCGAATCGCGTTAATTTGTTACGTGAATAAACCGCAGCTATGCGGCAGATATGGTCCGCTAATTCCCACATCCCACCACGGCAGCACAGAAGGGGAACCTGTTCCTCGGATATGTTTAATCTAGCGGAAGATGCAAGGCGTATCCGAGAGGGGTGTAGAAGGAAAGGGAGGGGGCGGGTCTTCTGTGGGCGAAACGGGGGTGGGGAGAAAGGGTATAGAAGAGGGGGGGACAAGGGGTAAGAGCCAGCAGAGGAGGGTTTAGCGTCCATTCCGTTTCGCGCGCCTCGAATGCTTGGACATGTCTTGTCGCCGGGACCCCATCCCCCTGGAGAGAAATTAATATGCCTCTCGACGCATATTCCTCTCCCATTTTTCCTTCCACATAACCCCCCTCTTCCGATACCCCTCCAATCTCTTCCACTGCCTAGCCTTTTCTCTCCATGGTTGGGCGCACAGGGTTGATCTCTGAGACTCTCCCTCCTTCCCCCCTCGCAGACGTGCGCTCTTCATATCGTCGGTGTTTCGGATTTCCGCCAAAGGGACAAGGTCACCCCGTGAGGGGAGAGGCTTTCTCGTATTTTCGTTATCAGAGGGGGATGGGTGAGCGGGTTTCTTTCCCGGCGGTGTTTCCGTTTTTCTTTCTCGTATTCGTTTCTTTGTTTGGGAATTCATATATACTGCTGAAACAATATCCTCGTGGCGAAAAATTAGGTAATGATGGGTGCACGAGTGTCTGGTTGGAATAAAAGGGTGACCGATAGATGTCGTTACTCTCTATAATTTCAGAGAACTAAATATAATCCCACCTCTTACATCTGTTAATAGTACTACATATATTAAAAGCATAAATTTGGTAATATATTTACTGCTCACATTCTTCCTTCCCTTAACTCAGTAAAATAAATATAGAAAAAAAAAGATTTTTGATAACATGTTCCAAATAACTTCGTTGATGACTACGCGGGTCCCTTAACATTTATGTAATAAAATATCAGTTTTAAACATTATTTTACTTCAGTCTATCACCTTGATTTTTGTATAAAGGATTTCTATTCTCATAATACGATGAGGTTTGAAACACGCAGTTCATCTGACTGGAAATGGCACATTTAAGTTGTATGTGCTCAAATAGTTATTGAATCCATTGAAAAAATAGTTGAAAGTACTGTACTTATACTTCGTTCCATGAATCTTTACAAGGCAAGTTATTATAAAAGTATATTTGCACGGCTATGTTGCACAATTATTTTTAGTCTAGCTCCCAAAATTAAAACTATATACAAAAAATATTCCGTCTTAATATGGAACGTCCTCTTTTCTAACGTCCACATTCCCAAATATTGCCAAATTTATCGAGTTCCCTTTTGTGTTAAATACTGTGGAACGTTCTAAACTGTATAAATTCATGCCAAATGAAATAAATTACGTTTTCTCTTACCTATAATATATCCGAGGATGCCAATTTGAACGTGAATTTGTGTTTCAAGTGAACAATGCACAGAAAATTGCAAAAAATATTATGCCTATTTTCCTTTCCAACGTGTTATTTAAATACAATCCATAAATAAAGTTAAGTTCATTTTTCATTGTTAAATCACTTTCACTCCTTTGGATGAAGTGCGGTTCCGCCCATTTGCCCTTCAAGGATGGACTTAAGCCAGCGGAGACGTCACAAAGATTGAACGTGTCAGAATCAGACACTTCAGAATAGCAAATGGCTCACAAAGAGCACATCATACCGGCACGCCCAATGACGCAAACTAACTTCCCGATGGCTTTTTCTGCAAAACCAGAGGAATATGTTCTCAATCTTAGGAATCTAAATATAGGTACTCTACTAAGCATAAGATGGCCGCTGGCTCAAAAGCGTCGTTGTTAATGGTGTGTATCATCATAATCCACAACAGTTCCACTTGACGGTTAATGAAAATGAAAAATGTATTAAGACTTACGTTGGAATTGTAATCAATTTTAATGCGCAATAGTACTATCAAATATTAAGTAGTAGGTATAACTGGTAACTAGAGCTGACTAGTGGATGGATGTATTCTGCTGCTTTCAAAGTGGAACTGCCCAGGGACAGTTACTTATCAAATGCATACTTTTAACTATTCATCTCTGCCTCCTGTATATTCATTCATCTGTTTGTGTCTTTGATCCATTTTCACCACTAAAACCTTCATGTATTCCTCTGGCTACATTCCTTCTCTTTTTTTCCTGGATATTTCCGTTGATTTAGTAGCAATGTCTCCGGATTTAGCAAGTGTATCCAAATCATAATAAAAACAACCAAACGTATCCCAAGAACAACCACATATATTATATCATTCTCATTATTAAACATTTTCCACTATGTGCGTTTGTTGCAGTCACATTAAGTCTATAATGTAGCATACACATTAGAAAAATATATTGGCCAGGCTAAAAATAAAGCTAGGTTTTGTAAGACAGGTCGAATTATTTCATAAAATTGCGAGACAGTTACGTGTTGTTACGCTTTAGTTAGGCCACGTTTGGAATGTGGAGCCAATATTTGAGAAGTGTTGGAGAAAATTTCAATACAAATATCGGAAAAGTTTGAGAGAATATCCGCCAAATTTGTTAAAAATTGCGGAGCACCCTTACTCCTGGTTTGCGAGGTATCGTGATGATATAGAAATCTTATAAAACTTGGCAATTCCCCATAGTGTTTTATCTTACCCACATTTCCTTGAAGCCACGTTTCAAAACCTTTCAGATAGGATTTTTTAATTTCCTCTCGGGAACAGAACCATTAAGTCAATTCGCAGCTGTGTTATATCTTTAAAACATATTTGATAAATCAGCCCTTCACATCTTTGCTCATATGCAATTCGAGATTCTTAAGATCCACTTCAGCAATGAAAACATTTTTCGACATATTGGAACGTAATCTGTACATATTTTAACAGAGTCAGATCATTTCAAAATCACACTGTGTGACATTATGAGGCAAGCATTTTATAGTGATTGCAATTATCATTGACTTTATGGTCGAATAATTTTCACATACCGTTTTAAATATATGAGATGATCCAAAAAATATCTCTCACATTTTAACTTTCTCAGTCCACTCTGAAAGAAATTTTTCCAATTTAATGATTACAAATAATCTGGAATATAATCATTGATAATATGGTTGAATATAGACATTTTCTGAAGATAATAATGGTAAATATTCCTGGATTATTCCGATTTTCAGGTCCGAGTTATTATTCTTAACCATTTCTGCTTTAAGTTTGCCTGTGTAAATATACATATGCATAGATTTTTCGATGAACAGAGATTGTACGAGTACATTCAAACATTTCTTAGCTTCGCCCAACATGGAAAAATCTGACATCGAACACTAGGATAAAATGTTCTTTAATTCTGCATATACATTATCATGTAACAAATAGTTGTTAGTCATTTTCGTTGCCTACTAGGTCATAGGCTAGCTGTAGTTGCTACTGTATGCTAATTGCTACCTAGATCATGGAACATATAGTAGCCAGTTCAATCGGGAGACACCTCGATAGTCAGGGGTTATTGATTAAATATCAGCACGGCTTCCGAAGGGTAGATCTTGCGAGACACAACTTGCTCTTCTTGTTCATAGTGTTCTTATTTTTGGGGAGAGAAATGTACTAGTGGACGCGGTTTTTCTAGATTTTAAGAAAGCTCTTGACAAAGTATCTCATAGTAAACTCCTCAAAAATCTAAAAGCTTATGGCAAAGATAAAATATCCTGGGTTGGAACATAAACTTTTTGAATGCTCGGGTACAAAGAGTAGTCACATATGAAGTTAGCTCAAATGGAGTAGAAGTTACTTCAGGTGTTCCCCAGGAAAGTGTCATCGGACCTCTTTTATTCCTACTTTTCGTTAACGACATTGACTCCGTAGTCATTAGTAAAATACGTAGTGGTTTACCGTGATATCTGTGATCTTAGAACAGAGCTGATTTGTCAGATGACCTTAAAGCTATACAACACTGGTGAGGCACTTGACGATCAGAATTAAACTTTAAAAAGTGCGTAGTGATGAATTTTTGGGAAAAGAGCAATTTCCCCCTAACATCTACTGCATCGGGAGCACCGACATGAAATGTATATACTCGATGAAATACCTAGGCGCTAACCTAACTCACAATCTCTCTTGGGTGAATCTCATACGGGAAATATGTGGACAAGCTAACAAAAAATTTGGATTATTAGGAGAGTACTAGGTTAATGTGATGAAAAGGTTAAAGATAAATGTTATCTTTCGCTGGTTAGGGTTCATTTAGAATATGCCGAGTATATGAATATATGGGATCCTGATGAAGTCGGATTGATTGCCAGTAACGTTGTTATGATAAACCTAGTAGCATATCCAAATTACTAGAGGCACTAGGCTATGAATCGCTCACGGAGCAAAGGTGAACTTACAGATTAAATCTCTTACATACATTGACAGGATGTATATTTAGCAATGATGTTAAAATATGTATTATTACTCCATTCGTGCTACGGGAGGCGAGACCATGCCAGTAAAATTAGGAAGATTAAGTGGTAGAACAGATAGATTTAAGATGCCGATATTCCCACTGACAACAAATGATCAGAATAACATCGTCCGACCGCGGTAGGGGTTAAAATATTCGGATCAAAATTATGGTAAGTATTTACTCCTTGCCACACACCATAGCGGTGGCTTGCAGGTTACTAAAATATCCAAAATACAATATGAGTTTCTAACTCTCTTCCTTGAACCAAACTCTCCTACACTTTTTCCAACCCTTACTTGCTTAACATCCTCCCCTCTAAACAATCTTCTGCATTTAATCGCCATTCGAAAGTCTCTGAATCCACCTTTTCTGCCTCCTTCAAATTTCTACAAATAATCCTCTCCCCGCCCCATTATGGTTATTACTTCGTTTGCTTTCCTTTGGTTCATTTTACCTTATCCATCTTTCTCTACAACTACTTCTCAGTAGTATCCAATCTACGCCCATCATCTTGCTTCAATGGCCATGTTTTCGGGTCATACGAAACCACACTCCATATCAAAGTTCTCACTAGTTTTGTCTTAATCTCCTTCATTGACCCCTCTGTTCCTCCTTATAAAATCTCTCTTGCACAAAGCTTTTCTTCAGCTTATATTTATTTAAGAATTTATCGTTGAAATTAGGCAATTTTTCTGGTGGCAACGGTCAACTCTGGTCAGCTGTCACTCATGGCATGGACATAAATGCATCTCAAGAAGAACAGATAGACAAAGCTCTTATATACAATGGCACTTAATGGATTAACAACAACATTATTATATTTACTATCACCCGTGGTCTAGATTTACACCATTCGAGAACATACTACGCACCGTCCATCGTGGCCACACTCCGTCCATAATCACGTACCCTTCAATTTCATATACCATTCAAAATCGCGTCTTGTTAACACTTCATTCACTTTTGTAATACAAATTGCAATGCCATCCACATCACATACAAACAATATTTTAAAAGGTACAATAGAATAATAATAATCTCTGATCAATGGGCTTATCACACAGTGGCTGCTTTCTCTACTAATATGTCCATCTTGCACAAAGGCACTTCCTAGATACCACATTTTTTCATCTTGTTCTAATTTTACCCTCCTGTACATGGACAAACATATTTCTCCATGAATATTTGTAGATTTGATAATTGTAGGCGATAATGTTTCATATAGTAGGTACAAATCTTCACATTCTCTGATGTTCAGTAGACTTTTCGTACAACCCATCATGCCGGCTTCAGCGTTTGTGCGACCGGACCCGTTTCCCTCCTCGCGATTCTCTCGCGTCCCCCGCACGAAGGACTCGTCTACTCACCCCCTTTGGGACCCACGTTCCAGACGGAAAAATAAAGAAATGTTTACCACCGCAAGTCCGCGTGAGCGACGGAGACTTTTTCAGAGAGAGAGTGAGTGAGGGAGGGAAAGAGAGTAAAAAAAAGAGTTACATTAAACCCGACCGGACCAGAGATCGACCGGACCACACACGTAAACCCTGCCCCGTGTGCGCACGTTGGTATCCTTCCTCTACGTATCGATTGCCCAATCCAACTGACCGAAAGGGAGACGGGGGGTGGAGGGGAAGAGTAGGAGGAAGGGGATATCTCAGCCCCCCCCTACCCCCTGCTCTTCACCTTTCGCCCACGAACTCCTCACTCCCACCCGGTCATTCATCGCCATGCTCCTTAATGGAGGGAGCAGGGAAGTGAGGGAAGAGGGGCGGTCAGTGAAAGATGGGGGTGGGGATTGCGCCGCCCGTGCTCTTTATTCACTTGTTTACTCACGACCGAGAAGTTCGGAATGGGGGAGTGGAAAGAGAGTTCGGAGGGAGCGGGGAGGCGGAGGAGATAAGACTCGCGGAGAGGTAGAGGGAATGCGAGGGAGGGAAGAGGGTACGGTCCAGTATGGGACCCTGGAAAGGAGTGCTATGTTGTTGCGGGATTGAGTGGGAGGTTATAAAATTCCACCCCCTCTTCGAAACCCACTCCACTCCGCCATATACGGCGAGTCTTCCATTTCCTCCCTCCCTCTACCTTCCCGCTTCCCTGTCCTATTCCTCCTCCTCCTCCGGAGTACATATTCGTGCCTCGGATGTGCTCGCACGGGCGTGAGGATTGGTCCGTGGCTGTCTTCGATGGGTGTCGGAGGGAGGGGGATAGTGTTGGGCTGGGAGTCGTTGGGAGTAGAATCCAGCTGGGGCGGTGAGGTGCTCTCGCTATCGTAAAAGACAAAGAAAGCGCCGAGCCTTTTTTTGTAATCGCCGCTCTTTTATCCCGTCTCGCCTCTTTCAATTACGAATCACCGGGGAAAATATTAAATCGGTAGTAAAATCACGAAAATCTCGCCTGTTGGGAGAATCCATTATGTCCCTAATCCAATGTCGCCTGATACTGTGGGCAATCCGCAATTCGCTAGAAAGCTGTGGTAATATTGCACTAGTTACTCGTCAACACATTATTACTAATTTTCTACCGAACAATGGTAGATTTTCCCTGGAAGGTGCAAGTTATGTTAATAACATCGTGATATTCGCATGACATCGCACTTAAAAACCATTTTTTCTATCGTATTGGTTAATATAGAGTCCATGTGAATTACGATAAATAAATCTTCAGCTCCCCAAATTTTAAAATTTCATTTTTCTGATCATGATTTTACAAAGATGTTGTCTATGTACGAGAATTCAAAGTAAAATTATTAAGTTTTTAATCTTACGGAAATCCTTCCATCCTGCGGTCAGATGTAGTCTCCTTAATTACGAGGCTCATAATTTTAGAATACAAAATATCCATTGTGTATCAAAAACGACTTTTTTGTTGCGTTTGTTTTGTTCGCATAAAATATCCCTTTAGTGATTTGATCGTCCATAATGGTTCTAATAATTTTAACCCCAAAATATTGGCCAAATTTCACTCGACGATTGTCGTCTGCTATTCTCTTTATATATGAGGCTGAGTTTCTGAGTGAATTGGATTTCTGTTATTTTGAATTCCGTAATGGTTATTATTAAAACCTCGTAGACAACAAACGATTGTCCTTTATCACTCTTACTTTTGAAATCATACGTTGAGGAGATTGTGAGAGCTGGAAATAGGAATGAAGTGAAGAGAAGAAAAAGCCTGTGAAGAATTCATAAATCAGTCAGGTTTGCGAATTACAAATATAACGCTTTACTTAGAAAGCCAACCAAGTAGTTACAATCAATCCTGAGCGCGTTAAAAAACACAGGCCAACAGTGATTTTGGTGCCGGAGCTTTTAATGCTGATTTAAAGAACAATTGGGGTGCTGAATCTAATTATGACACTAGTTTTTTCCTATCAGCTATAGTTTTCAAGATATAGATATGTTGTTACTTACGTAAAAAAATCTTCTACATGATGATATGGGAATATTATATTAATATTTATCTCATTGGCCTACAATATAGAAATATACATAAAACTTATTGACAGTTTATTGAAAATAAAAGGAACACCTCAGAGTGGTTATAAATTAGTATACTTATAGATTTATTTAACTTTGAAAATTATTTTCCGGAATATATCAAATATTAAAACAACTAATCGTAAGATGTGCCATATCTAAAAAAGTAGAGCTGTTAAATAAAAACGGATTTCATATTTGGATTCAGCGCTACAAATATAGTTAAAATCATCACAAAGATTCCCGGCACCAAAAAAACAATTTTTTTTGTAGGCCTGTGAAATCAATGTAAAAGTATGGAATGAGAATCAATGAAAATGAAACAAATATTATGAGAATTCTTCGATAAAGGAAGGCAATGTCAAACGTTTAAGTTGGCAGTCATAAACTAGAACACGTGAAACACTCTACATAACTTAGAAGTGCTTTGGGTCAAAATGGTCAAAGTGGCAGGGGCCTATGAAGAAGGATTGCTTTGGGCAAAGAAAATTTTCTAAGGAAGACAAATTGATGTTAAGATACTTAGTAAGGAGGCTAAAAGAAAAGATAAATGAAAACTCTGATATGAAGCATGATTTTTAACGGAGAGGGATCATGCAAGGAAGATGATAGCCAAAGGTTGAACGCTTTGGGATACGAGTCTGGAGAAGGTAAAATGGATGGAAGAGAAAATAAATGAAGTATTACGCATGGTGATGGAGGAGAAAGGATTGTTTGTAGACATTCTAAGGAGGCAGAAAAGCTGAAGACACCAGTTAAATTGGGGTTGGAATGCCTAAGATTGTGATAGAAACTACTACACTATTTCAAGCCGACTAAGGGGGTGTGAAAGGTGTATCCTGGACTGATTAAAGTGGAATGGAGAGTGTAAGGAAATGAAGAAAAGTTAAATGTAGTATAGAGTCTCAGTATATCTTTCTAGGTGAAGTTATAGTGGTGGTCAGAGTCTGAGTTCATTAAAAGCCTAACTTAAACAGTAACCTCTCATTGATATTAATAACAATTGGCCATTAGCAAAATTCTGTTTGATTCTAAAGGCTATGTGAATAACTGGATAGAAGTGTTGTGTAATCTGTAACTTTTTGGTTGCTTTTTATTAGCTAGACTTGGGAGGAGTTTTAAAATTAGTACTTATGAGCATTTCCAATGTTTTCATAAATATGGAATTATTTCTGCGTTTGATAAACAATTGACGAATAAAGTTCTGTATAAAATTTATCTCAAAAATTAAACTATAAAATTTATCCCAAAACTTTTACATGTTTGTGATTTAAGTAGAATACGTAATGTTTTAGTAATATATTAGATTATCATACATGCAAAAATTTAAAAAAACATTGCCGAAAGACATTTCGGAAAACCTAGCACAACTTTATAACAATGCCGCTGTTCCCAACTCTTCTTAAGCTCACCTTTCCCTTCCACCCTAAATAAATCCTGAAAAGCGATCTTCGTTTTATCCTACACGTTCGTTATATCCTTTATTATCCGTTATACCCGATACTTCGTTCTATCCTTATTCTTGCATCCTGACTCCTTCCCTACTCCTCCGCCCCTCCACCCTCTACTTCCTGTTTCCTTACTCTTATCTCAGAAGTAAATAAATTAGACGCCACTGGATGATAGCATCGTACTAATAATAATGATGTCAGAATGTCAAAACCAGCATGGTATTACCATAAAAATATTGTTGAAAATTGTCGAGTATGTTCATCAATCATTTTAGTAAAGTTTCAAAAATTTACAGATCCTACAATTTAACCTCTTCTCTCTTCGAGCAATTAGAATCTTATAAGAAGAACTTATTCTTTTAATTTATGGTGACTAAATTGAATTTTGCAACTCTTTGCTGGACGCAGTCAGCTATGTAATAAATGGCATCTATTTTCCGTCTATTGTTATTATTTGATCAACCTTCAAGCAAGTTACCATATGGAAAATAGAAAGAATGGCGACTATAACATTTCGTAGGAGAAAATTAGCATTCAATTAACTCTAATAATAGCACTCTGAAGTCGGAAAAGGTGAATTGGTTTGAAAGAGGCAAACATATCGGAATACTCTATAGTAAATTATCTCCTGAAAACATTAATGTTTGGAATAATATATGAAAATGAATAAAAAGGAAGATCGGGAGGGGAAAAAGTCGATAAAGAATTTGAATAAAAGATAAAAAGAGGCTATTTGAAAAGAGAAAGGAGTGGAGAACCGAAGTAAATAAGTATTCACATCAATTACTACTGACGAAGTTGTTTCTAAAATATTTACAATCTTTCCAACATGTATCAGAGACTGTAAGGGATATATCCATCCTATCGCCTCCCTTCCACTCATCATTCTCTTCAGCTGCGGGTCCTTAAAGAGGGAAAAATGCCCCTGACTTCAGTTTTGGTGAAAATTATTAAATGATAAATTTCATGATTAGATTCTCCCATTAATACTATGAACATCCAGAAAACCAAAATCATACCATTACCACTGTGGTTCTAACATCAATCTCAGGTCATCCAACGTAAAAGCACCCCGAGCTATGAAACTGAATTAAAATGAAATATCACAACCCTTGGTGGGAAAATTTATACTGAAGGTCACAATACTCACCTTAATGGTCTGATCTAAGTTGATTTTGTCACGCATTCAACACGAAAATTTATGACTAGAAACAATCAGCTTAAAACATAGGCATTAGGAACTTAGGCGTTACTGAAAGCATTCATCCGTGTGTCATTAAGAGGCCTTCAAATATTCAACAGGCAGTGATGGAGAGCCTTCGGCACGCGTGTCAAGCCCTGACACACCAGAGCATCATTTAAGTTGTAAGTAGCCGTAAATAATTGATATAGGGTGGATGCCAGGGTCAGTGACTTATGGAATTCAACGCATTAGTATCAGTAACACTTAAACAAATCCTTACATTTGACAAGATCCATTACTTTAATATTTAAGATCAAATATCACTAACTGACTGATATTTGATGTAATGATCAGCCTGTGTTCATCCAAAAACCTACCTAAAACGGTATGTCATCAATAATAACATTATCATTTCAGAGTATTCGCAATGCTATTTATCAAGTTCAATTTTATTCAAATTTTGACATCTTATTTGGATTCTTGACATAAAGAGGTCTTAAAGTCGTACTTGACGGAAGTGAATCGTAATAATTTAATGATATTTTGGTTGAATAATAGTTATTTGATACATTTTATGAACAATGATCATATTTTCCAAATTTTATAAAATAAATTTGTTAGTCTCACAACAGTTTGCGAAACTAGTAAACACATTATGCGTGATCAAAAAATATTGGGTGTTCCTCATTAACATTTCATTATTACTTTAGCCATAAGAAATATTCCCTGTCACTGCAAAGAAAATTTGCAATTTAATTTAATTTCATTTCGCATTCCCAGAGCTTAATATTTTTAAACTAAAAATATCTCATTTCCTTTAAACGTTATTTGTTACAACATTAAAAACGGAAGCGAATTTAATAAAATCTTTCGTATCAAATTCCAATGCAACTACGTTCTTGTATTTTTAACTATATCTCACGTACTAGCATGTCTACAGAAACTTCTAACTATTATATAAAAACTTCCATTCTATTATAAATTATGTATATAATTCCATTTCAAAGAGATATGAACACTGTTTATGTGCGATAATCAAAATGAATGCAAAGAAGAGAAAAATAAAACGCTTCAATCAATAAGTTGGTAAATTAAAATATATGATACCTACCAAAGTAAATGGAATGATCGAAAGAAGTTGGA
This sequence comes from Hetaerina titia, assembly GCA_037158775.1. Taxonomy (NCBI): domain Eukaryota; kingdom Metazoa; phylum Arthropoda; class Insecta; order Odonata; family Calopterygidae; genus Hetaerina; species Hetaerina titia. Next base: position 35,212,623 of record CM073776.1, on the reverse strand, counting down.
AAATTTGACACTTGGGAAGGGCACGTGGCTTCAGTCAATATAGTTGATTCTTTCTTCGAGTAAAATAAAACATTAAAATATATATATATATATATATATATATATATATATATATACATATATATATATATATATATATATATACATATATATATATATATATATATATATATATATATATATATATATATATATATATAACGCAACTACAACCATTATTTTTTCTCTCTGAATACATTCGATATCCTACCCATAACACCCAAATGGGCTACTTTGAGCTTGCCACCTGGCTCCCAAGGCATTAGATAACTGCTGGTTGAAGTAGATTAACTCGTTTAAAATTTATATAATTAATTGAATTGGAACGAAGGTTTAATACAATGACTCTTGAACTCTTCGAATAATACTTCCTGTTGAACGGTTATATTATCCCCTGTAGTATCATTTGAAGAAATGTAAAATAGTCAGACATTAATTAATTTATTATTTAATTAATGTCTGATTTAGCCGTACTAATCATTTAATTAAATTAATAATAATCATATTTAACCTGACCTATCAAGAGACGGGGGTCGCCGTGGTCCAGTGGGTAGAGCGTTGGACCGGAGGGTCCCGGGTTCGATTCCCGGGCGAGTCACTCTGGGTACCTGCAGCTCTACCCAAGCTAGTTGATTTTTCGGGTACCAGATTTCCCTGGGAAACCATAACCGGCACAGAGAAAGGAACTGGCCCCCCTGCTCTGATGTGTGAATATTCACACACCGTCGGGCTTGGTACATGGGTGAGCTCTACCATCACCTGGGTTGATTATTGTGTTTATGGTTTACCTATAAACGGCGTTGATAATTACTACTAGGGCTTTCTATCTACTCCTTTCTCTTCCCCTTACTTTGAACGCAAATGAGATTTGCAACATGAAGATTATTTGGCACCTATGAATTAATTAAAAGGTCTTCAATGTCAAGTAAAAGAATATTACTTCCATCAGCCTAGTTTATAAGATTTCATCACCATTTTCTTGTACAACAATGTGCGTGTTTAATTAAAAAAATGCAATTCGCAATTCATTATATCCTTATCTAAATCCTTATATCGATTTCCATGTGAATGAATATTTGTTCGCCGTATGGCGGGATTTCGTGTTTGAATGTATGTGTATACATATACCAATATATATTTGTGATCTGCTCAAATCCACCTTCCCCACCTCTCCTGTGTTCATCTTTTATGTGTTTTCCTATCCTCTTTCCATTTATCTATTTCTATGTGTGAATGAATGCATATATATATATATATATATATATATATATATATATATATATATATATATATATAGCGGGTCGCGGTGGTCTAGCGGGTAGAGCGTTGGACTGCTGACCAGAGGGTCCCGGGTTCGATTCCCGGGCAAGGCACTTTAGGCACCTGCAGCTCCACCCAAGCTAGTTGATTTTTCGGGTACAAGTATGTAATATAATACCAGTCTGAATTCTACCTTGATCAAAACGTTCCCGGAATAACCACCGTGTGGCGCTCCCATCGTTCCGATTTGAGTTCTGTTTTTTTGTTAAATTGGTACATCTGTTGTTGATATTCCCTTTAAATCTTAGTGTCATAACTTGACATTTGCAAAAGTTACGTAGCCAAGAGTACATCTATCTCTGTGTGTGTTGGCGATTTTTTACAATTGCAGAAATGGATTTAAATTTGCAACAACGAACTTGTATTAAATTTTGCGTAAAAAACGGATTTAGTAGCGCACGGACGTTGGAAATGTTGGAAAAGTGTTTCGGCAACGATTCTCTAAAAAAAACGGTCGTTAACCAGTGGCACGAGCGGTTCAGAAGTGGCCGTGAGTGAGTCAATCGAAGATGATGAACGCAGTGGCAGACCATCGACATCGAAAGTCGGTGAAAAAATTGATAAAGTAAAAGAAATGTTGGTCAATAACCGCAAATTAACCATCAGAGAAATAGCGGAGGACTTGAACATTGCCTATGGATCCGCCCAAGACATTGTGGTTAATGATTTGGGTTTCCGTCGTGTAGCAGCAAAGTTGGTGCCAAAAGACCTCAATCTCATGCAAAAAAGAGACCGTGTTGACGTCGCAAAAGACATGATTTGCGAGGCTGAATCCGATCCCACATTCATCAAAAGGATCATTACTGGAGACGAGACGTGGGTTTATGAGTACGACACGCAACCCAGACATCAGGCAAGTGAATGGCGTTCACCAAATGAGCCGAGACCAAAAAAACCACGTCGTTTTCAGTCAAAAAAGAAGGCAATGCTGACGGTTTTCATGGATTACAACGGTGTAGTGCATCATGAATTTTTGCCAGAAGGCCAGACAGTAAACAAAGAGTATTATTTGGGCGTTATGAGACGTTTGCGTGAAGCAATTCGCCGAAAGAGACCAGAAATTGTCGCACAGTGCGTCGAGACCGTCGCACAGTGCTATTATTATTCGTAATTTTTTGACGAAAAATGCAACAAATACCATCCAACAGCCACCGAATTCACCTGATTTGGCTCCCTGTGACTTCTTTCTGTTCAATCGAGTTAAAAAACCATTACGGGGAACGCGTTTTAGCAGCCGAGAGGAAGTAATGGAAAAATCGCAGGAAGCACTGATGGACATACCGAAAACCGAATATAAAAAATGTTTCGAGGATTGGATCAAGCGCTGGCATAAGTGTGTTGCAGTCGATGGGGATTACTTTGAAGGGGACAATATAGATTTAGATGAATAAACTTGTATTTTTAATTTTCTGAATAAATTGCGGGAACCTTTTGATCAAGGTAGTATACTTATACTTTATATAAAAAAATATATATATGTATATATATATATATTTTTTTTTATATAAAGTATAAGTATATTCAGACTCGAAAAATGTTCATAAAGTAGTCTACTAAGTCAGAGAGAGTTTTCAATGGACTCTCTGCTATTAAACTACTCCTAAGTCCTCTGCATATGACGTAAAACATCAATTCAATTCTTATGTGTAGGCACATTTTATACATAAACATTGCACGGGGGGGAGAGGGAAGTGGTCTGTTGGTGGTCGGTCGCCTAGTGGGAGTGCGTTGGCGTTAGTTAAGAGGATATCGGGGGATGCGGAGTGGGGTGCTAAGACGTGGGTGGCCGAGGGTGGCGGAGAAAGCAGAGTGACCGAGACCCTTTCTCACGCGGAGGCCGCGCGTACGTGTGCTAGCGGGGGTACACAAGAGTGGACGCGCGGCGTCGACGAAAAGGGGGCGCCGTGGACGGGACGTACTGAGAGCGAGTGACGGTCTGGGAGAAGGAGAGCGACCGCGGTCGCTCCGGAGTCGGATGAGTTCGCGGAGGTCGCGGGGAGGAGGTGGAGAAAGACGGAGTGTGGAGGGAGGTCCAAGAAGGAGGCGAGGAGAATGGCATGAGGAGGGTGTTGTCGTGAAAACATGGACGCGGTCTCCCCCTCGTGATGGTAATGGAGACGCCACGTGGGTAGGCGGCGGGGGAGGGAGAGAGAGAGAGAGAGAGGGAGAGGAGATAAGGTGTGCTGGCCAGCTCGCTCACTCACTCACCCCTTCCCATCCTCCTACCTTTCTCCCTCACCTCTCCTCCAAGTACTCGTCTGGAGGTTGGAGTGTGTGGACTGGGAAGAGTGAGGGGGTGGCCCATAGGTGAGGAGAAGGGAGGGAGGGAGGATGGTTGTTTGTGGTCCCGGGAGTGGATGGAGAAGATGGAGTGGCCGTTTTAGAGAGAGTGAAGGGGTGATCAAGGCGTGGAGTGGGCTGGGCGCGGGAGGGTAGGCGGTTCGGGCGGTTGTGGAGGGCGGAAGAGGAGAGAGGGAGGGGAAATGGAAGCGTTTTTATTGTCCTCCGAGGGATCATTCACCTCCGTGGACACGCACGAAATCAAATATTTATGGCACGCTCTTCTTATGAAATTTATTATTTTCAATTTTGATCATCTCGATCACATCTCCGGTGGATAAAATTCATGAAACAGAATTCTAATAAAAAGTATGAAAGTTTGAAAGGAGCAAGTAATTATTGGGACCTGAAGAAAGCTGATAGATTACGAAAAATATTTAAATTCTAATAAATATAGCGTTAAACTATTAAATGTTTCACTTAGAAATAAGGAATCTGTTTCATTTGGGACAGTAAATATTCCGTTACTATGTCATGAAACTTAAGAACATTGTTTAGTGGCAAATGAAAATATTGAGGAAGATTTGTTGGATGACATTTTTAAATTCATTTTCACGGTTTGAATTTCGATTATTTAAGATAAATTTCGATACAATTTCCGGATTCGAGGGACTCATATAGTTATTTATGTACAGTTGCGCATAATTATATATGTGTGCCCTGTAAACGTTTAAAGCTGCTTGATAACTACAATGTCATCTACTTAAACTAATGGAAGGGAAACCTTACTACTTTAGTATAATATAAATGTAAGTACATTTCGTGCATTATATATACTCCCATTTAACTTTTCTTCACATAAAAAAATAAAATAAATGTTCCATGGGTTGTAAATGAAATTATTTTAATTTTCTTTAAATAAATCATTTTTCTGAAGTAGGTAGAAAACGGACCCAAACCTATAATTAAAATAGTACTGAATACCCCGATAAAAACGTAATAGAAAGACAATGTCAAGGAAAAACAGGACTTATAATATGGATCAAGTAAAGATCTATTTTTGAGGAAAAATGAACTCTGAATCAGCAGAAAACATTGTAACAATGAAGTTGGGAATGATGAAATCTTAGAGCAGTTCTCTTACGATGGTTGAAGTTGAGGAAAGTTGATGCACGTATAATAATATATGCTAGACATTATATTCTTTCTTTCAATACATATGTATGTACATATTAAAAGTCAATCCACGAATAACACTTCACTCCTCATGATACACTATACTTATAACCTGGATGCAATGGTTATGAAGCGGGTGGTAACCTAGTGATTACATGACATTCGACTTCTTACCTATCAAAGGGCTCCAGACAGACAACCATAACTAAATCTGTCACGCGAAAATTTGCTAGTGACTAGAACTTCATAGAAAGCTAAACATTTGCCTTCCTTCAAATGTGCCGGAAATTTCACAAGACTGAGACGAAGACTTTTTGCCATAACCTTTTTTTTATGAAAATACAGCGCGAAAAATGAGAGAAATTTTTCAAAAAAACTCATCATCAGGAGCACATATATAAGACGATATTGGTATCTAAAGGTAAACATTATCACTTAATATCCACGAAAACCAAAATTATCCAGCCTTTCAGATTTCAGAATCAGTTCTACCTGTCGTTTAACTCTTTAGGTGCGGACATAGGACGCTGGAAGGGCTGCTCTCCACCGGAGATAACTCTCAGCGCCTGACCCTTAAGGAAAGGGGGAAGGGTGGCGGTAGAATGATGTCATCGCTGTCATTCTAGCCTTACTTCCTTTCCGCCTTCTCCCACCCAATCTCCTATTTCTCTCTCTCTCTCCTTCCCATTCTCTTTCGTCGCTTCCCTCAGCTCCTCTCCCACCACCGACTTGATGGCCTCACTGAGAATATTCTTGGCCGCGCGAAAGAACGCAAAGCTCATCATGTTGTGCGAACGAATTTTGTTTTTTTTCACTCACGCCTTTCCCAAGTAATGACCACATAACCACGTGCCTACTCCAGAGATACAAGCAAATCGCTCGTTACAACCAAGCGATGGTTTCAACATGGTTCATAGATGGAATAATGGAGCAAAAGAAATTCAATGGCTTTATTAAACACTAGAAATTGAAATCAATAAGATTTTCAGTCAGAGATATCGTTAAGTAATCATTCTCTTCCCTCGGACAGTCACTTAACAAAAGAGGAATGAAAATTATGGCATTGGTTGAGTCACAGTGTAAAAGCGTGACGGGTGATGCAGTAAGCATGTCATATGGATACATGATAGTGGAGGAAAATAATATATCCAAGTTAATAGGAGTCCAGCTCACCATCTTCACTTAAGAAGCCGTTTATAGCCGTCCTCGAAAGAATTATGCTTAAGTACGGTATAAATGCCCTACCCTGAATGATGTATTAATTGGAATGATAAAACTCTAGAAAAGATTAAGGAGTAGAATTAATCGCCTGGAAAGAATAACGTAAGAGAAATATGAGGCAGGTGTGAAGAATGTACCTTAAACAGAATATTTATCTTTAGGACTGAATCCCTGCAAGCAAGTATTAAAAAGCAGATAGGAAGAATTTCAATATAAATAAGAGTTCATAGCACAAAGTTATTGTTGCTTACGTTATAAGAGAATAGTAAAAATAATTACAATTAAAGGAGTTAATATTTGCAGTTGAATATTAGATGTCTTTCTTTTGTACATTGGAAGTTCATTGAGTTGATGAACAAGTAAAAAATCAAATGGACTTGAAGAAGAAAAGTGTGCATAAATCTTTGATTACCGAGAATAAGTGTCTAGGTCCTTTTTCAGTAGGTGATTTATAAATAATAGACATTTCTTTTTGATAGTTTTCTTTCTCTTCGTGAATGCTTTTACCCTAAGTTTTTTCGTATACCTATTCTCCATTGTAAATCATCAGCGCTCTGTTGCAAGGCCCTTGATAATTTGAGAAGTTTTAAAAAATTTAGTGCCTAGTGGATTTTTTCAACGTAGTGGGTAGGTACTAACATTCAGCAACATAGTCATGCCACGTGTCTCATATCAGGCGCGTATGTAATTAAAAGAGTCACTAATATGAAAAAAGAATGTAGAAACTCCTGAAAAGCTCAACTTACCATGAATTTTTGTTTCACTTCCAAAATGAGACTGTTCTATTAATTGGCACTGAATAATACGCAATATCTAATGTATATATTGTGTAATATAAAGCAAGCGTAGGGGATACTGAAATTATTGAGCACTAAAATATTTTGGGAAATAGTTCAATCACGATCGGAAATTAAAGTTCGCCGCAGTACATATTTTAGAGCAGTGATTTTTTCTTTCTACACTCCTTGGTATGAGAGGTAGCATATATATTTATTGCTGGTATCAGCACTTGAGAACTGGTAGCCAATCAAGACTGAAAGCTGGTTAGCATAATGTGTTGAAAAGTTTATCGTCACTTGTAGGTTGCCTTACGCTCTATTATTTTACATTTGACTATTTTTGACTCCACACACTCAAATGTACACGTGAAACAGATTAATTAGGAAACATTCAAATTCTTTAAGGGCTTAATGTATCATAGTGAGCAGGATCCGAACAGGATACTCAGAGACATTAACACACCTTTCTTCCCCAAAGGATGGCCATTCGATTAAATCAAAATTTCATCTTATCAAAACAGATCGTTTAAAAAGGTCTTACTTAATATGCCTCATAAGGGCTAGTTTAGAATCACCGCGTTACATACTCAAATCATATTTGTATTCTTCGTTCTATACATAAAAATGAGATACTTTATTCTTAAACTTTCACATTGACTTCATGGACCTATCTCCTTTAGGCCCTACTCATTCTGTTTTTTCGCTTTATCCGTTTGAGTCGTCCAATATTAATCTTTCCAAACTACGGAAATTTCCCGAACCCAACCCCTAGTCGTTGGATGTTCACTCTTTTACGAGGGTAGCCTAAAAATTTTCCGACCTAACAATCAAACGAGTTATTTTTTCTTCAAATTAATTTTTATTTTTTTACTTTGTCTCTTTATAAGTACTCACACTTTTTCCAGAAATTCTCGAAACTTTTTCACCCTTTCAGATGGCAGTTGACGTATTTCTCCAATAGGCGTTAACGTATGCGATCCTCCTCGTCCGATGAAAACCTCTGTCCTCCAAGAGAAACTTTGTGTTCAGAAAAGAGGAAAAAGTCCCTTGGGGAAAAATCTGTTCAAAACGGTGAGTGCGATTCGTGGACTTCAGCTATGGTGACCACCGAAGTCTGAGCAGATTCGTAATCCTAATGGAAAAGCACTTTCTCAGCATCACGTTTGGTCGTTTTTTTGCTACATATACCTTTAAGATGCTCAGTAATGATGCCTAGTACTCACCCATCCTTATTTTGCCTTTTTCAACGAACATAATTCCATGACTATCCCAAAAAATAGTCGCCATCACCTTCCCGGTCGTTGGAACCCCGGATCTCTTTCCTGATTTTTAGGAATTCGGGAAGCTGAAGCGGCGGAGTCAGTTCCGAAGCCTGCCAAAAACCCGTCCCCGCGCAAGTAATATTAATTCAAGGCACGTTTTCTCGTGGCGGCAATGATTCTCATCCGACTTCTTCTGCTCCTCGGACAAAATATCCATTGGCATTCTAAACAAATGGATGAGCTAAAGAAATAAATCTGTTATCATTTTCGCAGATGAGAGATACGATTGACCGATGATTGAGGTAAGCTCGTGCTATATTTTTAATAATTTTCCTCAGCAAACCTGTAGGTAATTGGATATGACCAGATCGTGGAGATGAGTTAAGTAAATAGGTTTGTCCAACCTACTAAATACTTTTTTTAAGGAAAGCTTTTTTTCTATTTCCGGCAGGAACCTCATTTAATTAATTGAAATATTGTAGAAAATATGACATCATCTGTCTAAAATAGGCAAATTACAGATAACGTCATCAACAGCATCACCAATACAGCATGACGTCACTGATCAATAAGTATGAATAATTTGTCAGCGGATGTGTCGATATTTTGATAAATTCTTCTGCCTGGAATGATGAACATTATGGACAAAACTATTTTTATAGTGCTCAAAATTTGCGTTATGAAGTGGATGTTTCAGTAAATAATGATATTTTCAAAAACTCATATTCAGTACCTGTACCAAGTCTTAAAATAGTGGAGTACAGTCCTGTGTATATTAAGACAGAATAAGACCGAAATCTTAACTTTTGATTTTAAGAATGAAACCATAAAATATATCTACCCTATATGAGTATTGATAAATATTTTATGGGACAAAAATATGAATACAAGGTCTATCCAAAAAATAAGTAAAATAGATTTGGGGAAAAAATTATTGAACATTAATGTACAAATTGCTAAAGTTCTTCATAAGAGCACATTCATGTATCTACACACCACTGCCATGCCTCCGCCAGATGTAGTATGCTTCCTGTAAGACATCAACAGGACCCTCGTAGGCACCTCGAGCTCTTTTTGATATAATTCAGTAGTCCAAATTGGTACTCAAAAGGAGTTATACTTGGGTCGTACTCAAAAATCAATGTCTCGTCAACAATAATCACCTATTCTGTAAAATTCGGGTCACATTCACCGTGGTCCATGTGGTCCATAGCGAAATTGTCACACAAGCAGTCTTCTGACAGGACCTTGGGGACCATGGCACACCGTTCTCATAGCTAAATCTTCAGTAAGAATGCAAATCACTGTGGTTTTCTGAATAGTGCACTCTTCTGCAAACATCCTGACTGTTAGGGGTCAATCAGAATGAAGAATATGCCTCACTTTTTGCACATTTTCATCACACTGTTATTGATGAATGTTTAGAACATTTCTCATCGTAAACCTCCCCTTTACCTTTCCAGAATATTCTGTGCAAGCAGAAAACCATCACTTGGGACATTTCTTCGTTTCCGTAAGCATCCTATGTTCATGGTCTCAATCCAATTTTCCATGCTTAATGCACAGTTTTATGGTTTATTATTGATCAATGAAAACTAACATCGTGAATTCCTGGCGAGACCGTCGAAAAGGGATTCAGTCTATCAGTAATCCGCACATTATAAATGACCACAATTTTCTGGCGTGGGTCGCGATGTTTTCCCAATATCTCCCGTTACGATTTCCACCACAAATCACCACAATTCAGACATCAGATTTGGCGACAAAAAGCATTCACTTCATTTGTGGGGAAAGACCCTGTACATATTATGCTAAGAAAAATATTGCAAGATATATGGAAAATACCTATAAGGAAGATCACTTTATTATTTCATGATTTTGGTGCCTAAACACTTGTTAATTCTGACTTATGTGCAACTTAGTTCTCAAAATTGTTTCACGCCACAAAACACACTTAAAAACATTTAAGTATTTGCAAATTGAGCGCTATTTTTCAATAACAGTATCAAAATTATATGTTGATATTCAAAACGTATTACGGAGGTAATTTTTGAACAATTACGGTAGGTTATGAGAACGTGCTAAAATATGAATTCAGATAGAAGCGCCTGAAAAGCGATTCTATTTTGGTCATTAATATCGACAAGACTCCTAAAAACTCTGATATGGAGCGTAGCTATGTACGGCGCGGAAACGTGGTCGCTGAAGCAGGAGGATAGACGTAGATTGGAGGCTTTTGAAATGTGGGTGTGGAGAAGAATGGAGAAGGTGAAATGGACCGAAAGGGAAACAAATGAGGAAGTACTGGAGATGGTGGTTGAGGAGAGGGGTTTGTTGAGAGAAATCCTATGGAGGCAGGAAAAATGGATGAAAGGCGTATTGAGCGGTAGTGGAATGTTGAAGAGGGTAATAGAGGGGAGAATGTTGGGCAAGCGAGGTAAGGGTAGGAACAGGATAGGGATGTTGGATGGGATGAGGGGAGGAAAGAAGTACACCGAGATGAAGAGGAACCTGATATAGATTAGTTTGCTAGGTGGGGAGTCACAAAATATTTATTTGATAGTTGTGTCCATCCAAAAACCTACCTTAACCGGTAGATTACCTAAAAATATCATAATTTTCTGAGTTACTAAACTTTACGATCAGTTTTTAATGCATTAATAATAATCAGTACTTGCAGAAGCGAAAAACTTCAAAAGACTTACTATATGATATTGATCTTTACTACTTGCCTATCGATAACCAACTGGCTCAGATTAAATGTTGGTATATCAAGAATTTCGAATGGATAAAAATCAGTATTATCTATATTTTGCGCCTAAACAGAAGAAATCCGCATTGTTTTTCCAGTAAGGAAAATATTTTTACTTTAGCTTTAAACATTTTAAGTAGATTTTGAATCATTATTCTCTCGTAGCGTATCATATTAGGAGTTCACAAATGAAAATTCAATTTCTGATCACGAAGTGCAAATAAAGATATCATTTAAACTATTGTCTAATTTTCACATTGCAAATATGAACTTACCATTATATAATTGAATAAATATAGATTCAGCTGTACCCATAATTGTTTAAAATTCTTGCAGCCGTTCAATGATACTCGTACGTCATAAATAAGTGTGCACAGTTGTCACTAGGCATGTTGTAGACTTACATTTATTGCGTCACTCTTTCTTAATTGATTAAATATATACTTATTACAATTTCATAAAATATATAAATACTTTCACATTTATATCTTGAATTTAAATGGAGTTTTAATACATAAACAAATGATAAAATATTGTGGTCTTATGGCAGATTTCCCTTCGAGACGGCGATTTAGATAAAAAAAAGAAATACTTGATAGCTAATCTGATAAAAATATTTTGTTGGATCCCTATGTAAATCAAGGACGCTCTCACGCTTTATTTTTGAGTAACAAATAATCTGTTGGAAATATTGGGCCGGAAAATGATTTTTTCCTGTGTTCACCGACAAAAGTGCTTTCACAGAAAAAAATATGGAATGTAACCAAAAAATTTACCAAATACATATTTCAATTGTGAGTCTCACAGCATAAATTGCTCATATAAAAATAAAAGTGTATGAAAAAAATTATTGACGGTTTAAATTTGTGCGCTTTTTATGGCACTTTGGTCGCACGATTGACCAATCGCCCATTATCATGGAGTCGAGACGGAAAGCGACAATCTTTTCACCTGGAACACCTGGTTCGCACCCTTTCCCTCGGAATACACCCGCTCTCACCCACCCATCTCTCTCTCTCTCTCCCCTAATTTCCCGCCTTCTCAACCCTTTCGGATACTCCCATCTCGCACAGTTTTCCCTTCCCACACTATTCATGCCCCTCACCCATTGACACCGCCCTCAACAGAAAATTACTCCCTCGGCGACTCCATTGCTCTTTCTCTTTCTCTCTCACTCCATCTCCCACCTTCTCCTCCCGCTTTACCTCCATCTCTCACGGGTCGCCGTCACAATGGAGATCGTGCCCTCGACCGCAAACCCCCTTTGATTGGCCACCCCTCCCGTGAGCCAACGCCTTAACAAATGCAACGGAAACACCCTTTTGGGTAAGGTCCTCATTCAGGATGACGATTATGAATTGAAGGCGACGGCGGAAGGAGTGAGGTCACATGCGTGTATGTGCATGCACGCGCGCGCGTGTTTAGTGTGTATGTGTATGTATACACACACACACACACACACACACACATATATATATATATATATATATATATATATAAAAATAAATAGACTCGTATATATATATATATATATATATATATATATATATATATATATATAACTTAGACAGTAACCCACAGCACGAAAACACATAAAAAGAACACTCACAATAATATCTTGATAATTTCGACGGACTCGAGCTCCGTCTTCTTCCTAAGATAAGATATGACTGAGTAAAAGGGTACGTGGTGCAGAGAGAGTATGGGACGAGGGAGAGGGGAAAAACAGGTAGCGGGGGAGGGGTGAAGGAGGGGTATATGGAGAGGGAGAAAGTTTTTATTCAACACTTCCGTGTTACTTCGAAGGAATCATCTATATATATATATATATATATATATATATATATATATATATATATATATATATATAGCTACGCTCCATATCAGAGTTTTTACGAGTCTTGCCTTAACATCCCTACTCAACGTCCCCGTCATCAACTCCCTCCTTCTTGAGAAAGCCTCCTTGCCTAGCGCAATTCTTCTCCTTACGTCCCTACCACTTTGACCGTATTGGTCCAAAACACTTCCGAGATACGTCAACTGTTCTACCTGCACTATTTTTTCCCCTCCTATTTTAATGTTTAGTTTAGCCTTTGTCTTTCTGGAAAATCGCATGACCTTTTTTTATTAATATTGATTCTCATCCCATATCTATCGCACTGAACCTCTTACAGGAGGTACCTCTGAGTCTTATACAGGAGATGGGCGGGTTCTGATAGTCAAATATTCTTGTTTATTATTTTTCTTTTCTTCGTAAAAACCAACAATTTTCAACATAAAATACAGAAGTAATATAGAATAATAAGGAGTGTTACTCAAAAAATTGCTCTAAGTACTGTATTTTCTGCTTTGATTACTTTAAACTTACAAATCGTACATTCACAGGCTTCATTTTGTGGAAATTTTCCAGTTTGGAAAAGAGTAAAAGGAATATTTGACACTTCCACTAATATATTAGTCACATAGACCCTGGTTTTGACTACTTGGGTCGGAGCCTTACAATACCTCAAGGAATTTTAACTTGGATCGCGAAAGAAATTATTAATGCAAATTACAAATTTTCCATGTCTTCCATATCCATTGTTGTAAAATTATCACCCCAACTGAAATCGTAGTAATATTTACTCCATTTTTAGTTTCTCTGATGTTGAAGTTATTTCACATCATTAAATCACGCCAAATCCATTATAGACCACCGCAGCCATCATTCACTACGAGGAATGCAATCTCATGACCTTTGCCTTAACATTTGGATACCCTACCATCCTTTTACTTCCATCATATGTTTGTTAGTAAATACTAGTATATCTTCGTTTATGCATGTATCCTCGAGCAAATGCGACGGAGGGAAAACCTTTGGTATTTATTGTCAGGGGCGTGTGTGTTCGAAAGAAGTGTTTCAAATCGGGGTGGGATTTTTTCGAAGGATTCGTGAGGGAAGATCAGGCGATGGCATGGAGGGGGTGTTGGCACCCTTGCCTTATCCTTAGGGTGACTATTTTACTCTCGCGGCAACCCCACTACTCCCTCTCTTCCTTCCACCCCTCACCCTTTCATCCTCTCCATCCACCCATCCGGGGCAGGATGATGACCCATAATTGAGCGCGGGGTCGCGTGCTCTTTCCCACGCCCTCCCGCTGCCCTCCCCGCTACTCAGCGAAGGTCCTAAAAGCGTGTGTATAAACGCATTATTCCATCTCTCTCGCTCCCCCCCCCCATTCTCTTCGAGGAGCCCCGCGGGCGCATTTGAATAAGTGACCGGACAGGATGGGGAGGAACGAGAGTGGAAGAGAGGGAGAGGAGGGCCTGGACTCGGCGGTGATGGCTTCGCTGCCGAAGACGGCTGAGGATGGAAATCGGTTGACGATGACTGGGAAATGCTACGGCGCGCCCAGGCGAAATCACACGGGACCGGGGTAGGGACTTGGCCCGTTCACTTTCTCATCGTCGGAGAGAGCGAGGGCTTTGGTGTCGCGGGGTGAATAAATTCCCTTTGGCCACCGCTGTCCCGCGTTCTCTTTCGTATCTCTCTCTGGAAATAACTTCCCGCGTGTATCGATTCGGGGAAGAAAGGCGGAGTATAGGTGTGAATGAATACAGTCTTTCCGGAATTCTGCACCCATGGGTGAATTAGACTGTCCAGGACGCATACTCGAGCACATGAAGATTGAAATAGGTCGAAATTTAGGATCCTGCGATAAGAAGAAATATCTATCATGCCGATATATTTTCATGTAGGCCTGATATACGTGGATATTTTTGAGGAAAAATAAATAGAGAATAGATAAATAACTAGAGTCCACAATTACAGTTTTTTTCAGATAAAAAGGCTATTTTCACTCTCGAAGACATCATCGATATCAAGAAAAATATTGACTTTATGAATCATGACGATAATTAGGGTCATATTCTAGAAATATGTGCATACAATGTGTGTTAAGAGGGATGAGTGATACGGTAGACTCCCATTAAGAAATATTATAGATTCTTTAGTTGTAGAAAATAACCATATTTTTTATCAACGATACGAACAAAATAGTCTACGTTCGCTACGGACTAATTATACAGTAGATATGCGATGTTATCCATATATCGTATTACCGATATTACTTGATATAACACATGAATTATCGTCATTGCCTGGATACATATTTCCTGTGGATACATATTCCTTCATATCAAAGATCGGTTTGGAGGTAAATGGATTTAGTTCTGGTACATTAACTGGTATTTTATTAACTGGTATATTAACTGGTACATTTTTCGTAGGATCTTTGTTTAAATAAAAAAGCAAAAGTGAGTGCACATTGTACATAAATATTACTAAGACAAGGTACAATTGAAGTAAATGTTCCACGGCTAGCTTTAAAATTGAAGCAACAAATATTTAGGAAAAAATATATACATACGCGTAAATAGAAAATAATCGGTTTATATAGTGTGAAAGAGAGAAAAGCATACATTTTCATTTGCATCGCTATTTTTAATGCTTCCTTAATTGTCACTAAGAATTTTACTCAGGTTAGACTAAATAGTTGAACTTGTTTTCATTAGTTAGACATGGTTCTGGTGTTTAATTTCCCTTTACTTTCGATTCCGACTCATATTC
Source organism: Hetaerina titia (assembly GCA_037158775.1). Lineage (NCBI taxonomy): Eukaryota > Metazoa > Arthropoda > Insecta > Odonata > Calopterygidae > Hetaerina > Hetaerina titia. The sequence goes on along the minus strand of CM073776.1, from coordinate 35,197,185 downwards.
CTAGGGAAAATAACCCTCTCGTTTCACACCATCGCATAACATATGACCTATTGATTCAAACGTACAACAATCTGTGACACGTTGTTAGGGTGTGACTAATGCATATGATTTCACGAAGTGTTGAAGTGGATGAAAAGGCCATCGCTTTAAGGATTATATAATGACCTTGTTTAATTTATCACCTCATTAGATACCCTTTTTTGCTTATCCAATAATATCTACGGTGATCATGAAATCATAAGTTGTCCAATGGATAAAAGAGATCATTTATATACAGTTTCTGAGAACAAACGCAATGGCGTAGACGCCCATATTTCCAAGGAGAGTGGCATCACGAATTTGCGGGCGTGTGGCGTGGTTCATTGGTCGGGAGAGCTTGGACACTTAACGTGGAATCGGTATCTTCCCCTTGCGGATTCGGAGGCATTATCTCACTTTACATGGAATAGAGGCATCACTCCGTGTAATAGTGACTCCTTCCTCGAATCAGATTTCGTTGCACACCCTTGATTTTTTTCTGTGATTAAAATATCAAAACATTAAACTGTAATTAATTGTACCTCCAATGAAGGTTACTTGGCATTGGCGTCGATACCAGTTTATGACAAATTGGGTTCACAGTCGTTATAGCAGCGTTCTGAAAACTCAGTTTTATTTTTCATGAGATGTGGAATAAATATATTGGCCCTGTTGTAAAATATTTCTTTGGCACTATGCATAGGGTCAAAAATTTTTCCGAACAAATTTACCTTTCATTTTAGGTTTGGTCCAAGATAAACATTAACCCTTTTAAATGGAGAATATACAAAGTTTCGATCACTCAGATTTAAAAATGAAGCATATTTTTCCACTTCAATTAATATTTCTTGAAATCTTTATTCCGAAAAATATAATACCTAAATGATTGCATACCGAAGTACAAGCATTGATTATTTCTTCATTTCATACTCTTATATTGCTCATTTAACCGTTCATCCGAGTATATATTTTCAAAACACCCTTCCGCTCTAACACACAGCATAATATACGCCAGTTATCAAAAACCATAAGTTGTTTCAGAATATCTCAAATGATATAGCATTACAGAATAACTCGATACCAATTACCTCATCCATCGCAATCGTGCACATGAGAACCTTAGAATTGTCCTTTTCACTCGATTTCTTGAAAAATGAAAACGGTAATAATGCTACTGCTGATATTTTCACGTGTAAATGCAGCTCATCCAAGAAATGGTTCTAATTTTCATCAAATATTTATAAAGAAATATTGCTATCACATCAAATGTTACTTTACCTCACTCTTTGGTTTACAATGTCAAAAAGCAGGGACAATATTTTAAATCTCGTCCAGAACCCTGCGTACTCAAATAATTGTTATTGCCCTTTCAGGAGCGTGAGTTTCTTTGCTTGAGCTTAAATATATATATTTTTTTCGCGAGTGATATAGCTACGAGGGGTGGGATTTGACGATGCATAAGTGGCCAAACATGCACGAAATATTTTCGTGAAAAATTACCTCATTTCTCCGATAAAAAATAAATGGCTCCTCCCAATACTTTTTCCCGGAAAAGTCAATAACGCTTGTGCTGTGGTGGCATATTTACCGTTGGCTAATGGTGATTGATATGAATGGCTGAAATACCCCGCGGGGGCGAACTGAAATGGGCAACTATTTCACGAGGCTTCTCTTTCTTTAGAGGAGAAACGAAACCACAAAAAAAATTTAAAAATAAAATAAAAATTAACTAGAAAGACACGACGGTGAGCAGATGTAGTAGAAATAATAAAGAGGGAGTGGAGGAGGGAGAGAGCTCGTCCGGATGTCACCCTCTCTTCCCTGAAATGATACACGAGGCGCATGGCGCTATCTCCGTCGCCCCATCTCGGCATCCCACTCTCCCAACCGACTCCCAACCACTCTCGCCACCCCGACCGTCTCCATGGTTACCCACCCGCACACACGCACTCACACGCACAAGCGCACACAAACTCCCCGCCGACCCTCGCACACCAGCGCCATTTCCCGCTTATCTGCCCCGATATCCTATACCGAGCATCAACGTGGCGCGGTCAGCATAACCGGTGAGTGCAGACAGACGTCGTACCCTCACCCATGCCCTCCCTTCTCACTCACTTTCCCCCGCTCCTCCCCCACCACCCCCTCCTCAACCCCTTACCCTCCCAATCCCAACCCTTCGTTCCGTTCCCAAACCCCGGTCCATCACGGCCTCCTACTGAACTGAATTATCGCAATATAAAAGAATCTTGCAGTTTTTATGGCTGATCTTGCTACTCTACCGAAGGACCGTATTAAGAAAAGTTCCATTATATTAGAAGTTGCACTGATAATAAGTTTACCAGATTTTAATCGGTATTTGATAGACTAGGGCACTAAAAGCTATTGAACTTCTAAGCCCGGGAGAACATGGTACTAAATATCTATAAACCCGTTACTGCATCTTCAAATAACTCGTTCTTTATATTTGGATGAACTCTGTTTTCCATAGTTTAATTCAAAACTTTTATTCCTTTCCTCACCCCAACTAGCTTCTTTTAGACTTCTCCCATCTATTACCGTCTTCAGCATCCCATTGCCTCTAAATATCTCTTAAATTCACTTTTCCTGCCTTCGAACTCATATTAACACATATGTTTCATCCCTCACCATGTCAAAGATTTCATCGATTGTTTTCATTACTGCCCACTAAATTCCCTCCATTCTTCGGCACATTTTCATCTCAACATCTTCCAATTCAAGCTCAACCTTTTGCCTCAACAAGTAAGTTTCCAAAATTATACAAATCTACGCTCCATATTAAAAGAGTCAGTGCTCTTTTCATCACAACTTTAATAAGAGTACCTGGCATCATTCACCTTCTTATTGTAAAAGTTTCAGAAATCATGAAAAAAATTGCAAAACTTGATGTAATATCCATGAAAACATACGCGTTTAATTAATTGAAATAATCTTTTGATACGGACAGTCCGGATGGGCAGTGTTAGGAAGAGGGATAAGGCAGGGTTGCCCATTGTCACCGGTGCTGTTCAACGTATATGTGGAAGAAATGATTAAAGAGGCATGGGAAGAACTGGAGGTAGGAATGAAAGTCGGAGGGGAATTCGTAAAATCGGTTAGGTTTGCTGATGACCAAGCATTAGTTGCTCATTCAGCCAAGGGGTTGCAAGCATTGCTGAGTGACTTGGAGGTTCAGTGCGATAAATATGGGATGAGAATCAACATTAATAAAACAAAGGTTATGCGATTTTCCAGAAAGAAAAAGCCTAAGCTAAACATTAAAATAGGCGGGGAAAAAATAGAGCAGGTAGAGCAGTTTACATATCTCGGAAGTGTTTTGGACCAATACGGTCAAAGTGGTAGGGACGTAAGGAGAAGAATTGCGCTAGGCAAGGAGACTTTCTCAAGGAGGAGGGAGTTGATGACGGGGACGTTGAGTAGGGATGTTAAGACAAGACTCGTAAAAATTCTGATATGGAGCGTAGCTATGTACGGCGCGGAAACGTGGTCACTGAAGCAGGAGGATAGACGTAGATTGGAGGCTTTTGAAATGTGGGTGTGGAGAAGAATGGAGAAGGTGAAATGGACCGAAAGGAAAACAAATGAGGAAGTACTGGAGATGGTGGGTGAGGAGAGGGGTTTGTTGAGAGAAATCCTATAGAGGCAGGAAAAATGGAAGAAAGGCGTATTGAGCGGTAGTGGAATGTTGAAGAGGGTAATAGAGGGGAGAATGTTGGGCAAGCGACGTAAGGGCAGGAACAGGATAGGGATGTTGGACGGGATGAAGGGAGGAAAGAAGTACACAGAGATGAAGAGGGATCTGATACAGATTAGCTTGCTAGGTGGGGAGTCACAAAATGTTTATTTGATAGTTGTGTCCATCCAAAAACCTACCTCAAACGGTAGATTACCTAATAATAATCTTTTGATGAGCTTGGGAAAATTTATAAACACAGTTACGTCTATAAGTTTGATTTAATAATTTTGTTGATCGTTAAATTTTTTAACAAAGCGAATAAATGTAGTGAATGCAATATGTGTCCAACCAAAACCTACCTTAAACGACAGGATACAAATGATAATATCGCACTTCACCTTATCATAAAATTCTCATTGGACTAGTTTCATTTTCCAAAGACGGCTAGTTGTAGGGAAAAGTAAACTGTATTACGCCAATTGCAAGAGAGAATATTCTAATTATTACTAAATTGTAAACGAACTATATGCTTATTCAGATAAAATAAAACTAATTCCTCCATGAATGCCAAATTTCCTCATTAGTTTGTCGAAATGACAATTAAGTTTAATAATACCACGGGCAGGTAAGAGATATCAATTGATAAAGTGTCTTTGATTTTTATTTGTTCAGGCATGAAATATAAAAAATTATTTTAGCCTGGTGGTAATGTTTTTAATTTTAATTTATTAAATGTATATTCACATATATTAATTCACATTTGAGAGAGCAAAAATTCAACCAGTTAGCTTACTTCCTAAACTTCAACAAATATCTTCGAAATCTTTCTCAATTCCTTACTACTTATCGGGGAAGACTTAAGGGCTTTTTCAGGTAAGAAATTTTATTTCTCTACCGTCTGCTGAGAAAGGAAATTTCTGCTTGGTCACTTTTCTGCATACGTACTCTTATTTTAAATATGTAGTTATTTTTGTCAATTCGGCTTTGTTTTTTAATCCTATTACTTATTTCCTTTCATCCTTTTGCTCGGTATCTCTCCCTCTACAAATGCCCTAGTCCATATATTTTTATTTTCTCCTCCAGACTTTCCCATTCCTAATATTTTAACAATTGAGTTGCAATTTTTAATGAAATAATCCCGAAAACATAACGAAATAGATTGATTCTTAGTCAACAATTAACTTTGTCTCTCACTGTAGCGAAGATGTGTATCTCTCCTGCAAACTTATCAAATCACAATCCCATATGATATTCTCAAACTATTACAGGTGGAGTATTTACCATTTTCAGAAAATAATACATTAGGTGACTCATACATCACTACCCAGAAATCCAAGCCTGGCTGCTGCATTAAAGTGGGCGGAGGCATTTACAGGAAAGATATGGGTCCTGGGTGTACGCTACGGTCCATTTTCACACTCAGGAAATAATGTATCGATTCCCGAAGAGATACCAGTAGTGGATGATCACGAAGGTCGGGGTATGGGGATACTGGAGACGCTCAGTTGTTATCGGTGTCGATTTATGAATCCGTACGAAATAAGTGCGGGCAAAGACCATTCATCCATTTGGACCGGAGTTAAGAGTTCCGTTTACCCGATACCGTAGGGTAATATCAGCGCGGCTGGCCCCGGCTTCACGTCGAGTTTTCAACCCCCTTAATCCAAAATGGACGGTACGGTGTGCCGAGGGATGCGAGAGAGTAATTTCCCTCGATAACCCCATCATTCGGGACCCATTGTTACATTTTCGGGAACGCGTCACGGTTCGAGCCCGGGACTTCCCCCTCCGCCCCCCGTTCCTTCGCCCTCCTTTCCCCGTACGGTAATGTGAGAAACATCTTCACTTACTCACGGATGAAGCAGGGTCCTGCCCCTTCGGAAAAGGGAGAGATAGTGGGGAAAAAGGAGGACTAAAACAAAAGAACCACACGTGAATGAAACGTGATATTTTTAGTGTTGAAATCCCTTTATGGCCCGCGTTCAACGACCGAATCACCCATCCACCATCTCTCTTTCCCTCCTCATCTCTCTATATCTCTGTTTCTCCCCATCCCTTTACCTGACTCCCTTCACCCCAAATCTTTTTCAATGGACCACACGTGAGCCGACGCCCTCCCCTCACCCCATCCTACCATTCCCGCCCCCTTCCTCTCTCGCGAACCCCTTCGGTGATCTCCCCCTGAACCCCTAACCAATGTCTCTGGATCACTCGTCTCCCATCATGGGATTTTTTTTACATCCGATCCTCCTTTCTCCGCGTTCCCTTCTTCCCTCCGCGGTAGCGTGTCGTCGGTTCGCCGGGCTTGGTAGGGGGAGGCGAAGGGGGAGAAGAGCGGGTCCGCCCTCGCCTGGTGGAGGCGTCGACAGCCGCTGAGAGGCGCCCACGGACGTGTTGGGGGTAGGACGACAGGGTGGGGGTGGTCCGTTTCACCCGAGGGGACGAAATGCGAGCGGAGGTCTGGTGGTGAGGTGGAGGGCGGAAGGAATGAAGCGGGGTTCAGGAAGTATAGAACGGGCGTAAAATAGGGAAAGAGGCCGAGATCCCCAGGAGGGAGGTCTCCTTGTGTTGGGGTGGACATTCGCCCGGAAATTTGAACCACGGTGTGCCGCCACGGGTTGGGGCATGAACGTGGGATGAATGTATAAAAAGAACGGTGCTTAATTTATGATTTGTTTGCACCAAATCTGAAATAAAATTATAGAGACCATCGGCGTTCATTTTCCCTTTCTCAGATGGAGTTCAGTGCTACCTCTCCGTGTGATGAAGACAGCATGGTCGCTGAAACGTTACTCGCGTAAGTGTCAATTTTTGTGCTTTCGGGTTGGCAAATATAAAGAGATATCCAAGTTTAAGCAACACTATGAAACCTACTCTGATTTTAATGTCATCCATACTTCAGAAAACTTCTCTCATATTTGCTTTATTTGTACATTGCTTTATACATAAGGGGATCGGGATAGTGTGGTGGCTAAAGTAAAGGCTTCCCACCGAGGGGACCAGGGCTCAGATCCTTGAGACAACCAATATTTTTTAGCAGCATCCCGATTCTTGCTTGAGGTGCTTTGTAGAGAGCACTTAAGAGTGAGTCCGACGTCCGTCAGATGGGACGTTAAACTTCGGACCCCTTAGCGCCTTTCGACAAGAGTAGGCTAACGCCGACGCTGGGTTTCTCTCTACTCTTCCTCTTTTCCGCATACATCCCTAATGGCGCAATTGATCGTAGCTGTCGGTCGCCTTCCACAAAAACTACTTCACACATAATTTTGTGTTTTATAAGTCACAAGAGTAACTAGTTATGTTTAAACCAGGTTTACTTAAACAAAATTTTACATTTAAGTATATTCTTTTCAGAAGCATAACTACATTACTCTTGTATTGATGCCTTTGAATATGCAGCAATTCTATTACGTTAGTTGTACACCGTCCATTACATGCTCTTCTGCTGCTGAGGGCTTCGATATTCCCCATCCCGTAACCCTCTTAGACCTCATTCGCTCATGTTTTTATTGTTCGTCATTATCTTTATCAAATGATTTTTGGACATTCCTAATATTGTTACTAAAAAGTGTCAAACATATATTATGCTTTCAATACTCATTAACCGCCTCTCTCAATAACTCAGCCTGCAAATTGTGTAGTCCACCTACCTTCTTATCAAATGAGATTTTCTGGTGGATTCCAGAGTTCAATGGGAGAAGATGGATGGAAAAAAAACATATGATGTTGAATACGGTCATCGAAAAATTCCAGATAGCTTGACATCCACGCGCAGAATAGTAATTTTAACAAGTTTTCACGAAAATTGATCTAGATTTCAAACACTCCAAAGCGTCATAGGGGAAAATGTTAAATAAAACTATGGACATATATTTATTAATAACTACATTTAGAATCATACTAACTAATATTGACTGCCAATCAATTAAACTCTTTACTCTTCTCCCACTTTTCCGTTGATAATTATATGATAATGGAATTAAAATTAATATGAAATAATTTATTGAAATGCAAGCAGCAGAACGATAAAAGGCAATCCACAAAAGTCTAGCCGAAGGTTGGTCTTGGTAGGTAAGGATAGAGCTGACACTGTACTAAGTCATAGAAATTGAGACGCATTTAGGGTATGGCTTCAGTTTCTTTACCTTTTTCATCTCTCGAATTCCTTCGTTGTGTTAATAAAACCTCACCGCTTGGGTTTCGCAAGGAGTTGTCCAAAAGTACTATCCGTTATTTCAACTCGAAGTCCTCAAGTTGGTAGTCTAAATATCTACTAGGCTACGACTGCCACTCTAAAACACTAGGATAGATGTTATTTTGCTCTAGTTAGACCACATTTGTAATATACCGCAAGTATTTGGGATCCTTGAAAGAAAATCTGGCAAAAAGAATTAGATAAAGTCCAGAGAAAATCCGCCAGATTCGTAAAAAATATTTATGATAAGAACACAAGTGTAACAGGTCTCTTATAGGATTTAGCCCGGCAGCCACTTGAAATACGAAGGGAACAAGCGAGACTTAAAATTTTAGAAAGATTCAGAACCAGCGAGTTTAACGATGACACTAAAGGAATTATAATGGCCCCACTCTACTTAGGTAGATCAGGCTACAAAGATAAAATGAGGGAGATAGATTCCAATAAATATAGATTCAAATACTCATTCTTTCCCAGAAAAATCAGAAATCATAATATTAAGAAACTGAAGTCACTTTAGAAATATTTAAAAAGTTTAATTTACAAATCGGAACAAAATTGAACATTGCAAGATTTTTGGTGTATCTGTAGATGTATGTGTATGTTAGTTGGTAGATTTGTTGTTTGCACGTGTGTGGATTTTAAGGGTTTTTGCATGAATGCATACAATGTTTTGTTTATGGCTTGTATAAATTTGTGGCTTTTGCATGCGGTTTTTATTCTTTCTTACTTTCGGGCCCTAACACCCCCCGCCACACGCCCTTGCGACGGCTTACGGGTTATTAAGTAGATGTAGATGTAAAACTCTTCCCATTGTATTATATTAGGAGTTTATTTATGACGGCATCCCTAGACTAATACCATAGTGTGGTAAACATGAAGGCAACAAAAGAAGACTGGACAATTAATCCGCGACTCCCAAAATTGCATTTGATTACGACGCCTAATCTTTAGGGAAGAAACCCACAGTTAGCCACAGTTTGGACTCACAGGGTAAGTTCTGATCCACTAATTCTTTACTATGTTCACTAATTAGGAGTAACAGATTTATAAAAGTTAAAAAAATATATTTTATATATCAGCTACATGCTAAATAACAATAGTAGTAATTATCTTGGTACAGTACAGATTTTAAACAATAGATGCAGTCTACAAAATAACCACAAGAAAACACGTTAGTTATTCCATCACTCAATCTGTGATAATAAATTGATCCAAAGAATATAATGGCTTTAGAGGTGTTCTTTTTAGCATTTTAGTCTTTAAGATTTTATTACAGAAATTACGAGGGTAAAAGAGAAAATAATGACAACATATTAAATAATTAATAGAGATAATAGATAAATAGATAATTAGATAAATAGATAGTTATTGAATATAAATTAATAGAGATAAATAGATAATTTCTTTAGGAAGAGATAGTATTCTTATGCACTTTGTGGAGTATGTCCGAAATAGTTTGCCAGTATTTTTCATAAAAAAGCACTAACTGTTATGAGTTAAAATTCATATTTCATTTCTCGCATTTTTATTTCAACTTCAATAGTGTTTTCGTAGACCTTTAATACTCCATGTTAATGAAAACCACTTCGAAAATAATTGTTTTTTTTTAGTATTAAGAAAACGTCACTTCTACCCCATAACGGCTAGGTACTCCCGGATGAGGGAAAGTAAACTCAACAATATGCCTGAATAACTCCCATTCGGACAATGCTAAGGTCCCGCACTTTTTGCTAAGGAAGAACCCACTTTTTGTTGACATAATATCTCTAACCTGTGTAGGAAAATATTGCTAGAAATCACTTTCCATTTCTATGCATGCAGACTTTTAAACTTTATATTTTCAAGCATCACTTATTGGTACTTCTATTCATGATTAAAATAAACCTTTATGCTGCTGAAATCTTGTCAAAGGCAAGTGGCTGATGATATAAATTTCTTTGTAATAAGGTTGAATTTCGATGAATTTGTGCCAAGTAGTATGGTATCACATGACTGTTATCAACATATTTTATTGGGTCGCGGTAGTCCAGGGAATAGAGAGTTAGGCATAACCGGCACAGGGAAAGGAACTGGACCCCCTACCCTGATGTATGAATTTCACACGCTGTCGGGCTTACTACTGGGTGAACTCCAACATCACCTGCCAAACCGATCTTCGGGTTGATTACTTTGTTTATGGTTTTTTTTATTGATAACTAACTACTTTCCTTACAAATAATGAATCTGCGTTTGTAAGATACAGGCATTGGATATGAAAATAATTACGTAAAAACCCTCGAAGCGTTTGTGGACACCGAGAAGAAGTAAGAATATATTAATTCTGAACATGCTTTACTGCCTAAGAACGCATATTTTTCTTTGGCGTATGGCTAAAACGTCAAACCGACACATCAAACTCACAATACCAAATCATAAAGAATAATAGTCTCTAAACAAAATTCACCGTCCCAAAGGAATACTCCTGATTTCATACACGCTTCCTTCATAAGCCATTGCAGGGACGATGGCATTTCTCTCCCCATTTCTCACGTAGGCCGGGGTGTCTGAATCGTGTTCACCAGTGTTCATTCATTTCTTTCCATTCATCCTTTCGGTCGTTTGCGCCCACCACCACGTGACTCGGCATGATCCCCCTTCCCCGAGTATCCTTTTGTCTCCCCCTTTCACGTTAGCCAGTGTGCATTTATAAAATTCTCCCCGGAGTGATCTTTCCGCTCTTCTCCCCCCACGTCTCACAACACCGTCCTACACACCCTCTCTCTCTGTCTCTCTCCGTCTTGGGAGGAAATATTCGCCATCCCCTTTAACACGCATGCGCAAGCCCTCCCGTTTCCTGCAATCAATTTCCCGCCCGTACCATTCGACCCGTGGAGCCTTTCAGCGCGAGTCCACTCAACTCCCCTCCCCCTTTTCGGCCCATTCCACCGCTCCCAAACTCCCCTCCTCCTTCCTTCCCCATCGTAGGAAAACCCTTTCCGTCGGCCTCCTCAATATCCAGAACCCTCCCCCTCCTCCATCTTTCTCTCTCTCTCTCTCCCCATCGGACTTGAACCTCCTCCCCTCCGCCAGCTGCGACCTCCCGCTGGTTTGACAGTCAACTGTCCATACGCCACTAGCGCCACTCCTCGAATCACTTTGACCTCCAGCCCCGTGCTCGCTTCCTCCCTGAGACATGTTTGGCGACAGCAGTGACGGCCATAAAGTTTGAGGGGTGGAGGAAAGAAGGGTGTGGAAGGGAGCAGGAGAAGAAGGCGGGGTGGAAGAAAGTTAAGAGGAGTGGCGAGGAGGGAAGGCTTACGTGGAGGATGGAGTGTTGAATTCGTGGCGAAGAGAAGAGGAAAGGAAGAGAGAATGGATGGAGTCAGATGGAGAACGATAGAGGTATTGACGGAGTAAAGGAGTCTGAGAAAAAATTGAATGAATCTTTATCTTAGTCACATCCTTCATCTAACTCCAAACGGTGGTGTTGAGGAAAATATTTTATAAATATCAGAAATTGTTTGGCCATTTCAACCCTTTCTCCACCAATCAACCAGCCACTCTACTTTGCAACACAAATGGATGATCTGTCTCAGAGCTCCCATGCCTCCCTACTCATTATACTGAGAACTTTCCCCATTACCAGCCACATTAAATAATGCAGTAGAAAATGAGAATGGATACATAATTCTGCCAATATTAAATGATTTTCATCTTACAATGAAACATCATATTTTATTAAAATTTATGTATTTCACTAGAAGAAGAGAAATGATTACATGTACCATAATAAAAGATTTGAAGTAAAGATTCGTGAATATTATAATATTCAGCATTGCACATGATGGAACTGAAACCTGGTCTTTCCCGATGATCATAAATTGTGGAGGTTTTTGAGATGCGTGTTTGGCGTAGATTGGAGAAAAAAAGTTGGACAGATCGAATGGCAAACCCTGAAGTTTTAAAGTTTGAGGGCAAAGAGTGGAATTTGCTGCAGGAATACGGAATAGGCAGAAAATAGTCAATGAGCGGTTATGTGACACTGAAAGCCCAGGAAAAATGGAAAATTTTTGGTCAGAGGATTTCAGGAAGGAAGGGACTAAGCTTATTGGACAGCATGAATACAGATGCTAGAAATGCCTCTGGAAGAATATTTATTTGGCAAGGAAGAGAACGATCTAGTAATAATTATTATAATAGTATGGGAGCACTAGTAGTAAGCACTGTCAAAAACCTACTTTAAATACGTATAAAACCCTAAATGAATTAAATATAAGAATATTTTCTCTCCAACATAAATTTCATTTTACGATCGTTCATTTTTCTCTCTCGAGCCCAAACCACAATGGGAAAAGAGAGAAAGTGTAACAAGGAAAAATCTGACAAATGGAAATAGAAATAATTTTTCCATTCATTTCCATGTACCTAATTTACTGGAGTACCTTTGATATCGGGCAATGATGTTGAGAAACACAGGTGGTTATAATTAGGATAGATATAATGAATATTCAAGGGAATCAATGAATAAAAACGCGAGTCTAAGATTAAATGAGCATAAACTACCGTTCTTTTATTACTATTTATATGTAAAAACAATTTTAAAATGTTTTTTTAATCATTTAGTTCAGTTCGCGCATTTACTCAATGAAAAAGTATTCGGGAACAGCCCCGTTGCTCTTGAAATCACTCTAATTTCACAGAATTAGTCCTTAGTTTATGATAACCCATCTTCGGAATGCATATGTCTTTATTTAATTTTAAACTTGAAAATATTTAAAACGCCACACAAAACGAATTTCTGTAGTTACATATCTTATGAAAAGGCTAAGCTAAATATTATAATAGGAGGGGGAAAAACAGAGCAGGTAGAACAGTTGACGTATCTCGGAAGTGTTTTGGACCAATACGGTCAAAGTGGTAGGGACGTAAGGAGAAGAATTGCGCTAGGCAAGGAGGCTTTCTCAAGGAGGAGGGAGTTGATGACGAAGACGTTGAGTAGGGATGTTAAGACAAGACTCGTAAAAACTCTGATATGGAGCGTAGCTATGTACGGCGCGGAAACGTGATCACTGAAGCAGGAGGATAGACGTAGATTGGAGGCTTTTGAAATGTGGGTGTGGAGAAGAATGGAGAAGGTGAAATGGACCGAAAGGAAAACAAATGAGGAAGTACTGGAGATGGTGGGTGAGGAGAGGGATTTGTTGAGAGAAATCCTATGGAGGCAGGAAAAATGGATGAAAGGCGTATTGAGCGGTAGTGGATTGTTGAAGAAGGTAATAGAGGGGAGAATGTTGGGCAAACAAGGAAAGGGCAGGAACATGATAGGGATATTGGATGGGATGAAGGGAGGAAAGACGTACACAGAGATGAAGAGGGACCTGATATATAGTAGATTAGTTTGCTAGGTGGGGAGTCACAAATTGTTTATTTGATAGTTGTGTCCATCCAAAAACCTACCTTAAACGGTAGATTACCTAATAATAACATATCTTACGAACACTCTAAGGTGGGGGTATTTCATAAATGTGAACCACAAGAAGAGAAAAATGGAGAGTAGAGGAGTAAAAGTAGTATGGAGACTTTAATACGACTTCCCTGGTGTTAAAAAACATTGGTGATGCTAGAACAATCTGGTTTTTTTTAATCAAAGACTCTTTAACAGTCGACTGATTCATTCTAGGCCTTGGAGACTGAAGAAACCCAGAAATGCACTTGATGGTCTTTTCCGCACAATTTCGAGTCCACACTCGGGACACCGGTGACATGCATCCCGTATCCCTAGTGTATGTGGGAGGAAGAAAAGATGACAACATGGGAGAGGAGAGTGTGCGGCCCCGCTGAGGAAAGAAGGCGTCCGGGCGCACGGGCCCCCCAATCCTTTCTCCCCGCAGTCACCTGCGTCTCTTGCGGGTGGAGATATCCCGCGGTGATAAAAAAGAAAAGAGCGAAGATATGGTCCCGGGAGGAGAGCCATTACAAAGGGATGATGGGATGGTTTTTCGGGGTATGGGAGGGAGTGGGGTCGGCTGGGGATACGGCGTGGATTATGGTGGGCGTCCGTGGGGACATGAGGGGGAGGGCTTGCGCTCCGTTGGGACACGCACGTCTTCATGGAGGGACGGGAAGGAGGCTGAGAAATGTCGAATGGGGTGGGTGAAAGGGGGGAGCGTTTGAGGGTGTGTGTGAGTGTGGGGGGGGAGGGAGGAGGTGGGTGGGTTGTTTGGGAGAGGGGTTATGTCTGAGGGGTTGGGCGGGGACCGTGAATGGGTAATGTGGAGACATAATGGATTCTTGGGCGGATGAGGAGTAAGGGGATGTTCACGTAAGCATATGTAGGCAAATGGAGAGAGGAGAGGGAGAGAGAGAGAGAGAGAGTGGTGAGGGAGGAAAGAGGAGAGTGAGGAAGAGGTTAGATGGGAGCGGAGCATGATATGTAGGGAGGTTGACTCCGGGGTTGCGTTCTCCATTGATCATTTACAACGCACTAAATCAAACTATGGGCTCAAATGGCCACCATTAACCCCGCCGGGAAAACTACCGGCCAATAATAATAACCACTCTCTCTCTCTCGCACACAGACGCAAACACTTTTCTGCGACGGGCGTCGTTGTGTGGCTGTTGTGGCCCGAACCGCCGGCGTCACGGTTGGGTGTGGGAAGCAAGGGGAGCCATTTCCCAGAGTGCTTTTGTTTATTCATCGCGAGCCGGTGTTCACGAGTGCTCACAAGTTGAAAACTTATTTTGAGTGTTGGGCGTAAAATGTCGTGCGAACGAACGATCCCGATGGAGTGACTCAAAGGTCAAGGGTGATCCGGTCACATCTGAGACATCGAAGTGTTTTTTCCAATCTCAGATTGAACTTTTTCCACTTTTAAACTTTTATTCCATTCGAGATGACGTGTCCTTTTTTCCGGGCGCTCGTTATTTCCATCTAGCAACTGTAAACATTTATTTTTAGATCACTATGTGAACTACGTTCTATTTCATGACTTCATTTAGGAACCATTCCCATGCCTCAACTATTGGTCACTTCAGTTTTCGTCTAAGGTCAAATGGTAATGACCTGGTGTTTGTCATTTGTGTCACAAAAGAATCACATACTGGACTGTGAATCCAATATGAAAGGCTAAAAATCGAAGTTGAAAAACTGAACTATTATGAAGAGAAAAATGTTCGATACATGCTACACGTTTCATAGGTTAATAAAATTCGTTTTAGCTAACAAACAAACAAAATATTGTGTTTACAAGAGATAATGTGTACTTTCAGACCAGCTTTGGCGTGATTGATCAAATTCTTGATTTTTCTTTGAGTATTTTTATTATGTTTATATATTATTTTCATAAAAACAAGAGTTATTATGAAATAAATTAAGTTTTCCAAACATATTACCATTGATTTAAAAGACTTTTCTCAGAATTGAAATATATTTCTTTGTTTCAGCTCTTCTTAAGGTTGCAGATATTTTGCGTATGTATTTTAGAATTTTTCTCAAAACCTGGGAAAATAATATTAGTTAAAAAGCGTGAAAATAATATACATGTAATAACTAAAACGCTTACATGAGTTGTATTTCTAAAATTCACAATCAATAAATATTTTTGTATTCGTTACTCTCAATCTTAACGTTAATGGAATTCACCTTCCAGTTGTCGCCTAGTGACTCATTTTACTCTTAATCCCCTCTTGCCTTCATTTTTTAAATTTCTTAATATTTTATCGGCGAATTTATCCTTTCGTCTAACTTATTGAACCATCCCTTTTACTCTTTTTGCACAGATTACGCTTACAACAAATCGGTGATTCTGAATTAGTGCGTATATCGTTTAGTTCCCCTTTTATGCATACGTATGTACGAGTATGTATATATACTAATACGCATTCCTCTATAACACTTTCTTCACTTCCTCTTTTCTAATTTTATTTTTCAATTCTTTCATGCGACCTGTTTCAACGGAAAAAAATGTACTGAAGACTTCCATCCATTCTGATTACATTTTCCCTTGTTGATATATGTTATGCATAGAGTGCCACACACAATAATAATTATTCGAGGCCGCATTGAATAACTTTAGTCTTACAAATGCATAGCTATTACTTTTAAAGATTTTGAATTTTTTCTCAAATTTAAGTCCAAATTAAGTTTAACTTTTATGTAGCATCATATATTACATGTTGAATATTTGGTAGGCTTATATAACGGATTGAATTTAACCTAACTAAACGTAAAACTCCATATTCATACATACAAAATGGGGTTTCACATGATTGGTTGGTAAGCTTCGCGTGTTTTCAACCTTGGATATTGACAGCATTTGTCAATAATGAAATTATTATTCAGGTTTTTATAAAATATTTCATTCAAAGGCAATCCGAAGTGAATTTATTATGGAAATATTATGCAGAAATGAAGATGTTTTTGACACAATAGTAATACCAGATTGGAGGAAAAGTTTTACCTAAGAGTAGGTGTACCTATATTTTCCTAATTATTAATCATTGAAAGTCTAATGCGCTTCATCCTACTTGGTTTGCATTTTAATAAAAAACAAAAAGTGACCGCTAAGACCTGGCAATAGTCTTTAAATGATTATGATGGTAATAATTATCTATAAAATTTTAAAAATATAGTTAGCGGTCCTTTTCACGAATGATATATCAAGCTAATAAGCAAAAGGATGCTCTAATTAATCACAACAGACCAAATTATCTGGGAAATCATTCTAGATAACATTTTAGCCATAGGAAAACATCACCCTCACAAAGAGAGCAGGTGGCATTTGGAATGAAGGAAATCGAAGAAGGGGAGAGTACTGGCCGAAGAAAAGTTACGATCTCGTTTTCTCTCCCTCACCTCAAGCTCCCAGAATAAATCACGGAGTCCTCAAGCCTTTCCTAGGGCTTCCTTTCAATAGCTCACTGAGCGGGAGGCAGTATGCGGCGTAGTCAGCGCCTGTCTCAAAAGAGGCGCGATCACAGATGACCACGTTCTTTTTACTGAATGTAAAAAGAAGCTTTCTTTTATTTTCTCCTCTTTCCCCAACCACTACCTCCTCCCGCCATTGCAGACCCGGGAAGGAGCCCTTTTTTCGTGGAATGCTATCGCTATTTACAACGCCAATTCCCGAGCGTCCCAGAGCTATTGACGCGCACTTCAAAAGGGGGGGAGGCGAAGAACGGGGAAGGACTATATATGTATGTATGTATATATATGTATATGTAAAAAATGTATATATATATATATGTGTGTGTGTATATATATATATATATATATATATATATATATATATATATATATATATATATATATATATATATATATATATCGGAATTAAGGAACAGTGCGCACGCATTCAAACAGCCGCCCTCTTTTATACGAGCACTAAGTTATCCACCTCTCTGAAGAGGAGTCGCTGTCAGGCGTCCAAGGTGGGTTGCGAAGTCCGCCGCCCCCGCTGGTGTGCCTGGGATATGGGGTGGGATGGTTAAAGGGGGAGCCTTGAACACAAAAGGGTGCGCCCCCTTACCATCTGGGCACCTTTCTACCTTTCCCTCCCCGCCCCCGCCGGTTGTGACCCCTAAGGAAAATCCTCGGAGGGAAGAATGACAGGGGGAGGAAAATGGTGGGCTGGAAGCAAATGTGTATGTGTGAGAGAGAGAGAGTAGGATGGAGGGGAGGGCATAGATGAGGTGCTGGTGCCAATGGCAAAAAAGCACTCGTACATCTTCTCGCGTTCTTTTTATTTTTCACCCCATTCCTTCCTCCAAATCTCTCTCCCTCTCTCTCCTCGTTTCTCTCTTTATATATCCTTCTTTCCCAGTCGATTTCGCCACAAATCCGAACGTCAACCGTCGAGATGCGGTCCTTAGATTACCTACTCCTCCTCGCCGGTCTCTTCCCGCCCCCGCGCTCTCCCCATCTCCCATCATTCCCGCCGAATGAAATCGCGCCTCCACATGCCAGTCGGGAAGCTTCCATGTTTCATCGAAGTCGGTTGCCCTGAGGGATATTTCAGATGTCTCTAGCATGAATGCGTGAATTTTACTACTATTGTCGTTCAATTCGTAAATATCCAAAATCAAATAATTTATGTGTTACATAGCTGTAGTGCTATTGGTTATGAGGGAAGACGAATGAAAACTAAAGAAATTTCAGGGACAGGTAGGTGTCTAGATAGAGATATGATTTTCAGGGGATGTGGAAAGGAGGAGAAAGGAGGAGAGAAATAGGACGTAGCTTACTCCTATAAAAGGATCCAAGGGTCCATAATTTAACGCCCAATTCAAAGTACGATGAACTCTAACTAACATCACAACCAGGGATGCCTTGGAGAAATCCCGTCGCCAACAGAATCCGAACCCGAAGCTTCAGGTGGGAAGCCAGCATAGTAACCTCCAAAGTACCCTCTTCCTCTCTATAATACGTTACGATTTATGAATGTGTATGCTTATGAAATTAATGTTACAATTGGATTATTTTGATTCGCTACATCTTTGCATACTTCATCACCTTCATTTGTAGATTATAAACCGAGAATTAATTTGCATCAGCCCTTCAAGCTATTCTCTTACCCGCTATTATTTTCATAATTTCTTATGATGACTCTTTTCAGCTCTGACCCTCGTAAATTATTCACGACCTTCCTCAATTTCTGCTTTTTCTTCCTTATGCTATAATTTTCATTGCATTATTATGAATTCTGCGTTGAGTTTAAAAAAACTGGAATGAGTTTTAAAAAAACCTTTAATATATCACTGGCATTGTAGAATTAATTGGCAACAGAAATCTTAACGGATTTCAAATCAGATTAATTATTCATGCGGGACATATTGGACTTTTTATCATTACGAATTGGGAATAGTTTGTAAATACACTTTTTAAAGAATCAGGGTGTCTTAATTAAAATTAAGCACACATGGTGCCATTCCGTTTTGGTTAACACCAATTAAAAAAAATTGAATTAGGGTTCTTTCGTGTAAAACTATTCCCATTTAATAGTTGATTCAACACTATTTTTCTATGTGACTATCTTTGCATGATTTTCTCCTGCCAATCGAATTCATACTTTTTTATTACGTGTTATTACGTTCCTGAAGCTCGTAAAAAAAGTTTTATTGAAAATCACTTCGTCAGTTTTAACCAATGTAATTTTTTCAGTCCGTCTGAGGTCTTCCCTTCACTTCTATCTTCATCGAAAATGCATATCTTTGATTATTTGGCTGCTACTCAGCCTTCTCGGTCGACGCTTATGATTTCCCCTAGCACCAACCTCTCGAGTATTTTTAGAAAAACACCTCATTGACTCATCACATGGGCTAATATTCTAGAAGGCACATTTCTAATCGGGCTTTTAGAATAATAGGCAATATGTTTAGTCATTTAGGTGTTTTTGTAACAATACTTGTGAAGTAAGACAAGCGGTTACGGGAGATTTTTAGGGCAATTTCTTTAATTAGGTGCAAATATAACTTTATGGGACCCTGAGAACGGTAACAGAGGGATAATGACGGGGAAGGAAGGCAAAGGAAGGGAAAGAGTAAGCATTTGAAATGGAATTTGACTCGTACATTTTGGAGAGAGAAAATTTGCACAGCTACAGAACGAATAATTTTTGGTAATAAATACATGTACCATACGGGTTCAGGGTATTTTTCTATCTAGTTATTGCAATGCAAGTATGTGTTACGAGGTTCAAGAATACTTGTATCATGTTCAATAGGGTTTTCAAGTATAGTGGTTGGTAGTTTAAGGTTCCATCCAAAGCCTACCCTTAGCAGGTAAACTTCTGAAAATAATTTTAGTTCTAGTTGATGACCAAATATTTATAATTTAAGTGAATTTGTGATCATTCACAGAGAATAATAAAATGGGATAAAGAACACCGAAATTTTATACAAATTCAAAGGAAATATCTTTTCCAAAACATAATAGATGATTTTACAAAGTATATTTGACTAGAATATACAGATGACAGCAAGAGAGAGACAATAAGCAGGTATAGTTCAACTGCCAAATAAATATCGCACACATTGAATAAAAGAGAAAACTCCACTTTCTGCCCGTACTTTAGTTTAAAAGACCATTGATTAACCTGACACTCATACTTCGACTGAATATTAATGTCAATATCACTGTTCAGTCTTCCCCAAGCCATAGTTTCCAACTCTTCCCATTTGGTAAACAGTTATTTAAAAAACGCAGCTCTTCTAACACTGCTGTCCCTGCCTAGTATATACATAAATGAGTTTAGTTATAAATGAGAAAAATATGCTTCACAAGCATAAGTATATTTGTATATAATGGGCAGTAAAGAAGGTGGAAAGATTGAATTCAATTTTTTCAACTAACCCTTCCAAATTTAATTATGACGAAATTTGGACTGAGGATAAGAAGCCAGTGAGAGTAATCTTAGCTCGTATACTAATTGAACATATAAAGATGTCATATTATGAATTTCGAGGAAAAACAATCTATTTTTAAACATGCAATATATCGATTATATTTCATCGATGAACCTTTTGTAACATGTGTATACATTTTTTCTGGAATAACACCGGATTTTAGGATTGGGCTTTCGAAGATATCTCCTATCTCATTTTCAAAGATTAATTAGGTCCGAAAGAAGTGAGGCGTTAAAAAATATACCCCTTGTGAAAGCTGTTGTTTTCTGTGACTTAGAAATATAATCCCGATTGTAATCTTCGTGTTTCGAGATATGCCCACCTTAGGTCTTAAGGCCGATTTTTGAAAGCTTAACCTTTAGATATTTATTGATATGAATACATGTAGCAGGCTCCAACTGTCTTAACTTGCACCAGCATCATGTCAGATACGTTTCAAAAATCCTTAACCCTACTAATGTACATGGTCAAAAAAGTTATGCATTTTTCAAAATAAATTTAGTGATGGAAAAAAAACAATCTCAGAATCTTTGGCCAAAAATGTAGGACAAACTGGGACTTGAGTTCTCCCATGAGAAACGGGGTCCACCATGCTCGGCACCCTAGTTGGTCACCAGGCGCTACTCCTACCTGGGACAGCTGACTGGAAAAATGTCAAAAATTTTGACACAGTCGCGTCAAACTTATTAGAAATGACGCTTGGTGAGTCATATAGATATAGGACTCCACATTAGTGAAACAGGACACAAAATGGAGAGAACGTAGGCGAAGGGAACGTATTTTTGAGGGAACCGGGGACAAGAGTGATTCCCACGAGGATAGTGTCGTGGTGAGACGGAAAGGGAATGAGGGAAGACAGGGAGTAAGGAGAGAGAGAGGCGGAGAAATGGAAAAGAGAGGGAGGAGCACAGGCACACACGAGCGAGACAAGCGAGGCAGTCGGACGAACGAACTCATAACGTTTAGGTGCGCGCGGAGCTCCACATATTCGGATTGACGTCCCGGAGATGCCGAGATAACGCTAAGCGAGGTTGACAAGAGAGGTAGGCAGGGCGGCGGTGCGAGGTCAGTGAGCTAAGATAAAAGGGGAGAAGGTCCCGGCGAGGACTCGGTGGTCATGTGCGAAGGGAGGGAGGGAGTCTGGCGGCACTGGGTCGAGGGACTTCGGAGGGGAAAAGGCAAGAGGGTGCGGGGTGGTTGAAGGGCTTAATGAAGCGACTGCCTATCCCACCCGCTCGCTATCCGCCACAGATACAAAGAGACGATTATTTTGGAGGGGTTAGATGAAAAAGGGAGCGTTTCCCACGATTGAATTCCGAACTCGCTTCCTCCCTCACTCCCTTCCCACACCCGACACTGGGATCGAATTTATTTTTTCTTGCCCCGGTAGATCAAATCAGAAGTAGGTAAACCTTTCCATATTTTCCTTCGTTGGCAGAATTTAAAGTGTCGGAATAAATTGTTATTGCTCAAGAAATATAGGGAGGAAATCTTTTCGTGGGGATCTACATGAGGAAAGTGTTAAAATTCAAGTCAACTGAGATCTTCGGGGTTCAAAAATCCAAGCATGGTGGATGTACGAGTACATCAGAGGCTTTTGAGATGTCTGTGGAGGACGATTGAAAAAGGTTAATGGACCGAAAACTGTTGCAAGATAGGAGAAAAATTTTTTGTGACAAAATCAAAAAAGCCGAGGAAATGGATGGAGGTAATTTGGTTCCTCGATGAAGCGTTAAAGCCTTTGATGTACTGGAGAATGTTGGATATGCAAGCCATTACGTGGAAAAACTAAAAGCGTGTTGGACGGAATAATGTGATACATACATTATGAGTTAGTGAGTGATTTTATCACAAGGCAGGGTTTAAGAGCGATTACTGTTGTGTTAGGTGGGGCTCAGAAGTGTGGCAGGGCTTAGTGATGGTCTATCAACAAATTACCTATATTGAAATTCTACCTCGTATTTTTTTGTTTCGATTATGTTTTTTGGGAACCTTATCCCCCTTAATAAATGATTTTTTTTAATTGCATTGCTCCATTGTCTCAAATAATTTTATCCTTCTTTGATTTTTTCGTACTGTATTCATTCTTCAAAAATCTTTCCTACTTGATTAGACTGTTAACTTATTTGAGTGCCAAAGTATCATGCGGTCGACGTTTGTAAGTATGATGCCTTTTTGATTTTTCTCTGAAGCTCACAATGGCCCATCTAAACGGCTTATTAACTCCCCAGAATATCCCGGCAACCTTCACTCACTGGACTGGCAAATCTCCACTGCCCTCACCTCGAACTTCCTCATTCTTCATATTTTCCCGGCAACAGTCCAGGCAAGGTTTAAATCTTTTTATCTCCCATCTTCAATCCAGTGTGTCTCCACTTCTATCCCACGCGGATTCCCGTGCTTCCCAACGAATGACAACCTAAATGTACGCGTAAAGATAAGAAGGTGGACGAGAATCGCTCACCCTCATTTCTCACTACCTACCCTCCATTCAACCTCACTCTTACTGGTAAATTCAGGTATTTTGGAGGATATCCAGTCCTTCAAAACCTATAAATATTCTAGATCCAGTGGGGCAAAACCCTTATACAAAGATTCGATCCGAATGACTTCTGAAACACTTCTGTATAACATGAAAGAATTTGGCTGCACATGATGAGCAAAAACTTTCTTTACATTTGAAGAATTATTCTTCTAAAACCAGATAAAGTAAAGACTGATAGAGCAAAGGAAAGGCAAAAAGAGCAGTTGTAATCACTCGTAAGACTCAAATTAGAATTCTTTAAAGATACACAAATACAAATGCCTTTCCCGGGAAGAAGGGTGAATTTCACTATGCAGGTGATTCAAGCTGGGTTCGGATATTGTTTATAAAGATATAATAAGAAAACATAATCCATTTCATGAATTTTATTCTTGGATTCACGAACAATGTGCTAAAATTAAACTCAGTATTTATAAGATTTTTCTACAGAGTGATGTTAGATTTTAAAAATTATTTCGCAAGGGCTAATGGCAGTTTTTGTGTTCTTCATTCAATAAATTTTATGGAAATTTCAACATTATTATCATCATGAGTTTTTTACCAAATACTTTTTAATTTATAGACAGGTAGGCAAAACGATGAGAGTGGTCGTGCCATTCAATGTGAAATGCTTTCCTCATTTCAGATGCCTATTTTTTCTTTGAGTCTTAACTGCCTACGTTACACAATTGATAGTTTTATTCAAACGCAGATATTCTTATGTCCAATAATCTTCTTGAACAATTAGAATACCTCTTCATTGATAGGTTTTTCTGTAATTATTTTGCCATGTTGAGTGTGTGCAAATGTTTTCAGTAGGGATATCATTCCGTATATTTTTATTAACTAGGATTTTCCCCAAAATATCAATTAGCAGGTAATCATATCAAATTGATAAATCAACATATCAAACCACATTATGACCCTTTCTTTTTCATCTATTTCATTGTTTTGGTATCATTAATAACTTTACGTAGTCTCCCTTCTCAGCCCCAATCTAGGCTACTGAGCCCAAATTATACAACAAGTAACAAATTTACCAATGAGGACCATTGGCCCGAAGTTTGGTTTGCTCCATTTTATGTATCTTAAAAGTATATTATTGTAAATATAATGTAAACAAATGTTAGAGAATGAAATGTAGAATATTTTACAGCACAGATATTTAAATGGAATTAAGATTAATGGCAAAGATTAGGAAAATAAAAAAATTGATGAAATTAGGCGATCGCCCTCGAGATATACTTAGTAGATTCTCATGGAAATTTTTCACCGATTCCTGAACTAATCTTCAATCCAAATTACTTTTGAGAAAATTGCGCATAATTAAAACCTATTTCTGGTACTCTTGTCCCTTGGTCATACTAGCAACGTCTCAGTGGAATGGGAAACGTTTAATCAACCCCGGACGAGTAAAATATCTTTTGCTCTCCGGATGCCTTCAGTAGTCTACACCCTCCTCGGGATACCGACAAGCTTTTTCCTTAACATTAGGTTTCTCAGGGATTGAAGCACCAGAAATAACACCACACCTAAGCCCGAGGAGGACTCCAACCCGCGATCTATAGATTGTCATGCGAAACGCGTTAGCTACCCAACTCGATCCGCAGTCATACCAGCCGGAGACCTTTTGAGATTTGCTAAATCAATGGTTTTAAAATATAGAATACAGATAATTGTTTTGATTTTATGTTATTTTATTTTCTGATTGACCAGTATCACCTTTAATGTTGGTTTTGATTGCCGAAGGTAAGAGTTCATCTCAAATTAAGTCGAAAGGCTTGTAAAACTTGCAAATAATATTATTTTATTAACCTACGGTTTTCCACGAAGTTTTCGAAAACAGAAACCAGAGATGCTGCCAAATTAAAACTTGAGATTCTCCGGTCAGAGATCACAATATCCACTACTGGACTGCTGCATACTTTCTGCTGTTTATCCAATGTCTCAGCTGGCTAAAAATCCACAAAATGGTCAATAGAGTTACTTCAATGCACAATGTAAGAGTGTTAAATTATTCGCCTTGACCGGGTGGATCCGCGTTCGAATCCCGGTCAAGGCGAATGATTTTTACACTCTTAAATTGCTGCATTGAAATGCATGTTAGCGGATGACTCCGTTAAAAGCTACTGCTGCGACATCTCCCGCAGTTTCTTGAAATTTGTCAATAGAGTCATCTTAACAATATGGAGGGTCATCACTTGACTGTTAAAGTTATATCTCATTCTTTAACCTAAACAATGCAAAAATTTTAATTTATTTCTATACTTATTCTTAGAGACTGAGTAATCACATGATGGATGGTTTTTACAGGAGAAAATAAAGCTAACCTTTTACTAAGCCCTGAGGCACACATAATATAATATTTGTCATTGTTCTGTGGCAAGCCACCTTGGAACAAGATCATTCAAGATAAGAAAACCATTCCTCCTCCCGCAGAGATTTAGTAATCTACTGACTGACTCGATTGTATATTTATGTTTGGTTACTAAAGTTATTTTAAGGAATTCTCTGTTTGGTAGCCGAAAATAATCTTAAATTGATAGAAATGAAAACAAAGGGCGAAGTTATAGGCAAATGTACGGAGAGAGGGATGGGTTTTGGGAGAAATTTGAACGTAGTGGATGCAGGATATACTGAGAGACAAGGTGATGCTAAAAACTGTAGTCGAATGGGGTATGTTGGGAGGATGTGAATTTTGCATGAAATCAAGTGAGGTACGAATTTCTGCGAGAGTAAAGCCAATGAAAGGGTTTTTTTTATGTAACATGGAGTTTAAGTAAATAACGTTGTATTAGGCAGAGACTATGAGTAAATCAGTGTGTGGTACCTGAGTTTATGGAAAACCTTCCTAAATCCGGTAGACTTCTGCTAATAATTGGAAAACTCACTATATTTATGTGCAAAAAATAAATATTGCAAAACCTAGGGATCCGCGATCTTATTGGGATTCTTACGCCGTGAGAATGCAGCTGACTACTCCCCACCCTCCCTCGCATAGCGTGCTCCCTTTCATTTCCTTCCTCTCGTCTTTCCGCGCACGAAGGGGTGGGCGGCGGAGTAAAGGACTGCGGAGGGCGGGGGTGAATTCCGCGTCCCCGTGTGGGTGGATAGGTGCGTCGGAGTGCGCGCGTCTTCCAGCCGGGGCAGAGGTTACACGGCAATGCCTTAAAAGGGAGTGAAACGGAGCGGCGTCGGGGGGAAGCGTTGAGGCGGATGTGGTGAGATGGTGTCGGTGAGAATGCAGGGCTAGTATGTGACACGGCGAAAACATAGACAAAGTTTCGATAATTTTGATTCACTAAAAAAATAGATGTGACGATATTTTTTGTGTCGCTCAGGTCGTTATATGTATTATACTTTATTAATGGTTGTCTCCACAGAGATCTGTAATAATAAATCTTCAAAAAAGATCTGAACTGCCCAATCGTACAACAAGGTTATCTTTAACATTTTTCTTACTCCTTCCGTCGTCTTAGCAATTTAATTTCCTTAGTTCATTTTACAAATATCTTATCATCAAATCGTAAGCCGTTCCCAGAAGCAACAAGATTGATATCCGACGTCATCAATGTTTGTGAACTTATATCAAATTGAATTTAAGAAGTTACAAAATATTAATTATGCATTAGTATGATAATTTATTTGGTATTATCATACCTTAGCTTTATTCAATATATTCCGCCATCTCAGAAAAGAAAATGTTGATGGATATGGTTGAAAGTATTAGCAAAAAATGCTGTCGAGAAAATCTCTATTTCCCGCAGCTTTATTCACAAGAAAACCTTGCTGCGGGTAGAAAAGTACTGACCTTTTACAGTTTTTTTTGCTGTCTTCGAAGAACTAAATGTTATTAATGGGAAAAATATTTCAGCTATCCAACTCGATTGAAAGTAAAATGTGGTTTACATACCCTCTCAAAAGGATTATTGCCTTCAATATTAATTTTTATGCAATATTTCTAAACATCTAGAGTAGAAAAAACGTGCATTTTGGGTTTCAACAATTATTCATCAGACGAATTACGTAGCTCAATAAAAATTTCACAAAAAACATTCAAATACCTACACGTTTCTGGCAAGCCAGCTTGACACATAAAATTCAGTTGACATCTACTGTCTCCCCTTTCACCTATCACGACAAAAATTTCTCTTTGAATAATTTGTGACGGTGACGTGGATTAATTCGGCCAATACATTAGCAAAAAAGTTCTTCCACATTCATCCTACACAAAATCAGCCATCGAGATTATGGAACATGCGTGATATCGACATCCATAGTCATCAATCTTCCTAATATATCCATTTCATAATTTCTTAAAAACGTTTACTGATGTTTTCATCATTATTGCTTCTTTTTTGTGACACTAGATAAATAAATTGTGTGGAAAATCTAATGCTTTTACGAATAAATATATGATATGGCTAATTACGTATCCCTGCTGAGATGAGAAAAAACCTGAGTAAGAGTACAATGTACAAAGTAAAATGTGAAATGTGGCTTTTTACTGAGTAAAATTTTATAAGAAGTGTATAAAATAATTAGCGTAAATAGATTTCTTCAACAGATATATTTTAAGATTTAATTGAAGGCTTTTTCCGGACAAGTGGGATGGAATAAAATTAAAGCTGAAGAAGCTATTACGAGAGAAGATGAAAGGTAGAATGAAGAAGGTTCTGATGGGGACGAAGAGAAAATTACCATTCTTTTAAGCCAAACCTTTGTATTAAATGCCAAGCGACAGTAAGGAATTTAAACATACCAACATGTAAGCCTCGACTGTACCATGTGCATTTTCTTTTGGAGATGTTATACAGGTATTTAAGGGGTACTATATATTTTGTACAGAAAATGAACAAAATTTTATTATCCTGGAATGAATTTATAGTACTTATACTTATTCTTTATATTTCTTCTTTCAAATAAAACCGAAATTTTGTTACAGAAACCTTATTTCATGGTCTGTAAACGTGAGGGACTGGGTAAAATTTCACTTTAAATAATGTTCCAGTTCCTGTTGAGGCTGTTAGGCTGTTGAGTATATGGCATATCATTGATTATATTTGGTGCACTTGTCTTGTTTCCCCTTTAAATATTTATCCTCGAATGAAAAATAATAAAATTCTAGGAACACTGTTTTTGCGTCTTCAAATTATATATCCTGATCACTATAAATTTTGCAAAATCAATTTTATCCTCGCAATTAACTTCTGCAATGTACCGAGTGCCACCAAGGTGGAATCTTAATATTGCTGATTTCACTGTTTCAAAATTATTAATATCCTTGAGTAAATTGATAAGTAGCTAGAGATTTACAAAATCGCGGCATACAGGATCATCATTGCTAATAAATCGAGCAAGCCAACGTCGAATTTTTGCAAAATCATCTGCTCAAAATCCTACGGGAAAACGTGAGAAAATATACGCTGCTGAAATTCCGTGATAAGAAATTCGTACATCTACACGCATGATAGACACGGATAGAGGCAAACTTAGTAAAGTTCTTGGTAGTCACACTAACATCAGATCTAACATGAAGAACGAATATGTGAATATCTTTAGAGCTTCATTCAACATGCTTTGCGGCATAATACACATAATTGGGAAATATTCGAACCAATATGTTAAGAATAACTTTCAGTTCGCACATCGGAAATCTCATTAAGAACACACGCTGGTTTTTTGACGCTGTGCAGAAGAACCAAAGTACTGAATTACAGGCAATAGTAGGGGAAAACTTTCCGTTTCTTGGATAGTCGTCATGAATTAACAGAAAGCGTCCCAACATTAATTTTTATTATGAAATACATATTTTTGTACGGACCTTGTAAAAACGTTTATGTTGCTATTAAATGGCGAATCAAGTGTACTTAAGGACAGCGCACTTAAATGAATAAAATCCATATCATTTGTCAATTCGCCTTTTTTTTTGGCTCGAGGACGATCACATATGTATTCATGAAAAAGACTCGTGGTTACGATGTCAAGTGGACGTCTTTAGGCACTTGATACACGCCCCCAGACTCCCTAACTCTTGTTCACACCACGCCCAAGGAAAGTCATTATCTCCGAAGTAGGCAGGCAGGTGCTCCTTTTGGGCATCTAAGACCTTAGCTTTGGAAGCGTCATTCGTCCATTGGTCGGTGATTCATAATCCGCTTCTAGATTCCATCTTTAGTTGTCCATACACACTCCGTAAAGGACAGTCATTTCCTACTGCCTCCTAATACGGTCACCAATTGAGCAACCGAGTCATTTGATAAGAATTACACCAATTCAGAGAGTGCTCGAGAAGGGAAGTTCATTACCTAGCATACCATCTCTTAATGATAAATGGGGTGATGCTCTACTGGCAACATTATGTAATATTATTTCAAACATGTTATTCCACGGAATCTTAAATGTTTTTCACGAGGGAAATTATCAAAATTATAGCATTCTTCCGAAAGTGTTGGATTAGTGTCGTTAGTCTATTGCAGTAAGAGACTGCAGTCCCTATTCTATGCTTTGAAATGTTCACAGTATTAAAATGAAGTGTAAAAAGATACTATAGAAGTAATAATTCGTCATGTATTTCGCAATTTCGATATGCCTCTCGTTAAATGAGCCCCGCATTATTGAAACAAATCATACTCATAGCACTGTGCTCGAAGGTGATCATTTCCTAATTCTTTAGAAATGCACGTCTTTGTCGTACAATACACGAATCTTGCTTTCCATATTCTTGTTCAGTATTTTTCTATGCCAATCCAAACCTTTTATTGTTTTCTTATGCAGTAACCCTTTGTATTAGAAAATGATCCTTGAGATCTTCTATTCTTCTCAGCATATTTTTCTCAGGTATTTTTTCTCTGCCTCCCATTTCCACCAAAACAAAACATAGTAATCAAACTAATGTTTGGATTGACTGGTGAGGGTAAATCTTATCCTACGTTAAGTCATACGGCATGTGAAATTTACACTTAAGGATAGGGAGGAGGTTCCTTTCCCTATGCCCCTTTTGCTTTCCCAGGAATATCTGGCAACCGAAATGCCACACACCTGGGGTGAATGTGAATTTTTTGGGATAAAGGTACGTACGAATGGTCCAAAATGATACGCCAAGTAATTTATAACAGTAAATTGTTATATTTTAGCAGAACACGGTACATATATTAAAATCACGCAAAATATTTTGATTTCATCATAATTAAAAATAAGTTTGATAATTTTATTAATTGTGCTGTGGTAAATATTCGTCAAGTTAAAATGGTCTATTCATTTTTAGTTTCAATATTCCGGATAATGAGAGGAATATGGAAATAATTTTTGTTCACTTCTTCAATTAGACGCTCTCCCATACATACCAACACTCAAAACACAGGAGCAAAAGCGTTGTGCATGAAAATCATAATGATTTTCGACTTCAGTTGGCAGACACTTAATTTTCATATGTCCTTAGCAATTAGACAATGCTTGCATGAAATAACACAGAAAATAAAAATAAATTCAGTGAATAAGCTGAAACCGTGACACATTTCTTGATATAGACATAATTTCAAAAAACTACTTAATTAAAGAAAATGTTGAGTAACTTAAAAACAAACTTAATCATGTGAATGAAAAAGATGGTTTCAGCCTCTTCCCTTGAATATAATAATGCTTTACATTAATCATGAATGGTATACGACGTATACTTACTTAATGTATTTATGATGCTTTTTATATCTATATGCTAAGTGTTTATCTCGCGTGTAGTATTTTTTAGGAAATGAGCACAAATAGTGTTGTTGATGCGTTTTCAATTTTTCATTTGAGATAACGTAATATAATAAATGTTTCCGGATTTTGATGTTCTAAATGGGATATTTTGCCATTTTATACCAATTTAAGTGTTTATCTTCCATCCAACGACCGAACACTTATTTTGGTTAAATGTCACCCGGTTGATTTTTAGCGGAAAAAAATGGCAAGAGTGAAAGCTACTTTCCACGCTCGGAGCCAATTACTAACCCTCTCCCCGATCCGTCCCAGTCGTGAGCGATCCTCTCGTCTCATGTTCACAATCAAGCCATACTCTACCCCCGAGAAAACCATTAGCGTCGCCGCGAGAGGCCGAAATTCGTACGCCGTCTCCGGAAATCGTGTCCCCACTCGCTCCGCTCGCAAAACTTTCACGGCACGTCTGAACGAAAACGTACGACATCGGGGTTGGACGGCGAGGGAGGGGGAAAAAACACAACCCACGTTCGGGGTAAAAGCCACGAAACGGGAATGAATAAAATAAAAATTAAAAAAAGAACGAACGCTTAAAATAAGCGCGGCGATTCCCGCCTTTGATCTACGCTGGATAATGACGATCGGAGTAAAGAAAGGGTGCTTTTACCACCAACCCCTACCTCTCTCATTCCTTGTAAATGCCCAAAGCCCCGCGTCTTATCGAATTACAATGCCTTGAAATTTGATTTTTGTCTCTCCCCCCCCATAACCCTAGCTCTCAGCTCTCCCACCCTTCCTCCTCAAACCGCCCCACTCGCTCCTCCCCGGGGTTCGCGACAATCGGTGGAAATCATCGCCGATTGATACGGTGGTGATCGCGGGCACGAACGTCGTTCCTCCCCCACCCTCCGAGAACACACACACGCACAAACCCTCTCCCATGGACATCTCTTTTTTCCACCCCAACCATTCACGCGTCCGACTGTCCATCCTTACGTCCATCAGTCTTGTCTACACGCCACCCACCACCCTACCCGCCCCCAATCCCTCAACTACCCCTCCCAACTCTTTACCCCTTCTCCCATCCTCATCGCCCACATGGGATCTACCCCCCCCCCTCGCCCTCACATATTTCTTCTCTCTCACACCCATGGAGGCTATAAAGTCTCCCCTTCCCGTTTTCCATGCCCACGTTACCCAGCACATAGCGATGATGTTCGAAGCGAGCCATTGGCGGTTATTAAGAGAAGCAACACTCTTTGGGAAGAGGGAGAGTGAGAGAGGGAGAGGGATGGATGAACCCATAAGGGACGGATGTACAGGGGGAGACGGGACCCTTTAGTGTAAGTATATACGAATCCCCAACCGAGAGCCGTTTCTCTGTCGGCTTGCATCCCACGCATTCCCCTCACTCCCACACCCACAAGCCCCACACCCCTCCCTCTCCCTCCCCCTCCAACACAGGGAACAATCGGCGACTTGAAAAGCACGGGGCCATTGTTGTGGCGGCGACAATGGCAACCGACAACTACACCTGTTTCAAATGCCCCAACCTCTACTCCTCCCCCACTCGCTTCCCCACTCCCCTTCCCGCCCCTATCCGGCAAGCCCCCCCCACTCCAACACCATTGTCATGGCAACCGCCATTATTCCCCTCCCCTCACTGCACCCCTCTCTCTCTTCCCCCCCTGCTGCCCCCTCCCACCTATCCAAGCGGCACACCTTAGTCGCGCCGAGGGGTTCCACCGCGGTCGACCCCTCCCCACGGTTTTATTTCCACCACCCACACCTCCCCCCCTCCCACTCGCTCACCTCCTTCACCCCGTCCTCCCTCTCCGCCCATCGCCGAGGTCTCTCCCGGAGAATTCCATCACCGATCGCTATTATTCACTCGCACACACCACCCTCCCTACACCGCACGACTCCCTTCACTCACTTTCGAAGAAGCCCGAAGGAATCGCCCCGAGGCCGACGTCTCCCGCGGCCGCGAAGGCCCCGTGAGCGTGGCGTTAACTTTTCCTGCCTGGTTTTTTTTCTTTTTCAGTTATTATGAGTGCTTGCACCAAGATCTGCTGACCAGGTTTTCTTTCTCTCTCATCCAATCGGAGGAAATCGCGATAGAGGCCCACCGTCCCGGAAGGGAATATGACTGGATGATTGGAAAATTCACGCAAAATATTATTCTCGGGCGAAAAGTTAGATACATTAATTAACCGAGGTTTTATGACATCCTTCCATCGTTCGTCCTCGGATTAGTTCCTAATTGCATATCTCAACGTTCCGTATAATATTCTATATTCCCGTTCAATGATTTCATTCAAAATATATTTCTCACTATATCTTTTTTTATACCCTATAGTTCTATCCATTCAATTCATTCACCGTAAATGCTACTGCCAAAAGACATACACAATAAATGTTCTTGAGGATATACATGGGCTAACTTAAGACGAATTCTTCAGTTAGGAAAATGTTCCACAGGTAATCCGCTTGTTTTCAAAGTCCTCATTTGTCAGGGAGTGACGTTGCTACTTTTAAAGCTATTTAGTTATTTAATATGGATACTCGTTAAAAATCTTGGGGGCTAAACCATTGACTATCTACCCTTTTTTTATTACGCATTTTAAATTAGGCGTTTAATTAATATATAATTTACATCATACAATTTCCGCAGGCAATATTGTCTTGGGATACTTTGAGATTACTATGATTAATGAGTGTGTTAATCATTATAATTTTCTATAAAATTTTAATAATAATAAATACCAACACATGTGGAAATTCAAGTAATCATGGGGCGTCTTTCTCACGGTATTATCATCGTTCTAATCTTGAGAGAATAATTGGCCAATTTCAACTAAACCAGCAAGTTAATTCGTAACTCACATTTATTGCTTAGTGGAGCATAAGTCACTCAGACATTTGATTACAAACACGATCTTTCTATGAGGAAGGATGTTTATGTCAAGGGTTAAGTAGTTGTCGCCGCAGTCTTACTAAGCTTAACTCCATAAATTTCTCTACCTTCTTGAGTTCTGATCACACTCAAGATAATCACTCACTAGGTACCTTGTTTGTGTTATGTCTTCATGCTTTTGCATAGTCATTTACAAGATACAAACATTGCTTAAACGATTGGTGTACTCATTTGCATTTTCTTTGCTACAGATAGAAAAGAATATCACTAACTTAATTAAGTATTTTGAAATCTATATCATGCTAATTATTTGTTTTTAACAAATGTAGTAGCTCTACGCGTCTAGTATGACAAGTTTAAATTATTGGCTAGTTTTCTAGAAAACATGAAGCTACAAATGAACAAGATATATTTATTAAAGAGAACGATCACACACTCGTATAGCATCAATGGGAGAAAACATACACTCAGCTGTAGGTCACCTTTCATGATAAGAAAAGGAGTAAATGCAGACCTATCTTTCTTACCTCGCATCCTCATTGTTTTCTAATTGATCTCAGATGCATTCTCTTGCCTCTTTTCTCAGGAATTCAGGTGTCTGTGTCCAAATATTATTTGGCCCGAAACCAATTAAAATGTTTATTTTTTTGGTATTCAGATAATTTTGAAAAACATTTTAATTTAGAATTCTAATTATAAATTCCAGGTACAAATAAGATTTACATTGATGTTACGAAACATTCCCGCTGGCATTAAGCAATGGTACACATTGAAGAAACTTCTCACGTTGCATATTTCATGTGGAGTAAAGCCGAGTAGACGATACAAATGTTTTCAGCGTATTATGAAACAAATCGACTATTAGTAGATAATTCTTTTTTGTATATTTTTCAATAAATTTGGCATTTTATGTTCTCACAGGGTGTCCTTGAAACTTCAAAGACTATAGCCAGTTTAAGTACTCACTCAAACCGATTCAAAGGGCATCTTAAGGGAAAAACGCCTAATATAAATCAAGTTTATAATATGACGGAGAGTATTATCTATGCTAAAGAAAGTTACCCTAGCTAATGTGAATACCTAAATGGATTTCTGAAATTTTAAATACATTTAAAAAAATATTCCGCTGGAATATCTAAGAAAATATCGCAGAAATTACGTCCTAAGATAAACAGTGGACAATCGTTTTTATTATTTATTATTATAAGTTGAAGGTAAGTTTTTGGATGGACACAACTATCAAATAATTAACTTTCGACTCAAACAAAACACAATCGAGCAACCTAATCTACATCAGGTCCCTCTTTATCTATGTGTACTTCTTTCCTCCTTTCATCCTGTCCAACATCTCTCTCCTGTTCCTGCCCTTTCCTCGTTTGCCTAACATTCTCCCCTCTATTACCTTCTTTAACATTCCACTACCGCTCAATACGCTTTTCATCCATTTTTCCTTCCTCCATAGGATTTATCTCAACAAACCCCTCTTCTCACCCACCATCACCAGTACTTACTCTTTTGTTTTCCTTTCGGTCCATTTCACCTTCTCCATTCTTCTCCACACCCACATTTCAAAAGCCTCCAATCTACGTCTATCCCCCTGCTTCAATGACCACCTCTCCGCGCCGTACATAACTACGCTCCATATCAAAGTTTTTACGAGTCTTTTCTTAACATCCCTACACAACGTCTCCGTCATCATCTCCCTCCTCCTTGTGAAAGCCTCTTTGCCTAGCGCAATTCTCCTCCTTACGTCCCCACTACTTTGACCGCGTTGGTCCAAAACACTTCCGAGATACGTAAACTGCTAATAACTACTAAATTTAATATTTAGCTTAGCCTTCGTCTTTCTGGAAAATCTGAACTTTGTTTTATTAATACTGTTTCTCATCCCATATCTATTGCACTAAATTTCCAATTTACTCAGCAATGCTTGCAACCCCTTGGCAACCTGACAAATTAAAGCCAGGTCATCAGCAAACCTAAAAGATTTTACGAACTCCCCTCCGAGTTTCACTCCCACCTCCAGCTCTTCCTATGCCTTCTTAATCAAAAATTTGTATATTTTAGGAATATTTATTCTTTAGATTTCTGACTATTTTTGTCTTCAACCCATCTCATGGGCATGGCATTAAAAATGTAATACCATGATATTTTTGGACATTCAATAATTAAAAATATATTTAAATACTACCAAAATATTTGCCTTGGGCACTTAGGTATGAGTTGGCATTGTAAAGATGATCCTACTTCCTAGAAAGATATCTGATGATATCTGACTTCCTGATAAATTTCCTGCTTGCATCCTGGGGTACTATTTGTTGTAGTTAAGCGCATGTACCTGCATGCTTGTGGAGTGAAGGGAGGTAGATGTGTGTTTGCATGCACGTGGAATGATGGGATGTTTCTATGAATTTGTGCACTGCTGTGGATTGGGGTTTGCACGTGTGTGTTGGTTTTAAATGCGGTATTTCCTTTTTCCTTTTGGGTGGTGACCTAACACGCCCCCCCGCCACACGCCCTTGAGGGGTATTATGTAGATGTAGATGAAAGTACACTTATTTATATTGATTGATTATTCAAGTAATACAAAAAGGAAAAGGAGATAGGAATACCACAAATTATTTCTGCAAGAGGAATACATAAAACTTGGATTCTTTTGAAATATAATCTATAAAATGATGATACAAGATGGCTGGACCAAATTTTATACACGAAATGAAGATTGACCCATAATTAATTCATATATCAGGAGAGACCCTGAGTATGCGCATGATGTTAACATAAGTAGGTGGGAATAATAAAAGTAGATGGCCTAATAATATACTCGTATACTTGAAGGGCAAAAGGGACAAAGGGCAAGAAAGGAAATATGGAAATAGGCCATAATTGAATAAGGGAATGAGGGAAAATGGAGGAATCCAGTTATTATTACTCGGCGAGAAAACTGTTAATGAATTATCCATACTTCTCTGTCTATCACGGACACGAGGATGTGATTCATAAAAACTTATAGAAGTTTAGCATGACATTCATTAAGTTACATTGATTGATTACCGGTGAACTTATTACATTTGTATACACGAATTTTTAAATGCAATATAGATTAGACTTGTTTATTTTATATATTGCATTGTATTTAATTGCTATTTCAAGTTAACGTGTGTAAATAACACTGTAAATCTCTAAAGTTGGATAAATCAGCTATTATTGATATTAAATTATTATATTTTTTCATTAAATTTTATTGTATTTTAAGTAATGCAGGGTAATTAAAGCGAAAGCAGGAATCCCCTTATAACATGTGGTATCTGTTTACAAGAAATAAACTAGAAAGGTTTGGAAGGAGGAGGCAATGCCTCCTTTCATGCTCTTCCTTTCTATTATCTCCGGGCAACAGCTAATCAGCTAACTTCCGCGACCGGAACAAATGCTCGGAACGGAGGCCCGTTCTCCTGACTGCGCTATCACTAGTTTATGAAAGATCTCTTGGCACTGTCCCTTGTTAGGTTAAGCACCTTAGTGCGGGCATGGTGAAAATCAGTGGAACATCTTTTTAAACCGGATCACGTGTCCGGTCTTTTCTGACTAATATCCGACACCGATTCGTATCGACAAGTAAACATTTGTTAAATTTAGGTGTGTTACAATTGGAAATCGTGTGCCAGTAAGACGTAGTGTGTGGTAATTCCCAGTACATCAGTTTTTCTTCCGAAGCTGCGCATCTGAAACTGGAAGAGGCTATTTATTGGCAGCGATGACAGGCAGGGACACACTGCAGGTCTTCGAAAGCGGTTGCTAATACGGATCGCCATGCACTAACGCAACGCATACATTAGCAGTAAGTGGAGACATTATCCCGATCAAACCGATCAATAATTTCAACGCTAAACTAGTGCATGTGATAATGTCTTGGCTGTGCTAGAAGTTTACAAAAAAAATGTTAGCACAAATCGTTACCTGTTTTGAAACCGGTATTGGTAAATGTTTGAACCTACTTAACTTTCCTAGGAGGTGGACCAAAGATTGTTGTAGCTCAGTGTCTCGAGCAAGATACAGTTGTTCCGGTTTTTCAGAGAGATAAACGTCCAATGATCGCACGCGCTTCGTTGCTGAACTTGGTTTAAGCGGGTAGGCTACGACCCCTGTAGCCTGAATACGGGTTACAATCTAGGGCAGAATACGGGCTTGTATATAGGAGGGCAGATAAATTCAAGATGGATTCCAAATTATCACCTCTAAAAAGGAAATTCCAGGAGGCGATTAAGCAGTTAATCACCTTTCTTTTTGCTGAGAGAATTTTAATCAATAAGAAAGCGCAGCTACTGGAAAACCTAAGCCAAATGAACAACGCTTTTGATGAGTTAAACGCAGAAACCGTAAAAACTAGTGCTGCACTCTCGTATATGGAGAAGCGGAAAGACACGCAAATCGAACTAATCAAGGAGAAAATGAGGACAGAAATGGGAAATAACCACCTTAGCCTCCATCTTTTCCGGGAAATGGAAGGATAACGTTGTGAAGATAAGGATTTCATAAAGGCAGATAGCCAAGACCTGGAAGCAAAAGTGAACACCTGTGTTTGCTTCAAAAATAAGAGTCTCAATCTGCAACAGGCTATAAAGAACAATCCAAGGTTGACGGTGATCGGGTAGGGCGAGATTAATGAGGAAGAACTTGGAAGCTCCTTGAGAAACAAATATGATCCCCCTACAGGTTGCATTTTTAAGCTATTCTTCCAATTTAGGACGAAA
This sequence comes from Hetaerina titia, assembly GCA_037158775.1. Lineage (NCBI taxonomy): Eukaryota > Metazoa > Arthropoda > Insecta > Odonata > Calopterygidae > Hetaerina > Hetaerina titia. Next base: position 35,159,001 of record CM073776.1, on the reverse strand, counting down.
GATGCTAAACATAGGTAATTGAGGTCGATGCAAAAGAAAGAAGTGCCTTAAAAATTAGCAAAAGGGTCTTTATTGGTTTTGAGTCATACCGTATTAAAGTTATTCACTACTGCAAATGCCAAAAATGTTAACTTCTGTCAAAATTTTGCAAAGCAGTTGAGGAATCCTGTGATTACTTCTCAGGAAAAAATGATTCCAGTGTACAAAGAAATTCAAAGATTGTGCATGAGTATGTTTGTTGGTAGTTTGTGGGTTTGCATGTGTGTGAAAGGGTTGGGGCGAAAGGGTTCTTGCATGAATGTTTACCATATTTGGTTTGTGGGCTATAAATGTGTGGCTTCTGCATGCGGTTTTTTTTCTCTAAATTACGGGTGGTGCCCTAACACCCCCCGCCACACGTCCTTGCGGCGGCTTGCGGGGTATTGGGTAGATGTAGACCAAGAATGGAATAGAACATCTACTAAGTAGCATCAGACCAAGAAATACGAAACACCTTGCTGTATTGACACCAAGACGGGCAAAATGCAGAAGTGTGATTATAAGTCGAGCGACCCCAAATTGCCAGTTTTACAGAGAAAATTTGATCGACTGATGTAATTTATTGAAAAGGGGGAGTAAATACAACCCATTAAGATTTGGCCGAGTAAACCTTTAGGGGAGTAAAACCCCCACGGACAAATTGAAATTGCTACAAAGAAGTTTAAATCTGGACATAATTACAATGCAATATTGATTTCGCCCCGGGAACCACGAAACTTGGAGGATTACGGGTATGGGTTTAAAAACGAAAGTCATACCAAGTACATCCCAAAAAGAAATTCTTCGCCAGAATATTAATATTTAACGAGAGTTTGGGCGTCTTAGAAATACCGCAACTGAGCAACCAATACACAGCAAAAGCGGAAGTTGAGACGCAAAAAGACTTTAATTATTGTGAGTTCTTACTTTCCACCTAGTCAAGAATACCTAGGCCATCTGGACACATTCTTCAACAATTTAAGGAATAGAGAACGGTGATATGTGTTGATAGTAACGATAAAAGCGATAAATGGTTCAGTTTCACAACTGACGACCGAGGAAGGGATATGGAGGATTCTGTAGGACACAGTGACCTTTTCATTCACAATATTCTTAACGAACCACCTACATTCAGTGGGCCAACTAGAGAATGTAATATCGACCTCACTATTACCAACTTCAGACTGGTCCGAGATAAATGTAAATGGAAAGTAAATCCGGGTGTAATCTAGTGACCACCAAATGATAACATTCTTCATTGAAGTAACCACTTGCTCCTTTTCCAATTTATGAACTGCACTTGACCACACCCAAGGCTTTGGGCACAGTTAGCAGAAATGCAAAGTACACTAAATTTCGGTGTTGAAGCTTTCTTTCGGTCTCAACACACACATAGTCCGGAACATTTGTCATTCTCGGTCACACCAAGGGTGGAAGCGGATGTTTGAAATTCCTGAGCTCCCCAAGGCCCTCGCCTTCGAAGATCATTACTACTCACAGGATTCGACAGGCTATGTGGCCCCGCTTGAGGTGAGGATCCACAGGGGCTGCATGACGGGGTGGATTCTCTAGGGTATCGGCCGGAGGTCATCGCCGAGGGCACCCTGAAGGGTGGTCGGAAGGGGGGAGCGGTTAACCGCAGGCATTAGGGGGACGTCTGAGGTTAAGACTCTCCTCCTCCCCCCACCATTTAAGTCCTTCGCCCGCACCGTCAAAAATTTCGTCACTTTCGGAGAAGTATTTGCCCGTGGAAATTGGATAGGTGTAGGAAGAGAATAATGGATTTCGTCACCAAATTTTGATTGGCCTAAAACGAGTTCTCATCGATAGGTATTCATAAGTTTTAAGCATTTTACTCAAAGGTTTGCGTTTAGATATTTATACCATGTTTGTTTTACACTAATGCAATGTTGTGCACCAACCATAAACCATTCATAGCTGATATTACGTACATTTTATAGATCATATCTGCATTATCGGGTAGAGACTACTCTCTTAAAATTTTGCTCTAATAGGTAATCTTCTGCCTATTAATGGTGATCACGTTGTTTGCTATTATTTTCACTGGTTATATAATCTATGTCTTCGAAGAAAATGAGAGATAATTCACTATCGCTAGGTTTAATGAAACACAGTAAGATAGAACCTCAACTAAGTCTTAGAAGCGACATGACTTACGTTTCAATAAATACTTACGGATTAGCCTCAACCATAAAATATTTTTGTAAATTTCTAATGTATGTGAACTGCAAAAAATATATTGTGTATAAATGCAAATTTATCCAGGATATTCCTCTACGATATTAAGCGTCACCGTATTTCATTTCTATAGGAAATTCATCGTAATCAGTCTCACCACATAAATTTAAATGTATCGTTATCAATCGCTCCAGAATTAAAAACTCAAAATTCCTTGGAACTTAGCAAAGTAAGCGAAACAAGTAGCCATCGTCCTCCCTGAATGCTCCAGAGTGGCATGCATCCGGAGTGCATAATCGACTTAGCTCAAGCTTTACTTTTATACCTTATTGTACGCTATCCCAAATCATATCCTTGAGTTTCATTCTTTTGTTGATTGAAAACACTGTGTAAATTTTAATTGTTGTATATTTCAACATTTGACCGGTTATTACGCTCTCACATAACCCCAAAATCAATTTTAACTGCGGTGTAAAAAAGCCAAAATTGGTCAAGAATTACTTGTAATAAATAAGTCGGAGCAATGCAAAGTTCTATCAATTATCATGATTAAACTTCATCACTTCATGGCACCCAAAATTGATTAAGACCATCAGTGAGTTTGCTACACTTTTCTCCTTGCACTGACATTATTATTACCTCACATATTGATTTTGTCGTAGCACCAACCTTGAGCAACGCATTCCTGCGGGCTAATTCCTTCACGGCACGTCGCTGAAAATTAAAACTCTCGACCCCTCGACATTCCAGGCCGCAGAGAACTTCACCCCGCTGCCTTCGCCCCCTCCCTGTCAACCCCTAACCTCACCAGCCCCTCAAAAAAACTCCTCTCACCTCACTCGGCAGTAAGGGGGTTATCGGGTGTCGAGATCTCTGGAGGGATGCCGGGCTGCGCTCACCTCAGAACCCTTTGGTGAATGCGTCTGCGCCCACATTAGCATAAACGTGCCGCAATCGGGTGGTGAGGGCGACCCTATACCAATTTGAACTTAATAGGAAAAATGGAAATTTGTGAAAAAAATTTTTTTTCCAGAGGATTTCATCGATGTGTTCCGGTTTGCCACGTGTTTGGTGAGGTGATGTCCCGTGGTCGTTGGGCGTGTTCGGAACGCTGTCTGAAGAGAGAGGGAGAAGAGAATATTTTTATTTTTCTCTCTCCGACCAAATCTGTTTCGTCACCTCCTCGCCTTCCTCCAAATTGATCGATGTGTTCGTTTCCTCCTCTCGGTTGTCGAGCGACGGGACTTTCGGCACGTCCGAACACAAGTTAACGCCACGCTTCCCTCTAGGAGAAAAAAACACAGGGAAGTTTAATCAGGTGACCTCTTGCCAGGAGCGTCCTCGTCAGGATTCCTGCGGAAGTTTTACATCGGTCGAGGAGTAGGTACGAACTGACACAAGAGAAGAAGTGAAATAACATAATTGTAAATTTCCAAATCTATTTATGGCATTTACCTCGTTTCAATGCCTGTGCACGATCATCAGATACGATTAAAAAGAGACGTTTCAGGCATGATATGGTGAAATATTATGATTAATTAAAATTGTCAATTTTCCACAAAATAAAATTTAATGCGACCGCTTTCAATGTTACTAAATCATCTTCAGAGACCTGAAGATGATGTAGTAACACCTGAAGATGATGTAGTAACATTGCAACCGGTCGCATTTAATTTTATTTTGTGGAAAATTTCCAATTTTAATTAATCAGATACGATGCCTAATGATGCACAAGCATTGTGCGCAATGAATACGTTTGGAGCTCTCTGTAGAACACAGTTTCTGAACTTAATCGAGGGAAGGGTCTCGGGCTTCTTAGTGGGTTGCAATGCTGGTCAGCATCAATACACCTGGTGCTGACCAACAGGCTGCCAGTCTTTTCACCGGAAAAGCCTGATCTCCATCATTATATTTTTATTTTTTCCCAGTATGGTTAATAGATACAAATTAGACCCTGCCATTAAAACTTAAAGAATATGTATGAAATAATATAGTGCAATTATACTTATATATGTGTGTGTGTGCGTATCGATGATGTAGAAGCACTAACGAGAGAAATACAACACTTGGACGACAAAATAGAAACCCTGTGTCTAGAGGCTGATCTGAAACTACCTAAGAGAAGGCCGGAAGCTGAAAGTAACTGGAATGTGTGTGTCCTTTTGCGTGTTTTTATGTACATTTTTTGTTCCATTGTGCTATTCAAGTTTCATGTGCATATGTATATATAATCAAATTACAAATTGCAGTTATTCCTTTCCTATGCCAGCCTTTTATACGTCGTCATGCTGTTGTCAGATCTCGGTTGGAAATTATAAATGTGGACTATAAAATGTCTGTTTCTGTTTGTTTTATTTTCTAATTTTTTCCGTTTGCTTTTAATTCCAAAAAAAATATTTTAAATGCATTAATGGTTCTTTATAACGGAAGTTTTTTTTAAAATACTGGGAGCTTTCTTTATCTTAACTGATAATAAATCTTTCCATTGAAATATAGACGTAGGTAAGCCCTAAATGTATTAATGGCGAAATCATTGCAATGTTCCACCTCATAATCTTTAATTTGTAAATAGAAATTCATTCAAAGACTGGTGGAAAATTGAAATTATCTGGTCGTTCCCTGACTTACATTATCTGCAAATCTTTTAACGATGCAGATAGTTTCCAATATTTATATTCAGGAAATGTAAAATATATAATGGGAAATGCTAGGAAGAAAGGTTTAAGAGAAAACCGATTTATCTACAATCGCACTGACGACTTGTTCCCTAGTTGTAAAGGAGTCAAGAGGCAGAGATATTAAACAATATCATAAAGTAAATGTAATATGCTAAAAATTGATTTTAAAAAGAGAGAGAAGTAGTTAAATCAGGATGAAATAGATTTTTATTCGATAAGTAAGTCACCCTGCTGCTTATTTGCGCACATTTAGCAGAGCTTAAAAAGAGAATCAATCTAAGAACAACATTTCAAATACTACTTTTTCTGGAATCCCACTTTGTAGCGAAAGCTATTGCAACGTTACCATTTGATCTTAATCGAATAAATGACACTAAAGTAATGATATAATTCTTTCATGTGAGTAATTTACGTACATGTATTTCTGTGACTATCTTTCCTTCTTATACGTATATCCTCCTTACCCAGATAGTGAAGTACCAATGAAACTTATAATTGAATAGAAAGAGTGTCGGTGGGAGTCATAATGTTCAAAGCAAACTTTTCTTCCTACCTTAATTCCCAAAGTTAAATCATCCAAGAAATTGCATTATAAGAAAATTTATGTTAGTGACCCCAATTGAGGATATTGGAACACATTCGTGTAACAAAGGAAATCAGCAAATTGAGATGGATTTTGTTGATGAGTCTGTACAATATCAATAATTTCAACTTCTTTCAGCTTGACTGGCTAGACTTACTAGGCACTCTTGTGTGAAATACATTCAGGTATAAACGAGAGAAATTGAAACAATGGTACACTTGAAGAGAAATATTTTGCTTTAAACGTATCAAAAACCATTGCCTCCATGTTTAACTGGAAGTTTACAAATACACCACCGTATTCAAAAATAACTTCTGCAATTCAAAGGGCTAAAGTTCAGTGGCGGAAGAAAATTGCGAATCTGCAACATGATGGATTAGCTTGGTTCAGGTAATATTGATTTTGCTATCATTTTCAGTATGCAAATTTCCACTCCATTACAATGTTCTAATGGTTCTTATAGGATGGATATAATATTGATATGACAAGGGATTATAGTGCTTAAATAGCGAAAGTGAAATATTACGAATTACACAATTTAATATTACATTTTTACGTAATGTAAAACAGAGAAAAGATATTCGACGAAGTAAACCTTGCAATAAATAGCCATAATTAGTTGTGGAACAAATGATTACTGTATTATTTATTTGGAAAAATTAGCCTATTATAATTGAATTTAGACCAATCAATAGGAAAGCAAACATCCCCCAATACCCGTCGTACCTGTAAATATACTCATCAGAATGGAGGATCTAAAACAGGAGGATGGAAATAATCTTAAAGTATCAGTCATAACATTGATATCATAACTTGGATTTTAAATTAGCCAACTTTTGATTGTTCCTCAGGAAGTTATCACGTTATCATCCAAGCAGGTCGGAGAGCGGAGGAAGTCGTTTGCACCTATTAGCACACGTGTAAAGAAACGCGTCTACTCCTTCTATAGGACACTTGTAACGGGAGCATGGCGTGTTAATGTGTGAGCATTAAAGCTCATTTGAATTCTAACCGTCGGAAGAAGAACGTCGAATGGTGGGGAGGGTCCTCGTCGAACACAAAAGGCGGCATGTCAAACAAGAAAGAGTATGCGATGGCTGTTTGTGTACTCTCGACCCTCCAAAATGTCCACGAAATGTTCCCGATATATACCTAGTTTCTGTTTGTAGTCAAACAAATCGATGGAATTTACAGGGAAATTATTTGAAAAATTTTATTTCCCGAGTCTCGTCCAAACGAAAATGTCTACTCCTTGAAAAGGCCAACGGATTCATACCCGCTCGGATTGTTTTTCATTTCACATTACGACTCCATGGGTTTCTACTCGCACTTAACCGAAGTCATTATGTTTGAATTTTAATTTTCTTTTTGGAGCGTTGTTGTCGAGAAAGGTTGCTGAGTATTTAATTAAAAAATTGAATGATTAGATATCTTAAGTCCCGAAGCCGACTAATTGTTCTATTCCACTGTAAGTAACTGATTGACGGAACTTCCCAAGAGAGTAAAAAGCTTTTTATCAGCAACATAAAGGCGAAAAGGGTATCATTGACCTGAGTTACTAAAAATCATCTTCTTAATGAAGTGAATAGTTAGTATTTCTCTTTAAGTAGGTGTTTGGTTTATTTGGTTGGTGCATAGATAGCGAAATCAACACCGACTATTTACATGAACGTGATTATTTAATAGGCGTTTTGTTAAATGTCACATGAAATATAAGAAATCGAAAAAAATAAATATTCCTCACGATGAGTTGCATAAAAGGTATCGGGAAAAGTTTCCGACTAATAATTTATCCGATATTTCGAAGGCTCCCTGGTTGGCGTATTCTGGAAGGTCTTCAAAGATACGCTTACAAGCTTCTTTGACGGCACTTAGGTTCACACGGTGGTGTCCTTTGATGAAGGATTTCAGTTTTGGGAATATGAAATAGTCTGCTGGTGCCAAGTCGGAGCTGTCAGGGGGTTGGGGAATCGTCGCGATGTCGTTGCAGAAGGTCTTTGCAAGCAGACACTCGACTCTGCGACAACAAACTCTATATGAGAATATTACTAAACTATTTGTAAAAAATGAGAATGAACATTTACATCGCTGAGTTGACACGGCAAGGTTTTGTTTCACAACGGTATTCATAAAATGATACTCTTAAAAATAATCATTTTATTCATTGACGGAACGATCAGCATGTGCACTCAGTGAGTGCATCTACGAGGGCAACATCTTTCCAAGAAATTCCAGACACATCACTTTCAAATCCACAACTTGCAATCTTGACATGAGCTCGACGCCAACTCTCTCCTGATTCGCTAATCTTTGTCGCCGTTGGGGGTCGTAAAATAACCTCGCCAATCGTTGCAAAAGTGACCTTACGGGATGAACTCGACCGGGGGGGATAGGATTTTCCTTAATAAAGCAAGAGAGCTTTAATATGTTCGCGTGATCACTATTTCAGATTAGGAAATGCCTGAGGTAAAGTTCAAATTGTCTCGGCGAGAAAACGTTCGCATTTAGGACATCACCACTCCAAGGGAATCGAGGGTGCGCCCGGAGATAGATCGCCGTTTCATTGCATGATACGTACACTCAACTAGAGTGAATTCATTCATAGCTCAAGCCTCTCGCAAACTGTTAAGGATCCTGGATATGGTAAAGCACTAGTCCGAGACCCGCCCACGCGCTCAAATGCTTTAATGTTTGAGAGCTTTGAAGACGAGTTACAGAGAACGAAATCGAAAAATAAATAGCGAAGCGGCTGGTTTACCCTTTTACCGCACCAAGGCTCATTTCTAAAGCACCATCGACTTTACTCCCGAGAACATTCAAATATCGGTATAGTCATAGTAAAAGGATTGAACTTTTTCTTTCGACAATAAGCTGCAAATTTTGTCCAAAATACTATTAAAAAAGAATGACCAGCATTAAATTGGTGAGAGATAGGTAAAATGTGACATGATATCGGCTCCATACGACCGGGTCGATCAAAACTTTTGCCAACGATTTGACTTCTCATATTCATAACTAAGGACAATCAGTCAAATGACGAAAAATCAGTTTGAACACTTAGGATAGAAAAGGAGAAGGGCATCGCTTGACTTTCTCATTCCCGTTGACCGTATAATTACAATTTTCAAAGTTTCTGTGTTAAATCAGATCTCTCAATAATGGCGCTCAAACGTGTAAACCGCTTGGACAGGTTTATTGAATTAAAATTCAGATTAAATCATGTTATTTATTCAAAGACAGCCATAACGATAATCCATTTTGAATACTCTTCGCATGCTACTCTCATTGCACTGTTTCCACATTTATATCGTTTTTTTAAGTGTGCTCTGGATCAAATTTAAGAAGTAGCATATTCTCATCGCTATGTATAAGGAACTCAGAGATTGCCTATCAAAAATTCATCAAAATTAGCTTTTTAGTTTACACTAAGGAGAGGACAGCATTAATACGGTAGGAACAGGTATTAGTCAGCAACTCTTAATTGAAACTACCCGATCAAAAACAAAAAAAATAAAATTTCGATTTGAAGGCCTTCTAACGCCGACTAAAATATCAAATAATTGGAAATGACTGGCTGCTGCTTAAATTTGAAATATTTCAACTTTTCAATCGCTAACAATCTGAACAGGATAGCCAAGCGATTTCCTTCTCCATTGAAATCAAAATACTTCATACCGTTCTTATGGAGAAAACGTTAAGTTTATAACATATTAATCTACACAAAAAATAATAAGATAGAGAAACACTTGCCGAGAGGAATCAGGATCCAGCGGTGGCTAACGTACTAGGTTCCCACCAAGAGGCCCCGGGTTCAAATCCTGGAGACGATGGAAGTTATTCAGTGGTATCACTATCCCTACTTGAAGTGGTTTTTGGACAGCAGTTTGAGTGTGTACGACCTCCTCCGGATGGGACGTTAAACTGCAGATCCCTTGGTGCCTTTCGATAAGAGTAAACGCTAACGCCTCTCCACCCTGCCTTTCCCATCCATCCCCAATGGCGCAAATGACCTTAGCTGTCCGTCGACTCCCCTAAAACAACTACTACTGCTTGCCGCGGGAAATCAAAAAAAGAAGGACATTATAGTTGGGTTAAATTACGCCAAAAATTTCACACAGAGAAGAGTCGTAGAAAAATTGAAGGAAAGAGAGATAGGAGAGGAATTTTTGGAATGCTTGATGTGAGTATCATTTGGACGGCACATTAGAACAAAAATAAAATAGATAGTACGTAAAAGGGTACTCACATTTCGGAAAGTTTAAGTAAAACCGGGCTGTTTACAAACACTAGCACCTAACACTATCACATAAATTACTAAAAGGTTAATTTCCAAACCAATCGTCTTACTTTACAAATTGCTGTTTACTTATATGCAAAACATTAACTTCACGCTAGATGTACTTTTTAGCCAAAAAAAATCTCAAACATTTTCAACGGTGATGGTTTCAGTCAGTTTATTGCCCAGAAATATGTATCCAGATTCTATCGAATGAATGTCCCATAAATGGAATAGGTATTTATTTATCGTTACAAAGTGTAGTTTGTATGGAATTTTTAATCCCCCATGAACATTTAGGGATTTTTCATAATATTAATCGTGTTTGAAGAGGTAGAACCATGGTATTCCGCGATTCCATAGCATTTCTAATGCTTTTAAGCAGACAGGTCGATCATACCCTCATTGCCTGAACACTTCACCTTGCAATAACTCTTTATTTAACAATAACACTGAAATACTTGAAAGAAAAAAACCCTAGGTTTTACAGCAAGGTGAGAGATTTGTCGAGGAATTATTTCGCTTTTGGAAAGGTTACCCTCTCATTTTCTGTAAGAGGACGACGGAAGATGTATTAAAAGCATTACCTCCCAAGGTTTAAAAATTATGTACCTATCGTTTGTCAATCTAAATAATTTTCTTTTGACTTCACAGGCGTTGCCATTTGATGGAAGAGTTCCCGTGTCCACAGCACTCTTCTTGACAGCGAGACATCGCCAAATCATCAAGGCTCGCATATTATCTTAGCGCCTCGCCCTAGTAACCAGACTGGGATATGGCAATTTATTGAGTAGGCTGCGATCTATCGAGTGTGGTCACGATCAATCGATTGTGCTGATGGTCTGTCAAGTGGGATGTGATCTACATTAGTTTGCTCAATGATTTGTCGACCATGAAACGTTGTATTTTTTTATATGACTTAATTGACTACGTTATTAACATTTGAATATAAGAACAATACACAAAATATTGATACTGGATAATAGATAGAGTAAAATTTATAAAGAGAAAATATTTCAATTTCCCCTATGTACTACAAGTGCTACTACTTGTACCTTTCCCGTGAAAATCAGCGCGTCTACCGCAAACTTAGTAAAAACTCAAGCATGTAATATCGTTTCGACGTGATCTATGTATGTAACCGGGTAGGCCAAAGGATAAATTAGAATCAGAATGAACTCGTCACGTAATATATGTAGCATAATACTGCTTAACAGCTCACATCATTGGCCAAACCTTTGCATATTACCAATCGGCTTAATATGCTTGAAAATATAGCACTCATAGGGATGAAAGATCATTGGAGGAACTTGAGATAGGAACAAAAGTCAGCATGAAATTCATAAAATCAGTTAGATTTGCGGATGATCAATATTTAGTTTTCCCGTCAGTCATGTGATTACAATCATTTCTGAGCGCAGTGAAAAATCAGTGTTAAATATATGGGATGAGAATCAAGATAAACATAATAAGGTTAGGAAGTTTTGGAGACATTGGACGGCTAATTAAACTTTAAAATAAGAGGTGATAAATTAGAACTGGCGAAACATGTAACATAAGTTGGAAGTTTTTTGGTACCAATTGGTATACATACGTATAGGTGTAGGAATTAGGATCGATAAGGTCGAGTAAGAAGTACAACCTGTATTTTAAGAAATTAATAATGGAAACTGCGACATAAAGCGCGGTTTTGTAACAGAACGGAAACATCTAATCACAAAAAAGAAGATTGGCTTACGCTCGGGGCTTTTGAAATGCTACTGTGTAGAAGGATGAAAATAGTTAAGTGGGCAAAAAATGAAAACAAACAAAAGATCACTAAGATCACCTGTGGAGGAAAGAGAATTGATGGCAAAATGAAAAGGAAATGGAAAAAGTGGATACCTAGCCTTTTTATCGACAATAAGATGATGAAGACTGTGATTGGAGGGCGGACGTTTGTAAGGCTAGGAAGATGGAGGAAATACGTATGTGCATATATATTTCCTCCCGTTCAGCATAATCCAGAGGTATAGCACTAGACTACTGACTGGAGGGCCTGGGTTTTAATTCCCGAGCATGTCTCTTTGGACACCTGCAGGTCCACCCAAGCTATGTGATTTTTCGGGTACCAGATCTTCTTGGGAAACCATAATCGACACAGGGAAAGGAACTGACCCCCAACTCTGATGTGTGTATTTCTCACGCCGTCGGACTTTGTACTGGGTGAACTCAACCATCATCCTTTGAGTGTATTAGTATGTTTATAGCTTTTTCTATTTCCCCCATCTATGTATTTATGTATTCAATATAAGGATATTGAAATAAATGGAGGATGGGTGCAAACGAATATGAAGCTTTTTTGTTGTGTAGGGTGTCAGGTAGTGTTTCGATGAGGGAGGCTATGAAATATAACGGCTTTGTGTTCATCCAAACCCAACTTTAACGGTTGACTGCCCAATAATAATAATCAAACATTTATTCCGATCCATGGATGTTTCAACAATTAACTCGCATCTCGCGGACCCAATTCCTGCAGTTTGTCTGCCTCTGTGCTCGAAGATTTTTGCCTTTCTCGAGAGATCCCTTTCCTAGATTTTTGGATGAATTCACTTTGATTACGCTAGGAGATAGGCAGGGGACGCAGTGACGGAATTTGCGATTCGCATTATAAACTGCGTTATAAATAATTTCTTTCGATATATTTCTGCGTTAAACTTAAAATTTCTGGTTCAATGTATCGATATATCGACTCGTTCCATGCATCGGATGTTTCTACGTCCAATCCGCACCACCCAGGTCCCAATTCCTTCTGTGCGTCTTTGCCTGGCTGTTTCCGAGGAGATCCCCCGCACACGGACCCACGCCGGCACACCACACACAACACCCTCTTCCTCCGCCCCCGCCCCCCCCTCCCCGCCCTTCGCCGCCTCCTCCAAAAGGTCAAAGGTCAGGAAATGCCTCCACCAACGCCACTCCCCCGTCCCGTCCTCTTTCCCCTACGACCCCGCGACGCGCATCCCTTCATCCCCCGACTATCGCGGGGCCTCCATTCCCGAGAGGTGAGCGAGTGCGGAGCGACATAATCTTTTATTGATCGCGACGGCACTTATTCCGCGGATGAGGGGTGGATGGGGAGGAGTGAGAAAGAGAGGGGTCGGAGAAGGAATTTAAGTGAAAGCAGAAATAAAAGTGATGGAAATGGAGGGAAAGGGAGATGGGACCGTAGACTTTCTTTCGTCAAAGGGGGCGTGAGGAGCGTCGCGAGACGAAGGATTGCGGTCGCGTGGGCCTATCTTCTTCCGCCATCGCCATAGGGGAAAGCACTTTTGAAGTATTTCCACTCCTCGTTCGAGATAGAGAATTTTCCACTATATCCTTCAGTGTTCAACTTTAAAATGAAAGGGAAATCGTGGATCGTCGATTGTGGAAGTGGAAAAGTACATAACTAGCTGTAAACTGAAGTGATTTCCTGAAAATTGCCAAGTTTACTCGCGTTCAGTGCACGCATGCTTGGGTTTTTGCCTTATTAATTTTCAAATAACGACCGCCGATGTTGAGGCAAAATCAAGGTGGGTACTCTTTCGATAAATACTAGCCATTTCCGGGAATATTTAGCATATCAAGCGAAATCGATCATAAATGATGCATCAAAATTAATCTACAGTGCTCATCATGATAAGGTCACGTGCAAGAAGGAGAAAATCTCCATTTTTGTCACACGAAAGGCTGCATGATCTACCTTTAAGAGGTTTTGGTCATTTTGCTCCATCTATCGGCAATATCATTCAATTCGTTCTCTCGACCCTAAACGCTTTTAAGATAATTTCATGGATTATATCGGCTGCATCGCCGTAGCGACGGTAATTATGGACCCTCGATACATTTACCAATCCCTTAAAAATAATTCAAATGAACATGGTCAATATCAAAACAATATTGATTTGTTTTCGATATGTCATTGCATCGCGCAGCACTAAGTATCCAATTTAGAAACGGATAAAATTTAAGTGACCAGCATTTGTCATTAGGTATAAAGAAAATTCAAGAATAAATTATGTATAGCCTGTTATCTAATGCTTAAGCAAAAATAATGTTGCATTTGATCATATTTCATTTTTGTGAGAAGAGCACTTGCTAGTTTGAGATTAACAACTCCTGGAAGCGTCACCTATGTTTCTCAATAGCTGAAAGTTACTTAAGAAAATAGTGCAGCTGAGTTTTACTGATTAAAAGGTCTACCTTTATCGATCATGATAACTACAGGAATACTAAATCGTGACTGAATCCACTAAAGTCAGTCAATGGGTTCTAAAACAATTTAGAAAAACCTATGAAAAATTTATTATAAAATAATAATTAAGTTTTTTTGCCAAATATACTATATTTTCTCTTTGGCCAGCCATTTTTACTTTTAATTCATTTTAACCAAACACTTATCCACTTTCGAACTTAACCAAACGTCATTAAGTTGATTAAATACTTATTTGCTATGAGAAAGACTGGTAAAGACACATCTCTTGTCCAGTTCTAAATCTACTCAAATGAAACTAAATTAATCCTTGTTTACTGATTTAAATATAAATTTCAGCTTCCTGTGACTCCAAGTGTCTTCATAACCGTAATATCTCCGAATGCGTATGTATATTTTTTTAGATAGATACAAATAAATATCTACATTGTAAGATATTTACAGGTATTACCTTTATTTACCACTTTCCTACAAGATGTAAAACGATTTTTTCTATTAATAGTCATGCGGAAACAGGAAATGAGGAGCAAAATTTAAAAAGTTCGCTGTCATCGCTTTGTCTGATAAGTTACTTCATTTTTAAAATTTTCGAAGGATATCTAAGAAACAAACAATTTTTGAAACATTTTTAAATTCATTTGGATTGTTACAAAAAATCAATTTATATCAAAAACATTTGCCTTAAACGTTTACTCGTTAAATTAAATAAATGATGACCGAGTAGATAATCGCAGAAGAAGTTAATTCTTGTTATACATAGCTATGAATTGAATTATTTCATTTATGAACATATTTGAAGGAAGAGTAGAATAATTCGTTCCGAACTACTCACGCGGAGAGGCGAATATATGCCTAAATATAACAGAAAAAAATGAGGGACGAATTCAATGTATTATTTAATTCCTTGATTTACGTGTATTGGGCAGTGCAACAGTATTTCGTTTGTTGCGTGGAATACAAGTAAACAGTATCCAAAAAGTTTTATAGCACTTGATTAGTACAAAAAAATATGAGACTTGTGTTTCTACGCGCACACTACTTGTCTGATACTATCAGTGAGATTTCGCCGTTTAGCTGCGTCTGTGAGAAGCATAAAAGCTCGTGTATCCATCTCAACTTGTCTCCGCACAACAGTAATTCTAGTCTGATTTGGCACACACTTGCTGTACAAATTATCGCGTCGGAAAGAATGTTTTTAAAGCTGTTGCCTATATGCAGTGAATTTTGTTTTAAACTCGTGAAAAGTGTAACTAAAACTTATGCAATGATTCAAGAGGCACTCGGCAATGAATCTATTGGTCAGACACAGTGTTAGGGGAAGAAGGATGGAAGGAGCCTTCCCCACGACCCAACAAAGCTCTAAAGTCGCGATCGAACGTGAAAGTGATATCGCTCGTTTTCTTTGATTGGGAAGGGTTTATTGATTATGAATATGTCCCCTAAGGACAAACAGTGAATGAACAGCACTACATAGAACTTTAAGACACACCATGTTGTGGAAGAGACCTCAAATGTAGAAAAAAATCTGGGTGCTTTCACCACGACAACGAACCGGCGCAAACATCACTGATTGCTACCGAGATTTTGGCCAGAAACATCCCCCAACCCCCCTGCTCTGCGGATCTTGATCCAGTGGACTTTTTTATGTTTTCTAAATTGAAATCTACCTTGAAAGGACGCCGATTTTAAACTATTGAATACATCCAACAAAACTGAATTGCAGACTTAAAGACTACCACAAAAGAAACGTTCCAGGCGGCATTCGAAAGCTGGAAAAAACGTTGGGAGCGTTGCATTTGAAGGCAATAAGCATGATTAAAGGGTGACCGAAAAAGTTTTATTTTATTTTTATTAACCATTAATTTTTTTTCAAATAGTCTCATATTTTTCGAAGATGCATTGTGTAGTTATTCTAATTTTAAACGGTCTAATCGTAAAATTGTTAAGTCAAATTATGAGTGAATCCATCATGCTGAGACATTTCAACTAATTGAGCGTAAATTTTGCAAATTTGAGGGTAATACGTTGTAAAGGGCATTTTGGATATTTTGTCATGTTACTTAGGGCTTAAGGTTAGAGTAATATGCACTACCAGGGTCCATAACAAATACCCTATCCTGGTACACTACTATTAAAAAACCAAAAGAGTAGAATACCGTTTTTAATAGATAAGATGAGTATTCAAATGCGGAAGTGTTGTGCAAAGCATGCAAAATATTTTTGCACCTACGGTGCCAACAGCATGTTATTGAACCTTTTCTCGATACATGTAATGTTTATTCAAAGGAAGTTCTAAATCATGAGAAATGCAGTTAGTTCATATGATAGGAATAACGCATATTTCATTCATGCATAATACGTACTTTGTGGTGGTCATTAATTAGACGTGCGTCGCGTAGTGATTTATGTGTCCTAGTTGCTTCCATTCACCTCTTGGCTCATTTCGTATCCTCAATAGTGCCCCCCCTCATGCTTTCCTAGGTTAGAGTTACCGAATCCCATCCCCGACAATGTACTGGGAAGCGCAAGCCAACTTGTGGATGGTAATTACGCCTGCTGGATGCGTCATGGCCGAAATAAAAGGGAGTGAGGGCATGAACAGCATAAAAGACATTTTTTGTCGGAATATCTCTCTCTCGAGCATTCCTTCGGAGAGAAGGGGGGCTCGTTATTTCACGTGCAGTTTGCTTTTCGTTTTAACGCCAAGCAGTTAATAGGCAATAGATGTACGAGATGGGCATGCAGTTAGTCGCCACGCATTAAAAAGCGGAGTGATTTATAGTCAGATAATTTATTGCCGTGGACCGCCAGCTAACAAAAAACACCTTGTTTTCACACTAACTTTGTGGAACTCCACCAAGAAATATGACTGGTTAAAAAGTTTCCTATTTGGTGTTTTTTAATCAAATTTTACCTAGACATTCATGGTATATTCACCTCCGAAAAATGAAGTATTCGAAAAAAGTATATCGTTAAAGTACTCCTGGTATATAATTAGTACAAGTATTATTAATGGAGATTATTTAGCACTAACGTTAATTAAATGGAATATTTATATAGCATTTGCTTTAATCACCATCACTCAAAGCACTTTCCTCTTACATAGATTTTTTTACTGATAAATATGACGTCCAACGGTATACGAGCATTTAAGTGGATAGCGATTCTTTAAAAACTGTCACAAAAAGGCAAACTGTCCAAGTATTTGGTTCATTGTGCTTAAACTAACAAGTTCTGGTGACACTTGAATCGATCCTTAAGTGCTGTATATAATTTGCAGGGTCTAGTACAAAATAAATGTTTTTCTATATCCACAAGCAAGTAACATTGCCGGAACTGAATTAAGTAGGCTTTGAGGTAGTCTACCGTTCTCGTTTTCCCAACAAATAAGTCTAATACAGGTTAATAACTTAAGCTAAAGGAATTTATTCCGCAAACCATAGATGACTCTTTTCTTGATGTTGAATTTTATTTCTCCTCGCTGATACATTAATATTAAACCAACTCCATTTATTTAAGGACCTGTACCTACTGGTATAAATATTAATAAAAGTACCGCAGTTTCTAAAATTCATTTCTAGTCTTAAAAAATAATGTGTTCATTATTTAAATCACAATAGCTTGTAACCAAATAAGAACTTGTAAAAAGGCTTACAACAGGGGTTGGAATATAGATGACAGAAATGCGTGGGCTCCAAGTGTATGTGGACAAAAATTGAAGACATTAGGAATTATTAGAAGAGAACTAGGGAAGTGTGACCAGAGGCTTAAAGAACGATAATATATTTTGCTAGCTAAGCTACATTTAAAATATGCTGCCAGTTCTAACTTTGATATATGTGCAGTTTCAAATGCAAATGTAAAATTCCTTTGCCTTCCTGATTTTTCCTGTTCCTTTTCTTTAGTGGCATATGCCATAGCTTTAGTCACATGGGCTGTAGCATCGTTCCATTGTTACTTTTACCTGTTTACTGGTTCACACCTTCGCAAAATATACATACCATTGTCTTAGTCTAAGAATATGTATTGATACATAAAGTATTCCAGAATTCTGTCTCTTTTTTGTAACACCTCCTAAGTCATTTTCGACAAACGTGAATGATTGTTGCGTGAATCCGATAATTCGACCCTTGTCACGAAATAATTGCACCCAGGAGCCACTTCGTGTGGCCTTGATATTGACGAACTTTTAGAACTTTAGGAACTCCCAAACAAATTGGAAAAGTACCTCTAATTGGGGAGGAGAGAACTCCAATTCCAGGGGTTTCTCTGCAAGTAAATCATTTTTTCCACAAGAAAATAATATGAATCTGAAAATGTAAATATGCTTATCGATGCTACTATTGACTGAGCGTGTAAATGATTGCATTTGCTTACCGTGTAAGGTAATGCCGTCCTTTAGGGCATAGAAGGGAATTAAATTTTCCTTGCAAATCACCAAACTTGAATTTCATTTCGTTTACCGGCAGGTTTAAAGCCACAATCTCAACGGGTTGATGATTTCTTTTCTGTGATTCGTTCTAATTCACTCTCTTATTGAACCTAGTTCGAAGGCCGTATAAGCTAGACGTCTCGGGGATTAGTGGAACATGCTCCCCCCTTGTCTCCCCCCTCTCCCGGAATCCGCCACTGGTCTCCCAAACCAATGAAATATTACCAAAACCGACACTCCAAAGAGAAAAGACCGCCTCGTCCTCCACCCCCCAAAACTCTCCGTTCTTTCATCGATAACCGACGTCTCTGGCGAACACCAAATCGTGACATCGATAATCGTCACGACCCAGTCACGAAAAGTTCACTGAATCAATGGTCCCGCGTTGATTATCTCTCCTCCGAGGCTGTAGAGGGGATCGGAGTCTCCCCGCCACGACACCAGCGAGATGGAGGGTGAGACACCACACGCGGGACCAGGCGACTCGGTGGGGTTACCCCGTCACATCGCCGGCTCTCCCTGGGAGAGATGGCGGCCCGACCCCCCTCCCGTCGGCCGCCATAAAGGAGGGGGGCGACAATCGAGAGCTCGCTTCCACCCAAGGCTCGCGTGGGCGTGTGGACCCCGATGGCGATGAGAGAGGGAGGTGGGGTGCGGAGTCATTGTTGTGCACCGCGACGTTCTCATGGGTGCACCGTCCCCCTTTTATCTCTCTCCCCTTTGCCATCGGTCTCCGCCCAAGCCGTGCGTCCCGCCCGTCACCACTTCCATGGAAACGGACCCCGAACGACCGAGAATGCGGCCGTGATTCTCTCGAGAACTACGGCTTTCTCGAGAGGATTCCGTTAGGCCTACATCACGTGATCGCAATGCATGTCAGCGGAAAATAGTTGGAAGGATCATAATAGCACAAAATAATACTATTTGAACGGCCCAATTTGCGTGCTAGACAAAATCCACGAGCAACACAGTTGGTCGGACATGAAACAATCCGAGTGTTTTTATCAATGGATAATGAGACCACACAGTTTGCCGCTACTAATATTTCTGTTCGCTGCCATCGTAAAGATGGGGGATATTTCTAGCTATTTCATGTTTAGTTGATGGTTTAATTTGTTTGAATTTATATTTAGCCCTCTAGTAAAAGGTCAATTTGATAACTTTCAATTTGAAAGTATTGTTTCTTATTTCAGCTCTTTACTTATTGCGCGTAGATTGTTCGACTTATGGCAATCCACTTCAAACAAGCTACTGTAAAACAATTGGGGGCACAGAGGTAGGAACAAACCCCGTTAGCATACGAGTATTATTGATTGAAGGTCATTAATACATTATAATATATTAAATAACAATGGAATTTCGCCATAAAGATTATAGGAATTTAAGTTTAAATAATTTCATATCGCTTCATTTTTTTAATATTTTAATAATCAACCGTTTACCTCTCTATCAAATACCATGCTCAAATATATTCACTACCGTTTCCATTTCTCGAGATCCAATTCCGTGAAAAATGCGTAGCAGCTACCACCTTGAGGGAATATTACTTGGAAACTAATCTTCTGAGCTCACTTTTCAATGTATATTTCAATGGCAATGATGGTGATCGGGTTAGCTCAAATTTAATATTTTCATTGCTGTAAAATGTATTCGAATTTTTTTCATCGTTTCCTTTCAATGAAGCAAATTGACCGAAAACTGGAATAAATTCGTTTTCGTATTATTACTGGATATTTGAAAGCACCAGCTTTCAATAATCTCTGGGAAGAAGAAGCTTCATCTGCCTCCTATAAATCCATCAGAGGCTGGTCAAAGACAGTTGAAAATATGTTATCTTCTTCTCTGTTTTATGGTTTTATCATACTGCGTGTTACTCATATTGTTTTTGTCACCTCACCCAAAAATTAGGCCCAAATAGCGGCGTACGTTAAATAACTTCAACCTCCAGGGCAGCTTCAAATTATTCGGAGACGTGCATACGTGGAAGTGAATCGTAACCATTGTTTTTTTGACGCTCAGTGACACCGTAGCTACACAAACATGGTCATCCAGTGACCATGGTTTTAATTAAATAAAAATGCAATTTAAATCACCAAAAACCAATAGGAAGGAAACGTAATGTCCTTCTAATTTTCTATCCCCCATGGCAGAGTAAAATACCTGGAGGATACTTTGGGCATTATCATTTATATTTTTTGTTCCACTCCTATTAAAACTTATAATAAGATTACCTGCCGCAATACAAGCGGGTTAATAATGATAATAAAAACATTAGAGGAGCATGATGGGCAATTATAGAGTTTTAGAGACTTCATTTCTCCGAAATCCTTTATTCAAATAACTACACATGCTTCGTTTCTCATCATCACTTAATGCAGGTAATCACTTATTAATTTTCAATTAGGATTAGAGAACGGTTTATGGAACATTCCCTATCCTATTTTGACATACTATCATCAGATAGTGACTTAGACCATCAAAATTTAATCATCAGTTAGGCTAAGAGTTTTGTTTTCTTTTATCAAGCATTTAATTGTTTTAATTTTTCCGTGTAATAAATCACATCTTCATATTTGAAAATTGTTAACTATCAAAGATAAAAGTCACGCCTATCTCCTAGGAGATTCATAATTACTCGCCAGTATTATATTGATCAAAATATAGCTGTTAAATGGCCAAATACTGTACCCGGATTAATTCTGTGGTATAGTAACAAATGATAACTGGCTCATCAATAATCACCACATGATTTCTAATGAAGAAAAGATATCCGCATCAACAGGAACTCTTATTTCAGTTTTCATTAACACATTCTATTATCTAAAATTTTAAAAATCCTCGATTTTGAGAGTCACTCCTTGATACTTCTGTTCGTAATCTCTCTCTCGTCGTTGTTACTTATTCCGTGAGAGTACGATCCAACTGGAAATTCCCTTTCCACGAATTACGAATAGAATTCGATTCAGAAAAGTCGGATGAAAACGCGAGTCACTTCTGATGGTGTCGGTGACACACTGGGAACGCTAGAAAGAACATATGAAGAGAACAATCATCCGATATCTTAGGAGCATTGAATTCAGCTAGGTGTGTGCAGCTGAGGGTTGAGGAGCCCCCCTAGGGTGTGCGCTGTCTAACGGTCTTCCATTGAATTTCACGGTATAGAACTGCTGGGCTAAACACAGTGATTTTTATTAAACGGTAACTTGAGTCAAAATAAAAAGACTGTCTTTATCTGTAAAATTTTTGAATGGGTAATTGAGAAAGTATTCACTCTTATGTGAGTGGCACCGTGTAAGCCATTCTCAACGTCAAGTAATCGACTCCATGCCTATGATATCAACTATGAATGTATAGACCCTACGACTCGAGACGATACAAAAACACTACATTTTTAAATAGTAATATCTCTCTCAATTGCATTCAGAAGTACTATACTGGACCTCATTTTTTTGTGACATATTTTTTAAACCTTTCTTTATATTTATATCATTCAACAATTGAGATAAAAAGTGCTTCTGCCCTTTTTTATGGGAAGTCTAGAGGATCATACACGTCAAATCTTTGAGCTTTATAAATTAAAATTAAGAATAACTAATGAGAGGATCAACCAAAAATTCAGTACGAAGTCTTATTTATTAGTTGGTAATTTTCATTTATAAGTTACGGATTCTTGTAACTCGTATCATTTGGCATTGCGTATCTATGTATTAATATTAAAATATAACGCATTACGTTGTAAAGAAGTACACAGATCATGGACATTATTTTTAGGACGATTATTGATTATCAGCTAAATAGAATACGTAAACATATCCCACTCCATCAAGTGCTTTAATGAAGAAGCAGGAAGGGAAATTTTCTTCATCTGGGTTCTTAAATGGTGTATACAGTTTGCAATCGGTAATATCTGATTGGTAAAAAATAGTAGACGTTTGAGCATAGAATTCTCCGAGTGGATTATTCGTAAATCCTTAAAATATATTGAAATATAGAAAGTACTGGTGCAATGATTAGAAATTACTAAGTGAAAAGTACAAAAGTTCAGGTACTCCGGCACTAGAGTCCCGAGAGGTTACGCCATTTCCCTCAGTTCATCTCCATCCACACCCTTTAACCCTCTTCGAAGGTCTTCCCCATCGCCAACCACCCACACCCCGTCATCCTTCTATTCAAAGTATGTTTCCACCCTTTCTCTGATTCCATCACTCCGTACACCCACACCCTCATCAACGCCATCTCCTTCACCCGTTTTCGTTTTACAACCTCAGTGGCGTGACTCAGCAGCAGTCAATAGTGCACACCGCCCTGGAGGGAAAAAATTTCCTCTTGCATTTCAACCGAAGCCTAACAAACGCCGTTACTCCTATAAGGGGGTCCCCCCATCCCTATTTCTCCCCTCTCACCACGCACCTCCCATGTCCTCGCCCTTATCTTTGAGCATCTCCATTTTTAAATAAGTTTAAACACAACTCATGATCTCCGATTGGGTTTCCTCGGGACATGCCCACCTCTCTCTCCCAACGTGCGATGGCGGATGTCAAAGCGTTCGAGTGCCAAGCGAATGATGAGCACAAAAGTAAACCGTGATACAGGAATAGGCATGAACTCATCAAACTTATCCAAATGTCAAAACGAAAGTTCACCCCGGATCATCGGTTGCCGAAAGTGCGCTCCGAGTTATTAATAAATGTATGAAATACCAATCAAGACATAACATATTCATTGAAATGTGAAAAGAAACTAATTAAACAACCTGAGAAGAATGTGAAATACTAAATTAAAGCCGATAGAAATTCTTGAACATTAAATAATAACAGGAAAAAGTGTTGATTAAATATTTTAAACCATAATGGAAGTAAACTATTGTATTTAATAAAATGATAAGGATATACTGAGGGACAAACAGATTCCTTGTTCTGTCGATCGAAGTTTAAGACTTGGATATACTCAAGCGCCAAGTTATAAAGAATAAAGTCAGAATTTTGCATTGCAATGATAATCCTGTGCTCCCGATTGAAAAAGTGTTCCCACCTTTAACGTGCTAAAAATCTCATAATGGTACTTAGTGGATGGATACTAAGGTGGATAATTTCTCTTTCAAATTCCGCGTCAATTCGAAAAACAAAAAATCTTGGCTGCGGTTGAAATAAAAAAAACAATGCCACCATATTCATCTAATGGCACAGTTTAATGCTCGCATGCACGCTCAACGCAAAAAGATGCCGCACTCAGTTTAAGGGATGAATGAAAGTAATGTGACATTTATGCGCGGGGATGCCGACCAGAGAAGAAGCAGCGTGTCCACTTCTCAGAACAGAATCCGCCAGGCCAACCCTACGGACGTGCAAACTTACCCACCCCACCCCCTTTTCCGCCCCCTCCGCAGCACTCTCGGATGTCCCTGGCGGAGCGAACGGCCCCTTATTCCACTCTCTCTCTCTCTCTCTCTCCTCATCCCCTTTCCCCAGCCACGAAAGAGATATTTATATGGTCATCGAACCATATATTTTAATGGGACGAGTAATCATATCGCGATATGGGGGTCTTTTTTATGAGGCGATGCGGTACGCCATATAGGAGGAGGCATGCCTCCTTTTATTTTTGTCCCAAGGGTCGCCCGTGGAGGTCACCTCCTCCTTTCAGCCGTGTGTGTGTGTGTCGTAGGAGGCGTCTCCTCCATTTGCGTGGGAGGTAACGAAAGCTCTACCTCCCCAACCCCCGCCCGTTCCCCTACACACACCTCCCCACACCACCGAGATAACTTACCCCCTCTCACCACAACCCACCCCATCTTGCACAAAACGTTGACGGGGTTGAGGGAGACCTAGGAGCAACTCTTAACTCTGAAGCATCTCCGAAGGAAACGCGCATCAGACCCATAAACTGATCCACCTACAAGTGGCTATAGTTCATAAGGCCGGGGCTAAATTTATTGTAACATTAAAATACTTCACGCTGAATCCGATTTGGATGATTGGCAAGAACGTGGAAATTTAGGAGAAATTGCGAGTTAGAAATGCTATTATGAAAATTATGGAATGTGTCCGTGCTTGGAAAAATTCTTCTTGCATGAAGAAATCAGCATTATAATTGAAACTAGACTAAGGGCCGATCCAATCACAAGATACAAGCTTGGCCAAGAATCTTTCAAGACTACCAGAACAAAAATTGGGTAATCCTGACACCGAGGAGATCATTATGATTCGATATACATAAACAGTCCAATTATATCAGCCAATTAAGATAGGATATACGGATGAAGAATCAGATTTAAAGTCGTTTATTGCCAAATCTGAAAGAAACGACGGAACAATCCAAAATTGTGCACAATGAAAAATTCGCCATTGATCGTTGTAAAGTTTTAAATTTACGGTTCTTGGATAAAAAGATCCATTTCCTTTGAATTGAAACCAGAGAAATTCACAACATTTCACTTGATATCAATCGATTGAACTGTGGCATACGTAACAGTTGCCCTAATAGTCAGGAAAACTATTCAGGATGTATTCATAAAGCAAATTCAAAGTACTTTAAATATAAATAAATAAATAAATAATTATATATATATATATTTATATATATATAATTTAAGGTACTTTAAGGTACTTCCATATAAAAAATATGGAAGAAAAACATGCTAATATTTATGTAGAATTTGTAAGAATTACGGCCAGGGACAAGATAACGTTAAACTAAAAACATTTCAATAGTGAACAAGTCTCTCAAAGGGCTCAGTAGCAATGTCATTTGCCACTCATAATAGGAATTAAATTACATCAAAGGAGAATTCATGTGGAAAAATAGTTGGTGGAAATATGCCGTGTTTTAGTCTCAAGAAACGGGAAGGTGATCAGGAACACCAGAAATTTAATTCCTTATTTCAAGGGATACTAAAAAGTTCCTCAATCAGGAATTTTTAGTTAAAATATATGCTTTAGCTTAGTTCCAAATGAGGCTTAAATATCGATAGACGCTAAAAATATTATAATCTTTAAAAAATTCAATAATCCATCTCACTATCTCGATAGTCCAGGGTTACAACTGTCGTAGGTAAAAACCACTCTCTAATATAGTCATCACTCTCTATTTTAATAAGCACTTTTCCTCGACAGATATCGCCTGGTGATATTAAAGACGATACGATTCAGAAATACCTGTAACTTGAAAGCGCAGAGCTAAGATTTCCATCCGAATAGCTCAAGTCTTGCTCATAGAAACCACCTATTTCTACTTAATATTTAAAAAAACATGCAGAAGTTAATTTCTTAAGCACTATTTTCTGACCACCGTTATAGAGGGATTCCAGTTTTCCCTTCCGATTCAAATAAATTCTAACCCACGGACAAAAGATGAAAATTGATGTGATTACGGTATAACATTGGATTAAGACAGAGAATAAGTTAGATATAAAGTGCATCAGTTTAACTAAGGTAGAAATATTTATCTGGGTTCGTGATACCAATACAGGATAACATTTTCCAATCGGTAATCACACCGCACAAGATGTGTACAAGGCATTAATCATCCCATGTCAGTGGGACTATTATCTCACTCAAACCCTTACTCCCTCCTCCTTCCTGTCTCTACATTAAGCCCCCAACAACCTCCACCCCCATCTTCTCTCTTTCCTGTGGCCCCTTTCAAGTTTAATGACTGCCGATTGTCTATCGCGTCGCTTTCCTTCTTTGGAGGCACCGCTGTGGGACGGGGTATGGGCATCGAAGAGATGGGAGACGAGGGATCTTCGGGAATCAACTATGGGATTTATTCGATCCGGTGCCTCCGATATCAAAGATGGATAAACTTAGGAAGAGTTCGCTCCGGTGTCGTATGGAGTCTCTAAGATCAACGAAGATACTTCAATCAAGCAGTTGTCCACTAGTATAAAAGAAGTATTAAGAGAGGATAAAAATTTACAATTAATTCCTTTTACCTCGGCCACGATCGAAAGTTAGAGGGCTTAAAAATGAAACAACTGATTTAAAAAGTTGCCATTCACGCACCACTCATGAATTAAATATCCGAAAGTATTAATCAACTACACGGTAGAATATATTATGATGTTCTTGGTATGATTTAAATATTTATAGTTTTGTAATAAGCCTTATTCTATCATATTCCTCTAAACTATGGAACTAGTTTATATCCCCGTCATTTGAAAGATTGCAAAAATCACTTTCATTTATTCACCTAAGCTCTAACTCTCAAGTACAAGTAAATGTTGGCATTTTAATTTATAATCCTCCAAATGTCCCTTGTACCTATGTAACTCCTCCTTTAATGACCTTGTACATTTTGGTAATCATTCTTGGGATTTTATCATTGTATTAATCATTTATTTTCAAACGTTTCTTTTGACAGTTCAAAAATATCAATTCTATTCTCACATATCCTGGATTCTCGATTCCCTTCCTCCTTCTCTGCTATACAGCTTTTTTCAATACCAAACAGAAATTGAATCTTAAGAAAACATTAAAAATCTGCTTTCGAAATCCATTGCACATTCTTCATATGCTATTAATGATATCACGAACGACTTTAATGGAATTAGGTGCGTGCTTAGTACGCGATGAATAATTCTAAATTGCTACACTTCGAAATGTTTTATCAATCTTCAAAGATGAATAAAAATTAAAAGATAAGATGAGGTTATTTATTTTATGCTTAATGATAATATTCCAATATCAATGCTTTTTTCATTGACCTTTTTAGCCGAGTTAGTGTTTGCAATAATTAATATGGTGGAAATAATCCATCGCTTCCAATTATAAGGTTTCAATTTTAAGTGCGTGCTGAAAACATAAAAAAACAGACTTTATTCACGAAGAAAATGAATCCAGCAAAACACTTAAATACCCATAAACACAGTCGCACAAGACAAATCTATCAAACAGCTATCCATTAAAAAAAAGTATTTGGAACCTGTAGGAATACCTTATACCTATAGAAATATGGATGGAACTGTGAGCGAGTTAACCGTAGGTCCATAAATATATGCCAAACTCGATAAGGTGACAAAAAATACGAAGGACTACATCCGGAAATTATTTACGAAATAATTCTAAGAATTTGCTCAGGGACATAAGTAATGACAAAAGTGGTCATTCTTTACGTTTTTCTCTGAGACACTGAACATAATGTGAGTCACTCAACGACGAACATTCATCACGGAGGACGAGAACACGATCGAAAGAATGGCGAGTGAATAATATGCGTGAAGTGGAGGAGAACCCCACATGCCGACGAAATGGAGTGGAAGAATAATGAGAAACTCGGCTTCTCGTCATATTTTAAGGGTACGACACTGAGGCTCATAAATTGAAACTTTCACTGCTGAAACCAAGTGAATATCAAGTGAACCTTTACGGTAATGGAAAAATACTGCCTCCCGCATTGTAGACAGTGTTCTGAACTTTTTATTCCCAATTGAGTATATTAAATATTATGTAATAAAAGCGACTTCAATAAATACCATTTCTAAGCTTCGGAAGTTCACTGAAATCATTTACAAATTATTGAGGAGCGAGGAGTCAATACTGATTGAATGTATATCTAATTGCATGGATATATAATCCATGTTGATTTCTATTAGTTTATTTAAGTAATAACAACCAACATGTCATGAATTAGGCACGAAATTGGCACGAGAATTTTCAGCTAATTTTCCCCTTTTGTTGCAACTTGATGTAATTTTAGGTATGCAAAATAATACAATTGTAATTTCCTCCAATTTTTAATTTCGAACAATAATTTTTCAATGCCTCTGAATTATTCTCAGGTGCAATACAAGTTTTAAAGTTCTAGAGTGACGTAGATACGTATACTGAAAAACATCTGAGGGGGTAGGTACAGGTGGGGTGAGTTTATGAAGGGATTCGAGGGGGTTGAATTGGTTTGAGTAGGGGTAGTATCAATCATTGTGTGGGGATTGTCGTTACGGAAGGTATGAAATGTTAGCGACAAAGGGATTTAATGTTTGAAAAAGCACAAGTCATTGAAAATTTTTCGTGTGTTATTCTGTGTCATGATTATTAATCGATCCAGGGTTTCAAATGTTCATTTAATACTAAAACGCAGGCCTTTTGCGACAGACTTTGCAGAATGCGAGGAATAAGCCAGATTCATAAACAATTCCTCCTATCTCTAGAAAGTCAGCATAATACGAGACTCACACTAACAAGGGCAATAGTCAATTCTGACGAGTTTGGATGTAAACTAATGGATTTAATTAATGATCTTAAGCCAAGATGCGCTTGGAGTTTTTGCAAGTCTAACCTCCATGCAGCGAGGAATCGTGTTAAAAAAAATAGGTATATTAGCCGGTCATGGCATATGTCAAGCTCCGTTTCTCAAAGTCAAAAATCAATTCAGAATTTTATGAATTTACCAGAACTATCAAATTTCCCATCCACAGCTTCCTCATAATAAAAAACTCAGCATTAAATATAATATTATAATATTTCACGGATCTTGCTGTGCATAATTATTCATAACAATTGTTTTAAAGATTTTCCTCATGGGTCTGTGATGTGAATTATTTCTTTCAATTAGCCAAAAATACCTCTTAAAACAATTTCTGCCAAGCTAATTGGTGACAAATAACGTAACAAATACTTGAGCTTTATAACATGTGTACGTTATCCCTTTCTTTAACGAATGCATTCTTTGTACAAGTATTATGAGATCAAATGGAGGGAGCGGAGAACTGAGGAAGGAATCCTGCGAACGGAAAGAGAAGATGGAAGTTGTTGCGAAGCAAACTCTTGATGGAATGCCGATGCAAACTCAGTGGTTATTTATTTATGGCTATGGCCAATGACCATTTATTTATGGAGACACGCTTTCCTTCTGAAGTAATTTGTCGAAAGAATAAATGAGGAATGACTGAGAATTCCCCAGATGTAATAGTTGAAAGAAATAGTTTCAGGTGACAAGGAGGATAAATAAATAAGAATGAAGAGGTTAGCAGAGAGAATAATTGAGCGGAAAATTTGTGAAACCAATCTTAGGATTGTTGATTAGTATAACAATGATTATTACCGATGTTTTATTATATAAGATTAAAATTTCACTGAATCCATCCAGACTGCCCTTTCTAATGCTAAATTGCTTGTACTCGTACGTCCTCACTAGTCTGCTCAATCACATCCCTCTGAACTTGGTCTACGCATTTGTCACTTGTTGTTTCTCATTTAATCTTCCGTTTGATACGATCTTAGTACATATACTATGTTGCGAGGTGTGCGCATCCATATGATGGCAATGGAAACTTCATGATATCTGTAGCCAAACAGATAAAAAATACAAGTATGTTCAAATATAATTCACCATTTCTGTGCGTGATGTTGGGGGAAATAGTTTATAATAAGAATATCATGTTTTGAATTGTCTACTTGTTTATGGGAATGTTTACAGCGAGTTTCAACTTCAAACGACACCATTCGCAAAACTATTCATGCATTTGATAAAGTTAACAGTTGCAGACAAAATTTTGTACAATTCATGAATAATGAGGGTAAAAAATAAGAGAAACTTTACACTTCCACACACTTTTAATGTTCTACGACCATGGTTTCGATGCTGCGCACCACCATCAGGTGACGATGAGGCGCAGAGCAGCGATCCTGATGATGATGCGCAGAATCAATACCATGGTCGTAAAACATTAAAAGTGTGTGGAAGTTTAAAGTTTCTCTTATTTTTTACCCTCATTATTCATGAATTGTACAAACTGTATTCTTCGTTGAATCATAAAAAATATAACTTAACAATGACTGATAAAAAAGCAAAAGGCATGGATGGTTAAAAAAATTCGATTAATTACAGCTTTTGTTTTATCCTTGTAACCAAGTGGATCGTAAACAATGGTAAAACTAAACTGATGCCTTTTCGAGCGTTGGCATTGCGAGTGAGCCTTGCTCTTGCGTTTCCGGAGTTGACGGAACGCGAGTCGGGGGATCCCCGGGGGTCGGACCGTCGCCGCCGGGTCGTCCCGGTCCAAGCCTCCCCGCCCGGCGACCGCGCGCGCGCTAAACGAAGAATACCCCCTCTGTGGTGCGTGTACTTGAAAGATGGCTGACGGGCCGCCTCGGCCAATCCCGCCCCACGTCAACCCGACCATCCCTCCCATCCCACAAACCGCAAGAATTCCTCCGCGTCCAAATATTGTGCGTCGTGTTTCCATCAATTAGCTTTTCGTTCCCGTGCCAGCGGAGCGTGGATGAGTCACTTCGAGGGGGCGAGGAGGGGGAGGTTTGGAGATGGGGAGGGTGGTCGCGGGGGAGGAGTGAGATGTGGAGAGAGTGAGGGAGGGAGTGGCGGGCGGGCGGAGGTGTGAGCGGCAGATTGGCGGCGGTGGAATGGACCGGGGCGGTCTGAAGGTCTCCCCTGTGAAGGAGGAGTTGGGCTGGGATTTTTCTCATTTCGAAACAAAGATGGGGATATATATATATATATATATATATATATATATATATATATATATATATATATATAGAAACTACAATCTTTTTGTCACCAGTGGGCAGTACAGTATGTATTTTCAGTATTTCTTAGTTTGTTGGTCACGAATCGTGCTTTGTTAAAGTAAAGTTCAAAGGTATTTATTCCGCGATCGAAAAATAATTCGTTTATAATATCATTTGGTTCGGGTCAGTTCACCTTCTCATTATCTTATCCACCAACATAGAGCGGGATAAAAAATATTTCCAATGCATCATCATTGAAGGCGAATGAAAAAATCTACTTCAAACACCCAAACAAAACACAAAATTACTGCATTTATTTTTCTAATAGATTAAAACGTGAATGCGATATTCGTTATTCTAGTAGCTCATCTAGAATATTAAAATACAACGCAACACCGTATGTTCGTTTATAACGATCCTACCCGAAACGGGCAGGTTTCTCTCTATCCCGTCCTCTCTACATTCCGGAATCGGGGCCTCCTAGGCAAGGTACAAAACTCGCGGACACTATCCAAGGCAGTACCTCATCAATGCGAAATAAAACTCGCCCTTAAGATATTTAGGGGCATGGAAGTCCAGTGGTTAGAGCACTGGGCTTCTGACGAGAGGGTTCAGAGTCCGATCCCGGAGATACCACTGAGAACCCTCACCTTTACCCAAGCTTTGTTATTTTTCGAGTGTCAGATATTCCTGGGAAACGTTAAGCGGCACAGGGAAGGGAACTGGGACCTCTTTCCTGATGTGTGAATTCCACTCGCCCTTGGATGTAGTACTACGCGAGCTCTGCTTACTCCTATCCCTATCAAACCTAGCTTTGGGTTGAAAATACTGGTTTTAAGATTTCCATTGGAAAATCCCACCCTATTTGTTTCGTTAACTCATGGTTCCCTTGATGCAGCCCCGCAGATCTTCCGAACGGACTTTCTCCGTGTCGAGTTCGATGATGGTATGACTCCAAGGCATACGCGGTTCAACATTCTTGCGTCAAACCCTCTTAGGGGACGGTCGGAGATAAAGGAGGAGGGATAAGAGTGGTGTCCAAGAGGGAAGCGACACGGGAGATTGTCCGTCATATTAATGGTCGCTCAAATGCATCCCTTGTAGTGTTCGGATTCCACTCAACCAGAGGAGAAAGACTTGACTATCCGCCCTCAATTTCTGTCCTCCACGTGCCAATTTCTGCTTCCCCGGATGGACTCTGATCCAGTAAGCCTGAGCCCATTCATCCTGACGCAAAGGCAAAGGACTATCATCCAATCTGGTGCATTGAGATAACAATGGATAATAGGCATAAGGAATGGGAGTAGGAAGTCTTTGCGTGAAGTTTAATATCTTTTCCCGGTACCCTAGTCGTTTTTTGAAAATGTAGATTTCTATTAAATTTTATCAATCGTGGAATAATATTGAAGTTTAAATATGATATTCTAGGGCAGAAAATTACTCCGAGAAATCCGAAAAATGGCAGGCAAAGCATCTGAAGGAAATATTGAAAGGTGGTGGTACGTTCAAGGCAGTGATGGAAGGGAGAAGTTTAGATTGGCGTAATAAGGAAAGGAAATGATTAGACAGAATGATTGCAGGCCGATGTTACAAAAAAATCAGGTTAATAATGTACGACAAACAAGAGGATTTCTCGTGATAAATAGAAGATAATATTCGTTAAATACCGTGCAAAACTTAGCCTAAATATGTAGGTTACCTCTAAATGTTCCTAATTCCTGACAACATGTATAAATGTGGGCAAATGGAATACCTACAAATGGGTAATTGGAATGGGTTAGTTTTAAAAGTAGGTAATTCTAAATTTTGAAAAAAAAACTAATCAACGTTTCTTTATGACCTATGCAATGTTTTTACTTCTATATCATTCTTTTACCTACATGCTAAAATGTTTAAAAAGATGGATTAAGTCTTGAGCAGCACATGTTTTCTTAGACAGGCCTCCTCTATCGCCTTAAATCATCATGTCAATTCGATTCAAACGATTTT
Organism: Hetaerina titia; assembly: GCA_037158775.1. Classification (NCBI taxonomy): domain Eukaryota; kingdom Metazoa; phylum Arthropoda; class Insecta; order Odonata; family Calopterygidae; genus Hetaerina; species Hetaerina titia. Next base: position 35,126,128 of record CM073776.1, on the reverse strand, counting down.
CTATTATTTTTTTCAAATTTCCAGGATTCGAAGACGTCAGCAGTTATTTTAAAGAAAACAAAAATTCTAAAGTTAAATTCCTTTGTGCCATAAGCTACTGAGATATAAACTTTAATCTTGATTATTTCTCTGTTCTTTAGTAAAATGAAGTCTTCGCATTTCCTAGTTAGTAATAAAAGAATTATAAAAAAAACATTCAATGAAACAATTACCGCTCCAGCGATCTTAGCGAAATTGAATAAGCAACGCCATTCCATTTTACCCAGGAACATCGGCGGAGTTTATCCTGTAATTGTTTTGTAGCGACTCTCCAAGCTCTCATGTTACCTGCCAATCAATTCGTTCCTTATTAGTTCCTTACGCTGACATCTTACATCAATTGCTTCCAGTAATTCACCTATGACCTTCCCCATTCATAGTTCCTCCCGTTATCCTTGGAAAACCGCTGTGTCTCAGAATACGTCTAATTAGATTTCTTCATTTCCTTGTCGATTAACTCCAATGACTTCTCTCTTCAACCACTCTTCAAAGGTTCATTTATTTTGATTTTATCATAACCTTCCTCGGAGGATTTATCACAAGTAATTTCATCATCCTTTACCCACTGAATGTTGATGGTTGCTCGAGAAAATATGTACATAAGCAAAAAATGGCAATCGCTGCGACGACTTTAGGAAAGTCGATTAAATTTTGCAAATAAGTATAACCATGTTTTAAATCTGAAAAATGGGTGGATGTTGATTTAAGATTTATTGCTGCCGTGAGAATCAGGAAATTAACCCTCAATAATTTGATGGCTAAGCAAATTTACTCAGGGTCAGTTTTATCAATTACATTTGTGACCCAAACCTCCCCCATGAAGGTCTAGTTTGTTCAGATTCCATAGAAGGGAGGCGACGTCATTCTTCAAACAGAATGTCAATATAATCGCTTAAAAAGAGCAACGTATTCATTAAACATTATTCTTTGCATTAAGTTACTTTTGTAATTTTTGCATAAATTGCAGACGTAAATATCCTTCAATCTCCCTTCAAATCTTCCTCATGGTAGACGACGTTAGCGATTCGGTTTCTCACACGGGGATACGATGATATTGCAGCCGAGAGCGTAGTTAATTCGCTACTACTCCCCCACATATGACTATAAATATACCTGATGATGATGCGCCGCATCGAAACCATGGTCGTGTTATATTAAAAGTGTGTGGAAGTGCAAAGTTTTTTTTTCTCTTTCTTTCACCCTCACCATGAAGGAATTCCACGAAGTTAAGCCTAAAACTGTTAGATTTTTCACTATAAATATACTTTACAATATAATGGAGACCTTCTACAACGACCACCTTAGGAATATGTAGGATTGACCACCATAAGGATTTTTCTGCTATTTAGAGAAGAAGAAGGTTTGCAAAAGTGAGAAAATTAATATTATTAGTCCAGTTCATGTATGATGGTTGTTGTTACTATGTAAATACATAACACGTGTTAATCATATAAAACTAATTGTATTGATGATTCATAACTCTTTCATAGTCAACTTAGCTCACTTTGCCATTCGTTATGAGCATTTCTCTTAGCGTGCACGAATCAATCAAACAATAACCTGATATGAACTGAGATTATTTTAATAATTCATTGAATCAAAATATCCATTCTTAATGCTTTTCTTTCTCATTTTTTTCATTGTTAATAGATTAGTTTTTACAATGATTCCATGAAATGGTATTACCAATAGCAATAAAAAGTGCGAACCTTGTGGTACTCTAAGCTAGTCACCAGATGTGGTAAGTTAAATAATCCTCTTCAGGTTTGCTATCGATTTTCTATAAAATATTTTCTATGCATATATCTGTGTGTATAAATAGAAAATATGTGATAGAAAACAGATATTTCTCAGTGATATCCTAATCCCTACTCGAGGTGCTTTGTGGAGGGCACGCGGACCCCATGGCGCCTTTCAGAGTAGGTTGACACCGGATTTCTCTCCACCCTTGATCTTTCCTGTCCATCACTAATTGCTACATTGCCTGTACTTATACATTTCATGAGTTCATATATTCAAATTAATATATATTTGTTCATACGCTCAAACACCGGTATTTGCTTACATGTATCATGAATTAATGGGTCTTTGACTAAATCAATAAATGGGAGTCTTAATATTCGAGTGCTTGGGTTCGATTTGGTTACGATCGCGTATACTGCGATGGAATAATGAGCAATTGAACCTGTCAGTAATGGTATCTATCTCTCTTTTTCATTTCTATATTCGAATCTACCAAACTAATTTGAATAAAAAGAGACGTTTCAGGCGTGATATGGTGGAATAACATGATTAAATAAAATTGGCAGTTTTCCACAAAAAATAAAAAATTTATTAATACGACCGGTTTCGATGCAAATACATCATCATCCGGACTACATCATCACCAGATGATGATGTAGTTGCATCGAAACCGGTCGTATTAATGAATTTTCTATTTTTTGTGGAAAATTGCCAATTTTATTTAAACTAATTTGAGCCCGCCATAATTCATTCGGCAACCCAAGTACACTCAGGTTTACTGTTTATTTTTTAGTCAAAGTATTTTTAGACTAAGGATATGCATTAGAGTCATTGCCTGAAAAAATAAGACGACTGACAAAAATAGAGTCCACACATTTTGAGACAGATATCCTCTAAATATAGTAGAGGTAAGAGTTTTACTCTAAGGTGCTCATCTTCTTTGTCAAAATCTAGGTGATACGCCGTAGTATTCCCGCGGCTCAAAAGTGTATTCATGTTATTTCGGATCTCATTGACGGTAACAATGTTGAGGGATTACAGTTTTCGGAGCGAGGAAGTGATATAGGGACGGATAGATAAATGAAAGTGAGAGAAAAAGATTGGAAGGAGGAAGAGGAAACGTCTGAATATGTGAGAATGGACGGAGAGGTGGATGTCGAGGGGACGGGAATGGGTGGGATGGGTTGAGGGGGTGAGGGGAGCGGCGTTACCTCCGAAGCGCGCGTCGAATTTAGTCAAACCGCAGCCTTTTTTATCTCCTCTCCTCACTCACTCTCTTCTCACACACACACCCGCCCACATTACACCCCTCCCCCACACTCCAGCATCGGCTCCTTCCACGGCCCTCTCCAAAAAAGGGGAAAAAGACGACGAAATCCTTTCCTCTCCCCCATTTCGCCCCACCCGCCCCTCGCCCGGTGGACCGCCCACGCCCTTTGATTAATGCCAGCCATTAGGGTGCCTTACGGGCTGTCCGAAAAATATCTACCTCCCCCCTCCCCGCTCAACTCCCCCACCCACTTCACTCATACTCTCCTTCTCCCCTACCGACAACTCCTTTACCACAGCTTCCCAACCCCTCTCCCCGAACCCTCTCCCTCTCCCTCCCGGTCACCCCGGTCGGTAAGAAAAAGAATCCTCTCGTGTTTTCCCCCGCCGCTGCTCCCACTCCATTCACCACCTCCATCACTGTTGCCAAACGTAGGGGGTTGGGGTTGGTGCGGGGGAGGGGGAGGAGAAAGGGTTTTCCTCCGGCCCACGCGGCGATGCACACGTTCGACCCCTCGTTCGGTTTTATTTTTATTTGTTTATTTTTTTAATATTCTTTGTTTTTCTCCCCAAAAGAAATGGGAAGGAATTTGGGGAGCGTGTGTTCCCCCCGCCTTCGACCTCATGCAAATGTCTTCGGGGAAGAATAATATGGGACCGCGGGATTTTCTGGTCGAATTGGGAAAGTAAGCGAATGACCACATATGTATACCTTTCGCAATAACTTAATCAAAGAAGGCCGATTCTTTTTGTATGTGTACAGATATCGATGAAGTTTGGCAAATATGATCATGAAGGATGTCGAAGTCTTTGTCATAGGGGAGAAAATGGTAAATATATCTCCCGATCATACGTTTAAGCATACGTATCTGGGATATTTTTATGATCTGTAATATATGAAATGTTGGTGGATTCGACTTTCTTACACTCTTCCCGTTCTTGAAGAACCATTCTTTGCTGGATGTCGTCATTAAATCAATGAAATCACATGAATCATATTTTGTTTTAGAGCCTATCATCAATCCAGATTTTCATTGAAATACTCCTCAAATAAATTTATTTTATTATTATTTAATAGCCTATCGTTTAAGCAAGGTTTTGGATAGACAGTGATTGCCCAAAAGGGCACAACCTGACACCCTGCACTACAAAAATACCATGAATCATTTTTCCGCGTACTTATTACCTCCCCCAAATGAACCCTAAAAGCCTTTTCTTGCCTAACATACTTCCCTCTATCACAACCATCAACATTCCATCACCAATCAAAATGCTCTGCATCCGTCTTTTTTGCCTCTCCTGGATTTCACCTGGTAATCTTTACCTCTCTTCTCCCTCACCTTGACTGCACTTCCTCGTTTGTTTTACTTTATGTGCATTTCACCTTTTCCATCCTTTTCTCCCTTACTTCCCATACCTTACTCCCCTCTTGGTGCATGACTATATAAGTTGAAAAATTTCTTTATATTGTACCTGATGATGATGAAACCATGGTCGTAGCAAATTAAAAGTGTGTGGAAGTGTAATGTCTCTCATATTTTTTACCCTTTTCCATCCTTCTTCACACCCACATTTCAAAAGCTTCCTATCAACGCTAATATTTTATTTTCAAAGACCAAGTGTCCATTTGCACAAAATCATGCTACACGTCAAAGTTTTCACCAGTCTTTATTTTAAATTCGCACTCAACCTCTTTGTCACGAAATCACTCCTTTTCGTGAAAGCCACTTTGCTTAACACAATTATTCTTCTTACACCCCTATGATTTTATCATTAAATTATATTGACCAAATTTGCGCATATTCAGGTGGATCCACACAAAATTAAATGAACGCAAAATATCATTGTACGGTATTAGGATTTTGGTAGCGCAATTAATAGGAAAACATTTTCTCTCCCATTAGTACTTCTTGTCCTTAAATTCTGACTTTCCTCGATTTTTCTGCCTAAACCATTAACACTCAAGTTGTCATAAAATAGATTTGGGGCTCAAAGCGATGTGGAATTAATTTCACTCTTAGATTTTTAGGTTTAATTAATGAAATTTATAATGCCCTTTATATGATGACTCGAAGAGGTACGCGTGATGCCATTGCAGTAATGAGATCACTAGTCGAGAGGAATATAGAATACAATCAGGAGGTTTTTGCCTGTTTTGTAGATTTCGAAAAAGTGTTTGATAAGGTGAATTGGGAAAAATTAATGCGTGTATTGCAGAAAATAGGAATGGATTGGAGGGACAGGAGACTGATCCGCAACCTGTACATGTCTCAGACTGCTCAGGTGCGAGTGGGGAACGGAGAGTCCGGATGGGCAGTGTTAGGAAGAGGTGTAAGGCAGGGTTGCCCATTGTCAACGGTACTGTTCAACGTATACGTAGAGGAAATGATTAAAGAGGCATGGGAAGAACTGGAGGTAGGAATGAAAGTCGGAGGGGAATTTGTAAAATCGGTTAGGTTTGCTGATGACCAAGCATTAGTTGCTCAGTCAGCAAAGGGGTTGCAAGCAATGTTGAGTGAATTGGAGGTTCAGTGCGATAAATATGGGATGAGAATCAATATTAATAAAACAAAGGTAATGCGATTTTCCAGAAAGAAAAAGGCTAAGCTAAATATTAAAATAGGCGGGGAAAAATAGAGCAGGTAGAAAAATTTACATATCTCGGAAGTGTTTCGGACCAATACGGTCAAAGTGGTAGGGACGTAAGGAGAAGAATTGCGCTAGGCAAGGAGGCTTTCTCAAGGAGGAGGGAGTTGATGACGGGGACGTTGAGTAGGGATGTTAAGACAAGACTCGTAAAAACTCTGATATGGAGCGTAGCTATGTACGGCGCGGAAACGTGGTCGCTGAAGCAGGAGGATAGACGTAGATCGGAGGCTTTTGAAATGTGGGTGTGGAGAAAATGGAGAAGGTGAAATGGACCGAAAGGGAAACAAATGAGGAAGTACTGGAGATGGTGGTTGAGGAGAGGGCTTTGTTGAGAGAAATCCTATGGAGGCAGGAAAAATGGATGAAAGGCGTATTGAGCGGTAGTGGAATGTTGAAGAGGGTAATAGAGGGGAGAATGTTGTGCAAGCGAGGTAAGAGTAGGACAGGATAGGGATGTTGGACGGGATGAAGGGAGGAAAGAAGTACACCGAGATGAAGAGGGACCTGATATAGATTAGTTTGCTAGGTGGGGAGTCACAAATTGTTTATTTGATAGTTGTGTCCATCGAAAAACCTATCTTAACCGGTAGGTTACCTAATTATTATTATATGATGACTCATAGATAGCAACCTGCATTTTCGTGGAATTTAGATTATTACATTTCAATTAATGCGGTGTGAATAAAATCTAAAAATAATCCATAGGAGACATCTCGGTTAGATTAGGAATGGGAAATTTTCATGGACATAGAGGTAATGTAAAGAAGCATAATTAAAGGAAAATTGGAAAGAATATTCAGCGACGAAGACCAAAAAAATATTCCTTGAAACAAAATAAGATGTATACAAAACAGGCAAGTCATTAGAAGATAAGGAAATGAACACAGAATTGAGAGGAGAACGGGGGCCCAATGTGTGAATTGAAATACGTGTACTGATGATGAGAGAAAATGTGCATAGATAGATGTCATGGCAACATCATCATGTGAATTACAGTATTATGCATTAACGTACTCTACCCTGCATTACACTTTTAAAATGTGTTCTCAATCAGGTGTTACAACACACTCTGCATAGCTAGGTGTAGGTGAATCCTCATTTCACTTAAATTAGAGTTTTTAGTAAAAAGCGCGAAATTCGTGCAGAGAATTATAATTGCAAATGTGGCATTTCCTGCTCATAAGACTGTTGACTATAATTGAGCAGTCCAACTTAAATCGTATACGGTTTGATCTCAAAAGAAACATTAACTTAGTTTCATATTTTGAGAGAGGATTTTTGAAAAACAAAGAGCATAATTCAAATAGAGACAAAACATTTAACAGGTTTTATTCAAATCTTCCCTCAGCTAATCTCCTAAATATGGTTTCCATTTCATCCCTTTGTAGACAACTATAAATGGGCTTTTTGATTTCAGACTAATCACAAATGTAACACTGGGTTTTCACGTGGAAACTCTAATTTCATGCGTTGATCATTACAATGTTCATTATTCTTTTTTTACTACTCATATTCAGTCATCATATTTTTGCAACCTTCCTTAAGAGAGCAACCATTTTTTTTACTTTCCCAATGAAATTGGCGTGACCGTTATTAATTAAAATCAAATATCTATAGATATTAATTCACCGCTCTTTCTAGTTTCATCATTGTTTTTTGCTCGCAATAAATTGAAATGTGAAGAATTCATCTCATCGACAGCGTAGGTGTGAAAAATTTGCTAATAATAGTCCTCGCGCGTGCGTGAAGTCATCGCTGTTTGACCCCACAACACGTTTTATTGAATATTTTCAAGTCATCAAAATAAAATGCCGCCTGGCGGAACTCATTGTTTGCTCACTTAATGATAGGGTGTTACTCACGAAATTCTATAACTCCCTAAGAATTTGACAAACGGAAGAGAAAATGTGACCCTGGAGTCCGACCCCTCCGTCTATCAAATAGAAATATAATTAACAATTAGGAGGAAACCTTTTACCTAGTCCGTCTGATGAAGGGAAACGACCAAATTGTCATTTCCGTAAGTTGAAATATGATTACTATTAATGGTGTTTCATAACGAGTACAAGCTTGATAGATAAATTGCTGAATGACTCAATGACTAAAATTACTCAATATAATTCAGAGAATAATGATGAGGTAATTTTATCTTGGACCATTAATTGAACCTTCATATTAAATGCGAGATATAGATTAGTTTGCTAGGTGGGGAGTCACAAAATGTTTATTTGATAGTTGGGTCCATCCAAAAACCTACCTTAACCGGTAGATTACCTAAAAAAAAAAATTAAATGCGAAGGTTTAAAATTTATTAAGACAAAGGCTTGTATAAATTCACAACTATGAAATACCTAAAACGTAATAATAAAGCAACAATTTCAGAGAGTAAAAATCATTTGCCTTGACCGGGATTCGAATCCGGATCCCTCGATATCCGGCCGAGTGCTTTCCTTTAAAGCCCCCAAAATTTCAGAGTGTAATAGGACGTCTCGGTAGCTTAATTGGTTAAAGCACTCGGCAGGATAGCGAGGGATCCGGGTTCGAATCCCGGTCAAGGCGAATGATGTTTACTCTATGAAATTGTTGCATTACAATGGCGGATATAGCGGATGGCACACATAGCGGATGACTCCGTTAAAAGTTACTGTTACAGTTTCTTGAAATTTACCTAAAACGTGTTTGAAAAATTACTCAATTGTATATACTTTACATAAATTTGATTTGATGATTTGAGAGACTGTTAAAACTCAATTTTTTTACTTATTGATATACTTTAGATACCAAATTCCTCTCTCCTCGAAGCTGAGTCATTGGAAAAACCAATCCATTTTAACACTTTTTCCAAGACTCAGGGGCCATTCTTATTCAGCAGGTATTTTTCCGATAATATTTTTTTTTAGGGCAGGAATTACACGAAGCTCTTTTCAGATTTTTTTTAAATGATCGTTCAAATTCCCAGTCTTGAGCAACGTACTCAATGAGGGGTTGAGAAAGCATGCTCACAGCTTATGTCACGCCATTTGCAGCGGGTGAAATCGGAAAAAATGCTGTCACTTTATAGCATTGTGACTTAATCTTTGAAATATATATTCCAAATGACATAATACTCGGATATGACTATTGAAATAACTAGTGTCATCCTCCATGCTCTCGTACAAAATATCTGAAATCCTACACAAAAAGTAATTATCATGACAAACTATTAAGTTAAAGTAATTGCATTACATCCACGAATTTTTCTGGATCACATGGTAACTATGAATAATGAAAATTGTCGTTGAAACTGAAAAGGTTTACAAGGAAATCTTCCGAACAGGTTCTGGGAAAAAAATTGCCTCCAGAGAGAATTGAACTCTCGACCCCTGGTTTACAAGACCAGTGCTCTAACCCCTGAGCTATGGAGGCTGAGGGCTGATAGTGGAAATTTTAAGTGGATATTCAATTAGCCTAAAATAATTATTCCATTGTATTGGAGTTTTAATTTTAATATTTTTTATCAGGTTAAACCGGTGGAGAATTCTTATGGTAAGGCTGATAGAGATTAAATTACCCCCCTGATTCTTAACACAACATGTCCGTCAGGCAAGTCATTACTATTAATGTGTTAATATGTTTGTGATTGTGATATTGGATTTTAACCAAGAATTATGATTCTCAGGTAGAATTTCTAACATTTTATTAAGCTACTTCACCACAAAATAATACATTACTGCCTCCTAATTGAAAGAAAATCAAAATGGATTCTCCAATGATGATCGCTGTTAATTAAGAAGAGCAAATGTATTTTTGGTATATCACAGGAAGATTTAGTCTAATATTAATAAAAAAATATTAAGAAAAGTCTGTTGTAGTCACATAATACAATATTAGTTTTCTGATTTCCAAATAACTTTATTTAATAAATGTTAGTGACTGAATGGCAGGAAAAAGAACCATGCAAACGTCCTGTTGGAATTTTTTGAAAAATTCCCTAAGTTGAATTATACTACAGAAGCATTTAATTATTCGCATTCGGAGCCGAATTTTTCATGATAAGCTAGGTAAGTAGGTTTTTGGCGGAGTCAGACCATTGTTAACGTGACAAAAAGTTTATATCACCATTATCACTAAGAAACTACTTAGTCTTTCGTGTAAACTTCTTGCGATCTTAGGTGCCTCTAGGTTGTATGTCATGTATGAACCAAAATGTGGGTTATTGGCAGGATAAATATGGTGCCTCTCAGATTGCTTAGCACCCACTTGCGTTTTAAACTAATCACTTATTTATACTGACAGACACAGATAAGCTAAACAGGCTGGTATTTTCGCCCTAGCAACCAAAGACTTGTCCCCCAAACAGTGCGCAATATTGAGTAATCGAAAATTTTATATTTTTGCTCTAAAAATTTCTAATTAAAAGTAATTTCTCAACTAAAAGTAATTACCTGAATGAGCACTTGTTTTTTTCCTTGTTGACGCGGCGTAATCCACGGCATTCCAACCATTGATTCACTCTCTTTGCCACGAGTTCCATAGGCGAATAGGCACTGCTCTTCAAAACAGTAGGATTCAATGTCTCGAGAGAGAATCGGCAAAAATGTAACATTCCTATTTTCCGCGGTTGAAACGACTTCGGTCCGTGCTTGTCGACATTATCAAACAAGTTTGAAGCACAGGTGGTCAGAAAAATCCACACTCACTGCATCATTCGGGAACCATTCTCGTTAAAACCCCTCCCTCCCACAGCACACTCTCCACATCCCCTTGTGGAGACCACCCTCCCCGTCCGAACAACAAAAGCATTTACCTCCTCACCGGAGAAAAAAGCGGCCAATTTCCACCACCCCCCCAGTCCAGTCACCTAACAACCCCACCCCGCTCTCGAGAAAGCACTTAATCATTAACTTCATTTGACGGCGGCTCCTTTCTCCGTGGATGTGAAGGGGGGAGAAAACCAACACCCCTTCCACCGGGAGGTGCCCGGGCCTCCCTCCGATCGAAATCTGGAACGAAGAAGAGGTGGGCTTGGAGTTGATGATGAGGAGCGCAGCCACTCGGGAGCGAGATCGGGAGGATATAAGGGAGTGGGGTGGAGGATGGTTTTCGGGCGGAGTCGGGGGATGGGAGGCGGGAGAGGGGGGGTGGGGCGTTTCGTTACGGAGCCCGTTCTGTCAGGGAGCGTGTTGTGCTCCCCACCAAAATAGCCCTCTCCCATCACCCCGCGTGTTCTCCACGGGCCCCGGGTGCCCTTCATCAAATCAAGAGCGCCCCTTTACGCAATAATCACCTCTACCTTGTTTTTCTCTCTCTTCTTCCTCTTTGGAGTCCCGAGCTCCTTAACTCGCTCCACGGGGGCCGCCCTCCACTACCGCTTCCGAATCGTGTGTCCGTCCCTCTCCCTCCTTCTCCCTCCTTCTCATTCCCTCCCCCTCCCCACACACACACACACACACACACACATTACCTTAACCAATCGACCCCTTGGGTTCTCCGACCGATCTAATACTCACTCGTCCCCCACGCTCGGTACAACCTTGCACGAAACAATTGAAACTTCATCCTTCCTCGACTTCACCTCGTTTTTTCCGTCAAATTCTCTCGCTCCCTCCAATCCGGCCCTCCATCTCTCCATTTCACACTCATTCGTCGGAGGAATCCACGGGCCTTTTGCTCTACTTGACCTCCCCGTGGGTTCTATCATATTAAAATGTTCTTGGACGGTAATGGAAATATTCCTCCTACGAATCGCAGTGTAGTGACATGGATATCATGCGATGATCATAGCATTTCAGTCTCTCCCAACAACTTGTGTGATTCATTCCCGTAAATAGTGGCTGGATTGTGTTTCTTTTGAGTGACTCAACGTGATTTGATTTTACTTGCTATCAATTTTATGCATCAATTATATATCAATCAATAAAAAATTGATATTTAACACTGTAAACCAAACTTTCTTCATTATTTGCATATGAATAATTTCCACGTTTTTGTTGCATTGAAGTGAATTCTGTCTCTTTGCGTTGTTATTTGTACATTCAGAAAACTTTAACATGTAGTAATGTTGCCAGCATGGAGAAATATTTTCAATCTATAGTAGCAAGCATTACAAAAATATCAGAGACGCATACAGACCAGCATCACCAAAAATAATGTTTACGAATTATCAAATAAATGTGAAGTAAAAGTCAAATACTTATCTCACACTTGAGATAGGGTTTGGTAACCGTTTTTCAGAAAATAGAAAACAAATCAATGCTGTCAGGAAGTGGATTCAGGAGAGAAGAGAATTTGAAGAGAAGCGAGCGTTGAGTGAGTGTTTATCTAGGACTGGAGTTTACAGTAAGGAATAGCTACGGGTAGATCCAGAAGTTACTTTCACACAAAGGTATACGTACACTAATCCCAACGGTGTTTTCACTTTTTGAAAGTCTCGAACGTTTCTTCCGGAAAGTTGATAGGCTCCTTCGTCCAACTTTTCTCAATCTCTGGAATGGTGGAAAATCATTTTCTTGTTTGGGAGGGATTTTAGTCTGACAAACAGGAAAGAGTCATATGGATCCAGGCCTAGTGAGTATAGGGTGGTTGGTAAAGCTTAGCGGTCTTGTTTTTGGCAAAAAACTCTGTGAGTTCTGAGAGCCGACGCGTTGTCGTGGTGAAAAAACCACTCGCCTCAAATCTTATCTCCAAATTTCGGGCCGTTTTGACCTGCTTCTCTCTCTTTCTCTCTAGAGCGTTTTATAACCCCCAGGTCGTACTTCTGCATCAGAAAAAACAAGACAACATCACTTTGACATTCGAGCCAACTTGCCGAGTTTTTTTGGGGTCGGGTGGATGTTTCACAAATCCATTGTGAAGATTGCGCTTTTGTTTCGATGTCATATACATAAACCCATGATTCATCACCTGTTATGACCCTGGAGAAGAATGTTTCTTTCTCTTCGGCTCAAACACACTGTAACTATCAGACTTGACTAACTCGATGTTGTTTCTCGTCTGCTATCATCAGGCGAGGCTCTTATTTTCACCCTTAATTTTTCCTCGCATCACCTTTACTTATCCATTTCTTATGTAATATTTTCACGACCATATTACATGTCCCGTAGATATTAACTTTTTTTTGTACATTCTCTTCAAATTTTATATAAGGACAAGGAATAAGGTAAGGACAAGGAAGGCCACCTACACCCAAGTAATTGATAGAGGAAATATCACCCAATCGGAAATCGATCTCACGACCAATGGATCAGTACAGTGAACTCTCTCAAAGAGTGAATTTTGTTGAAGGTCCTTACCTGGACTTAAGGTTAACCTGTCAAAAGCGGAAACATCGGATTTCCGTTGCGAACCAAATGATGACGTTTCACTCGAGACTTCCGAAAGATGGAACCTGAGAGATGCGGATCGAATCCATTACGTGTTTCATTTATGGCGCATGTTGTGTTGTATTAGGGTCTGTGAAAGGCGAGAAATGAGACTCAAGAGGAAAATTTTACGAGTTGTCCGGTTCGGACATTGAGCTGTTTATCGTTCGCAGAAAAAAAGAGTTCTTCCCATTGAAATTTCTTCACTCTTTGCAATTTTCGACGCCATTATTGCACTGGGGGAATACAAAAGAAACAGATGGCCTTAGGGACGAATAAGCCAGGAGCATGCGCCAGCTTCCTTTCGTATAATAGATAGAATTTTAATTGCATGCACAATTCTCCGAGATCAAAAGGGGGGGATTCATGAGTTGGGTCCTAATGGAGTATTAGAGTGGTTATTTAACTCGTTTACAGAAATTTACCCATAACCGTCTCATTTTCTTACTCAACCCTTTATTTGACCAGAAGCGTGGGAAAATGTAAAGATTAATTGCGATAATTGTATTAATATTTCTAAGTTAAAAATGGAAAACATGACTACTAAGGAATGGTAATATAATTTGGGTACATGATATACGGATCGTATACTATCTAATAAGGTTTTTTTTACGAAATAAGACGTTCTATGGTAAAATCTTTAGAGTGATTAAGCAAAAAGTACTTCTTTTTTACTGATAAGCAGAGCCAATCAGATGGTTTCCCATATCATCGTAAAAAATTGTTAAAAATTTTCAAATTTGAATTCATGTATTCGATTCCAAATTGATCATTCATTGACGTATTATCTCAGTTGATTGCGAAATCCGTTTCGACACTTAAATTCATCTTTAAGTAACCAGAGATGTTTTGACCTAATATTCTACCTAACATCCAGTGATTCACCGCTAGGGGATGTGGCAGGGGATGATTACACATGAGGCATGCAATATCAAAGGTTTGCTTGATTATTAGAAATAAATAATTAAAATAATTTGTGCGGTTGAGATAGTGTTCACCGCAACTATATGTACTACAGTATTTTTGTGTAAAATACTTCATCACTAATTTGTCTTTAATTGGCAGCCTTCAATTTAGGCTACGATCATTTGCAAATTTTAATACTAGCTTAGGAGATTTCTAGTGTTGATATTAAGTATATCATTTAAGAGAAAGCAGTAAACGATGAAAAGATGAAACTAAATAAATTAAATATTCAACATGATGAATATTGTAAATTAGATATGAATTTAAATACTTTTCCGTTCGGATAATCTCGTCTTTAAAATAATTTATATTTCAATGTTAACTCGAGTATGGCAACTCTTCAATTTCATTTTATTTTAAATTAACAGCGCTATTAACTATCAGTACTTACGTAGATTAACTAATTAATTTCTATTCCTAAAGTCACTAACTTATCATGCACCAAATTTATCCTCGTGAATAGTCAATATTGACTTTCGATTGGAACTAAATCGATTCTGGAACAATCGAACATCGGGTAACAACCATTATTCCCTCGATAGTATCGAGCCTCGCAAGCCATCATCATCCCAGGCGATATTCCACGAGGCGGACCAATTGCGGCATTTCACTCACTCCAGTAATTCGATAACCGCGGAAGAGTAGCAAGGAGCGGGAACTCAAAGTATAGTGTTTTTCCCGAAAACAGCCGGACATGTAGCCGTGACGGGAGCCGAGCCGCTCAGGTCACTCTCGCCGCGGAACGTGTCTAATGATTGCCCGGAAGGGGGGAGGTAGGCAGGGCCCTCGCCCCTTCCACTACGCACATCTCTCCCTCTCCAAAGCCACTCGGAACACCTCCGGCCCCGCCTGCGCTACCTCCTCCCCGCACACTCCCGATGTGACTCGGCACTATATTAAATTGGGCGGCTTGCATTGATGAAGAGGTCTCCTCGACTGAGCCCAGGAAAGGAAATGAAGGGATAGTAAGTTCGCTAGGTCCTCCGAAATTACTGTAGGGAAGACCGAATGACGCATGTACCGATAAAAATACTATTTCTACTGAAAAAGTCCTATTGGAATTGGAAGGCATTGCCAACCGCTGATACCCTCAATGATCGTGTTTAACGAAATGTCGTTCAAAAGGCGCTCTTTCACGCTGTCGATGGCAATATATTTATGTATGTTGCACGTATTTCAAAGTACATGCTGAGATGCTGAACTGATTACATCCATCCAAGCCTAAATATAGACGGAGGCATTGGAATTAATTTAATTTCTAGGGAAAGATGATGAGATGAGTGGAACCCCAAAAATATTATCAGCGTTTCTCTCACATCCTGTATTCATGTAAAAAGGGTCCCAAATTAAAATTACATGGCCACCCTACAATTTGTAACAAATTGCAACGTTCTAGGCGAGACATGACGGAATTGAGACATGAAAAAGAAGCATGATTACAATTTTACACTGTTTTGACTAATTTATTTCGATCGAGGCTTTGACGTTTTTACATCACCTTCGAATAAGATTGAATTGGTCATTTACTGCGGAAAGGCCAAACTTATGAGACCTTTATCTGCACTTAATGAATATCTTTATTACAAATAGGGTATTCAAAATTTAACAGTAACTGTAGTAACTCTCGCTATAGGTACGCTTGCGTTCAGGCTCTTCTTTCACATTCGACAGTTGAATGTTTAGAATTAGAAAATTATAGAGAAAGAGAAATTGACAATTGTATTGAAATTCTGGGTCTTAATTGTCTGAACTTATACAAGTGTGATTGATTGTACGAATATTTGAAGAATATTCAATGGGTTGTAAAGAACACGAGGAATTTTTCACGTAGCAATCAAGCTTAGAAGCATGAATATCAGTGTCAGAATTCCACTAATTTGTATAATTACGAAAATTTTAGTGGTAACAGTTTTAATTTACGTCGTACCAATCTAATTCTTCATGTGCATATGATTTCATCGAATTTTTCCGCTTTTATTATTAAATCACAGCATTAATTAATTGTTCTCCTGAACTAATTTTTTGTTGGTTCATGATAATTAGTTACCCTGCCATTTCAAAACCATCGATGGATTTGATGGAGTAATCAAATGGATGATTGTCCTCCTGCACGCGATCCTAAAAATCTTATTCGTGAGATCATGAATGATGAGTTGAAAATACAAATACCTGTGTAATGAATCGAGATCAAATCATGCTTTAAAATTCGCAAGCCACTGTATTTCATTGAAGGTATTCAAATCATACATGAGAGTTCGGATACATGCTGATTCAAAGGACCAATGGTAATTGAAATTCAATGCATTCGCAAGATTCCTGCAATTCCCTTTCATGAACACGCACCCTCATTTTTTTAATTTGCTCACGCTTACTACACATACATATTTTAGCTGTTAGTTTATACTTAAAATTACTTTTTTTAAAATAGTTCCAATGGTTACTTTACATTCGTAAACACTTAACAACTTGGACGAAATCTTATTCCTTCATCCATCTCATTCAATCTAATACTTATGTTCAAAATTATTAAAATACAGTTACTGACTTTCAATAATCAAACCACTTTACTTTTCCACATAAACTTTTTAATTTTTACAACCCAGGTTTCGTTATAGCATAACATCATCAGGTCAATCTTGATGATGTTATGCTATAACGAAACCTGGGTTGTAAAAATTAAAAAGTTTATGTGGAAAAGTAAAGTGGTTTGATTATTAAAAGTCAGTATGAAGATTTTCCACCAAGTTACGCCAGAAACTGTTTTATTTAAAATACAGTTAGATACATTCATAGAAACCGAAAATAATTTCCGCAATTTTCCTACTCTTACAACTATGCGCATATCTATGAATATTATTTTAATTCTATAGTTTGGGGATCACCACTGTATCGACTCAATTATTGTACGTACGGGAAGTCCTTCAGTGGTTTCACAGAAGAGCCCTTCAAATTGATGGAGGAGAAGGTCAGAAGGGAGCTGTGGTGGGGAGCGGTAAGGGGATACTGAGTGGTGGATGCGGCTGCGGAAGCAAAAAATTAATTGAAGGCAAGGATTGGGGACGGGGAGAGGCGTGTGCGGTGTTTGTTCTTCTGATGGCCCGCTCTTCCCTCTGCTCCGTTTCCCGGCGAGAGCGGAGGGCAAGAGCGGAGTCATTTTTTTTTGCGAAGATGACCGGAAAATCCAGCAGTTTCATGCCGCCCCTCGGTGAGGAGAAGCGTCCCAAATTATTAATGATTGGCCCGTCCGAAGTGTGCCTCTCTGTCGGCACATACGAGTGATCCAGAGGAAAAGCAATCTTATGGGTTTGGGAGGCAGGAAGGGATTTTAGGGATGTCTTCTGAGAGTTTTTTCCCTTGATTGCGTGAAAGAGTGGGTGGGATCTTGTAAGTTTTTCGTTCTATTTTTAAGGTAACGTAATCAGTAGTTGGCAATGATCGTAAATCATAATAGTTTTCTTATGTAGAGAACATATTTTAACCGCATTCTCTGGGTACACTTTCAAATAATTTTCTTTTGATTTCGGTATGACATGTAGCATTTCAACTGTTGTTTTATCAATTGATTTTTCAGTCTACTTAACTGTAATATCGCATTCGTATATCAAGATATTTGCAAATTATTGTCTATGTGTGTAAGTTTTAACCATATTGACCTAGTTTTGGGTATTGATCATGTTTTACAAGAGATATATAGTTCAAATATCGTTGCTGTAAATTTAGTTAATATTATGTTTTTAAATACTCACGACACATTAACCCATAATATTTAACACGTAATGCATATTTAAAAATCATTCAAAGGACAAGAAGGACGCAATAGAGAATATCTATTTAAATGAAATACGATTTACTCGTAAGTAATAACATGGGTATATGCTGGCAAGGAGGTACAAGAACAATTCCATATATTAAGAAGCAAAAGACTGAATACAACGAGAGTTAATTGGATTTTCATTTAACTTCCGATCTCCCTAAAGGTGTTCTTTTGCGAAAATAGTTAGGTATTGCCGTTAATGACATATTGAAACGTGATTCTTGTATGCCTCTTTGGCAAGATTCTTTTAAGCAAGCTTTATGCCTCTTGACAAGAGCAAGTTACCGTGCTCTTATACCACCATGGAAAGTTTGTCTCCGAAAGAGCCCATAAATGAAGGAACGGCCGTGACACTAAATCCGTCATTTCGAGAAATTATCAACGCAAAAGGAAGAGTTTGACTGGGCAACAGCCTTGGATCTGTAGAGGTTTCTCGGAGAATTCTGATCCCCAGGAAGAAGAAATGCTAAATTTAAGTTAGGCATGCCCAAAGATATTAGCTCTAGCCTAGTTACCTCTCATCCAAATGTTTTCATGGGAGTCTAGTTCTTTGCTCAAATATTACGAATTAAATACTGGAATCAACTCTTGAATTTTTTGTCAGTTTTACATCACGATGGATGATTGTTTATACAGATGTGAAGGTGTTGTAACTTCTCAATTCCTCGACTATTGAAATTGGATTTTATGCTAGGATGCTGCTTCTGTTTGCCCGTTACATTTACGAAGACCGGCGAAAACTCTGGTCGTGAATTTTGCATGTGAGCGGTCAAAAAGATTTTATCACTTTAAGTTATCCACAAGTAATACAATAATCCTTGAATATTTTTATACCTTTCTAGAGAACCCATAGAATCTCTGATTATATTTTTGTCCATAAAATATTTGTAGATAAAAAACATACCTATATGAAGACAGAAAACACTACGAGAGCAGAGGTAATTCATCTATCATAATGATGGATCGCACAATTTTTATTAATATTGAATTAATGAGCAAACTAATTAGGTATCACAACATTTTCTCACACTCCGACATATATCAAAGGTCTTAAAAAAATTGACTGTTTCCTACGAAAAACTTCGCCGAAAATATGTAAACGCGGTAAAAATTAGATCTTTCCACCACTAGTATAATGTTATCTCGATAATGCTTTAGCGAAGCGGAGCTTGGCGAAAAGCTTTCCCATGTTGGGGAGCGTAGAATAAACTGCTAGGTAGTATCATAAACAAGGAATATAAATTTTGATAGTATCGATTTATCTCTTCATTTTGCAACAACTATTATGGAAAATATTTGCTAACGCCAGCGAGAAATGCCATCGTCACACTTTTCGATTTCTTTTATTTGCATACGTCCTCATTCAGGCGCCATATTTTACTGAAATGTGATATCCGATGGACGTCATGGATTCTTGAGCATGTGCTTTAACTTTCGACTATATTTTCAGTGACGCCCGCGCGTAATATATTGTAAACATTCATCCTGACGCGTTGACTCATTTTTATCCACGCAAAGAGCGTACGTAACCGTGAACTAATCGACTCCCATTGTCTCTCTCTCTCTCTTCTCTCCTGAATACATTAAAAATACGAAGGGAGGAGGAGAGAGGGGGGGGAAGGAACGCCGGTCCTATTTGGGGAAAACGATTATTGAAAAAAGAAAAGGAGACAAAAAAAATATTAGCTGTCAGGGCCAGATATCCGACGTCCATAACGAACCGCTAAGCAAACACCAATAACGTGAGCAAACTGAAGGGGTGGGCGAAGTGGGAGGAGATGAGGCAACCCCCTCCCAGTGCCGTGAAATCTGTCGAAGACGGAAACTAAATAATGCGGAAACAAGTCGGGAGGTTATCAGGGTCATAACGCGTACCGATTATGTTAGTTCCTCAAATCAGTTCCTTTGTAAGACTTAACCAGACGAGAGAGGCGAAAGGAAAGTCTTCTGTACAGAGCTACTTGCCTGAGTGAAACATATTTTGTTCCGCCAACGGTGAAATAAATATCAAAACTAAATACTGAGTTAAGAGATATGTGAAGTAAATCATTCAATTTTTGGTTTTACCCGTTTCATTTCACAGATCCACATTATTGGCATATATAGTTGGGTAGCCCTTCTAATTAGAATGGGTAAAAGTGAACTAATGCTTTGTTTAGATGCGTTATACTGGAGCGCAATTTTGAGCCCAAATAAATAATAAACCTGATAAAATTATCTTAGAGGACGATTCTATTTAAAGTTAAAAATATAACAATATTCCAAATTGGTTTAAATGTAATAAAAGTATTGCAGATGTACAATAAATGGTAAAGAGCATTTACATGAAGATGTTCTCGGTACTAACACTTATGATTGATAAGGTATTTACGTATCTTTCATTACTTCACCAGCATCTAAAATATATATATATTTTTACCTCAAAATATCTTATTAGCTTACCATCACTTTGTAGAATTACGTGCTTCGTTCAAAGGTTTATTTCAACTATCATTAATTCCTCAAGGACTTTGCCACCATTAGTTGAGAATTTAATTTAAATTAAACCAGGAGTTAAATTAATATTTTGTGTGGAATTAGACACGTACATGCAAATTCATACGCAGCTATAAATTAAGGTTTAAAAAAAAAACAAAACAAAAGTGTCTTTTTCACATTCACACAAATAATCGCTCTTCCCCTAACATTTTCCACACTAAAATCTTTAGGGGCGGATTGCAAAGTACCGACAAAGATGCAGACGAAGGTTAAAAACAGTTCACTAAAGTGTTTTACAGGTGTTTTTCATGAGAAAACTAACAATATACAGCGAATGCTATTTGAAAAATCCATTCATGCACTTAGGTGGGACCTTTTCTACCATAAGTTGCATCGAGAATATGCGGATACTACCTCAACTCCTTGCTGAAAATCCGCGAACCCGTCCGAAACCACTTCAAGAACGAGCGTTGGCCACGCTCCAAGCAATTACCGCCCAGCGGCCCTAAACCCATCGCCGAGCTCATTCTCTGCTCGCTCCTCCATCCCTCATCTTCCACCTCGCCCTCGGATGGCTCGCTCACTATATCTTTTTCCTTCCCCTCTTCTCTCCCAATGCATTCTCCTCTTTCCCTTGTTCTTCTAAGGCTTGAACGCCTCGCCAAGACTCTGCGACGGCGTTCGTTTTCGACGGTAACATTCTGTTTTTCAAGTTAAGTTCCTTAAGTGTTGGTGCATGAAATCGTCGTTTGCCACCATTTTCATTCGTCTGTACGACGGCCTCCTTCAGGATTCCAGGGGGATATGGAATGCGGTGGATTTCCGAAGTCGTCCTCAGAGCCTCCCTTGGACGGCTCCTTACCCATGACTTCATATATATATATCAATATAATACCCCGGAAGATGCCGCAAGGGAGTGTGGCTGTTAGTGTTTGGAAAGCAAGATTTTTATGTATAACGTTTCATTTATATGAAGATATAGATAAACACACAGTTACGTACTCCATCTACATCCTGCAATTGGATGTGTTCAGGTAAAGTTTTCAATAATTCAGTTGAGCTAAGAAAGGAGGAGTGGCTACTTCTGATTGTGTTTATTACTTATCAACTATTTAGACTTGAAGTGGAGAAATCGTAATTAGTGTTACACCGTCCAGGCCAGGTAAAATGATCAAAAGTTCCAAAACCCAAGAAGAGGAATGACGCTTTTTAGGCGAGAATAAATCTACTTATCTACATGATACCCCGTAAGCCGCCGCAAGGGCGTGTGGCGGGGGGCGTTAGGTTACCACCCGTCAAAGGGGGAAAAATCCGCTTTCAAAACCAACACATACATGCAAACCGATACCCACAGAGGTGCATACATTCATGCAAAAATCCTATCATTTTACACGCATGCAAATACATATCTACCTCCTTTCATTCTACCAACTTATCGACATATTCCGTATCCCCGTCATTCGGAGATCACCATCTTCGTTTCAATTTTTATATTTGTCTACATGCGAACCACAAATGAATTGGGATCATTCTATTGCAAATATATTCAAATAAATGTCAAAGCAACTTTTCAATCCAATTTTCAAGAAACTGTAACAGTAACTTTAACGGAGTCACCCGCTATGTGTGCATTATAATGCAACCATTTCAGAGAGTAAAAATCATTCGCCCGGTCAAGGCGAATGATTTTTACTCTCTGAAATGGTTGCATTATTTTCAATCCAAGGTTTTTAAAGCTAGAGCATGGCTATTATGTGAACCTATGCTTATTCGCAAATAAGAATAAATCACATTACATATAATACGGCGCATTAAGCACTACAATTTATTGATTAGACCCCAAATAATCATAAGTAGTATACTTTTATATATTTACTCCACACAAAAAGTTACTTATCACTGCTAACTAATTAAGCCAAACTGCGTTTTAATTGTTCTTTGGGCAATCGATATTATTTCTCTCTTAGTATCACTCCATTTTATATATTGGCGATTTTACTTTGTTAAAATATATTGTATCGCTGTACACCTATTGCTACGTATTACGTATAAAATTACCACTTTATATCAGTACAATGTTAGATAGTTCCAACCTTAATTTGAGTGATGATATTTATAACCAGATTTGAACAATATTATACTCTCCCCTTAATTATTGTGAATTCGTATATGAAATCTGCCTTGGTGAGGTTTGAATTTGTGTGTCATTAATAAAACATCTATACGATGTTAAAGTTCATTTGACAGTTTCCTGGTCAGAAAATTAAGTGTGTATCAAAAAAGTGCATAAATTATTTGTGCGAAGAACCTTTGTCCTAAATAGGGCCGTCTTCACTATCATTCACCATTTCTCAATATTTTCGCCTAAATAATCCCTTTTAATGAGAGCCGAAGATCAACGGCCATGATCGCCGCCTAAACGACCCGATTTCCGTGAACCGGGAAGTGCCAAAGGGGGTAAGCCTCACCTTCCTAGGCCGTAGCGCGAGGCAACGACCCTCAGAATATCCGAAGCGCACCGAACCCGCTACTAAAACCAGGCTAAAACCAGTGCATGGCTTCCACGAAACAATTGGCGATATTCAATAAAATAACTTTTTCTCTTTTTCAAACTTTTCTGAACTGCATGCTAAACTGAAGCATTCAACATGGGATATTGCTTTCGCGCAAAAGTAAACAATATTGGCACTTGAGTCACTTTAGTATCCACCCAGATACTCGTAGCTATACCAGTAGTCGATAAAAAAGGCAACCGCCGACCGAGGTTATTGGCGCCATTAGATGTAGGTGGACATCATTTATCAGAGGTAACGGTTTCAGTGAATGGGGATAAAAATGGTTGGATAAAAACCCAATGATGGCTAATCTAATCGAAAGGTTCGAGGGGTGGCACAGTTTAACTTCCCATCCTATTGACGGCGGTACTCAACTTGAAGTTCTCTCAACATGGCACCAAAAGCTGAGATCAGGACACTACTGAAAAATATTGTTACCAACGGGATTCTTGTCATGATCCTAGGGGGTGGGAAGCCATAATACCAACCACCGCACAATCTTGTGCCCCCTACATGTAGTAAATTACAATGAATGAATGGATTACATGGTAGATCTCTATGAATATTAAACTATGCGCCATGAAATACTTCAGGGTATAACCCCTCCTCAACTTCACAGCTTGCATACATATTTCGTTTGCCCGAAAGAAATCGGCATTTATTCATTCTCAATATTAACTGCCACATATTTCCTTTCCTAATGCTCAATAATATGATTACGTCGACAAGATAATAATGAACGTAATATATTTGCGAATATATTTTGGCTTATTTTATTTTAAAGTTTTTTGCATTTTGTTAGGAACTGTTCTCAATACCGTAGCAGAAGTAGGAATCAGAATACTAGGAGAAGCTGATGAAATCGCCGGGATACAAACCAAAACTTTCGGGATGGAAAGCTAGCACTCTAACCATCGCACCGATCCGATCCCTCCGCACTCCACATACAGTGTCCCATCCGAAACAACGATGCACGATGGAGTGGGTAGAAGCCGTCACACAGGGGAGGATATTCTCTCACCGCACCGCGAGAAGTCTTAACCAGGTAGTGAAAACTGACTCACTGAGGATCTCATGTCCTAAAATAATATTCTTAATGAGGCCTAACTAATATTATCGATCTTTAGTCTCGTCATCATATTCTAATACTCTTTCAATAAAACGTAATGTTTTGCTAGCTTGTCCACATACTACTCATAATATCATAAGCTTCACCCAATTTGGATTGTGATTAAGATAAACATAGTAAAGCCTACGTATATAAAAGAGTCTACGATTTCAAGAAACTGTAACAGTAACTTTAACGGAGTCACCCGCTATGTGTGCATTATAATGCAACCATTTCAGAGAGTAAAAATCATTCGCCTTGACCGGGATTCGAACCCGGATCCCTCGATATCCGGCCGAGTGCTTTAACCAATTAAGCTACCGAGACGTCCTCTTACACTCTGAAATTTTGGGGGCTTTAAAGGAACAAGACGTTATGACGAAATACCGTACATACAATGTCACAGGTATTCGTAGTCGTGCGCGACGCGCCACAGTCCACGTCAACGAGAGGACGTCTCGGTAGTTTAATTGGTTAAAGCACTCGGCCGGATATCCAGGGATCCGGGTTCGAATCCCGGTAAAGGCGAATGATTTTTACTCTCTGAAATGGAGTCTACGATTGATATTTATAGGGTTTCATTATATCTGGTTCCGTTTTAGTTGCTCTTTTAGACAACTTGCAATAGAGACAATACAAATGCTATTTGTACAGTTTTGATAGAGCAGAAGATCGGGAGAGACTATTACTAATTCAAAAATGTGCTCGCACGCTCGTCGCCTCGCCTCAGCACGCCCGTCCGTCGTGGACTTCGTTCTCGAGCAAGCCGCACCATCCTTCACCCTGCGACATCCCACCCACACACGCACGATTACCCCTTCACCTCAAAACCTCACACGCCCTGCTCCTCTCCTCTGTTTGGCCACTCCGTACCCGCCAGTTGCCCACTCATCCAACCTGTGATGCAGACTCATTTTTATGCCGGAGATTTGCGTCCTTCGGGCCGCTCCCCTGACGGCAACCGACTCCCGCGGGATATTTTCTCGCAAGGGACGTCTGACTCTTTCCGCGTGCCATTTACGAATGGCTTGTTTCCTGTCCCATCTTCTGCGGCAACCCGTGTTAACCAACGTGACATATCTTGTCGTACCAATCAGAAGGAAGTCGAGTGATCGACATATCATGATGATGCAGGAATAAAATTTCGTGGAAATTCGATTAAGGATTTCTAATATTGCACGCCTTCTGTCAATGCACATGTTTCACGAGAGTAGGATGACGGAATGTTTGTTACCTATCTGCATATATCAATGACTTTACCTCATTAAATTTAAGTAATCATTTAAAATGCTGATTTGCTAACCTGCATTAGTAGCGGCTGTAGACGTTCGAGCAACTGAAAACTCATTGGATTGATATTGCCTAAAGGCATACGTATGTCGAAAACAATACTTGAATACCTGAGAAAGCAGTCACAGATACTCTGAAAGAAAAACAACTGTATATTTTACACCTAATGAGGACGTTCTGTACTGTGTCATTTAAATGTTATAGCATACAACGTTCTGTTACAAACATGCTGTATGTGGTCGCCAATTGGCGGGTTTTCGTGTTTGAAAGTGTATATAGCCGATGTGGCTCATTGCCTTCTTCTAATTATGCGTGCCATGAAACGCACTGTTCCTATCCATAATGACATTTTAAATTGCTTTCCCTAATATCCTTTCCTCTTGTGTCCTCGTCCATTTCTCCTTTGGTGGTAAAAAAGCTCCCTAACGCCTCTTGGCCAAAGAATTGGGGTATTGTATACAATTCCTTGTATAGACCCCCCGCAGATTTCAATATAATTTACGTTTTCTCGATAGCTCAAGCAGTTAAGAGCATCAACCCGGTAAGTCGAAGATCCGCGGTTCAGCCTCCGGACAAGGAAACGTTTTCGCGATTATAATCTACTCGATTCCATATTCCCCACTATTCCTGTGTTCTTTTCGTCTTTTGTGTGTTCCTATCCCTTTTCCTTATTTTTATTCACACATCAGAGTAAGGGGGCCGGTTCCTTTCCCTGTGCCGGTTATAGTTTCCCAGGAAGAACTGGTACCCGAAAAATCAACTAGCTTGGGTGGAGCTGCAGGTACCTAGATTGCCTTGCCCGGGAATCGAACCCGGAACCCTTCGGTCAGTAGCCCAAC
This sequence comes from Hetaerina titia, assembly GCA_037158775.1. NCBI lineage: Eukaryota > Metazoa > Arthropoda > Insecta > Odonata > Calopterygidae > Hetaerina > Hetaerina titia. Next base: position 35,100,038 of record CM073776.1, on the reverse strand, counting down.
GCTCTACCTCCTAGACTACCGCATAACCGGCACAGGGAAAGGAACTGGCCCCCCTACCCTGACGTGTGAATATTCACACGCCGTCGGGCTTGGTACATGGGTGAGATCTACCATCACCTACTAAACCCACCTTCGGGTCGATTACTGTGTTTTTGGTTATATATATATATATATATATATATATATATATATATATATATATATATATATATATATATATATACATAGGTAAGGTTATGCGATTTTCCAGAAAGAAAAAGGCTAAGCTAAATATTAAAATAGGCGGGGAAAATAGAGCAGGTAGAACACTTTACATATCTCGGAAGTTTTTTGGACCAATACGGTCAAAGTAATAGGGACGTGAGGAGAAGAATTGCGCTAGGCAAGGAGGATTTCTCAAGGAGGGAGTTGATGACGGGGACGTTGAGTAGGGATGTTAAGACAAGACTCGTAAAAACTCTGATATGGAGCGTAGCTATATACGGTGCGGAAACGTGGTCGCTGAAGCAGGAGGATAGACGTAGATTGGAGGCTTTTGAAATGTGGGTGTGGAGAAAATGGAGGTGAAATGGACCGAAAGGGAAACAAATGAGGAAGTACTGGAGATGGTGGTTGAGGAGAGGGCTTTGTTGAGAGAAATCCTATGGAGGCAGGATAAATGGATGAAAGGCGTATTGAGCGGTAGTGGAATGTTGAAGAAGGTAATAGAGGGGAGAATGTTGGGCAAGCGAGGTGAGGGCAGGAACAAGATAGGGATGTTGGACGGGATGAAGGGAGGAAAGAAGTGCACAGAGATGAAGAGGGACCTGATATAGATTAGTTTGCTAGGTGGGAAGTCACAAAATGTTTATTTGATAGTTATGTCCATCCGAAAACCTACATTAACCGGTAGATTACCTAATAATAATGCATTTATATAAATATATATTTCTATATATACATATACTCGTATTACGGCCCATTTGGTTAACTACGGAACATTGGTAAACTTGTTACTTATTGTATAATGTGGGCTTAGTCGCCTAGTTTACAAAAATATTACGACACGTCTGGCGAAAAGCGGAAATCTTTCCTTAGTTTCTAACACCTTAAAGCATTATGATATAGTATAGTGAAATAATATTTGTGTCTGTGTAGGCATCATGAAACGTTTCGGGTATTCGTATGCGGCGGTAGATCTCAAAGCCTAAGATCGCGCGTTACATTATCGCAAAGGGTGCATATAAATATTTTAAGATTTTGAGTGTGTTTACGAGTGGAGATTATATTGCAAAATGATCCGAGCATCCGAGGGTAACATTAACATTAAATCAACAAAGCTTCCACAAATTCATCTCACGTCCTCGTCATGCTGAGCTCATCTCGAACACTAAGAGTGATTAAGTACATGCAAGCGGTCCATAAAACGCCTTGACGCCGGCAGTGAAGGTTTATTCCGGCCACGAAGAATATCGCGTTCGTGTCCCACCACACACGCTCACACACGCACACTCACACACCGCCTCTTTCATTCACTCAAATTCCCTCCCGCGGCTAATTCCGCGGACGTGGTCCCCGGGGAAATATCCCCGAAACGCCCGTCACTCCCTTCCCTCCTCCGGCCCAAGATTCCACAAATTCAAGCCTCGACCGCCCTTTCATTCATCCCTAACCCCTCCCACATCCTTTTCTCATTTTCCTCTCCCCTCTGAACCTACAACCACGCTTCCCCCCACCCAATTACCGGCACGATCCCACGTTCCCCTCCCTCCCCTTTGCCTCCTCCCCCCCCCGACACCCCTCCCCCCAGAGGTCCTCTCATTCCAACTTCCACCACGCTTAATACCCCCGCGGGATAATATGCGAGGAGGAAGTGAGAGATCAGCGCACCGCCACCCAGGACCGCTCCTCCCTCTTCGCGTCACCCGCATCCCCCCTCCGCCCTCCGCAGCCATGAGAATCCACCTCGGCCCCACGCCGCCCTATCCCACTCCCTGTCATTGCCACCCCCTCCCCGGCCGAGCTGGGCTGGTTTAATATGTGCGGCGCGCGGCGCTCGGGCGGGAGAATGGATTACGCCCTCCGTTTCTCCTTTGTCTTCGTCCACGGGAAGGAATTATGTCGGACGCGGGGGAACGAAACGGTGAGGGCGGGTGGAAGGAGGTGGGTTGGGGGGGCAAAACGACTCTCCCGTGGGTGGGGTCGCATCTATGACCCCGCCATCCACCCCCTTCTCCTCACCTCCCATACCCTGCCCAGTACGTAAGGGAGGGCGGAGGGTCCGATCTCGAAAAGTGTCTACATCTTGGGGGAGAGGTTGGATGGAAAGGGATGGCGAGAGGGAAACAAATGCTTGGATAGCAGAACTGCACCTTGGCGCACTCCGCTGGTGGTGAAATGGCCGACTCCCAACGGGGAGTAAACCCCTTTACAGGAGGGTTAGAGAAATATGCACTGCTTGGACTGAATTGGAAATGCCGGGAGAAGTCTCGTTGCCTGTCGGCAGCTAACGCGTGGAATCGGCCTCGGGGTTTAGTTTACCAACACGGAGAAAGCTCTGAGGAGGATGGCATCTCGTCGCTTGGCGATTATCGCCGGGAAAAAGTATGCTTTCTGCTTGCGAAACCCGAGATGTGGAGATGGAAATTCTTTGCCCAAGGCCCGAAAACGAATTGGCCATCGGGTATGGATGAAAATCAACTCGAGACATTTATCAAAACGCCACCGAAATGTTGTGATTGATGTTTCCTTACGTGACATCACTCTCGATTAAACCCTACGCCTTTCCTCCAACAAATTGCTTATGACTCTATAAAAGTTCGAAGTAAAAGGAAAACGTTTATCAGTATGAAATTTGCTTAAAATTATCTCCTACCGTTTGAAAAGTTGCTTCATCCGAAAAAAACGCATTTCTTTCTACTGGAGTGGTGTTCACTTAGTAAAAAAAAAGTATGCTCACTCTGCTTCCATTAACTCGGTGCGTTATAACATATGTGAACCTCAGACTCTTGACAGAAGCTTCCATAAAGGGATTTTAAGAATGCAATATTAATTGAAAAATATTCGAAAACAGCTGAAGGTAATTATTTCTTGGAATATTTCCAGGGTGGTAAGTGATACCAAAATTAAGAAGAAAAATTTAGAATAACAAAGAGGATAAATTTTATTCCATATGAATACACGAGATGGTATTCACTACGTAAATACGTATATACTGGCATATCTGTTCATATGTTCGTACACACTGGCATGCTCATAGTTGGTGATATTTCCTTTTGTGCAATCTAAATGAGTGAAATAGGATTTTCGGACGCAAAATCAGTCGGTCAAATTGCTTTTTGTCGAGTGGATACTTAATCATGTAAGGACGCATTTGAAAAATAAATATTCATATTTTTAGGAATGGTTAATGTTACAAAAAATTATAGATTATATACAAAACATATATTACCTAAAACTATATGTTAAGGTTCTTAATGGTTTATGATGAGAAATGGAACGGTTCGTCCTAGCTATATCATTTTAAGAAACCGTCAACAATACCTCATATTTTCGATCTTAAGATAATTTTAAAGGGTCAAACCTATTAAAACAATGAAAATAATAGAATTAACTTCGAAAAACTTGTGATAATGAAAAATCCTTGCACCTGCAAAAATTATTGGCCAGAAATGAATCCATTTTGTACAAAAACTCAATCAAAATACTTAAACTCTGATATGCAAGCTTAATGTCTCTTCTGGTGTTTTAAATTTAAAGATTTCTCCTTGATTTGCATGGATATCTATTGAAAATAATAAATCCGCTCTGTAAACCTTACCATTTGAATCCATTAGAAAATTATTTTTAATTATTTAAAGTCGATATTAAGGCATTTTAATGTACTTCTATTTCCCCTAATTTTAAGCGTTCGAAATTGAAAATGTGAATAATATTACACCAATCTTTGAAAATATATTTTTAGTTTTAATATATGAATGGGAAAGACGGAGTGACCTATGAGTCCTGGAAGTGCTTTACAACCTCGGGTGTCTAATTCCAATACAAATAAAAAGTTTGTACCAATATAAACTTTTATTTTAGTGTATTTCCATGAAGGAATAAACTTCCTCTGCGTGGTAATGTACATTGTCTAATGCCTTATTTGATAAGTTATTAATAGTCACCTGAACATTTATTATTTTCTTTTTCATATTGATTTAATGTCCATCATCATAAGACGGACTAATAATGCTACATATCAACAAACAACACACTTTCACGCAAAACATTGTGGAAATTCTTCAATGACAGAAGACACTTGGCTTTTTTACATAAAATAGTTTTATTATGATCTTGGTTTCCTAAAGATGTTATGCCGTAACTAAACCTATGTCGCAATGAAATTATTTTACTTGGAAATACCAAGTGTCTTGTTTCATCTACCTTTTACCTATTTTGGTTGGTTCAACTCCGCATTAAAATTAACGCATATTGGTCCTTATACACTCCATGGATGGGCTTAAGAAAATTAGTTAACATTCCAAAAACAAAGCATAAGGCGCTAAAAATGGTGTGATGTTAATGTTATATGTGATGTGATGTTAATAAAACTGCTGAAATGTCAATCATTTTCCTAAGTAATAACTCTAATGTAAAAGCTCATATTTAATCGACCCCCCTTATAATATTAATTCATGAAAAACTTAACAGCCATCAATTGAATGGCATTAAATTATTTTTTAATATTTTTTTCTCAAATTAAGATGTCATGGGCTCTTGTACGAGAGGACCTAATGAGGAGTAAGGCAATAACCAGAATCTCCAAGCGTAACTGTCTTGACTGAAGTGCGGTGCTTGTCCTTGGATTAGTTGACAGCACTCACTGACATCTTCCAAGTCTATGTTAAAAGATAATGCAGGAATGGGATGAAATGGAGAGCGCGATTCAATGACTGGCAATTTTATACGCATGGAATTGAAATCCATCCCGAGAAACATTTAATCAAGTGATACATATTGTAGAGAACATTATGCACTCTACCTCAGTCGGGACAGGCAAATCGCCACGAGATACAAGACATTAAAGAGAAAGGAAGCCAATATAAACTTAACGGAGGTTCATTAATATTTATATGCATCCACAATGTGGTACTACAAATCGTATGAAATTTTACAAAATCGATGAAATCTTGAAACATATTTTTATTCGCCATATTACGCGTACTGTTAATTTTTTTTTAATTTCAATATCCTAGAGCCCATAGCTCTACTGATTTTCTTCAATGTGACTGAAGCAACCGTGGTAGGTATAACTTACAACGGCTTTGTCGAAAACGGTGATTTCATAAAATTGCTCTTTGGAAGTCGGTAATTTCTTGTATTTGTAATGCATTACATGTGCATACTACATGTGCATAATACAAAGTAAAAAGAAGCAAGGGCATGCTGATGGGAGGAGGGAATGTTAGGGCACCGGCCACTCGAGAAAAAATATGAATTCAAAAATAGTGCAGGTGAAAACGTTTTGGCTCTTAAAATCGGAGACTTTTTTAAAAAGGATCATTAACTTTTCGACGAACATTTAGAACAATTATTTTCCCAGATTCTAGTCTCTTATCCTCCCAAAATTTAAGGCTAGGAAATAGGCATCTATATGTTTATCATACTCACTCCTACAGGAGTTAACTGTCGATGGTGGCCAAACCTTTCCGAATTCATGAACACTTGGATGGCGAGGGATCTTTGGTAATTTGAATTTTAATATTTCGATGAATCGCCGTAGTTAAAGATTCGTAATTAAAAAGAATCCTAGGTATAAATAATTATATTAGTAAGAATATTTCAATTTTAATAATTAATGTATTTATGCAAGGTTTTATGCCTTTTGTAACAAGCACAATAAGATTTTTTTGTTTTTTATATATTTATGACTGCCAAAATAAATTACATTTATTTTTTTCGATGACAACTATGATAATCCCTCATCGATGCAGGAAAAAATGACTTTGTTTAAAAAAAAATTACAGCTAATTTCTCTAATTTTATAATATTTTTTTGTTAACGCCTTGCGATGGAATTGATGATATAGTCTTGATGTAGTCGTAAAAATCTACACTTGATTTTCGTGAAGTGCCATCTGCTCTCTCAGTTTAGCAACACTAAATTTACTATATGGTCCAAAATAGACGGAAATTATAATTTTTTTTCAATTGTGCTAAAATCTGAAAATTTTTAAGCAAACTAAAATTCCTATTCATGGTTTTTTTTAAACATTTCTAGTCATTTTTCAATGCCAGTTTCAAGCACAGTCTCTCCACACCCACTCATCCTAGTAGAGCAGTGGAAAGAAATAGCGTCTTAAATCTATCCAATATACAGTATTATATGTTCTTGTTAGGCCACATTGGAAACACGTGACAAATATTAGGGAAAGCGTTAAATAAGGAATCAGTAAAGGTTCTGAGAAAATCCGATAGAGTCGTTAAAAACTATTACGAGAAGACGGTAAGGGTAAAGGGCATGTCGGAGGAAATGAGCTGGGAATTTCTCGTTTCGCGAAGAGTGTTGGCAATATTAAGGCTTTTATAATGTACAGAACAGCTGCTTATTGTTTGCTTGAAACATAGTGAAAATTATCATGGTCTCGAATCAAAACCGTAGATTTGACCACAGGGATTACATAAGAGTGATTGACACCGTCACCGATAGATTGAAGCACTCTTTTACTTCCTCGCACGATGCACAGTCATAAGAGAATCAAGCTCAAGCATAAGAATATTTTTAATTTAAAAGCAAAATTTCAAAGCCCCAATTATTGCATGGTGCACGCATTCATTGTATGTACACATTTGAGCGTTTGTGAATATGAGTAACTATAAATTCATGAGAATACATGAACTCATACTTGTGTTTTTATTTCTAATGCCCTGACACCCACCGCCATACGTCTCTGCGGCGTTTTGCGGAGTATTTTATAGATATAGTCATCACCAATCTTATATTAGTGACCCTTGATAGGATTATATTCACATATTTTCTTTAAGCAGTCAGAAAAGAGCTCTGAACCAGACTTTACATGGGACTGCATCTGCCTGAAGTGTGCCAGAGATTTACCCTGGAATTCATTTCACGATTAATCACCCTTTGACATATATCAATGATCCATCACCTTCCCCTATCAGTAGATGGAGTAAGTAGGAAATAGTTTGTTTCCAAAGTAGGGTAATTTCTACAGGGAGGGGATGACGTTGATAAAATATTTTTTTTTAAATTTGCATTACTTTTACAAAAAGAGATGCATCTACGTGTAGGTACATGGCAAACCAATAGCCAGCTTTGTGCTGTGTGGCGGAGGGTGATCTCATATCAGGAAAAGACCGAAAGAATTTTTTTATTAATAAAAGATCATGAACTGAGGCGTCACAGATATTTCATTTATATTTTTTTTGCTCAGAAGTTAACACTGCGTCGAGAAGTTTTAATTCCGAACAGATTATTCCCATGCCCGGTCTCGTCGTCGGATCGTTGAGCTATCCCCTCAGCTCCACGTCAAACTCCTCCTCCCCCCCCACCGCCCGCCCCACGCAACCACACGCGGCCCCTCGGATCGTGAGCGAACGAAGAGACGACTAACTTACATTGCATTATTATCTCGTATCCCATTTCCCCACACCACCACGGAAAAACCGTCGCGTTCATCCGTATTCCATCGGCGCACCCACACCGCACACACATACGCTCTCTCCCTCCTCCCTTCCTCCTTCCCTCCCACACCCTCGACACCCCGACAATCCCGCACCCCCTCGCCCGACGCCCACCCGAGACCCCCCCGCCAACCACTCCGCTCCCTCCGCTGGGCGTTGTCGCCCATAGCCTCTGACCCCCGTGGGGGGTTATGGTGGTGGGGATGGGGGTTTGAGACGTTCCCAAGGTGGATGGGGACGTCTTGCTTCATTGGTGGGGAAGGAGGACGGGGAGGGGGGGTATGAGGAGTAGAAAGGGTCGGATGCTATGAGACAGGGGGGGAGGGTGCGTTGCGAGCGGGGATTAGGGGGGGTGGGGGGAAGGCGGGTTGGGATGGAAGAGAAAGCTCAAAAAAGCAATGAGTTTTTAATGCATTGCCGCGGAGACGTGTAATAATGCTTTTACGGGAAGTTAAAACCAACGGAGAGAGAGAGAGAGAGCCGTCGCGGTGCCCTGAGGGTTGAGGATGGAGTAGGGAGGGGGGTGCTAATCTATTTCTCCCGTCCCTCCACGCGGATAGGGAAATCTGTCGTCCGGGCGGTGGAATTTTCCATTTGTTTCGTCCTTTTTTCTTATTTTCCCTTCCTATTTTTTTCGTCCTTCTCCTTCCTCTCTCTCTCTTTCTCACTCAGTCCGCGCAAGTGTGGATGGGAAAAGAACCGTGGAAAAAAATTCCCCCGAGCGCACGCTATAAAATCTCTGGACGAGGGCGAGACGGTATGCCGGAGGGCCGCGCGGACGCCCCGCTTTGATTGACTTCCTCGCACGAACGGCCGGACCCCGCGACGTCCTCGATGAGATGGCTCCCCCCATCCCCTGCCCGTCGCCTCCCTTGGCGCCATCCTCGGCGAGCCGGAGGCGCTGACAAGCGAGACTTACATTGCAGTCTGTGACCCAGAGGCCCGTCATCCCGCGGATGGGAGATCGCGCCCCGGAGAACTTATTTTTTCCCCCAAGGGTCGTTGCTCGTTTCGTAGTGAATTGTAATCGTCGTTCGGAATTAAACGAACTGGGAGATCTGCTCCGGTGCAGACGATGTTGGGTATTTTTTCCCGTTCATTCGCCCTCTCCCGGTCGGCCTTGTCCCGGGACGCGATTCCGATAAGCTACGACCCTGCACTCTTTTCCTGTTTCCTCCACAATTCCCCGTGTCTCCACTATTTCCCGTGATCCGCAGCAAGGATGTGTGGCAGAGAATGGTAGGCTATCAACCATCCATGCGCAGCTATTAGTTTATACGCATATTTAAATATGTAGATCATATCAACTCAAAAGAAAACTGGCACATATGCGCACATTTATGAATACATGCATCATGAAATTAGTGACTAAATCATTTAATGCTTGTTTTAAGTCAATATCCATAATAAGTTATTTGGATTCAACTATTTTATTATATCGACTTCTAATTTAATTGAAGAAAAATTATTGAAACTGTCGTTTACCGCGGGCTCTTTATATATTTTGGTGTTTGAATCAATCAATATGTTTTGGGGTTATAATAAGGCCCTCGTCATCACAAAATAAATCAGGTATCCTGAACCTTTCTGAAAGTCTAAGCTTTGTCTGATCCCTTCGAGAATCACGAGGCTCCCAAATTGCTTCCTCTAACATGCCTGTCAAGCTTATTCTCTTCTTGTGGCCATATTTTGCACAACTGGTGAAATATCTTAGAACCTTTTTTAATTCCTTAGTAATCGTTTTCTCTCGTGTATTACAAACATAGTAAAATTCAAGGATACACATCTCCATTACCGTTTCATTACATTTTCCAGCAACAACTTTTGAGGTTCTGCGGATGGTGAAGTGTAATATTGTATACTTGTAGAAAGGTACAAATTTGTTTTTCTCATAAGTGCAAGCTTATTTATGACACATCGAGTCTCGTCGATCAAATTTGTGTCATTTAGATGTTTATTTTGTGAAAAGAATATGAAAGATATTTTTTCTAATACTCAATGCTGCGCCCACAATTTTCACTTGCATTTCAGCTCAATTTTCTCTCTCTTGAAAAATTGTCGGGTAAACTATTAGCAATTTGCTTCTTAAGGCGGAAACAAGGGAGAGAGAGTCCAAAGCCTCAAAATGCCAGAGAAAGTTCCAGCAAAGATTATCGTGCATATATCAAGCAGAAATATACGCCACCCAAGCGGGACACTGCTACTAAAACACGATTGATAATGTTTGCCCCGCGTGCTTGTCGTTCATTGTGCAAATGTTCAGATTTTTAAAATGCAATCGTCAGCCTATTAGGTGATACGTTAAATCCAACTCTCTTTAGCAAGAATTCAAGAGCTCTACGGCCTCTAGGTTAAATAATAATAAGGGGGTCACAATTTTCTCAAGCGTCTACAATTTTTCCGTATGCGATCAGTAATTCTTCAAGTAGTTTTATCTATAGCAAACATATTTCTTGCATGATTTTTAAGCTCAACTTTGTGGAAGTTCGTGTTCTTGTATACATTGTGTTTTTAAATAAAATAAATATTTCTTGCATGTTTCCATCTTTCAAATACAGCATCCCTTTGGTTTTCTGACTTCAAAAATTTGTATTACTGAGCACCGTTGATCTTGTTACACACTGAATAAATAATAGATGGTAGCACTTTTCCACTTGATTCAATTTATTTTACAACTGGGTTTCAATGCATTACATCATCATCAGGTGAACCCTGTTGATTAATAAACCTTAAATAAATTCTATCAAGTGGAAAAGTGCTGTCATCTATTATTCATTAAGTTCGACTTCCACCACATTATGCCTGAAGCTACTCAGTTTGGCCCCGTAACACATTTCTAGCAAACACATAATAAAATGTACTGTCAATTTTTCAAAAAATGTAATTGACTCCAGGTTAAGTAACACCCAGGTTATGAAAGTCTTATGGGTTAGATTAATGAATTCCATTTGGCAATTTGGCAGTGCAGATACGCCGTGTCAAAATTTTGTCAACGATATTTTTTAATTTTTGTTTTGGCAACTGTTGGCCAACTGAATTTAAGATGTAAGAGGAAAGTTAAGTTGAAAAATATTGTCAACCAATTCTATGATTTGACAATTTTTATGCCATTTATCGAGCGATTTGCTCGATTTCTGAAACTTCTTACAGCCGTTAAAGAGTAGACAATGAGAACTCATGACAGATCTCCAGATTGTCTCTATAAAAAACATTCATTTCGATTAAACCCAAGCTCGTGGCATAAGAGAGACATAACATTGTGGATAGACTTTATTACTCCACTCTATGAAGAAGTTTTTTATTGATATAGTTCACTGAATAGTAGTACTTTCCAGTAATTTGTGCAAGATGTGAAAATAATTATTACATATTATACTTACTAAATTAAATATCAATTTTATCAACATGATTTCCTTTCTCGACTCTGAAACAATCTCTACCATAAACAGAACGGGTTTAGGAAATTCTGACCATGCCCAATTCAATTGGGTATATTTACGATGCATGACATCTTAAAATGAGAGGGAATATTTAGTGGACACTGCACTTATAGATTTTTAAAAACTCTTGTACAAGGACCATCACAACATATTGATGAGAAATTGACCAACTTGATAAAGGACTTCTTATCTACCTAATAACACAATGTAATTGTTGTTGAGCTGAGTTCCGCAGGGGCCGATTTAACTTCAAGAATACCACAGGGAAATGGTATAGGACCCAAAACACTTCATTTTCCGTTTGCAGCAATCTCAGTTATATGGAAACGAAAAAATGAGAATTCCAGAGAAATAGGAACTCCGACAGAATGTGCTGAGATAAGCTTAAGTAATATACGACTATACTCGTAGACTAGATATCAGAGTGATAAGAGAAATGGAGGTAGGAAATATACATCATAAAATGTACAGCACTGATGTTTTGGAACAAGAAATGAGGAAAAAAACACTAGTCATAAAATAAACGCGATCAAATGAAGAAACTCAGAACAGGGCAAGAATTTGGATGTTAAAATTCATCAAACAATTCATGGGGCACAAACATAAAAAATGTGTGGGTCAGACTTACAAAAATCGGGATTTATTTGACAGGTTTTAGGACCATGTAATGAAAAAATAAGAGAAAGATGCTACTCCACTTTGCTTAGCCCACATTTTGAATACAGATATTATTTGGGATCGATGGGAGTAACCCTTAACGAAGGAGTTGGAAAAGGATCCGCCAGATTTGTCACAAATGCTTACGAGAATAGAGTAAGCGTGGTGAGTGAGGAATCAGGTTGGGAGTTTTCTGATTACATTCAGGTAATTCAGTTTCCCTGCGGAACGAAGGAATTCCTAATATCCCAAATTTGATCCCTTGGTTTAACCAATGAAATATTTTAAGAGAAATATTATGCACATCACTGATAGATTCAGTAGTACTCCTTCATTTCCTCACGTGACGCACAATCATAATAAAATCAAAAATAAGTACCAAAATAAATTGATATGTATATGCTCTCGGGTATTTATGCATTTACGCTAAGTAAGTTTTTTTAAATAACATGCATACAAATGGCCTACAAATCGTCACAGGTCGTGTGGGAAGGTATGTTGAGGCACCAGCCCTCCACTCACGAATATTAGTTCATATATAGTATACTCATGAACGTATATTTGCTCAAATAAATGTTTATACTTAGACATATATGCCTATATTCATAATGCAAAAATGTATACATTCGATAAATTCTCTACAATCACGATTTTTAAATCAAAATATTCGAGTGTTTGGGTTTGTTTTTTTTTACTATGACTACGTATTGTACGAGGGAAGAACGAATGCTTTAATTTGTCAATTACGGTGTCTCCATCGTACTGATTTTTTCCCGTGGGTCGAATGCACCAACATAATTTGATGCCATAATAGTTCCCTCAGTGTCACATTTAAACTCGGCCTTTCTAAAAGTTGAAACCTTGCCTGCTTCCTTCGTTAATCAAGGGGCTCGCAATCTAATGTCTCCAACATACCCATATTCCTCTCATCTAACTCTCTTATTCGCTCAGTTTCTTCTCATGGGAAGAGAGACTGTGGCTCACCGCGGGCATCGTAAGAGCGTGGGTCACCTCTGCAATCTCGCTTGCACACTTTAATGCACCCGAAAGAGAGCGGAAAGGGAAAGAAAGGAGAGAGGAGGAAGAGCACATAATCCTCGAGGGCCAAGGAGTGGGTGGGTCGAGGGCATTTGGAGGAATTGGGGAGGGAGGGAGGAGGGTTAGGTTTCGAGGGAAATTTGGGAAGAGGGCAGCACCGCAGCAAGGTAAATCTTTCTCTTTTTATTGTCTTTCATTTTTTTTCTCCCTCGCCAAAGATTAATAGCAAAGTCCTTATGAGCGTCCTTGGCCAACACTTGCGAGACCGACGTCTCTCTCTCTCTCTTCCCGCCGAGAATTTCATCCCTCGGACCCTCCTCCCTCCTCCTCTCCCGCCCCCGCTTCCCCTCACCCACCCACTCTCCGCCCGTACAACGATCCGTCCGCAGCCTCGCCGAATTCTTCCGTCCCCCTTCCACCCCCGCCGCGAAAACCTGAATCGAAGCCGATGGTCGAACTCGATAACGAAAAAAAATGGAGGGGGGAAAATATTAAATGGAAACGAACGAACGCCTCTTGGAACTAGCGATGGTCTCGGGGCGCGTGTGTGTGGTACCGGGAAAGCGTCGGTTACGGGGAAGATGGTAATAAGTAATTGGCTCGTGCATCGGCCTTCGGTGGCCGACGGCGAAACCTCCTTCCCGCGCCACCGGGGGAAGCAAAATGGCCGGCGGACTGGACTGGCGAGGCCGCGGGGAAGTTTTCGGTCAAGCGAGACGGTGGTTGTATTGAAATGGGTGTGCGCGTATTGTTACGAGTCGACTGAAAACCCTCTCTCATTGTCTGTAGGTTTAGTCGTGAAGAAATATTTGCAGTTCAATGAGTGCAAGGCAATCGGCAGCCTAGGGGGGGAGAGGATCCCGATATTGAAGTGTAAATAGACAAAATGCCCAGCAAGCCGCCGTGAAGGAGTACGGCAGGGGGTTCCAGGACACCAGCCATTCATTCATAAATATGAGCTCATGCATGACAATACTTTCCCATACACATGCGCATACCTATGTCTCCCATGCAATAATTGGTGAGATTTTTCTAAATCATTACATTCTGCTTATTTTATGAAACATATCCTGGATCTTGGGTTCGGTTTTGTTCATCAATAACCACATAATCACGCAAGACGTTGCAGGGTGTGTGGCAGAGGGTTTAGGGCACCAGACATACATGCACAAAAAAATAGTACATACACGTTCGTGAATATATATTTGCTCATGTGGACAAACTCTCAAAAATATACATGTCTATATGTTATGCAGTAACTATGGCATTTGACGAAATGTTAAAGATATAGTCTTTAATATTCCGACCCTTGGGTTTGATTTTGTTAGGGGTGTATATCGTGAGAGGAAAGAGCGATTACGAGAACTAGTCATTATCCATCTCTTTTATTTGATCCCTGTGTTTGAATCTATCGATAACATTTGGGTCCATAAGATTTACCTAGAGGTCATACACAAATCAGTTTATTTTGAGAGATATTTGAGGCCGATACTTTTTGAAATTCCATTATAATATTTGGAAGTGACACATAAAACTTTGCATTTCGGTAGAATAAGAGCAGTTTCATAGTTGTAAAATTAGTTAGTTATTAGTTAATAGTTGTTCTGTGGAAACGCAAAGTCCTATGTGTCACTTCCCTACCATAAAATTCATTTGTACTTCAAATGTCTGTAAGTCTTTGCCTTGACTGTGATCTTCATGAATCTAGGGACTCCTAACCTAATTCTTTCAAGATATCCACACGCCGGATATCTTACTTGCACTGACTGGTTAATCTGGGGTTGAAATTGGAATGACGCCAGTCCAATCCCCACAGTGAATTGTTACTCTCATGCAAGATTAGCTTTCCTCTAATTCGTTAAATAACCTAGCTAAATCTCACATCTCTCAACAACAGCTGAAGCGTATTACTTAACCTCCTTCAACGTTGCCAATGTTCTGTTAACCTTCTTTTTCTTTGCGTTTTCACGTGTGCGTTTCTAGTCATGCGCTTAGTATACCTTTTCCACCATAAGTTTGAATATACGCTGTCTGTGGAAAATTTTCTGAGTTAACTTCTCAGTGGAATAAATGATTCATTCTTCCTTATAAAAATAAAATTTCCTTTCGTTCGTGGTGTAAAAACATAATCATTTGCTCTCTCGTGCCCTTCTATCCCTACATCCCTACCAATCACTATCAATATAGCGCGTATACCTATACTATATTTGTAGTAAGGATGAGCCTTGACGGCGGGGAGCATTAGAACCTTTCAAGGTGGGTGGAGTAGCGGAGGTTATTAGGAGAGACGACCAACGCCTCAAGTCATTTGCTCCATTGAGGAGTGGCGGGTAATTTAGGGGTTGGTAGGATTTTTATGGATACGAGAAATAAAGAAGAGAAAATCCCACGTCGGCATTAGTCAACTTACAACACAGGGCACCCAGGTGTTTAGAGTTTTTGTTTCTTTTTTTACATTCTACATGGTATCAAGCAAACCACCGCCGGGGTTTAAGGCAGCGGATGTTGCTTCGGGTGTTGTTAGTTGCCAAAAAATATGAAAATATTTCGAATAATGGAGATAATTCAATGACATACATTTGGAATAAGCTATCTAAGCGTTTACTATATATCTACGCTTGCGAGACTAACTGCAAATTACAAGAAGAGCGAAAAAGTAAGGGTTGATTAAAATATTATTAACATGCAGGGCTACATATAATTTAAATAAATATAACTTTCTCCTAGCACGGTCATTTACATGCATTGTCATCCCTTGTCAATAGTGTGAAAGATGACAACATAAATATTACACTTGATCGCTCTAGAATTACTTTTCATTACTCTCTTTTTACGTACGATTGTGCTATTAACACATTTTCGAAATAATTGTCTAAGACGCCTATTTCCAAAATATATAAAAGATTTGATGGTTAGTTCAAAGTCACATCCGAAGGATCTTGTTCTTAAAGTGCTTTTCGCATAATGCCCATGAAGACAGAGGAGTGAAAACACTATATGCTTCCCATGTTTATATTTCGAACCCAGGACCAATATTTACGAGTTTTTTTTAGAATGAGAAATAGTAGTATGACGTATCCTTTTAATTTTTTCTTCATCTAACGAAATGCAGATTATAGTTGCAGTAAAAATTGGGTTATCTTGAATGATAACAGCAATAAACTGAATTATTCCCCCCGTGCACAATGTACCTGTTATTTTTTAGAATAATAGAGAATGAAATATATTATAAAGCATTACCTAAGTTAAATGGCTAATATACACCCTCATTACAACTGATGCCCTACGGATTCAAAGTAGATATTACTGAATGCCTCTCGTATATAAATACCTAATAAATACAAGTTTATATTATAATAAATTTTTACTAGCATCTCCCGACTTTTAATGAGTTTATTACAGTTCATAAATTCGTTTTTGCCCCAGTGAAATACTTGTCCGCAGCACAAGTAGATGAAATCACTAATTTAAGATAACCAGATACAGGAACAAAAGCTATCTGGGTATGACCGAGAACCATTACCCATTTAGGTGGCTTTGTTTTACTAATGATCATAAATTATAGGCAGGTTTGCTTCATTATTCTCACCATCAGAGATATCATCATTTTGGGTATTGTTATAAAACATGTAGATCAAATGCACGGTGGTTTGCTCAACGAGCTTATTTGCTGGATACGAAACGTTAGTATATATCCTAAAAAAGGTTGACTTTAATCATCTCTGAACCCCCTTGCACATCTCTTCCTCCTCTGATTAGTATCGATCACCTTGCATTATTTTTCTACAGCTATCGTCCAAAATGTCCCTGTGAAAATATGTAAATGGATATACGATAAGTTACGAAATTTTCCTCCACTTTTCATTTTATCCTATGACCTTATAATATATCAATTATCCGTGAGTACTCAATGGTGCAACATTACCACAAAGATGAAAATCAAATGAACTGGTTAATAGATTAAATTTACTCGATCCTAGAAATAACTGGAGGCGTGTGGGACTTAATGGTTGGAGCACTTGTCTTCGATAGAATGAGCTCCGCCCTCACAACTCCTTTATTCCCAAGGTCGCTATCAGAAAAATCCAATCTGAACCATTTCCTGTATAGGACTCACCTGGGGTAGAGGCGGGCAGCAATGGGAAAGTAGCTACCGCCTCTCCACTCAAGCCTCCCGCAACAATTCTCACTGTGTCGTAAAGGGGTGAACATATATTTTATATTAGTTTTCTCTTTTCTTTACCCCTACAGATTTTGTTACCCCTACTCTTTTACAAACGGTGCACGAACAGAACCGTTTGCTTACTGTGTACATTTGGTGTAGATGCACCCTCTAGCACACACCTTGCAGGGGGCTTTCAGAGTATCATTTAAATGCAGATCCCTAACTCACGTCCACATTGCTCTACAAATTAGAAACGCACCACGTTTTTCAAGGAGAACGTAACAGCTCTAGTCTTTTAGATGATTACTCGTAACCTCAACCATACTGTATGCGATGCAGAAAACTATGCAGTAAGAAAAAATTATGATTACCAAGAAAACCTGCATAAAATATTTGTTATGGCACTAAATACACAACAGTAATAAAATCGGAACTTTTGTTTGATCCTCGTAACCTATGACTCTCCCTACGGTCAGAGAAATTCACACACAGGCGGTAGTAGGGCGAGTTCCATTACGTGGTATGCCTATATTATCCAAAGAGGATTTTATTCTCGCATACTCCCACAGTTTGGTTGAGGTTAGAAGTATATCAATTCACAAAGAGGGCGGAGAGATCTCAACGATCTACTTCCTAGGATCTGACAATATTTCGCTTAGTTAAGCCAAGATTTGGATAATACGGAAAGTATTTGGGACGCAAGGGAGAAAATATAAATTAAAGAATTGGGAAAAGTTTTTGATAAAATTCTCTGAGCTTGCTAAACATTTCTGTGAGAAGAAGTAAGTGTGACGGTTTTGCTGGATGAGTTAGGTTGCAGATCGTTAGATTTACGAAGATAACAGGTAAGAGCTCGACTTTTAGAAATATACAGAACATCTGAGTTTATTGCAACACCTAAGAAATTATTATAGCTCCAAAAAACGCGGGTATATTCTACTGCAGGTATAAAATAAGAGAGACTGACACCAAGACAAATAGACCCATATACTTTTTTTCCATTGCAATAATCTCAAAGTGCAAAAATCATTCGCTTTGACTGGGATTACTCTTTTCTCCCTCTTCCAATACATAATCACATCAAAGTCGAACCCAATCATCCAAATATTTTAGCGTACTTAGGTTCAAAACTTAAATGATACAGTCAGTTATTTCACCAAGTATATTGGTATGTTTATGTTTGTTAGAGCTTGCTTACATGAACTAATAGATATTCCAATGCATACAAGAAGTACCAGCTGTGCACATATACCCGGAGCCTTAACACCCCCAGCCACACGCTCTTTTGTCATCTTTCGAGATATTGTGTTAATAAAAATGTAAATACATTAAACAAGGATGCATGACAATGTAGAATAATTTAATATTTCGTGATGCCTCTGCACTGAGTAAAAAAGATACTCATTTCAAAGAGTTTGCGCGTTCAAGAGACAAGACATACGTTATAAAATAGATGGGATCGAGTCAAGTGTTTCAGAGCATGTCAAATACTCGGGTGTGACGCGGACATCCAACCTTTTTATTAGGCACACACACAAGAAGAATATACGGGTTGGCCTTAAAGAAGGTAGGTTTAAATTGATAGGTTGTGGAAAATTGAATGGAAAAAGTAAGAGAGAGGTGTTATATCGCTTTAGCTAGAACATATTTTGAATATGTGGCAACAATTTGGAATCCGTGGGAGAAAACCTTTATTAGAGAATACCGTTATTAAAACCTTTCTCAGAGAAAACATACCAAGTTTATTTTTGAATTGCCACGAGAAAAGAGTAAGCTGGAGGAATTAGTCTGGTTGCCTCTTGATTCTCAAAGAGAGCAGGCAGGACTTACGTATTTTTGAAAGTTGCCATTCTCCCTTCGAATTACTCGTATAC
The DNA here is from genome assembly GCA_037158775.1 of Hetaerina titia. Classification (NCBI taxonomy): domain Eukaryota; kingdom Metazoa; phylum Arthropoda; class Insecta; order Odonata; family Calopterygidae; genus Hetaerina; species Hetaerina titia. Next base: position 35,081,200 of record CM073776.1, on the reverse strand, counting down.
TTAACAAGAGATAACCCAAGGGTTCGAAAATATTAAATTAACATGGATACTAGAATTTGATGAATTGGTCTAGCACAATTATTATTGTATGCGGGGTATGCATAGGCATATGTGTTCACGAGAGTTTTTGTGCATTAGCAATATCCAACCCTGGTCTAACTAAGATACAGGATACTGTATAATTCTGCATGAATGACTGGTGCCTTTCCACAACCACCTCCACACACCCTAAACTATCTATATGTGAATATAGATGTAGAAAATATGCTACGCCTCCGTCTATATGTATCCTTGAAATGATACTTGCCTAGGTTGGTAAATTATTTGGATTGAGTCGATGACAAATCTTAAATACCAAATAATTTGATTTTTTGCAACTTAACGCAATATTCATTAACATTTCCAAAATTCCTCGAAACTATTATCCAAAATGGACTAAGTAATTCAATGATGATTGATGAGGTGTTTCATATGCTAGTGGAAGGGACGGAAGTCCAGTTTTAGCTTCCGGAGAATTGGTTTCTGTAGTTATCGAGAGTGTGCGTCCACATCAATAGTTTGCCATGAAAGTTATTGTGAGAGTTTGCTTCAAGTATAATAGTTCAACGGCCAATATTTGATCATTCAAATTTGAGTAATAGGTGATCATTTGAATTCTAATGCGTTCTGTTTCCTTCCCCTTTGGTCTATAAATCGTATTCAGCACCGGGTGTTTACACAAAAGGAATGAAACATTAAAATTACTGTTGTCCACATGGTAAATGTTGTTAAGGTCTGCTCGTTGGGTAGCAGTCAACGCTGAGGTTTCGCCTATGCATGTGATGCGTACTAAAATTATTTCCACCGTGTCAGCGTTAAACTTTATCAATTTATATTTATGTAAAAGTTTAATTTGTGCATAATTATTATCTTTGTACATTCAAGAGGTGTCACTGGCACAGTATGAGAGCTACAAGGGGATTGTAGGACAGAAGGAAAGTAAAGAGAATGAAATTAGGTCTTATAAGATAGTATCGTACAAAGGTGGATTGATCCCATGAGGAACTCGAAAAGAAAATCATGGGGTGGTAATCGAGTACAAGAAAATATATTAGAAAGTCATGACTATGGGACAAGCTATCGAGACATATTGCCATTAGTTCAGCCCAACTTTCAGCTTCCCTTCGGCAATAGTTTAGCCTACCTTTTAGTTTACAATTTATCGTTTCAGGTGTAACTTTACGGAAACGTTCCATGATGAATAATGTCAAAATAAAAATTTGTAAACCCACGTAAAAAATAAACTTTAATTCAGCACAGGCGTCACTGACCAGCAGTATCATCAGGCCTGATAGTGTTGCTCCGCAATGAAACCAGGGTCGCATTATTTTTTTTACATGTGGTTTTACAAAGATTAATTTGACATTATTATTCTTCTAGTTTACCTTTGGCATTCGTTTAGCCTACCTGGTTAGGGCTACCTTTTAACATTATGATTAATCAAAAGCAATTGTTCAATTTTCACACATTTTATTAGCAGAACATAGTCTCGGCTTGAAGCGCCACTATCAAACTTAAATTATCATCGGTGTATGATCATTACAGAAAGGCTGAATAAGGTTTTTTTTAAATATATTGATTGGTTGTCATTTATCATAATGTTCATGAGGAATTAACCATGAGTGGCGCAGAGATTGGAAATTCTACACCCGCGTAGAGTCTGTCCGAGATTAAAATACAATATTTGGAGAAACTATGATGCTAGGGCATCACCCTCCCAAAAAACTCAATCTACCATAAGCGAGCATGTAAGGAAGATATGCGCATCATGAAGAAATGGATTCATTTGACGAATTGCAGGTAAATGTAATGAGAATATAAGAGAGAGGAACACTTCACTGCTTAGATCGCACTTGGAATACATGGCATGTATTTGGGACCCATCGGAGAAGAAGTTGATTTAGGAGATAGAAAAGTTCCAATTAAGGAGCGCTAGGTTTATGAAGAAATTTTACAATCAAAAAGCGAGTAGAGAAACCTGGATGGGAATTCCTCCAAGTGCAAAGGAAAAAGACGATATTAAAGCTATTAGACAAATACAGGAAACAGTAGTTAACTTACGACATCGAATAAATCATCAAGGACCCTCATAATTTGTAAATAAGATTTGGAAGATAAAACCCTAATATAATCACGGACTCTTTCTTTCCTTGCACGACTTGGGATTACAACAAAAATAAATAATAAAAATAATTAATAATAAACCGGAAAAATGAAAAACTCGCGACCGATGAACTCATCATCGTAACAATAACCTCAATCCTTCATTCATTTAATTACTAAGGTTGGTGCTCCCCTCCAAAGACAGTAACCCTTGCTACGTAGCATCTGAGTTGCTTTTAGGGTACGCCGCATATGTAATATTACTACACTACATGAATAGGATCAGCATATGCAAAAATACCCTAGCGAACGTATCTTATGTAAACGATTACTCGAATAATTTCACATTTTTACTGGAAAATACCATTTAAGCTAATTTACATTTTAAGCTATTTTATTTAGTGTATTGTAGATGTAAATCCAGCTTTGATATCTGAGGTACCACAAAGGACACGAGGACACGACATCCTAGGCGCTTTCCCGTTCAGGCTCTTTCGCGGAGATCTCCAGGGAGTATCCCCATCTCGACCGCTTCGGCATTTCAGCCCTCTCCCATCCCCCCACAGTGCCATCGCGGGCGTCGGAATCTAACGCAGGCGGGAAAGAGCAAGACGATCAGCCAACAAGACCCCTCCCTCTCTCTCCTCCACACCAGCCTGCACACCCCCCACCCTCTTTTTCCCTCCCCAATGCACTGGCGACCTTTATTTCCACACACACACCACCCTCCGACCACCTTCTTTCCCCCGCGAACCGACCGCCCCGCGCCTCATCTAATGCTCCCCCGTCCGTCGGCGCACATTTGCGCGCGGGAGAGAGAGAGGAAGAACTTCGGTCTTCGGCCGCGACGCCTTTTCTCTCTCACCACTCTCTCCCCCCCCCCCCATTTTCCCCTCAAGTGGCCTTGACAACATTTGGGCAATATTCGTGACCGGCCGGCCGCGGGGAGATGTGGAGAGAGAGATGGAGAGGAAAAGAGAGAGAGGAGCATGGCATTGAAATTGCGCACGAAGGGAGAGCTTTTAGAAGATGGGGGGAGGGGGTGTTCTCAAGTTGCGCGCGCGGCGCCCACGTTGCCATGTCGCCCGGTCCCAACTTGACGCCGATTGCGCCGAGGGTGAACTTAATTTTTCGCCCTCCGCGCGCGGAATGGGGTAATGTTTTTAATGCCCACTTCGTTCTCTCGTGGCCGTGTGCCGGGGGAGGCGGCGGTGTTCACGGAGGGGTCCTCGGGTGGCGCCGGCGAAAGGCTTCGGGGACGACGGCACGCCCTCCTTCGACGTCGCGGCATCGCGAATGCATTTTGCTGGCCTCGGGCGTCTCTCCCCTCCATTACACGAAACCATCCAAAAGTACATAGGTAATGCTTGGAATGCTAATAAAGGTTAGTCGGACAGGCAATGTGCCCGCCTACTAACCGAAAGGTCGTCGGTTTGATCCAAATTTTCGGCATGGGTGTCGTGTTTCCCCTAGGGATTCGGTCTTTCGGACATCTGATGACGAGTTAGGGGTGGCTTATTTGGGAGCTTACCGTAAGTGACCAGGAGGAGACGGACTACGGGGGACGTCAAAATAAAAATATTTTCCTGCAAATTTCCTTAAAAATCTCATGCCACAATTTAGTATTATGAGTTGAACTTTTCTGTTGAAAAAATTCACTTATGAGTTGAATTTTAATGTTAAATAATACGGCGCTTTTTCTTATTTAACGATATACTTGGTAACTTTGGGTTTGAAGTAATTTTTGTACTCAATGCTATAGATGCTTTCAATGCTTAATGCGATAGGCATGAGTTGTTGTAATAAGTAGCATTGGGTTTAAGGATATTTTGCATAATTTTAGTTAGAGCTTAGGAGTACAGTAGTGTGTTGTGCCTGCGTCCATCAAAAAGTTAGCCAAAACAGGTAGATGAATACGAATGATTAGATAGGCAATTGAAGGATAGGTTTGTTACAGACTTCTGAACCTGTATGCTCTCAGCTAATCTTTTCATATACATGTACTATAAGAGGGTACTCAAGCAGTCATACCAGTATTTCAAGAACTATTCGGCTATTATTACCTTTGTATTAGCTCAATTGGTAGAGCATCCGCCCGGAAAGTGGAATGTCCGTGGTTCAAATCCCGGATAAGGAAATATTTTTACATTTGTGATCTGCTCAAAACCGCCTTCCCCACCTTTCCTGTGTTGTCTTTTATGTGTTTTCCTATCCTATTTCCTTATATATCTATTTCTATGTGCGAAAAATAATATATATATACATATATATACATACATATATATATATATATATATATATATATATAAATTCACTGATAGTCATAACATACACAGAAACCAAAACACAAAAGAGGAAAAACTCACTGGTTCTCGAATTTTCGGTGGTCCAACCACCTTTCTCAAGAGGAATTAGGAACAGAACTCAGTTCTGTTCCTAATTCCTCTTGAGAAAGGTGGTTGGACCACCGAAAATTCGAGAACCAGTGAGTTTTTCCTCTTTTGTGTTTTGGTTTCTGTGTATGTTATGACTATCAGTGAATTTACATTGCACGTTTGTGGGTTTTCCAAAAAAGTGTATATATATATATATTCACACTTAGCACGCTGTGCCTTATAAAACTATCTTTAAATAATTAACATCTTATTTTTCGAGGGTACCCACTATTATGTGAAATTTCACTGAACAAATTTACTCTATCTTCCTTATCTTCTAAGAGAATTATATCGGATAACTTGATGTTTTGCACTAATTTGAAATTTTGGACTGATTAATTATTTACACCGTACTGGGATGATTTCACTTCCCTACATCATATACACCTCCTCTTAAACTTGCAAACATTCAGATTGGCATGGGAGATGTATCGGTGAGGTGGTAAGCCTCCTCCGCCTGACTCAGGACTCGGGAGGTTATGAGGGTTAAGCATATCGCTTTAGGCGGGGACCTTCGGGCCACTATTGTTAAGTCTCCTCAGCTCATCATTTGGGCTGCATACACGCTGACGATGAGCTAACGTCAAAAGATCGCTGCTCCGAAGTATGTGATTAGTGGTGTGTTTGAGTGGCTTTAAATGGGAAGCTAATAGAGATTTTCTTCTAATCACGCGTCAAAAAAAAATCTTAAGCGTAGTTTTGAATTTTTCAACTTGCTGTAATATTGAGTGAGGTAATGGCTTCAGCTTCCATCATATCCGTGAGCAAAGATTCGTAATTAATATTTCCCGAATGCAATTATGTATGCATTAATAGTATGGGATTTATTTTAACTGTAATAGATCATTTCAGTCCTCTCATTGTTTATCATACAATCATTAAATATTAATGCACCCAGTAGTTTATAACGACATAATTAATAGATATTGGACTTTTATTTTAGTCCGCTGATAATTTCACTAAAAATATATCCCATTTTATTTTCACTAAACTCTTCTTTAATACCCAAAAATATCTACTTTCTTCGATTAAGTCTACTTTTTCATAGAGGAGAGTTTTTTAGAGCTTACTACGTACATAAAACTTACCATCTCTCGTAAACTTTACGTCAGTTATTTTACTTCCCTAATTACACCGCTTTTTCCTATCAGCACCATATTCGCCACCGCGAGCCTCTACTTACCTTTTTCATTATCCTCTAATGCTACAACCAACTACTCATTTGCTCTATTCTCCTTTCTACTCACGTTCTTTATCCATTCCTAGATTCAAAAATATTCAAAGGTCTTACAATCTACCGCTTACCTTCTCTGTTTCCGAGCTGTGCACAGAGCCGCACACTTGACATGATTTTTTTAATTCTCCTATCCTCACATCATATCCTCAACCGATGCATTCTCAGAAATATTTCTTTTGCTACCTCAATGACACAATAAAATAACAGGTTAGGAACATCCGCAAAGCAGCTTTGAAATGAAGTCAAAGACGCTGGAGTTCGTCAAACGAACAGTGGGGAAATATTCGGATGAAAAAGTTGAGAATAGAGGTGTTATTTTGCGTTGGTTAGACCTCACCTTGAGTACACGTCGAGTGTTTGTGACGCTTCGCAAAAGGTCTTAATCGGGAAATTAAACAGGAAACAAAAGCTGCTCGTTTTGTGAATAATCGTTATGAACGAACAGAAAGCGGCGTATTCGATCGACAGACCTGGCCATACTATGTCCAACGTCGAGAGAATAACGTAAAATAAACTTTTAATTAATTTCCACAGAATAACTAATTCATCCACTGCCCTCTTTCAACATAACGACGTCATCATCGGGTGTTCAATTATGCTAATGCGAGATATTTTCATATTGCATTTTGGTACCAACATAAAAACATTATCTAGTGTTATGATGTGCTAATATGAGAAAGAGTCACGTTTTAACTACAAGATCTTATTTGGAAAGCATCGGAAACAAACATTTTAGGCGCAACTTACATTGTTTGAAATTTGCAAACATTCGAGCTTAACCCTGAGACAAAAGGAATAATCCTAGGATGAAACGATATACATCGTATGTCGCTAAACGAGATCACAGTGAGAAGTTGTAGGAAATTGACTCCAAAACCAACAGCTATAAGATATAATTTATCCCTTAAACGATATGAGACCACAACAGAAGGAAACATAATTCATGACGCATAAAACGGTAATCACTTCTATATCTGGCGATCTAACCTCCCCTGCCACACGCTCTCGGGGTAGTTTCCAGAAAATATGTGTACGATAAATGTCTTCACTACAATATATAGCGTACAGGTTGGTGGAGCTATTTTATGCATACATAATTTAATAACGAAGCAATGAACGCACATATATATAACCATTAGGCCACAGATTATGCTGATAGAGGATAACCGCAACTATTTTCCCTTGCAGTAGTCGGGAAGTGTTTGGGATACATGGGAGAAAACGTCAATATAGGAATCGGAATTCCGCATTATTTATCAAAAATTGCTACGGGAAAAGAGTGAGCGTGACTGATAAAAATGTTATAGGAATTAAGTTGGGAATTGATTCTCAAAGAGATAACGGGCAAGACTTAGACATTTGGAATGGAACAGAACACCGAAGTTTTCTTGTGACATAGAGGGAATTATTATGGGACCAAATTATTTCGGTAGATTCGCAATTCACTTAGGTAAAAAAAGGAGAGAGATACATCTTCACCGACCAATTCAATTATTCGTTCTTCCCTCACACAGTGCGCACTCGTAACAGTACAAGTACTTTTATTGCACTCATGTACCTGGATATTTTAACCAAAAAGAATAATTCAATGATTTAGTTAAACCCACCCATTGTGGCACGATATGTATAGGCATGTCTGCGTATATTTTTTCGTTTGTTTGTGTACATAAACAGAGCGCCTTTACTTATTTTTGCATTTTTGACCGGTGCCCACTGTCACATGCCCTCGCTGTTGCTCGCGGAGGATTAGGGTAGATGTTGATTCCTTTCGGCGGTCGCCGCCTTTGGGTCTTCGGACTACACCTTTGTTTTAGGTGTCCTTCCGAGAGCGGAAGGCCGACGAGCCATCCGTCAAAGGGGAAGGAGGCTTTGTGTTCGGCGTCTACCGAGGTAAACAATGTGGTTGACCACTTTTCTGGGGTTATTGGCATGACCGCAGCAATGGAGAGCAAAGTGGATGCGGTTACCCCACTTCTCATCGCATTCGAAAACCTTAGATACATTATCCCTCTCTTGAGCACGAAAAACACACCTGAAAACAAGAGAACTCAGAAGTTGAAATGAATCAGGTAGATGTTTCTTCCTTTTTTATACGAGAAATACGTTACCCAGTGCCATGGCTGTCAGACAGGATTTTCGGATTTATGGCATACTGATTCGTCTCGCACATTTGACGATGAGGTGGGATGATCAAGAACACTAAATGAATCCTCGTTTCGTCTAAATGAAACCCAACGTCTTTAAGGCTAACCCGCATATTTTTCCGATGATTGTACCCCATGAAGGGTTAGATGTAAGGATATACGCGTATTAAATTACCCATTTGGGAGTTTGTACGTTAATGTTTTGATGAATGTACTCGTATTACTAAAAAATACGGCAGCGTGGCTGACCAGTAGATAGAGTGTTGGGCTACTTGCCAGAAGACCCAGGTTGAAATCTGGGCCTTCTTGATACCGCCACCATTACTCCCTTTGTGTAAATTTTTGGGTACCCAAACTTACTGAAAACCCGCAGGCGACATAAACAATGGGGCTAACCCCATACCCTGACGTGTGAATTTCACTCGTGGTATAGCTGGTTATTTAGCCCCTAGTCTGTCTCAAATATCAAATCAATCCGCATCTTTCTGATTTCTCTCATTTTACTTATTAAGTCCAAAACCGGTGATGTACAAACGTAAGTATTTCAACTAAATGCCATACAAAACGCTTGTCAATATTATTCAGATAAATATTATCGGCCAAGTCCATGTAATTAATTGTCTATGGTTACCTTCAAATAATATAATGTATCCCCTTGGACAATTTTTTATCTCATCTGCTTTAAGTTCGAATACTGTAATACACGTCTTCACACTCTTTTGCATCAGCTTGTGGGATATTTCACAATTCTCTCACAAGGCTGAAGTCGGTGATGTTTTCACACAACTCTTGACAATGACCGGAAGAAGTTGAATTTAATAGTAAATAATATTGTACAACAGAGAAAATTTCATGGATGTCATTTTAAAAATGCATACCTAAATTAAAACTTACTTATCAAGGGACCATCAATTTCATCCATGGGCAGTAAGTGACATTATTTTACCGATGGTTCCTCACATTGAGAAATTTTGAGAGGAGAAATGAGTATTTAAATTAAATTTAAACTTCTGTGTCTCAAAATAGCTTGCAAATGAATGTATATAGAGTTTTCTCTTAAGTAGATTACATACCCGTTCTAATAATTCAGGGGCGTGTTGGTTCAGTGGATAGAGTTATCGGCTAGTGAGCGGAAATCCTGGGTTCGATTCGGGATGACACCTCTCGGAAACCTCAAGTTCAAATTAATTGTGTGGTTTTTTAGCATCACATCTGCCTTGGGTAGTATAATGGGGTCCTCAGAATACCCGGAAATATGAAAATTTCACACGGTTTAGTAACCGGTTAGACTTAACTACACTAATCAAACCAAGCTATGGATTAACTACTATGGTTCTAACAATAGGTGATAACTTAGGTATTCAACCACAAACGAAGCATATTGAGATAGTTAATTAATAAACAGAAAGCAAATAAGAGCAACTCATTTACGTTCGTATCATTTGTTTACATATTTCGAGGGAGATAGAATAAGCATCTAGATGTTATGATGTAAATCCCTTATTATGTGCACACTCCAAATTTTACCTGATCTCTATTTCCAAAAAAGGAGACCATTATGAAAACCGTAAGCTTGTTAGCGTATATTGGTGCGTATGACAAGGTAATAACAAAACCTATCATGTTTATAAAACGTGAGTGGCATTAAAGTTTATAATCATGGTTATTTACTTCAGATAAAAATTATAAAGTCTGTACTGCTAGAGCTGCACGAACGAATTTTGTGATTAAGGTAAGCTGTTATTGAATGCTTCAGTTTCCAATAGGCCGAACGCAATTCATACAAAGTATAAATGGGCTAGCAGGTGGATAACATACCAAATAGAGAAACTCGGTTGGCATATTACTAATAAAAGTGCGTATTAAACGTAGTTTTAATTTGACCAAAGCCAATGTAACCTTTGGATGAGTGTGCTCACCCAAATTGAGTGATCTGCATAACGTCCTGAATGATTACTTCCGTCTTAACAAAATCCATTCGAATATCTTAAAAAAATCTAACCACAAAAATCTGGCAATGGCAGTTGAAGCTTTAGTTGTTAGTGAAAAGATTTAGTTAAACCAAAATTCAATCAAAACTAAATGATCGCATATTTAGGGCAGTTGAGACGATATAGTAGAATGTATAACAAACGGTTTTCAGGTGAAGAATTCAATGCTTGATCTGAAAGCTTTTTAGCAAAGGTACACTGATACTGTTGTTCCTAGCAGGTTCATCAATGGAATCGATTTACATTGGCTAATGAATAACTTAACCATTTGCATTGGCTAATAACCTCTGAAAAACAAACCACGACTTTTCCTCTGACAGTTCGTTTTGCACCTCATGATAATAGACAAATGTTTTCTATCTATATTTACGTAGCGTTTTCGTTCTGCATTGTACATTCGGAAATACAATAGTACTTTGAATTAAATTAATTTTATTCCCTAGGAGAAAATACGAGATAATATGTTAATAAACACCGTACATACATACAAAACGATTGGGAGAATGGATGGATAAAATTAGAAGACGGAACCATTGAACGTTATCACAGATATCTCGGTATGCTCAATTTAACTTCAGAGATTGATTTCAATACTCATACAGTGTGTAGCACTAGCAGAATCAAAGTAAGAAGAGGTAGAGGAATCTTAGTCTCGGGGATGGAAGTCAAATTCTAAAATATAGTCCCCAAATCAATGTTTGGTGTTACGATTTGAAAAAAAACCTCCACAGGGTACATTCACTCTAGTCTAGTTGAATGTTTTCCACTATGACTTCTTCGATCTAGCTCTAAACACTTCTCATAGATAATCAATAAAATGAATACTATATCTCGTCCCAGACAAAATGAAATAGACTGCCACAGCAATAAGACTAAATGAATTCTTTAATTATCTGCAGTCATGTTCGACAAAAATATCAAGGTATGAATACGCTAACTGCTGAAGCATTTAGCATCAAGGATAGAGATATTGAATAAACGCACGACTTGAGATTTTATCGGTCATGCATTAGAAAAACAACATATTTCACTTCACTGCTGACAGATAAATTTCTAAGGAAACCTGCAAATCGCCCTAGTTTTGGCTCACAGTTTTAAGCATGTAAGATTGTTTTCTTTCCCTAAGCAATTTGTTTAAATGAAGGTATTACTAGAATTGAACAACTAATTCTCGATTAAATATCCCAAGGTATTCGTCATCGTCCATTGTGCAACTTAGTGTGTGTCATGACATGTAAATCTTTAGATATTTAGACCTCCATTTAAACTATTAATAATAGGTATATATTTTAATTACAACTTTAATTTTAAACTTACTCTCCTAATATTACCTCAAGCATTTTATTAAAAATAGATTGCGTAACTTAACAGTCTTCTGAAATCTACGGCATTGTGGGTAAGAGCTGATTTGGAGGAACTGTTTCTTAAGGAACTCATTTTCAGGTCAAAAAAATAAGCACATTTATGAGCTCATCATATGAATATCATCAATATTCCATAATCCAGATGGAAGGGGAAAGTATATTATCGATAAAATTATTGCCGCCTGAACTTTCAAATTAACTATATATACTTTATTGCCTAGGGTAAGTAATATTCAAGCCTTTTTGTAGAATTCAAAGTTGAGAAATGACAAATCTTCCCGCTTTTCCCAGTGATGTATACCTTTTCCGCATCATTATATAGCCACAATTACACATCCTTAATCCCTATTTGTTCTTATTCGAGAGAAGCGTTAGTTAACAATTGAGTCAAAAATCTACAGAGATATAAGGTTTAACCTTTGCGTCCTCCGTAGGCATCTATTCAATCTCAGGCCCAGATTCCCGCTCTCTTACCATTCAACTGAAACCGCTCCTCCAAAGCGAAAGAAATCCTGAAATCAAACAGTAATCCGGTTGGTGACTGGAAGGAGTAGGGAGAGTCTTAAATATAAATAATCATCTCAAATGACTTCCTTCCCCCTTCTGTTTTAAATCTAATCATTTATTTCCGCACAATAAAAAATAAAACAGTCAACAATGCACACAGCATATTCACGACGTTACCCTCGACTTGGAAGCGGGATACCCTTCTCATAAGCATTATTTATTCATTTATGTATCCAAAAATAAATAGTTTCAACACAATTGCTTCCTTGAAAGATAATACAAAAGGCATTTCATTTCAAGTATTGGTTTTTTTTATAATGTTCATATAATATTTTACACTCACTCTCCTCTTTTAAAATTTAGCAAATTTATAAAATTGATATAGATCTCTATAAATTTTTATTGCATTTTCACATCTTATTTTCTCTCATTTAAATACACATAATAAAATATATCTTTTTTTGCGATGCACCCATCAGGAAAATTGGGGGAGGGGATGGGAAAATTTGTGGGTATCAACGTACCCTATAGAGGCAAGCACACAACATCATGCATACAGAAGAGGAATATTATTTATCACCATGACTGGGGATCGCGATGATTTCTTCTGTTTGGAACTAACGTATAGATTATATTTCTGTGAAGCAGGAGTCTTCTTAAAGGTACATACCATTCCATTTCAAACATTTACAATCATTTAAAATCATCAATCAACACCTGACCGCAAACAATGGCAAAACTACCATTAAATGCGAAAAATTTTCCAATGTTTCCAATTGTTAGAGTATTACATATATTTCACATTTGAAATGCACATACGTATGTCCAGGAAGATCATTTTGGCTCGCTATGATCTCAAAAAGCTTGATTTCACTTGTTGCCATTGTTTGCGGGGTAGTTAACCAACATCTGGACGGTTCATTTTTAAAATCGAACACACAAATATATATATATATAATATATAAATCTCTCTATTGGATAGCACCTTCAGAATCTTAAAGTAATAAAAAAAAAGTTTAATAATAAATGGCTGAATGCACACATATTCAAACCGGAAAATTAAATTTTAAAAGGGAACATATGACAGTATATTACACCAACATTAAGACTAATAAAATGAATTTAAGAATCAAGTGACGAATAAAGAAAAATGGTTTCAGGAACGTCTCTACGGCCTTAACTAATCTGTGTCACCCCTGACTACAAAGCGTTTCACAATTGTAAATATAAGTATAAATAAAATAGTAAAAAAATTAATATAATAAATCACACTAAACTCTCTACGGAGTTTGCTTATCTGAATTAGTTTATTTTTTATCTAGGGGAATTTTAAAAAAATATATCGATTAAATATTTCTTTATATTTGGGATCTCCCGGCCGATTCCAAGCATGAATTGATATAACAAAATTAAAACTCCCCTTACACTAAGATATTCATCGATACTTTATACACAAGACAAGAAAATCGTAGGCTGTGGAGAAAAGACAACATACATTTGATCCCATACCGAACAAGATCCGACGACATAGAATTTCTCTTGTAGTTCACCTAATAAATTGATATGATTATAAAAATTTTAAATTGGTTTTCCTGGCCTAAATTATTAACTGTGAATGATAGTCCTGTTTCTTTCCATGATGTTTAGTAGGAATATATTGCTTACTATAATTCCGAGTGGATCGTAATACTTAACTGAAACTGGGGCTCGAAAATCGCGGAGAGACGATTTGGGAAAACTCATAAAAAATAGCTCACTTAAATCGACTTAAACGTTTTGGCAACGATTTTTAAGGATAGTTTAGACAACTGACATGAGATTGATGTAATTCGAGTAGAAAACAAATCAATTCTTACGGCAATCTTGTTTAAAACAACCAAAGTCATCCTTTCACATGTAGGCTTGATTTATTTAAATCTTCAAAGAGTTCTTCCATCTAACTTCTCCTGGTTTGCTGGTTCAACCAAAAGTGCCGGAAAACTTCGGCTAGAAAATATTTTTCTCTTGAAGGTCGAAAAACAGTTGAAACACTAAGCAATTCCTCTCGCTTTCCTGGGTTGTATTCCAGCGTGCTTCGTTCCCGGAAGATCGAACCCCAACTCCCAGCTCCGAATCGCTTTTCTTCACCGCCGACACCTTTTCAAGTCTCCATTTCTCAAAGAGGGCAAAATGTACACTTTTAAACTTTTAATATATTTTTTGAACATTCCCTTTCCTTCTCTCTTGTTCATCCTCCCATCCCTCGTGGCCACCTTCATATCCTGGCCATGAAGCCGTTCGAAGCTTTCCACGGTGTGCTGTGATGGAACGACCTGCAGCCGTCGGGAGGAGGAAGAGAGAAAAGAGTAACATTTTAGTAGAGTGGACCGCTCAACCGCTCTTAGAAATATTATAAATTACAGTAAAACAACCATGCATTGAATTTTTCACGCAATAACTTGGCACTATTAAGTATTTTTTTGCGCGAAACAGCCCTCACCACTCGCAAGCACGCAGTTTGGAGCGCTGAAATTAAAATATTTAAAATCTTTAAGTTATAATCAGGTAGGTAGTACCATCAACTATTCAATGATATTTTACAAAATTTGGCTTTATTTTTTCTCTACTACCTTTTTTTAAAAAAAAAATATGCCAATTCTGTTGAATTTTGCGAATTTTATGCTCTATTAAGAGCGTTACTGATATTTTACAACCCAATACGTTGTAACTTTTAATACTGGAGTGCAAATGAATGCATAAAAAATTGAACCAACAGAATTATATTTATCGGTATATAATTATTCGCGTATTTTTTTTGACATTTCATGATGAAGTTTAATTAAAGAAATGATTTAATGTTCAGCATCTAAAGAGCTCGAAATTGAAATAAGGGCTCCTCCGTTAACTCTTTAAAGTGTTAAGAGCTTAAGAATAATATAAAAAAATTAAAACTAAAACAACAGTGAAGAACTAAGATAAGCGTGTTAGTCAAAATTTAAAACAAAGCATTAAGTTAATGAAAAGGTACATAGATATATATTCATTTAAATTGCCACATCCTAAACATGCAAGCATTGAAATGATAATGTATGGAAATATCTTTCCTTTTAAAAAAAAGGCAGCAAAACAAGCATTTGACATGTAGAAGCAACTGAGATGAGACTGAAATAGGCGCTTTTAATTTCAAAGCGTTGACGTTCAAAAAAAAAAAGAAATTGAAAACAACAAAATTGTTGCTGTATCTTATGCGTTTCATTCGTGTAGCTTGATAGTACAAAAGCGATATCTTTTTTCCAGTCCATCGAAAGAGAAAGCAATGAGAGTGGACGGAAAAACAAAGCAAAAACAAAAAGAATCACATAAAATAAAGAGGATGAGAAAAAACTAATGAATCATTTCCTTACAGTAATTAGGCTTTTTGACTGTTGAGGGTGTGGCGATCGTACGAAAATACTTCACCGTGACCCACATCTGAACATGGAAAAAAAGAGAAAAGAGAGAAGGAGACAAATGCCACAGGTTATTTTTCTCAAAAGGCTCAAACAAATCAAGGCCCGTGGTGGTCTGCACCGCTATGAAACCCTCATCTCAGTGCACAAATAAAACAAAACAACGTATGACTGAACCTGATCCCTTGATACGTTCAACAAAACATTTTGAACAAGACGCACGTGTAAAACCTTCAAATTCCGAACACATTTGAAAATTTGGATGCGAAATATTGACATTCCCTCAACCGAATGACTAAAAATAAATAAATTATTGACTGATCAACGCTTTGCACGCATCCTGGTACGTCCAACCGCCCACCATTTGGGGAAATGAAACTCAACTTTGGGGCGAGATGACTCAACGAGACATGAAACTTTATTTGTGTGTTCTATCAACAAAAATAATACATGCACGACACAGTGCCTTCCTTCCATTCATATTTGCGCTACATAAGGTGTCGTTAATTAGGTGGGATATATGAAAGTATTTTTCCTTCATTCTGCTCATCACCGAAAAATGGTCTTCGTCTTGTTCACGGATTATTGAATCGTATGCAAGAGATATCGGGCCGACAATGGTTAAGCCTTAACAATTGACAGAAATACAAAAAAATAAACTTAATCAATGTACTGAATTATCATTGCCTTAATATAAAACCTCCGTGTCTGTTAATTTGAGATCTCAAGCAACTATTATGAGGTAAATATTATAGACACAGCGATTCCGATTCATTTTTGTTTACAGTAACTACTATTTCTTTTAAGATAACAAGTTGCTCATTCAATTGATCGACTGATCAGTAAATATTAAATTCTTTATACACTAACTTTTTACATTGTAAAGAATAGTCAATTGATTATTAAAAATGAGTACAAAATATAGGTTCATAATGACTGCTGTTGCTTTTATCTTCAAACGTCTACCTTTAACATCATCTAGGAGAGTATATGATTATAACTAAACTTGTCTTCAAGTATGAATAATGGAATGATTGTTTTATGGAAAAATGATCTAATGAACTACTCTTATGGATAATTAAGTAAATGGCAGATGATATCTCACGAAGTATATACTCCGAATGAAGAACTTTTTCTTTAGTTTTGCATTAATAACGTTAAAAACCGTTCTTATGCTTTTGCATATAAAAGGAAAGGTTTAGACAATTTCTTTTGTAATTCATGCTTGTCTTTTACTTATCATTTAATTTCTATATCTGCTTAACTCTCGAACATGTTTTCCTCAGATAAACTGAAGCGGTTTACTTTAATACTGAATTGTTTGCCTAGAATTGCTAACTTTGAAACGCCAGCATTTTGAATAATTCACTTATCTTGTAGGAAGAACAGATTGAATAGTCCTTAAGGGACACTTGCGAAATATAGAGTAAAAAAAAAAGTATAGATAATGAAATTTTCGTGTCGGAACGATCCTGTTCAGATGGCATGGATTAGATCCTGGTTACGGAACAGGTAAGACATTCATCGTGGTATATCAAGCGTAATAGAGGCGGGCGCAAGGACCAATTTCACATACTGAATGCCAATTTTGCGTAATTCGACGCTTATTCAACGAGCCAACGACAAGGGGAACACGTTCAAATTCGCGGAGAAGGGGAAAATGGGACGAAATGGGATTCGAGGCGGAAAGGAAAGAATTTGCGAAGCGAGCGCGGGCAGAGGTACGGGCAAAACTCGGTTGGGAGCCTCGAAGCCCGGAGAAGAATTCAAACGCCCGACACCTGCCCCTCTACAATTCAAGAAAGCAGGGAACGACACACCCCGAAGCGATCGATTACTCACAGCTCCACTACTCGGTTTTGATATATGTACGCGTTAGGTGGAGATAGGTACGTGTGAGCTTACATCCGACTAGTGTGCCGACACATTCTGGGACTGGGTGGCGGCCCACACGCCTCGCCGTGTCCGCTTTCGGCGCTCCGCCCCGCACCTGCCACGTCCTGCCCGCCCGGGGAGGTAGCTGGCCCGGCGAGGCGGCCGGCGAGAACCACCACCACGCTCCCCCCCTCCACCCAGGACGAAGGCCTCGAGGAGGACGCGCGGAAGACCTTTGATCATCCGGGAGATTCGCCCACGGAATGAATTTCAATCGTTAATTTTTTCAATACGGGAGCGATTTATGTAGTCCTAATCGCCCAATCGCGTCATCGAGACGCTCATTACCGCCCGTGTTCATTGCTTCGCGGCTCGGCCGTTTGTTTTATGCCGTGTCTCGCGTAATTAACCACAAGTTCGTGTGCTTGGGTTTCGATTCCTTGCTCGAATTCACGATTGCATCCATGGCTGGCTCATCTCAAGCATGTAATTACTGCAACCATTTAGATTTAGGGATATCTTGAAGGACGAGAAGAGGAAATTTCCATAAAGGCGAGGGCAGGTGAATTAATTTATGCGAAGTTCGGAAATTACTCGTTGGCATTGCGATATTGCCTGTACTGCAGTAGAAAGTTACATCATATCCTGAAGTTTAAAAAAAATGTACATTGCTTACATTTGCGAATCGACTGTTTTTAGTACGCAAATTTTCTCAGATTTTTTGTTGAATATAGGATAAAGTTAACCAATCGACTATCAGTTTTAAGTGATCTCAAAAGTTTGTTTTTTTCGACACTATTTTCAAATTGATCAAAATTTAGCTGCGGTAAATTCCCATTACTGTTGTATTACAAGCAAGGAAACACCTGAAGGCAATTTTTCATTGATATTTCAGAGATGATAATTAGCCGTATCACACCTCAAAATAAACTGTCTCGAGATTTTTCTGTAAGCTACAGATATACAGACCCCTAAAGGGCCTTTTGAATTTCTTCAGTTTCTTCAGTCAACCCCAGTAAAACCGGGATACGTATGAGGAAAATACTTGCTGCCGAGTACCACTGAGTTCTTGTCAAGTCAACCCTTTTGACAGTCAAATGGCATATTTTTTTAGCCCATCTCCGTGTTACCTAACAGACAATGAATTTTAGTTTTTGCCGTGGGTTCAGTTTTGAAGACCTTTCCCTGTACTTATATTCGGAACAAATTGCTCAAATAACCACAACCATGACGATGAAATCAATATATGCGCACATTACATCAACCGAAGTGTATGATTGAAAAAAGCGAATTTTTCAACGCACAATAACTTTCAACTCTGATGTTCATGACCGCAGTCAATTGCCATTTTCACAACTCCCAGACCTTCTCACCTTTGCAAATCCCTCCACAAGTGCTAGTCAAGTCGCTCGTAAAAATTATTGACAATGCCAAGACGTCTCGTTTACATTTCAACTTCATAAATACGCAATCCCAAAGCTTAGGTCGACAGCATAGAGATCTAGAATTTCCATTATGCATGAAAAAAGAGCCGGCGAATTTCTAAGAGATGAATAACCGTAGAGTAAAAAATGTCGATGTGATTGTCTTCTTGAATAATGGAGTTACTACATCCTGAAGAAGCGTCAAATTCAAAACTCTTTCAAATCCGTTCAAATATTCGCGCCCCTCGGATGTCTCGTAAAACAAGAAAGAGCATCTGAGAATTTATGCACCTAAGAAACCGTGGAAAACGAAACGTGAAATATATTGAAATGAATAAAAATCCGCCGGGTTGAAGCACATGAGAGTTGTACGGGCATACGTACATTTTCAAAAAATACCGGTTCTTTAGCAATGGTCCTGTGCTTCCAAATCGATTTGCTCTCTATCCATCTCTTGGATGTTGCCTGGTATCTCATCTGGAATGAAAGACTATTTTCACGACTAGGAACTTCCGTGGAATTCTAGCCAAGGAATGAAAGGCAGCTGCGCTAATGTGTCATATAACACAGGATGGAGGAGAATCGATATTCTTGAAATTTCTTTGACTATATAGAAACGTTACGATATCTAAACATGCTTTGGTCGCTCTTTCATTTTTTTCGTGAAGAACTATTTTGCAGAATGATGGGCAGAGCACCTGTAAAAATAAATACTGATAACTATTGTGGTGTACGTATAACGGTTTTTAATATGACTTTTCCTGATACTGAATTTCGTAGGCGTTGACTTGTTTCGGTCAATACTACATCCATCCATCCATCTCATTCTTCTCCGATGTTAAAGAATGAAAACGTCACATTATTAGGATATTATCTGAAATCGGTTCTGAAGTCAGATATTATTCTTTGAAACCATGTACGAGTCTCTTATAAGGTTTATCGTATGATTCTCCTGCTATCGTAAAAATAGAATGTTTACACAATTGAAGGTAACTGGCCAAATCAAAAATAAGACCACTCAATAATTAAACCATTCTCCATGTCCAATTTCAACACATTTAATCCGGGCTCCAACTCATATTTACTCAAAACTTAAAGATACTGGGTTAAAAGGTGAAAAATCGCAGTTACTCTGAGCATAAATTCTGTTGAAATTGGCATGGTGGACACTTTTTAACTGAGCACCCCATTCCCAATTCAATAACAGCGAATCAAAAGATGCACGTGAAACAAATCATCAAGCACTTCAACTTACACGAACTGCGATATTACAAATAAAGCAGAAGAAACATTCACAGGCGCGAGAACAGGGATAGATTTGAGCCATTAACACCATAAGGGATATCTATTTGTAACAAAATCACTTTGCGCCTGATTCAACTCAGGAGGGCATAAATTATGAAGTTTGGTTTTTAAGAAAATATATTGTACGCTGAAAATACGTAATTACGTTCCAAATCGCCAGATATTCACGTGGTAGAGAGAGAAAGAACAAGTACATGGAATTTTTAGACACTTGAGTCATCAGTAAATCTGGTATCAGATAATATATTAAAGTCTGGATAAGACTAGAAACTCTAAAGAAGCACTCGACAAGATTCGAAAAGCCTGTCTGTAGCTCTGGTCAGACCAATGGTGCCAAATTCTAATAAAAGGAGTCTGATTTTGGCCGATAAATTTGGTACGCGAAAAGCCACTCAAAAAATGTGGCGGGGCTCTGAAGGAAAGCTATGGAAACATTCGGTCCGACTCCATATTCTCTGCTAATTTCAATAAGACTAATGAGCCTTATGCAAATGATATTTCCGTCCCAATGATTGAAGTAAGCCCAAACTAGAGCGTCCGGCGACTGATAAGAGGGTTCCAGTTTGAACACCTGAATGGAGTTCAGGCGTTAACGCCTACGACTTTCCGGACACTTGAACTTCGTAGTCAACTTCAATATATACATATTGTTCAGGGTAAGGAACTGATTTGCATTTCATGAATTTGTTAATTTTATTGCACTAAACCTTATTCCGAGTACAGGTCTACCCTAACTTTTCTCAGTTCGGGTACCGTCAGCTCGGGTGAGTACATTTGAGTAAAGATGATGACACACCTCAAGGTAGAAATTCGGAAAAAACTCCGTCCACATATTTGAGCGAGAAACATCGGAAGGTTCGTACAAAAGCATATATTTAAAAATAACATTATCTTTAACTCTAAGTATAGTGTGTAAATCTAGGTGGAGAATGTTGAATTGGGTACGCAGATGCTCACCTGTGCTGTTTGAGGTTGTCCTGCCTCTTGAAGGTCTTTCCGCAGAGCTCGCAAGTGAACGTGACGTCGTCTTTGTGGGACCGCTCGTGGATCATGAGGTTGTAGGGCTTGGTGAACCGCCGCTGGCAGTACTTGCACACGAACTCGCACTTGGTCCTCATCTTGCGCCGTACCTCCCCGCCGCTGCCCGCTCCGCCGCCGCCGCCCTCGCTGGCACCGCTGCCGCTTCCGCCGCGTCCCGCTCGCTCCTCCGTATCGACCGGCATTATGGCGAACATCTTAGCGCTTCTTGCGTGCACGGAGAGCCCTTGCTTTAGTCACAACCTACTTCCTTTTGCCCAAAAATTGGGAACCATTCCCTTCCCAAATCCCTCCCACACACCTCTCCCATCCCTCCACACCCGGGGTCACCATTACCTCCCCACGACTCGAAATAAAACCAAATTTTCGCGATCCTCCCTCTCAAAATCGCCCCCCCCACGCGGACCATCCTTATATTTTCCTTTCTATTTGTTCTCTTTCGGGGTGAAATCTTCGGGACCGAAAGGACCCTCAGATAAAAGGCAAAGTGACAACACAAAAACGCGACCCTTCCCAATTCTTCCCACCCCATCCCAATGTTATTCCCTCCCCCCTTCCCACCTGCAGAACCAGCGTTTTCATCATCCTCCTCCTCTCGGGGTATCTGTGATTTGTGTGAAGCGTCTCCTCTCGCCAGGGGACCCGCCAAAATTGCAGGGGAACACCCCCATGAGTCTCGGCGTCCCTGTGATTGCGTTCGGAATGATTTCCCGTGCGGCAACGAGCTTAACACAATACGACTCTCAAGGTCTTATCGGGTCCTCCTCCTTCTTCAAGGCTCAACGCCCGCGGTAGGCACGAGACAAACACATTCAAATTGAGAGCCAACCGGCACTGTGGGGTAGCAATCAGTTTCCAGTGACATAAAACTCTCCTCAATGAGGGAAATTTGTAAATCGAGTGAAACAATTTTGATCTAATGAAATATTTCTGAAGTAACTGTATTTCATTGTCAATTTTAAGTTAAATTCATCCTTAATGTTTATCCTTACATATGAATTTAGTAGGATAGGGAATTTCATGTAATAAATTGAAAAGAAGTACAGGCCAACGAAATAAAATTTTGGAAACCGCTAGATTCAGAAATGCATTTAAGCTCCCCATAAAAATTTACATAGAAAAATAATTATTCCGCAGAGAAATCAACCGATAGCAATAACTTTCTGATTCAACAATATTGGGACTATATTACTTATATAAGTTACTGAAGTTGTGAAGTATTTTTGTGTCTGCCTGGTACTATGTTTCATTAATAAGTATGAACTCTAAAGAGTTAAGAATAGATAGAATCTACAAGCAAATACATGAAGTCGAAAGAGCATTAGAAGTTGAAAATGAAATGCAGCAGGTCAAAAATAAATGTTGGTTGAAATGATAATTAATGAAGTGAATTGGTAACAATAGTATAATTAGTGCTTTAATAAAGCAGGGGATATTTTTCCAAAAATGTGAATTATTTTTTCAACAAGTAGAATGGCACACACAAACGTCTTGTGTGCGACGCGTAAAAGGGTTCATATTGAAACAATGTAGTTTTTTAGTAAAAGAGATTTCATTTAAAACTTTTCATATGATAATATAGCTGCTTGTGTAATCTAAGAGGAAGTGGTGCAATTGATTAACTTAGTATGTCATCTGGATAAGTAGGAGAACTTTCGTTGAATACCTTCCTCAAACTTGTTAACGAAGAATTTCAGGAAAGTTGAGGTATTCATGTGTAATATGATGTTAGGCATTTTAGAAGAGGGGAAAGAGAAAATTATTTTGTAAGAAAGTGTTATATATTATAAGGTTAAAAATTATTAAAATTACTTAGATATACATTTTTACAAGATCTGAATTTGCGAAAGATAATCCTTCACGTGCAGATATTATGTACAAAGTGCATATCACCTGAATTGTCTAAATATATCACTTTAATTTTTCATAAATGTAGTTACCCTCAATGCTGGTTTCTGCAGTTTATCCCGAACGCCATTACAAATTAACTCATAGTCGCCATTAATAATGGCAGAAATCTCCCAAACCAAAAAGTGAAATGGTGCGTTTTCCTATCCATAGAAGGTGGCGGTCGTATCAAAGTAGGTTGTGACTATTTCTAAAGGCTCCATGCATACCACAACATTACTATCATAATGCATCCTCTCCTCCAATAGAAAAGCCATACCAATTTAAAATTGTTTTGCCCATTTTAAGACTACCTGAAGAAGACCTCACTTTATCTTTTAAATTATGGTTACGTCAACTAAAAAAATGCCCACAATTCAAATAATAGCCCATATAATCCAAAAGACTATTATTTTACTTTCCATCTAGAAAAATTATTAAATATTGTAGCTTTTCCTGGAGCAAACTATAACTTGAGATCATTTACAATCATTATTATTATGTCCGTCCAGAAAAATGTCTTATAAGAGTTGAGGAATATTCAAGCAGTTATCATATTATTTATAGGTTAAATATCTTGAATTATTACAAAATATAAAATCAAAATTATCTCAAAACTATAGTTTACACTAATTTATGCAATGCAATTTATGCAATTTCAATTGATTAGAGAATTAATGCAACAAAGAAGGTGGACAAAGGTGGATTGTAATTTTTTTTGGAATTTTGATCGTATGTCATCATCTGTCATGAGTTATATATTTTGTATGCCGTTCTGCCTAGTTCCTCAAAACAAGAGGTCGTATAGAACCAAGGTATAATCATAGGAAATAGTGCATAATGTAAAAATTTGTTTATCGATTCACTCTAACGTATTTTTTTAAATTTCATGTGATAAAAAGCTGAGTTGTATCCAATAGACGAAGACATAAACATAATAAAATATCTTTTATTGATAAATTTTTAGCTCTGTATTTCTTTATGAGAAGTGGAGTAATTTAAGTCTTCCTCAAGATCCCGGCAAGGGATAATCATCTCATTGAATTAATCGTATTTTTGATAACAATCAAATTTCGTATGGCTTTTCGTACCGACAAGAGAAAACTGTTATGACAAATAACAACAATCACCAAGTTCGAGGTTCAGATATAACTGTACATCCATAACCAAGAGAAAATTGTTAATTTAAAGAGCGCTTTCGAACGCTCGAATCCCATGCAATTTTCTGCAGTGACATGCGTGTTTTTCACGTAAGCATTCTCTTTTTTTTAACAAATTTCATGAAAGAATTCTTAACTACAAAGTTTTATCATTCACTTACTCAAACATTTTACTTTTAATTCAAACATTTTTCGCTTACTTACTCATACTGTTCCAAACAAAAAACATATCCACATCAAGTTACATTGGCTTGCAGAAATTTCCATTGGCGAGTAGTCGAGATTGGAATGAATTGAAATTATTCTGGAACTCATGTTAAGACTGAAGACTAGAATAATAATTAGTTAAACAAAAGATTTTTAAGAACCTTCGGCTTCTCTTTGAATGTTATGGAATTGGCGATATTCAAAAAAGTAAAGAAAATTTAGTACAATTTGAACACGGTGTAGACACTTGAAAATATTAATTTCCACAGAGACAATTTAATTATTCTGGACTATGACTTTTAAAATTTTATCCGTGTTTGTTAATTCAATAAGAGAAAACAGGATGTATGAGGGAAAAAACCCTTCATGCAATAGATAAACAGGTTAAGTGAAAACATAGGTCCATTAATCATTATGATTAACCATGAGTTTAATTAATTCCGATCGAAACATTTTAGTGGGATCTAGCTTTGAGTTAAATTTTTTTAAGCTTTGGCTATTCCAAAATGGAAACCCACATCTTCCACCGTAGAAGTTTATAAGTTCATATATTTTTAAGATTCTTTCTTAAATGAAATATCCATATGACCGCCATATTTGTGCAAAAAGTGCCCACTTCATTTTCAAAGACGCAACGCTGCTCAGCGTGCGCGTGTCTAAGTACGCTTATTCTCCAAACTCTAATGACTACTCACCTCCTGTTCTCCTCCCTTTCCCCTTCTCGCGTTCCCCACCCTCCTCCTTCGCTCTTTTCTCTAATCGGCTTTGATGAGTTTGCTGGAGGAGACGGGGGGTCGACGTAATCTTCTACGTCCGCGCGCCAAGACTTCAACGCCCGCAAACGGAGACTTCAACGCCCGTGTGAGAAATCGTAAGAGATTTCCCGAGCTGAAGTCTACAGAAGCGACAGCCTGTGAAGAAAAACGTACACAGTATAGTCTATTTTGAATGAGATGAGCCTAAGGAAAGCTTTTGTTAACAGTTTTAAAATCTTGGGCTTTGAGAGTTAAGGCAAATTTTTAATTTGACACCTAGGTATGGATATAACTGACATGGAAATGCGATTGAATTGCACATTGAATGATTAAGAGTTCGAAGTCCCCAGAGAATTTGAAATCATATTATGGGGTTTTTTGGCATCACGTGAACTAAATAAACTTTCATGAAGGAATTGTCAAAGCATTCATTATTATGGAGCTCCTGAATCACTCAAATAATCATTGCCAAAATTACGGGAATTATACAAGTACCAGTTTCAGTTGATGTAGTTCAAAGAATTTTATTGCCATCTCTCTAAGGGTTTCGATTTTATTGTGCCATTGCTAAAATTAAATAAAAATAAAAGTTATTTTAATAAACACCAATAGGTGTCTCGCAGGGTATTTATGTAGATGTAGAAAATTCCAGCATAAATGTTATCTTTCATAGCAAACTAATTCTCCCACATTGCCTATTTATTTTGGAAATATATTCGCACTCATACGCTTTCAATTGTCCTAGTTAAAGTTAAACTTCAATTGCCCTGCCTGTGCGATGATGAGGAACGTATTTTAAAATTTAATCATGAATTCTTTAAAGTTAAAAGGAAAGTAAGGGACTAAGACTGCTTTTAACCCATGAAGTTGACAGGAATCAAACAAAACTGTATGTTAATTAATTAGTGGAACCATAATTGCCATTACGGAATCAAATGCCAAAGTAAGAATAAAGTTAAAACAAAAATTATAATAGGAACAGAAAATTGTGAACTAGCTTTATTTTAAAGCGATACCTATATTTTTCTTTATGTAGCCCCAGCTATTAAGACATTAAACATTACCTCATAAAAATAATGCTCTGAACTTTCCTAAGTATAGTTACCTAAAATAAGGAAAAATAGATGACTAATCAAATACATATCATGAAAGCAATAATTTTCCTATGATGAGAAGAATTCCTAATAACATCATATTCATTTTAGTGAGATTATTAGACTGATTTTCTTAATAAAAAATCAAGTTCATCTCTCAACGCATGAATGAAGGAAAGAGAAGCAGACAAACAGGTTCTTGACAGTCGTCATAAATTTGGCGACCTTGAAATACGGTGGCAGAACTTAATATAGGAGCAATAATAACTCACCGCCAAACCGCAACAACTTCAATTTCAACACTGGCGAGCGTGAGCCTCACGCGTCAAAAAGCAAGGCATTGAAGCCCGAGGGAGGGAGCAACTCCGCTGAACGGCAGTTGGCCGGTAGCGTTGGCCGCTTTAATCAGACCGGAGCCCACTTTTCCTCGTAAACGTCCGTTAAACAATTCCTCGTTACCCCCGCACCCATTTTTCAATTCATTTGTGGCGCGGTTTGCCCGGGGGGGTCAACGAAAGAAAACTCTCTCCCACTTTCTCACTCTTTCTCTCGCCGACGACGTCTTAAATTTCCAATTAGCCGCCGCCTTCCTTCCGGGAGCGGTCGGCCCCGGAAACCGACGCCGCCAAACTGACGAAGCACAAACGAACCGCCGAGGTTAATTCCGTTTTAATTTTACCCCCTCCGGGATACGCCCATTTCAGCACCGTCTCCCCGACCAACGTTCACGCACACAAACACACAGAGCTCCACCACGTCCGAATCCCCTGCGGGGAGAAAATTACTATATAGACATCCGGAGGAGAGTTCTCGCCTCTTTAAATTAGAGCGGCCCGACCGCTCGTTTCCCCTCCTCGGGCTGGAGGAGGAGGAGAGGAAGATGGAGAGAAAAATAAATTCAGTCGATTCATCATTAATCTTTCCCCCCCGCTCTTCCTTTCCCTCTTCTTTGGCGAACCTCGTCGCCAAGAAGGTAAAATTGGCCGATGGTCACCATTCCGAGAGAGCGGCAGAGAAATATTAGGTTCGAAAGAAGGGAATATTCCCGAGGGTATGGGTTGACACCACTTTGCACACGTACCTGCCACTTAACTACGCAGCCGGAGGGAACCCAAGGGAAGCCAGCCAAGCCTTCTTGCTTCCATCATTCTCCATCCCATTCCCTCTCCCACAGCTTTCCCCAGTCCTTAACTTCTTTGACTCACTCCGGAGATCGGTTCTCAACTGTCCTTATCCGAAAATCCCCGAACCCTCGGGCGCCTTTCCCAGAACCGAAGTTGGCGGAAAAGAGGGAGGTAGCATGGGAAGGCGAAGAGCAAACACGGGCAAGTCCGACAAAAGCACTTGTCGGTGGGCCGAGAGGATCTCCCTCTTTCGCTCTCTTTTGTTCCAGGGCTCATTTCCGTCCTTTTTAGTCTTTTTAACCTTTTTATCTCGGTAGCTGGGAAGGAGGTCATCCTTTTTGCTCTCAGGGGCATCCATTCAGTACACAAAGAGGCACCTCGGCTGCCCGGCGAGATAAACCTAAACAAACTAGTCATTTATCTTTCGAGGATTTGGAGATGATACCAGCAAAGAAAGAAATCTAATGGCCTGGAGGCTTTCTGAGCGAGAATGGCGCTATCGTATTTGTAGCCATCAGTGCCACCTTTCAAGGAAGAAAAGAAAAAATCCCTGATTTCGTATTTACACAGAATTAGTGCAAATGTTCAGTCAGAACAGTACATATTTATCGCAGATTCATAATCTTCTACACTTTGCCCATCTACTTCAAAATCAATAGGAATTCATTTTTTGAGCAGGAACTCCGCAAGAGTTTCATGTAAACACGTATAAACTTCCATTGCGCATTTCAACTAACCAATTCAAACATCTCTCGAAAAAATATTTATTAATTTCTGTAGTCTTCAACTGATAATATTTACACGTAAATAACTAAAGTGAAAGTTCCATATGCAAAATCAATAATTGCCAGATTTCCAGGTTATTGAGTCGCTGAGTCTCATTATCGAACTCTTAAGTGAAAGCTCTATTTGATAGCTGAAGTTAAATGACATTTCTCGGACGAAAGAATAGTTTTTTTTCAGCTTTCGTCTTGTTTTGAGCTGGCTACTTAGCAAATTTGAGTATCAAATGGCAGAAAGCAAGCAATCCTCTTTCATTTCCTTTGTATTCTTCCAATAGGACTACTGCTAATCAAAATCTTCATCTTTGTAGTGACCCCCTTGCCCATCTTTTGTTATTAAAACTGGGGTTTTTCCCTCGACGAGAACAACACAAAATTGATGGCTACCGTGCACCTACCGCAGTAACATCAAAATACCACATTTTTCTCTCTGGCCATATTTGTTTTCGGGATGTAAAAAAAAGCAATGCCTTCCGTGAAATACTTTGATTTCGACCGTCTATCTCTCATCTACTGGTGGGCCGCCTTTAAAGCCGAAAGGACTGGCTGGCATTGTGCCTTCCAATGCCCCTTGTTATAATCTACGGAAAGGGAACATTCATTCCTTGAGCCTCGCATCCCGCCCCGAAAGTAGAATCAAAAGCCGGAGAAACCTAAGCGAAGAGATATAAAATGTTTTATTTATCGTGGTTGCTTCACACCTTTCCCCCATCACATATGATACCCTAAACCGCCGACGACCACCCCGTATAAATTTTTTTCCGAATTCAAAAACACGGTTTTTGACCACCATCTCACGCTTGGGATTGTGGGGCGGTCTGAGAAGGGCGGGAAGGGAGGAGGTCCATTCGAAATCTTTCGGTAGACCAGTTCAATTCAGCCCGTGGTAACACTATACTCCCCTCCCCCACGGCCGTCCTAAACCAAACCCGAAACACCCATCCCGCCTCGCGCTTTACCTCCCGGCAATCAACCGGATTTTCCTCTCTCTCTCTCTCCCTGCCCCCATCCCCAACGTTCGCACCAATAAAACTAGGCAGGGAGCCGGCCGGATCCGGCCTCCCTCCCTGGTGACGACGTCGAGGGAATCCGGATACTTCGCCCGCGCGACGACCGCGTCTCTCCCCGGGCGGGCCAAATAAAACGTCGGGCGGCTCGCTGCCGCGCCCGTCGAGTTGGTGGGAGATCGGCCGGCGCCGGCTGCCACAGATCTCTCTCTTTCACTCCCTCTCGGCCTTCCTCCTCACCCATCCCCTCGCCACTGTTTCAAAATAAAATAGTCGTTGGTGCCCATCGAGTTATGAAGGCTCGGAAACACTTTCTTCATACACGTTTCCAGGTTAAAAATGTATTTTTTAGTCAAAAACGATCAGGGGTGAGATTGACTGTCCCAACGACGGCGACAAGTAATCAATTTTCTATTATAAATTGCATACTTCGTCAGCATTTTATCATCAAACCCTTATTTCATAGGAACCCTACTAAACTAAAAATTGAAATTTATGTAATAAATGGAGGCAGAGAATTTTATTTATGTATCCATATTAAGTGACTAATCAGGCAATTAAGAAGCAAATATAAATATTTTGCATTATGTGTTGCTTATAAGTAGATTTTAGATTGAAAATAATCCCTAAATATGTAAATACGTTCAGGCTTTATCTGGAAAAAATTATTATAGGAACGTATTGTTTCGTTAATAAATAAGTTTTCGTCCCCCGTTTTAAACTAACCATAGTCTAATGCGTAGTTTTCCAAAGATCCACTCCCGCTGATTACCATTAATTATTTTATGACTTCATAATAGATTCTATTTTGCCACGGACAAGTGAATTTGAAATGTTGCTGAGAGACACCAGATATCAATAAGATGCATAAAGATATTAAATCGTTATTAGATGAAACTCATTATGGATATCAGATACCAATATTCAATAAAAAATCATCGTTAATTTTGATTCACTGAATAATTGATTTTGAACCTCCACAAAAAAAAATGAAGTATAGTATGACATGTTACACATAAATGGAGTCTGTAGAAAAAGGAATGAGCTCAATGAGTATTTCGATATATAAATGAATGGTTTGTTATTAGCAAAGTAATGGCAAGCTCGTCCCCTTACTTCTCCTGCCACCTCCTTCCTCCCCTCTTTCCAGCCTCTGTCCCGCAGTGGGTGGCCTCCCCTGGTAGCCACGCGGGGTATCGAAAGAGACCACCGTGGTCGACGAAGAGATCGCACCCCTCCAATGATCCCCTCCCCACCTCCGTACGATCTCGAACCCGGGGAACGATCGTCCCTTTCCTTCCGAGGTTTGAAACAAGATTCCCATTATCGCCTCTGATCCAACGCGCACCCGAGCGAGAGAGACGGCGAGAAGGTACGGGTGATGGGGGGAGGGACCGATCTCAAGTTTTCGGAAAAACACCAACGATACGGACGAGTTTTTCAATCGGTGGCGCGCTGTGAATCGAACAAGTCCGTGAAGTATTAAACGGTTACATGGCACATTTCGTGGGATTTTGGACGTTTGAGTGCTTCCCTCTCCCCTCTATTAAGTCATGGACACGGTAATAACTATCCACAAGGAAAAAGAACGTTTTGGTTTTTCGCTATATTATTAAGTGGCCGTACGAAGCGTTTCACTAATCTGTATGCATGAGTGCGCTGCAGTGTAAGGAAAAGATTTGGCGCCTCTATTCGATAAATTTGTTCCAAATAAATATGCTTCTTCATTTACGAGCTTCTTCGTACATAACACCCTGAAATCCACTGCAAGCGAGTAAGTTGGGAGTTTTGTGCACCAGCTTTATATTCATAAATAGTGTAATGTACGAGTATATATATATATATATATATATATATATATATATATATATAAATAAACCATAAACACAGTAATCAACCCGAAGGTCGGTTTAATAGGTAATGGTAGAGCTCACCCTTGTACCAAGCCCGACGGCGTGTGAATATTCACACGTCAGGGTAGGGAGGCCAGTTCCTTTCCCTGTGCCGGTTATGGTTTCCCAGAAAGATCTGGTACCCGAAAAATCAACTAGCTTGGGTGGAGCTGCAGGTGCCCAGAGTACCTTGCCCGGGAATCGAACCCGGGACCCTCCGGTCAGTAGTCCAACGCTCTACCCACTGGACTACTGCGACCCACTATATATATATATATATATATAAAACCATAAACACAGTAATCAACCCGAAGGTCGGTTTAGTAGGTGATGGTAGAGCTCACCCATGTACCAAGCCCGACGGCGTGTGAATATTCACACATCAGGGTAGGGGGGCCAGTTCCTTTCCCTGTGCCGGTTATGGTTTCCCAGGAAGACTTGGTACCCGAAAAATCAACTAGCTTGGGTGGAGCTGCAGGTGCCCAAAGTGCCTTGCCCGGGAATCGAATCCGGGACCCTCCGGTCAGTAGTCCAACGCTCTACCCACTAGACCACCGCGTACCGCTGCTGAATGATATATAAGTTATATTGTTTCCATTCAATAAAGTCATTCGACCAGATAAATACAGATGGGAAGGGTTATTATATATATATATATATATATATATATATATATTGACACTTATTTGTACATAAATACAAGTACGAAAAGCTACATTTTCTTATGTTAAAATTTCTTTAAAATACAAACGAACAACCAACTATCACAACGTTTATATACGGTAAATGGCGTGTTTGATTGGAGGTTTAAAATTAGCTTTTTTTAATGAAAAATGTAGTAATTGTTCCGTATGCTTTTGTAATGATTTTATGTATCTTGTGGCGGAAGAACGAAAACTTGAATCTTTCAATGGTAATTTCTATCCATCTCTCATTTTATTTCTGTGGTCTTACCTGTCAACGGCATAACCTAATCAAGTCAATGGCCTATAGGGGGCATAACCATTCTCTCGGTGTAACAAATAAATTCCAAAGTATGGATAGGTACGAAAACCTTCCACGAAGATCATTAATTAGGTCCTATATAAACGGTTATCACTCATTCATGCAATTAAAATTGACTCAAGCTCGATTTTCTCCTAATTAAATGTATCATTGGAATCCCTGGAAGGGCTTCGAATATTAACAATTTGATCGATTTCCGTCCGGGAACGATGTTCACCAAATTGGCCCACACTCCACTACAAGAGTGACCTTCCTCAACCACCAAAATTTTTTTTCCATGCCGCAGCCGATGATCCCTCAGTGACTCACGGAATGAAATAATTCTACCCGCGCTCGAGATGAAACCCTTCTCAAACACCATCTCAGCTGGCGTGACGTTTTTGGCAACATTGAAAATTGATCCTTCCTCGATATTGACCTCCTTCGGTTCATTTCAATTCGAGTTCCTCCAACGTCCACGCGTAACTATAGCCTTCAGCGTACTCATTAATTCCGACTTACTCCATTATTCTTACTAATTCTTTCCTTTTTTAATTACCTTTAACCAGAAATATCTTTTCCGCCTCTTTTCCTCAAGATTTTAACTCATTATCTCATTAAACACTAATTTAGTGACTAATATTCCAACTCTGGGTTTCCTTCTTCATGTACTATGTACTATGTAGTATGTACCCACAAAAAGGGTTGTATTTTCACAAAAAATAATGAAATGACGTTGTGAAATTTACTTATTGTTGACGTATCACTCAATAATTGGATTTAACGAAGACATTTGCTGTATCCGTGATGAATAATATCCGTAAAATTAAGTCTGAAGCCATATTTAGTACCTCCTCTTCTCCTTTGTAGCCACACCGAGTAATAATAAATTAGGTACAACGAATTTTTTTAAGCAATTCAACATGTATGAGATAATCTGGTAATGTATTTCATCCAAGTCTACATTATAAGTTTACTAGGCTGGAAGCTGTGAAAGATTCATCTCTCAACTTAGTTTCCTGGTAGATTTTTGATATGTCTCCGTGATGGCTCTTACAACATCAGGACATAACAACTGGATGTCACTGACCTCGATCTCAATGTGTCACACAGTCCGTGTTTACGAACCGATCATTCCAAATTTTGGCAGTCTTAGAGGCAGAACAGTAATATTTAGTCCTAAAACTTAATTAGGTAACTAATTTACCTTCCCCGTGTCTGTAAAATTTGTCTCATTTTTATTTCAAGCGTTAAATGATACGTTTTTAACGTTTTTGGTGTTGCGTTAAATAATTCAAATGGGAAAATTCCAAGACGTGCCAAAAGACCCTTGAATACATGCTGTGCATATTCATAAGATCTATGTCAGGACATGCACATTTTATGTAATCTAGAGTTAATATAATGAACCGCGGTGGTAAATATTTAAACCTTATTCCTAAATGGTGAATAAAAAATAAAAGAAATATATTTTGCATAAACTTAATATAATTATTCATATAAACATCGCTCAAGTCGTGCAAATATTCTACTTTTCTCTTTCGTTTTTTCCCTTCCCAACTGGTTCTCTCTCATTGAGATTTAGCTTGTTTAAACCTACTTATTTTCAAGAGCACGAAAAATCCCATTTAATTCAGCATCAATAAAGATACCGGTTGTTAGCCTGCATACTTCGAATTTTAGGGAAAATTACGAGAGTAAATCGTAGTTTTTGAGATGTGAGTTTGGAGTTGAGGGATGAATCGGTGGGAAGGAAGACAAATGAAAAAGTAATGCACAAAGTGACAAGAGAAAGAAAGCTACTAGAAATTAGAAGAAGGCATAAAAACTGAGATCATGAAGTATTGCAAGGTAACGGACTTTTGAAATTTGTAATTCACGTGAAACGTGAGAAAACGTGAGAATAAAAATAGGGAGAAAATCTGAATCACGGAACATATGTTTTATCTGGTAATGTCAGTTAAAAAGACAACAATGTAGGAACAAATATATATATATATATATATATATATATATATATATTCATCCAAACATAGAAATAGGTAGAAGAAAAGGGGATAGGAAAACACATAAAAGGCGAACACAGGACATATGGGGAAGGCGAATTTGAGCAGATCACAAATGTAAAAATATAGAAATGTAGAAATATTTTCACATTTGTGATCTGCTCAAATTCGCCTTCCCCACATGTCCTGTGTTCGCCTTTTATGTTTTCGTTGACAATTTTTCAAAAACCCGTTGAGATGCAATCCTGCTACGGGAAAAGGTGTTTAGTTCCCTGAAGCGCGATGAGACGCTTCGATTAGGATGAATAAGTTTAAACATTCATTCTCAACTCTTAACACTTGTGATGGATACCCTTTTCAAACCCACCAAACCCATTTGTAATACGAAGGTTTTAAAGAGTATACGGTGGAGCTAAAAGCTCAATCGTAGGAAAGACCCACGTTGAATATTTTTTCAACCGCAACCTTTTAAAGGGTAAAGAAAACACCCCTTCACCATTACTTTAAAAGGGATGAAAACTACGCGAACAATCCCTTTTTGCGAGGACTATTTATAGGAGCCCTCCACTTTAGCTGAGAGAAGGTAATCGCCTCCAAGATGAAACCTTGTGGTACCCACCAAAAAGGATTAAAGTATACGTTTTATTCACGGAAATGAATCCGATGCTCCAGTACTGAGGAGACGATCGTTTTGATGGGGTTAAGACCAAGATGAGCGGACGAGGATCGGTCCGGCCCGCCTTAATTTGGAGCCAGACCGTTTCCAAAAGGAGGGTGCAAGCAGGCAAGGGGTTGGGGGCATTCAGATGGGAGGAGGCGGGGGAGGAAACGAGGAGGGGAAGGGGGAGCAAAGAGGCCTTAAAAAGCTTTCGGTCCCCTTTCGCCGCGGTGGGGCGAGGAGGAAGGGGCAGGCCGTGGTTTTTTTGTGCCCGACCCGTGCTACATTGTCGGCTGGGGCGGCAATTTCAAAAGGTCTCTCGACGGAGGCCAAGTAGGCTGGTGATGGGGGATCGGGAAGGGGAGACACGGGTGGTTGGAAATAAAGGATTAATAGCGTTTGGCAAGGGGGATGGGAGAGAGGGAAGGGAGAGAGGCGACGGCGTGTTGGATGGAGGGTAGGGAGAACACCCAGGAGACGGAATCATTAAAGGATTGAGCTCGCCCATCCCCCCTCTCTTTCTCATTCCCCCAACTCCAATCCGCCGTGATTTTAGCCCGGTGGTGTTTTTTGTATCCCTTCTTCGTGCGTGTTACACGGCAACCCTTTTTATAAAGTGTAATCCAACGCCGAAATACCCCTTAGCCTCCCTCCATAAAGAGGCCATCAAATATCACGGGGATAAAGACGTGGATAGCCACTTGAATAGGACGCGGCGAGGGGATGTGGAGCCATTAGGGCTTAGTGTTCGAGGGCCTGTGAATGTTTCAATACGGCACCTTCTCTCGAAGACCATCTCCCCCAAAATTATTTCTGCCACTGGTTAAAAGGAGACTTCTTGAAAACTTATCACGTTGAACATGTAAGACAATTTCCAAAGTGATCATAATAAATGTGTACACTGACTGATTCTGAATCTTCTTAATCCATCAAGAGAACTCGTTTATCATGGTGATTTCTGGGTTTCTCAAACGCAAATATAATTCCCATTTGAAAACACGCAAAAATCTATTTTGAACTTTTCTACAAGTATACTCAGCCTATATAGAGAAATCTATTTTAGATAATTATTCTGCATTATTGTAGATTTTTTATACATTCTTGGTTTAATTATAATGGCGAGTATATTGAGCAATATGATTTAAGTTTTAAATAGTTCACATCAAATGCGAGAGGTAAATTTTGAGGATTTGTACCAAACCTCCATCAGTTTCACATGAGCGGCCATAAAAATGATAGATTGATATGCAGTGCATGAAACCGCCTCTATTTGAATGCCCATCTTTGTGGTATGAAACAAGTTGCAGCGGAAAAGTTATATGAAAAACTTTACATTAGCGAAAATTTTAGTGTTTTTGGGAAAAATGCTCAATTTCATAAAAGATCAAAATAGGGAGAGTGGTCAATGAGACCCAAGATATTTCCGCGTTTTTTGCTAAAAACATCTCCAGCAAAATCGACAAATAAGAAAAACGTGTAGAAAGTATATGCACATACGTAAACGTTTGGTGTATATGTGCTGACATTGTTGTCAAATGGACAATGTGAAGGATTTTGAGCTCTAAACTGGTTTAGTCTTTATTAAAAAGTTTCCAAATAATGTGAATAGGATAAAACACAGCCAAGAGATAATATATTGAAAATTTTTTCAGCAGTTTGAGTTTTATCAAAGAATTGCCACCTTTAAACTTAACGAAGCTGTGACAGATCAGGCATTTATATGGCATCAACCAATTATTTCTCAGAAAGTCCGTTGTATGCCTCCTCAAAATATACAACTAGTGAAAGTAATTTGAATCTGACGATATCATACTTCATAATATATTCTAACAACATGATTTCCAAACCTAGTTGGAAATATGTGTTGATAGTTATAGTAGCTTTCTGTTTAACGACTCACCAAGCTCGGTATCATAAATAATACTTCTAGTGCCGGTTAATCCAAAACTATGCTATGATTAAAAAGGAATGTTTATCACGCGCGGTGGAGAATACGAACACACCGGAATTGCCAAGGAAAGTTGAGGACTACTTTTATCGCACTCTCGTCAAACCCGTGGAGCCCCGAACACTGAAATACAGGCCGGCAATCAACCAAGAAGTACAATAGACCGACCGTGCTAGTTTTTTTACCATCTCGCGGAAAAAATAACCGAGAGAAAGGATCAAGAGTGCTACCGGCAGGAAGAAGTCGCCACCTCTCTAACTCTTAACCATCTGCCAGAGTTCCCCTGCGGCAGACCGACGTTGAAAATATAGCATGCAAGTTTTTGTGCTTAGTAGCAGGCGGTGTAAGAAAGTCAGTCAAAGTGTTTCACCAACGGTAAGTGAGGGTGGATCAATAACCCAGAGCCTGTGCTTCTATATGTTTAGAAATAAAGAGAGAAAACCCGATTGAATTTTCAAGAATTACGTCAACTCGTAAATGCGATGAAACTATTAGAAAAAGCACGATGGGAGCCCCTATTAATGCGAAAAGACAAGAAAGATTAAGGGTCATAGATATACAGAGGATCTAGAGCTTGCTTCAGGAGGTGTGAGAATTATTAAGGCCCAAAATTATATTTAGACCGAAGATTAGGCCACTCGAATGAGTAATAGAATTTAGACTCTCTATTCCGGACAGATTTAAAATCCTTCCATCACTCGCACAAATCGTTAATACGACGATTAAATAAGCTTACTATAATAAAGAATAGGCCTACCGGTTAAATCTGGTTATTGATAGATGCCCTATTACTTCTTAATTACTAAACCTTACCGAACTAGACATTAAATAAAGAAACGCCCTGCCCCAGAATAAATCACTGTTCAACTCCACATATGTCCTCCATCGCTCCATTCCGACCAAACATGTTTATTCTTTTTCTTCCACTGCCTCTATTGCCCAACATTCTACCCTTTTCCAAATTTGCCATTTATTCCCTGTGATAAATCGATCAGACCGATATTAAGTTAGATTTCCGCATTAAGGTTTTCATAAATCGCACTTGAAGAAAGTACGTACTTCGTTAATTTCTAGGAACTATTCGTTAACGACTCTCATCGAAGTCTTCTAATGAACAATTATCATTTTTTCCTATCAAAAAACCCCCTTACAAATTAGCTAGTCACGAGTAGAGCTAAAAAAAATAATCTTCAAGTATGGTAAATGTACTTTCAGCATTTCCGTACATCACTACGGTAGTATCGTAGTACTCGATTTGATTTTGACTTTCCTGTTTATCGTATGTCTTTAAGTGTACAAGATTGATCCATTTCAGGACTAATAAAGTCTAAATCGCCATCTCATCATCACCTTTCCCTTTTGTTAGAGTTATTCTTTAATTGCCTTAAGGATATTCTTTAATGGATACACCGCGGATATAAATGAATGTGTATATTCGGTTACAAATATTATCTACGTGGTGGGTCGGACGAGAATCGCTGACAGATTCTGTCGCGAATAGTAGTGATTCAATCGGTCTGAGACATAGTAAGACACCCACACGCGACGGGTAACGGAGCGGAGCTTAGGTGAAGAGCACCCAAGGGTGGAAAGCTGAACAATATGTCGATCCTCGAAACATTGGTGTGGGTACTGTCCCGGGAGTGTGTTTGTGTGAGTGGGGGGCTGAGAGAAAGGGGGACGGGGGAGAGAGGGAGGAAGGGTCGGAAGATGCTTTGCGGTGCGTGTGGGCGTCTTTGTGGCACTCGAAGTCGGCAAAAAAAAAGAATAACGATAAAAGCAACGAAAGCCAATAAAAAAAAACAAAAGTGAATACTGACTGCTCTTGCATCCCCCGCGCTTGCGTAGGTGTACCAGGATTTATACTTACATATATACACGTACATACGTATACATATATTTTTTGCTCCAATCGAGTTGACCTGGAAGGGTGAGGAGACCGTCTGGTGGGGGTTCAAGGGAAGAGGAGAGGTGCAATATAATAAAATGGGGGCGCAGTGGCGGCGTAGTTACGTCTTCCCAAGTACCCGCAATAGAATTAGAAGAGAGAAATGGAGAAATGGTAGAGGAAGGAATTCTTCAAAGCCCCAATCGAATGCCTTTCTTCTCCTTTTTATACGACCCGTGCGCTCATTTAAAAAAAACGAGGGGGGAGAGGGAGAAAATGCCTGCTTCCACGGAAAGGGGGGTAGAACAGGCCGTTGTTTGAGACCTTTTGTGTTTTTATATGTACAATGGTGGATGTGTGTGCGTGGGTGGTTGCAGATGCAGGTATGGCCAGAGAGGCGCCAAGGGAAGCAGTCGCTGCTATTGGGAGCATTGAAAGGGTCACCGTGGTCACGCGGGATGACTTTGGACAAAGATGGGTACACGGAAGGGCGGTGCGCTACGGAGCTGTAAAACAAAAGGTGGTATTCGTCCAGGTATTGATCGGATGCTCACCGTAAAATTGTGGGCTCATCCCTTTCGAACCTTTGCTAATCCATTCTCTCAGGAAGCGAATCTGTGTGAATCGCGTAACTGCTCATCGCGGTGTGGACCTACCAGGTTCCCTCGCCATTTAAAATGGAGCGAGAGATTTCACATCGCTTTCTTCCCAATAATAAAGGTGTCAATTTTAAACTGTGCATGAGAACTGAATACATCTACATCTATCAACATCTACATAATTTCCCGCAAGCCGCCGCAAGGGCGTGTGGCGGGGGATGTTAGGTTACCACCCAAGAAAGGGGAAACTGCGATACATTTTTGAAAACAGTTAAAAGCTCGCATGATACGGCTAAAGTCAGCAGTTTAATTGCATTTCCGATTAGATGCAGTATAGAATAAACATTTCCATGTTACTGAAAAGAAAAGAATTTTATAGCAACCATTAAAAATTTTTCTTGTTGATAATATCAACAGGTTTATTTAAGCCTGTATTTAATACGAGTTAGATACTAGTCTTGAAACTAAAGCGAATGTAATTTTGACTAATATAGTTTACATGGGTTCGATTCCCGGGCAAGGCACTTTGGGCACCTGCAGCTCCACCATGATTTTTTGGGTACCAGATCTTCCTAGGAAGCCATAACCGGCACAGGGAAAGGAACTGGCCCCCCTACCCTGATGTGTGAATATTCACACGCCGTCCGGCTTGGTACATGGGTGAGCTCTACCATCACCTACTAAACCGACCTTCGGGTTGATTACTGTGTTTATGGTTTTAGTGTTTACATATTTGAACTGCCGGGGAAAATCTTCATGATATTTCATTAATTACGAAAGTTACTTCATCTGGAACTACAATTGTGACATTTTCTTTTTTTAAATGTGGTTTTCCATGTTATGAAAATCACGAAGCAGTTTTCATTTGGTCTAATGGTGCATAAATAAATAATTCACAATACTGAAAACTTGGGGGACCCAAGAATTGCATTTGTTCAATTTTCATAAAATGAAATATAAAATATTCAAATTGTGAGGGTTTAAAGAAGTAACTGCCCATGTTGACTGCAATGGAAACTCTCAACAGCATCAAATTAAGAAATAATCAAATTTTGGAACCTTGAAGAACGGAGATAGCAGAACGCGTGGCTAAAAATTAGATGAAAAAAGTTGAGAATGACAACGTTCGAATGGCCCGACCAAATTTTTGCCACAGACACAAAGTAATTGACGAAGCATTCTCAAATCACAACATCGATTACTGCTACTTGTTGAGAGGCAATTAACTTTGGGAAAGTTGCCAAGCACTTGGCACCAACGGGAGTCTCATTGCTGCTGCTGCTGAAGATTAACCACTGCTATCAATTCGTCAAACGAAGCCTAGTCGAGTGAGTGCATTGATGTTTAGAGTGCATATATGGCACTGTCGACGAATGGAGTCATATTTCATCGCAAATTTGCAGAAGTGCGAAATCAGCAACACGGCAACGACAACTCAAATCCTTCTAAGGACTGTAATATCACGGTTAATGCGGTTTTGCCGACTTGAAGAGTGAGATTATACGAGTGACGATCGTGCCCGTTTCTATTGTAACTGTTCAAGATGTCGATCTATTTGATTCCTTTAAGCAAATGCTCACGTGCGTTGCTGGCGACTCGCCCGAGTGAGACATTGAGACCCTTTACTCATATTTCAATCCTATACAATTTTACTTAGCTCCCGAACATGAATCACTAAGTGAGTCATCACGAACCGTTCGTGATAACCAAAGACAAATCGGACGATTTTCGGCCCACAGGGAGGAACATTAACATATTGAAAGATCGTTTCGGGGAGTGGTTGAAATTTATATACTGTAAAACGTGTCAAATGGATTCGTTTACATCAACATCCATATAATACCCAGCAAGCCATCGCATGGGCGTGTGGTGAAGGTGTTAGAGCACCACCCGTAAAATAGAATTCATCTACAAAGAAAACAATTTTAAAAATTCTAATGCACACCGACACAGACGTATACATTAATGCAACATTTATTTCATATTAATATAGGAGCTATTTCAATAATTTTCACCAGGTATACGTTAATAATATATTGTAGCTGTAGATATAGGGGGAGGAGGTATTGCACTGCCTTAGTTTGTCATCATTTCGTACCGAATATTATAGGAAATGCGTATTTCTCTCATTTGAATTAGTTGTGCGTAGACTTACTCAGTTCCTGGTAAAATTTTATTAGATTCAATGTGGATGGCGCATGTTATGGTGTAAAATGTTACCTGTCGTACATCATAGCGATGACATTCGGAGTGTCCACCGTGTAGAAGTTCAAAAAGATGTAACCGTCGACACGGAATCTCCTCCCCGTCAACCCACTTTCCGTCCGAAAGGCCCCCACTGACAACGATTCCACACCCCTCGACTACTCTTCCATCCTTACCTCCCGTCGTAACCTCCGCTCTTTGAGGGTGAGCGACTGCCAGTATCGCCCCATCGGTTTTAAAACTTTTTCCCGTCCTCGCTCATCCTCCCTTTTTTTATTTTCCGTATTTTACAATCTCCCATTAAAACGCATCTCTTGCCTCAAACCACCACCACACGCCACTAACACACACACACACACCCAGCGTCCCCTCCCGGTCCTCTCTTTCTTACGTCCCATTATCCCTCCCCACTTTGGGACCCGGTGCATACCGACTCCTCCAATACCCTCACCTGCCGTGATTCCCGAGAAGGCGCGCGGCTTCTATTCACGCGTCACGACGTCGAGGGAGAAGAATATACAAAAAGGGTTAACTACGTGCATCATAGGATAAATATTTATAGTAAAAGTCGTCGAGGAGTAATTTTGTATCATCCATTTAAAACGATCTTTTTTTCTGAGGCGATTTTGAAGTGAGCATAATGAAAACATCAGTAAGAGTAATTTTACCAAAACAGAAAATTTATTTTCATTTAATTTATATCTCGAGGCCAAATATCATTTCAATGAGCCGAGAAAAGAATGCCGTTCAGGTGTAAGCATATAGCCAACCGAATAATTGAAACTGGTATGTTCGTGATAGTTAGTAGATAGTCTTTCCTCTCTTTTAAAATATTTATGAATTTTTCTATATTGTTTTTCCGGCATTCTATAACACGCTATTCAACCGCCTTTATGTGTACAAATTTTATAGGAGTTTTCGCGCTAATTTCTCAAAAACCTTACCCAATTTTGGGTCTCCTTCATTGATATTTGCACATGAATAAAAAGTAGGCGTTTCCCCTTTAGTATGTTCCCTTAAATCAAGTCTATATAAATAAATGATCGTCTCGGTGTTACAAGTAATATTAATAAAACTGCAACCATCTGAACTCTTTTAGTTTTTCCACCTTTCTTAGTGTTCGGTAGGATTCCCAGGTTTTTTAAGTCACGTGGTACAATGCAGCATATGGACCTATAACGCCTTCACTGGGGCGACGCGCTCCATTCCTTTGATCCCTTTCGTCCTTCCGTTAGGTCAAGATTCCATCGTCCGAAAACTCAAAA
Source organism: Hetaerina titia (assembly GCA_037158775.1). Taxonomy (NCBI): domain Eukaryota; kingdom Metazoa; phylum Arthropoda; class Insecta; order Odonata; family Calopterygidae; genus Hetaerina; species Hetaerina titia. Next base: position 35,038,849 of record CM073776.1, on the reverse strand, counting down.
TTCATCGATGTTATTCTTTTCACAGGAGTCACAATCGACCGGGGACACCCTCCCTCCTCGTTGACGGACGAAACTCGGGAGGCCCCTCGGGGAGAGGGTTGGTGCCCACGCGTGGGTCCTGTGCGGTGTAGATACACCTATATGCCAACCCGCTGCAAACCCCCCGCTGACGGCGGTCCCTCTTCCCCGATCCGCGTGGGCTAGGGAACAAAAGACGGCGGAGAAGAGGGGACAGCTCAAACCTCCCCTCTCCCACCCACCCCCGCAACAACGCCGCACATGTCATCGTGCCTTGCAAGAATAAGTCAGTCGGTCTGAGCGGAGTGGGAAAGATTGGGCCTCAAGGTAAGTAAGGAAGGAAGGAAGGAGAAGACGGGGCCGTAAAACGTAGATGTGGTGTATGATATTTAATTAAAATTGGAGTTATTTTCTCCTCTTCCGTTTCGGACATTTTATCAAGACGAAATAAATTACTTTATTTCTGTTAATACTATCGACACGACTGATTCCATCGTACGCGTAACACATATTATCTTATGAAAATGTTCCTACCCAAAGTCTTTGCCTTCAAATATCATCTTATTGATGAAACCGGTCTTATCAATTTAAATATTATCGTGAAATACTTAAAGTTAGTTAATTCATATGAGATAGAAGTTTAAAAAAAGTAATTTCAGTAAGCAAGTATTTTTCAATATATTTCATTAATACTCACGTTATAAATCATTTCATTTCTTAAAATAAGAAACTATGGCATCTCCTTTCAGGTGTCTTTCATTAATTTACGTCTTAATTTTTGTACTTTATTCCGACTTCCTTTACTTATTATATTCATCTTCATTGCTTTAAGCTATTGCTTAATGCAATCGTCAACAAAACTATTTTGTGTAATAAATTAATACACAGTTGAATTGTTTAACATTCTAATGTGCAGCCAATATTATAACTTACTAAAAACTTCCAAGTAATGCCTTGCTAAAAGCTTCTTAATTATGCCAGTTTAACTTTGGGTCACACATCCTTGAATGCTTTACTTACAAACTTAATGTTTCGAGTTGGAAAGAAATTTCCTTTTGCCATACTCATTCTTTCATTTTATCTATCCAATTCATCTAACATTTTTTCATCGGAGTTGTTTCCTCCAACACCTGCATTTGAGTTCATTACAGGGTGACATTTTTATCATTTTCAAAAAAAAATTAAGGTTGACCTTTTTAAGTTCGAGTCTTCAAATTATTTTTACGTTTCCCACCTTATTTCTCGATTACAGTCCAATATTCAAGCACATTTTCTTTTGAGTTTTCCTCAACAAAAGTCTTCGTATCCATTTATCTCCTCTGTCTTTTACCATGATCTCCAATTTGTTATCTTTTCATTTCGTTTCTTTTGGTGAATTTTGTAGCTATTCTGCTGTAGCCCATCCTCCTCCCACTTTTACACCCTTCCATTTTTCAATCTCCTTCCTTTTCACATCTTTGTTCCCGTTTATTTTTACGATCTATCATTATTTTTTTTTTTAGCCTACCCGTGCCTGACCTAACGCCGTAGCGCACCACTAGGTTTTTTTTTTACCTCGGGGGAGCTATTTTTTCCCGGCATTCGGAAGGAATCAAACGCTTCCACTGGCCGTGGCCACTTCGAAACATCCCACCAACCCTCCACTTTCGCCGACCTCATCTAGCATACCGCCGACACACGGGGAGGGAGGGGTTTCGGACATAAGACCCCTCAATCCCCAGATCCGTCCCTCTCCCTCTGAAGTGGAAAGACCCCCTGCCCGTGCCAGGGTGCCACCCCCGACCCCTGTAGTCCTTCGCCGCGAAGAATAGATGTGGAAATATGCACGTACGAGGTGGAAGAATTTTGGCCGCCCCGGACACCATTTTACATATTCATGGCTCTCCGCCACTCTTTCTTTCCATTTTTCTCATTTTCCATCAAGAAGTAGAAAGTTACCTTCCGCAATATTTATATATATATATATATATATATATATATATATACATATATATATATGTGTGTGTGTGTATAATATACATACATACACATATATATACATTACACACATTTTTTATATGTGTATGCATATAGGTATGCTCATGAATGAGAGATATCCTATGGAGGCAGGAAAAATGGATGAAAGGCGTATTGAGTGATAGTGGAATGTTGAAGAAGGTAATAGAGGGGAGAATATTGGGCAAGCGAGGAAAGGGCAGGAACAGGATAGGGATTTTGAACGGGATGAAGGGAGGAAAGTCGTACACCGAGATGAAGAGGGACCTAATGTAGATGAGGTTGCTAGACTGGGTTTTGTTTGGAGTTACAAAATGTTTATTTGATAGTTGTGTCCATCCAAAAACCTACCTTAACCGGTAGGTTACCTAATAATAATATATATATACATAAAAATATGTAATAGAAAGTATTATATTTATCTATCCTCTACGGGTCCCTATGATGTCCCCGGCCGACGATGAAAGGAATGAATCATCCCCCTCCAAATGAAGGGGATGATGACGGGTGTCTCAGGAGGTGGTGGAGGAAGAGGAGGGTGGGCGAAAGAGTGAACCTCGTTAGGAACGAAGAGGAGGAGGGAGGGTCTTCTAAGGGTCTCACCACAGAGTGAACCCAGAGGCGGGACGGGCTGTTGATGGCACGAGAAGGGATTCCGCCGGGTGGAATTTTTTGGGGTGGTTTGGAGTGCACCCGAGGGAACGTGTTCCCGTGGCGTTGACAATGATAGGGAATGGTCGGTGACGAGTAGCCAATCCATGCCATGCTGAGAGGCTTATCATATGGTGACGATGACTCTGCCAACATTAAAGAAAACACGGCAACACATGCATTCTCAACACATTCTCCGAACAAACTTGCCACAAACACTTAGAAAACTTTTGCCAATGATAAAATTTGTTATAGCCCTCTCTACAAAAATTTTATTCACGCAATTTTTTCATTGCTTAATTTTATTATAGCTATTTATTACTACTTGTAATATTTTTTTAATAATTGACCGCAATTATTTTTTGCGCTCTCTTCATTGCTAGTATTAATCCGCCCCTATCACAAGCCATAGCAGTGGAGTGCAGGGTATGATTCAGGTTTAAATGCTTGGGACTGCAAACTTTGTGTGCAAATTACCACTCATTTATTCGCCAATGGGTGAATTTTTTAACCTTAGGGGAATTGTAGTTGATTTTACCCACGTTTTTCCCGAACGAATACTAGCTGAAGTTTCTCAAATGGGATGAAGTTGTTAATTTTTAATTTTGGAAATATATATTTAAGCCCACGCTTAACAAATTCAACACTACCCGAGGAATCGAAGTGGACATGAGTCTCTACCAGTATCTCTCCACTGTTGCCGGAACTTTTGTTATTCGTTTTTTTACTAAACGTTTTCACGTCCAGAAATAATTTAAATAAAAAAATACACCCAGTAAGGTTCTTTCACCAACACGATAATATCAGTCCGAAGAAATTGTCGTAAATATATCCAAATATTCACTTTATGTATATGATTACTATTGATTCATCCTATAAAACCATACTTCACAATTCCATGTCAAAGGAGAAATTCTCCACGCCGAATGGACGCGATTTTTTTTCAATAGTTCAGAATAGTTTATTCGAAATTTTGACGTTCCATTGATGTGGCAAGATGGTGATCCACAGAATAACGCCTCAGGTGAAATGCACAGTCATCAGGCGAACTGACCATGCGGGTAAATCTTTACGATGCTTAGCTATTACTTCTCTTTTGGGCCGAAGGGGGAAAGTTGACGAAAGGCTAAAGAATCATTAGAAAACCACAAATACCCCGATCAATTACAATACCCGTCACTGCGGTTGCCCTCCACAATAAAACTGCTGACGACGTTGTTCCAACATTCTTGGCCACTTAAGTGATAGGGTGGAACGAATCGACCAAATGGAGGAGCAAAATTTTGATTAATGAAACTTCGCTGTCTCATGCCTAGGTTCCTCGAATCGCGCCACCCCCTTTAGCCATCGGAGGGGAGCACGCGAGAGCAAACGAGTAAGGCACACACAATCACCCGTTGTGGTTTAATTAAAGAAAGCCGGGGACAAGGCGGGTCGGGACCATTTCGACGAGGACGAATGGAGAAGAGGGTTATCTTGGTCCGGGCCGGAGATATTAACGGCCCCATCTCCGAAAAAAACCGCCGTCCCTCCTTTCTCCTTTCGCCCTTGGACGCTCTCGAACAAAGGAATTTATATTGCTACTTAACGAGAGAAATAGTAGCGAAGCCCTTTTCTCTCTCGCTCCGTATCGTCGGACTGCGAGAGTTGACTGGGGGGAGGGCGGAGGTCGAGAATGATGAGGAAAGGGGAGGGAGGAATTGGAGGAGGATATCCTCTAAAAGGTGAGGGTCCACTTTCCTTGAAAGTGACGAAGGGACCGTGCGAAATGGAAGGGATATGGTTCCGTTCGGAGAGGTACTAATGAAACTTGCTGAGGGGACGTTGGGGAATGCGGGATTAGGGAAGGAGTTGAGTAGGAAGGAGATCAAAGACTAGTAGAGGAGGCGGCGAGAGTGGGAAGTGAGATGATTTCGATCGTGAAAGGTTGGTGGCGTACGAAGAGGTGGGGGGGAAAATTTTTCTCTAGTTCAAAAAAAAAAGTTCGCGTAGGAAATGTATTTCAACTTTCCTCCCCATGGACCAATTTGATTTCGGGTGACACTTAATCTCCCGAAAGTCTGCTCTCTTGCTCTGGTGGGTATAAAATATATATTCCGTGGTGTACTACAACTAAGGAGGACATACATGTCTTTTCAAAGTCTTTATTACGTGTGCGTATTAAGAATAATTTAATATTTTTTTTTCAATTCAAACCGAAATTCCTTGAAATTACGTTTGTCATCTGTCCTTTTGGTTTTAAAATAGTTACCTCCGCTGTTTATGGTTTAGTAAAATTGGCCTTATGATCAATGATTCCATTTTGCAAATCTATATGTTTAATCACGCTATGGTGACTCATAACTAAAAACTTAACAATTCTATTTTCTATGGTTGATTTTCTAACGATTTGACGCAATGTGGTGCTTGAATAGTCAAGTATCACTTCGTTTGACTCCCGGTTTTGAGGATTTATAGCAATACTCTAAGGGTCTAAATTTGGTTTAGAATATGGAGTGGCTGTGTCTGCATTTTCAGTAGTATAATTTTCTTCTTAATCAGAATTTTGTACTCCTTGGAAGGAACCAACATATCTTTCGTTTTCTTATTTTTTCTCAAAACTATTCCGTCCCGTGTATTATTCAGCTCATCTAAAACCGTACGTGCTCGGTAGGCGTGGATCCATAGTAAAATATTGGCTTTTTAAAAATTAAATGGCTTAAGATTTTACCTTAAATCTGAATCCGCCTTGTCCTTCTCTCCTAATTTATACCCTCATCTCTCTTTGAAGGAAACATTGGTGGTGCTCCATTGAGTAGGATCCAGAGGGGTGAAAAAGTGATAGATATTAAATTTCTAAACTTTTTATCCACTTATTTTAATCACATTTTGAATTCCAGTAAGCAGAGGATTTAATCTTTTACGTATCATATCCTTTTCATCATTGGATTACGATGGATGACATATACTTGGTTTCGCTCAACAATGGCCATAATCCTGAATACTCACTCCTCTATGTTCAACTTCTAAAAACTTTATTTCATTTTTTACGAAAATGAGGACGAACATATTCACCAACCCGTACACAATATTTATCTAACCATGAGCAAAGATGTCATCTTCAGATTGTCGTGTTGTTGGAATTTTAAATCCTTGCCGTGACCGAATAAAAATATGTGGAATAACCAAGAGTTTTTATCTCATTTAAGTCGTATGGATATATATTTCACAAAGTTGCTACGCCTTTAATATTCGATTTCAATGTGTTATTTAGCGTGTATACTCTTCCAAGCCACTGGAATAGTACAGGTATATCCGTGTATCCTGTATATCCGTGAGTCAAATTATCTCCCATAAGCCAACCAAACCCGTATGAACACAGCGCTCTTACGAGGGCCCATAAGTGAAGTTCGAATCCGCTGCCTAGAGCTCACCTGTCGAGTCCGCGTTGCATACCCATCACAACCCGGCTGGCGACTCAGTGCAAATAACCAACCTCGTCAGTCAAACCTCTCCAACAACAGCTAAAGTTACGATAAAATCCCCAATTTAAGAGCATAAATGAGAGGTAAATTGCGTAATAAATCAGCAGAGAGAGAGAGAGAGAAAGAGTGAATAATGAGTGATCGTCTAGAGGTTTCCACAGTTTCGCCACTATTAAACTCGTCCGACCATCTTCGGGGGTCTCAGCACCCCCTCCACTCCGTCTTAGCTTTCATAACTCTCCTTTCTCCTATTCATATCCCGCCCTTCCCATAATTCCCTCCTCACCCTTATACCTCCGTCTTCACCTCGCCCACCACACTTCCCCACCGCTCCTAACCATTCTCGCCCTTACCTCTCTCCTCGAAAGAGTTCCTCAAAAAATATTTTTTTTCTCTCTTTCTTTTCGCTTGGTTTATGGCTTTTGCCTCCGCGGGGGTCCGACCTAAGGTTAGGCGGTGACCGTGGAGGAAACGGGTGGGAAAGAGGAGGAGGGATAGTGGGGGTGAACGAAGGCTTTGTGGTTTAAGGGGACGTGAAGGGAATAGTATTGGTTGGTTGTTGGGGAGGGTGGGCGGCAGGCGGTGTGAGACTGATGTGGACAGGGAGGAGGAGATAAGGCGGAAGGTGGGAAGGGTCAAGAGGGAGAGAGAGAGGAGGATGGAAAAAAATAAACCTTAAAATGCTGTTACACGGACTCAGTGTCCGTGCAACAATAAAAATATTTTCTAGATCTCCCGATGAGCAACTCTTTTAAGCCTTTGGTTTTTTTTCTCCTTCCTCCCACCGAAGCCGGACTGATGCTACCGTCAATACATCCTTCCCGGAAATGGCGCCGAAAGGCTGGTGGATATAAATTTCCGAGCATTTTCACACGCATTAAAACCCTGTTCTGAGCCGGAGTGCGCTGGGAGACTCGAGAGCAAGCAGTACGATCAAATTCACACGGCATATACGCAAGAATTACGTGTTGTAGCCACTCCGCTAGTTGGGTAATGTGTAGGAAACTAAGATTTGACCATATAAGTGCATTTTCCGTATTTTCAGGCGCGGTTTATCATCAATTAAATTAGACCCCTGCGACTTATATGGCCAATAACAGTGTCAGTTAAAGCATATGGACATTTAAAGATGGACCCTTTTCCGATGACATCAAGGATATAATACGAACCCCAACGTATTACGGTCGAAGGGATCACGAATATAAGACTAGAGAGATAGACTGCAAGACTGACAGGTTTAAAATGTCATTTTTTCCAAGAACGATAAGGGACCAGAATGCTTGTAGTCGAAATTCCCCAGGAGTTAGTTCATTGCAATAAGTATTAACGTACAGGTTAGGGACTGCGCGAGGATATGTATATGTATATACTATATACATATCCAATACACCCCCTGCCACACACCTTTTTTGGTGGCTCACAGGATATTTATGTAGATGTAGATAGATATCTAATTTATCTAAATTAGAGCAATGAGTTTTGATTTTTAAATATAAGATATTGATAAAAAATTCTATGAATAAAGATGAGACTCCTAAGTTAAATAAAATTTGCGTCATACTACACCACAGAATTCTATGACACTGCCTTATTATGCTAGTCTATTTTTCGCCCATCGACCCTGGTTTGGGGTAGATTAAAAATAAATAAATTTTATCTACTGATTTAGGCGAGTGCACTGTAATCATTGTGACGGCTGAACTTTCCGTGGCGCATTGACTATGTTGGTAGTAATGGAACAGTTTTCCAACGAATGGTGCCAATAATAAGGTGCGTGTTATGTGTCCGCCTTAATTTGGAAAAAATACGGTGGAATATTTTTTTTCCTTACTTCACCATCCTTCTCAATTGGAGGACGCATTTTAAAATATGCAAGATGACAAGGAGAAAAAATGACTTAAAATCAGTTACTGTAAAATGAGTCTTCTTGACCATCTTTTTTCAATCCAAGTTACGATGATTTTCCTATCGGTTTTCACAATATTTGGAAATGAGGAATCGAGCGCCCGTGGTATTGTTATCCGGATCAACTGTTTAAATATTTCATTCGCTAACACATCACACGACTTCCAAAAACGGATACGAAATATTTAAAATATTTTCCACGAATGAGAGAAAATTAGTTGTGCTCAAAAGATGTCTGTACGTCCAATATAATCAACAAAAATGAAATTTTTAAAATTGGAAACTAATGAATCAAGCTAAAATAGTAATTTATAGCAGAGTACTGTGCATCACAAATGAAAAAATCTAAATACTCACCCATTACAAAATGCATTCTTTCAAATAAAACTCTTACGTCTATGGAATAATAATAAATTTTAATTTGGGGGACATTGAGACTAGATAACCTTTTCTCCATGGAAATCAAAGCCTCGGGAGAGAATGGAATAAACAAAAGAGATCTGCTCAGTTCCATTTCTGATGATGGGCCAGTGCTCCATGAAAACTCTTTTTAGTTCACTTTTTTAAATGTGAAATCCTAGAAATATTACCCAAATTTTGCACAAAATTTTGCGGTCCACAAGAAATTAATAAAACAACAAATCAACATATTTCAAATCTCCTAAAAGATAGCATGTAATTATTTCATAACTTAGCATTCGGAAAAATCAATCTGGAAACTTTCAAGGTTGCATGAATCCAAATGATTCCAAATCCTAACACCATTGGGTTCTGGGGAAATCCTAGGAATGCTGCCGCGAGACCGCGACTTTGGAAGCAAACATCTACGACTACGACTTCCCGAGCAGAAAAAAACGTAAAGACGGACGGAATCAAACGCTTTTACGACCTAGGGTGATATCAATTTCGTCATCGTCGGGACAATATATTCTCCACGGTCTCCATGGATAGATCTCACCGCCTCCGAGAAGCGAGTCGCAAGAATGGACCACTGCGAGTCGACTCCCTCCCTTTTCTTGAACATTGTTGAACCGAAATGGACGTGCCGTCGAGCGCGTCCACCTTAATAAAAAAATAAATGAACGCCTCTTTGCGCAATAGGGAGATTATTCCTTCGATTTGCGTTCATCCGTGACGGCTCTTATTCCCATTCAACGCGATGGAAGATTGCCCTCCCTCTCTCTCTCTCTCAGAGGATCGTAACGCAGTGCATGATTTATGTCCGCCACCTATTAGCGTGAGGAAGCCAATGAATTCCCACGCTTCATCTCCGGACAGATTTAATTCCCAGCCGTGATTATGCGTAAGGAATGGCCACACGACGCGCTCCCAATGCAACGAAATCACGTTTATTACAATATACGAGCGACTGTGTGCATTTTTCACGGGTATTCCTAACCTCCGCTCCCACTTTCTCTCTCCCTTCAACCGTTACAACTGGTCAGCTGTGAGCCTCACGTTAATTCTCGACTCCGTTTCCGTCACAGATCTCCACCATTTCTGTCACTGCTGCATCAATCAACTTCTTCATCCCTCCGGTACCCTAGACCTCTCTCCCCTCCCTACTTTGAATCGGTTTGCCAACCAATTAATGCGGTATTATACGCGTTTATGGAACGTTTAACTGTGTTATCAATATCAAACTGATATGCTGATTACCGACGGATTTTTACTCTAATAAATGTATGTAATATTTAAATATAAATAACAATAAAAAATATATCATCAGCTATTCTTTTGAATCCAATGCAATAATTCTTTCCGTTATTTCGCAGGGTGCGATGAAGAATGTTTGAGGATTCTCATTCTGCCATATTTGCGATTTTTTTCAGCTGAAAGAGATATTTCCCTATTTTGTCAAAAACTTTGTTGATGTTTCCACGGATATCCGAAATGCTTATATTGAATATTTCTCTATCTAATGAATCCCTATTGTTAACCAAGTAGAAATGCAATTCTAAGTAATTGAATCTTTCTCCATTTGATTAAAAATTATCGCTGGAGTTGAGGAAAAACCTCAGATACATATATTTAATTCAGTGCAGTTTCATACAACTACGAGACGTGACGGGCGTTTTATGTATTGACGACCTCATTGCTGTGTTGTTTTCTGTAGTTGATACAGTTTAAAAAATCAAACTAACAATATTAGACTGAAACATATTCTGTTGATTTTTTTCAATTTATTTGATTGCTTATATCAAAGTGATCATAGACCGGAGAGTAAACGAAAGGAATTATATACACGATTAGCGAAAGATAGAAAAATTGATAATTTATTCCGGTCATGTCTTTACAAATATGATATTATACAGTGTTAATCAATTGTGCACTTAAAGCAATTCATTCAACAGTAAATGAAAATAAGTGCTCCATTTTTCTATTTCTCAAAATAGCTTTTACTTGAAACTTTGCTTAAATGATATATTTAATTGGAAATTTTACATCCTTAAAATTCTATATAAAATACCATTGAAATTATTTACGTAAATATTAATAAAAAATAATAACTCGTAGAACTTATTATTATTAATAAATACGTAGTACAATCGGAAAGAAGAGAAAAATGCAGGGATAAAATTATTTTGAAAAATGATATAATTATGAATATCTTTTCATTTAAGAAGATGTAAGACCCTAAAGGGTACTATGAGACACCAAAATGCTCATACATTTAGAAGTCTATTTAGGTTGGTTCATTTATGTGCATAGCAAGAATTTTAAAAGGTTAAGATTTACTTTTCATTTTATTGTTACTCTGTCTCCCATAAAAGCAAAATATACAACTTGGGAAATGGGGTAATTTTGCAGAAATGATATTTCCAGATTTTTCACCCCCTTTAAAATGTCAACGTAAGGTTCGCTCCGAATCCACAAAACTCTGGGGACCTCTTCCCTAGAACAGTCAAATTTCCTCTTTTAAAGAACATAATCTTGACTTTCTTCATTCTTTGGAAACCGTTCCGACTCTCGTGACTACCCTGTGGACTCGACCATACTCTCTCTCCCTCTCTCAGCCCTCCTTCCTTCTCTCTTTAATCCCTCCACTCTCTCCGCAGTCCGATAAAATCCCAACGGGAATCTCCCCAAAGTGGACCCCACTCCCCTTAAATCCCCAGCTTCACCCTTTCCACACATCTCTTCCCATACCCTCTCGCGCAAGCCGCCCACTTTTCGGTGGGCCTGCCTCCGAGCTGCCATCTCCCGGCGGGGGATCGACTCATTCACCAAGCCCTGCCCAGATGGACGCCTGCGGTAGCCTTTCTATCTCTCTCTCTCTCTCTCTTTCTCTCTCCCCATCCCCCACCGTATACGAACCCCTACCCCCCACCTACATCCCTTCATCTCTCTTCTCTTTCTCACTCCTTTTTCTCCAAAAAAGAAACTTTTCCAGACTTTATGGCGGACACGGAAAGGGGAGGGGGGGGAGAGAGGAGGTTGTATTACCCCCCTTCTCGGTCTCTCTATCCTACCCCTCAAAACGCCGACACTCTCATCCCCTAACTCCCACCCCCATTCAACACCAGCTCGGCCTCCTCCCACAAGTCTTTCTCCTTCTCTTCCATCTTCTCTCTCCTCCCTTTGAGAAATACCCGACTTCTATTCCCCTAGTTTAACTCCTCTGCCGCCTCCGAAATGAGGGAGATGGGTGTCCCCTTCCCCACCAGCAAGGGACACTCCCCGCTCCCATCCCCCACACTTCTCCGACGAGGGCCCGGAGGATGTGTTTACACGGATTTATGGATATTTCGCCGGTCCCGAAGGGGGATGATCCCTTCCTTTTATCCCCAGAGTATCCTCACCGCTTCCTCCTACTCGACCATCCCTCTCTTCCCCCATTTCACCTTATCCAAATCCTCCAATTTCCGTTTGATTGCAGAATCAGATGCTGTGCAGTGAAGAGGAGCTAGAATAGTAAAACGTTGATATGATAAACGCAGTAGCGTATCTGGATTACTAGAGGAACTGCTCCTGGAGTCACACTTGAAGCGATGGTTAACTGAGAGAATGTTATCTTGCAGAAACTGACAGCTAGTTTTTGGAGAGATGGTGTATATTTACAGGTATATCCATCCAGGCCTTTATATCCATCTTAATACGGTAGAGGAAATCATTGAAATGAAATTAGAGAGCTGAGAGAGAAGTGTAGGGCTCTCTCATTTTTCCCCCGAACGATAAGTGATTAGAATAACTGCCAACGACCGAGCTAGGGGAAAATATCAGTTTTGAAATTCTAAGTAGCATAGAATATCGTCACTGTGTTATCTAACCCTAATTTAATGGTATTTCTTCTCGTAGCGGCTCGTATCGCATGTGTATAGAATTATTTTGCACTTAGATGTCATAGTGCATGTAGCTATAATTAACATAACATACATTATTTCGAAAAATTTGCATCATTATTGGCAACGAACATTAAAAAAAACTTGAAAATTAATGTTCATGTTATATGCATGATGTGAAATCAACCCCTGCCATCTACTCTAGTGGTGCCTTGCAAGGTATCATGTAGATGTGAATATTTTCTCATTCCTCGTTCATTCTCATATCCCCTTTCCATACTCTTTTCGTGTTATATTGGCCTTCCCAGCGGACTACCTTCCGAAATCCAGATTACCTTCGCTTCCGTATTTAGAGCCGCAAGAGTGGTCCTGAGAAGGGCGTTTCCCCGTTAGGGCCGTGCGATATTCATCTCCCGACGACGACTGTCGATGTGAAATAAAAAATTAAGAGAATATACCATAAATCAACGTGGAGGTGGTTAGCGCGTATATCAAGCGTTATATGCAGTATGTTTTTTTCAAAATATCCCATATTATACAAGTATAACCATTACTCTATTGATGCATGAAACGTATCGTCTATTTACTCAGTATATCGTCCACTACCTATCCATATAGGTTAAAGTCTCTCAAGGTTATTGGTCGTGCTTCATTCAGATAATTCCCTCAATTTTCGTCAAAAGTATGAGTGCAGTATTGGTCTTATTGATATGTAACATCCAGAACACCGACCTATTTTTAAACATTTTTCGCATTGTCAACATCTTGCATATCGTATACGGTCTTCATACCTCATATCTACAAAGGAATAATATAGTATTCGCAGCAATGATCTTTGATATGTCGATCTCTTTAAATTATCCAAAATTTCCTGGTCAAAGTATAACGAAATAGCACAGATGTATCGTTATACGAGTGTGATCTACATCGGGCACGATGCTTGGGTGATGATACCCTTACCACACCCCCACCACACGCCTTCGTGGAGGCTTGCGGAGAGACATTCTCGTGACTCCAACGTCCTATTCATCAAATTTCGGTATCCTCCAGAGGAATGTGATTCCGGCAAAAACCTCTGGACGGCCTTAGTTCTATAATTTCAGGACGTACTCGAAGGAAGGAAGGCTCTACCACACCCCGTCATACACCCTTGCGACGGCTTGCGGAGTATTTTCTGGATGTAGAAGTAAACTCAAATGCTATGTACCTCTTTAAGAGAGGTATACTTGCTTCCCTTCTTCTGATTCAGAGGGGAATCCAGTCTTGTTTTTATAGAGACCTTTTACACCTATTTTCTTTACTTAGGAGCTGTTCACAAATATTATTAAAATGGTAGTCTACCGTTTAGAGTAAGCTTTAGGTGGACGCACTGAATTGCCACTGCTAAAAATTACCTTTCTTCTAACACGGGTCAATATAGTACTCCCTCTTGGCTTTTGCTTCCTTTCCTTCGAACAATCGGAAATTATAACGATAGGGAATACAATTGGTGACGGGATGAACATCCTAAATGCCAATAATCATCGATAAAGAATTACTCTAATGGCTTTTGATCTAACAATCCTTGCCATAAGTCTCCGAAGAGTATCTCAGGGTAAAATATATGTAGGCATACGCAGAAAACCGAGAATGCAAAAAATCATCTTCAATTCCTTATACTTTCTCCCTCTCATATCCCATCCAACATACTCTTTTTCTCACCCTAACTGTCGTTCATTCTCAATTCAATTGCGTTCTTTCACGATTAAAAAAGATCACTTAAAAAAAGTTTAACCCATTGATGGAAACTTTCGCGGGTAAATCTCAAATTATTGTCACAAACTCAGAAAAATTATCCCACATGTGTGAAGGGATTATTGCTATTAACTTCATAATTACGTTTATGCACATCCTGTTAAATGAAGTTAAATGGGTTCGATTATCTTTCTAAACTTCGAGAGTTTAAGATATGAGTGTAAAGAACATACTATATATAGTTATTTATGTAGATAACCCCGCAAGCCGTCTCAAGGACGTGTGGCAAGGGGTGTAATATCTCCAGCCATAATTCAATCTCATCCATCTTCATTCATCTAATTCAATATTTCCACAAATACGTACTTGGGACCCCGTGATCCATTTATTATTCTTGCATGTAAGTACCTTAATTCTTCTCTTGTTAATTAATTATATCCAATACATTTATTTACACGTACCTACTGTGTTTTTTTCCATTTCCCTCATCCGGGATTGCGTTACTTTTTACTTAATTAAAAATTTGATTCAGACTGGCCGTAGCAACCTGAAATTATTCCAATATAGAAGCCCGAACGCCATCATCGGTTGAACCGATCGATTGCGAATAGGTCATTCTTTTTTCGCGGACGAACGGCAGCTCAGGGCCGAAACACCGAACAAAAAAAAAGACGATGAAGTTGGATATTCAGAAATAACCCGCGAGAGAAATCTTTCGCGCAGCAGGCAGCCTTGAGGAGCCTACCAGCCAGGCAATTCGCGGGGTTTTTCGAAACGACGAAATTGTTCGTGAAATCGTGGGTGGGGTAGGACCGAGAGGGTCGGTTTGTTTGAGGATGCCATGCGCGAACGAAAATACCCCTCGCGGCCACGTGAAGACGATTGATCACTTTCGGATGCCACGGATTATCGCCCTGCATGTCTCACGGCCTCCACCCCACTCCTTTGCCCCCCATATCTCCGACCCCTTTCCATCCTCCTACTCCCCTTGTACACTCCCCTCCCCCCGGGGGGCCCGTAGACCAAGCGCACCACGGCCTCTCGACTCGTTTGACCTTGGTGGAGCCGTATGGCGATGCAATTTCTTCACCGACGCGAGCCTTACGTAGGTTGATACGTACGTACACTTCGGTCCGCGAAAAAAGCATCGTCGGTGCTGGCGAAGAAGAGAGGGATGGAGGGAGAGAATGGAGGAGATTTACGCGGTGAAGCGAATGCTAATCCACGAGTGAAAGTTTCGAAGTTGAAACCCGAAGTGACTGGACGAGCAATACGTGCATGTGTGTGTGTTTGTGGAGCTCCCTCGCCGCGAAGCCATCTCTCACTGAATGGGCTGGGATAAATGAATGGTCATTACTTCCGCTCTGCTTCCAGGCGCTCGACATTGGAGGGGGCTTGGGTTGATGCTTGTGGTGACACGACACGTCGATATTATCAAATTTTTTATTGATATAAAATAAAGGTAGATACTAGTTGAAGTTGACCTGAGCATAAAATCCTCAACCTATGGGTTGCTTAGAGTCATAGAGCTGATTTATTACATCCGTATAGACGAGACAAAGTGGGCAAAAACAAAGCCTTGACGACAAATTGATGAAAATATCGGACTTATGAGAAACGTTGCCATCCTATTTACTTGAATGATTTGAATCACTCAAGAGTTACTTATGAAATTTCCACAACACAACTCTTTTGTCATTTCAATGCAAATAACATTTACTGGGTGGTTTTTGACCGTTAAAATCATTTAATGAATTAGTATAGGTTCATCATCATCAGTATTTTAATCCTAGGATTGGTTTACTGCAGCCCTGAATTCTACTCAATGTTCCAAGTCTCTGGACGACTGACCGCCATGCTCCACCCAAAAGTCGTGACGAATTGGTACAGGTAAGTACAGGCTACGGCTATACGTGCTATAAACAACCTAGTTTGCCTTTTATTTCCAAAATACCTTAGGATGACGTCAGAGGGATTGAGAAAGATACCAAATGTCACGTCTCAGGGGACTTGAGTTCCACTTTATCCTACTCGGCAAATATTGTGTTTATATTTTATATAAATGTGCATTAAAGGATGCGTGTGTTGCGTACAAAGGACCACATTGAATACATTTTTTGGAAACGGAAATATTTTAAACCAATGAAGGTAACTGATGAACTTTAGCTTCATTTTCCATTAAAAACATCGCTATAAAACCGATTACTCGTGTGCTTAAATACCTTTTTTCTTGAATGGTAAACCTGTCCTGAATAATGGGATTTGAAATAAATCTGCATTGACTCTTTGCACACTCCCGATATCTAAATTCGTCGATATCATTTGCCTATCTACCCTCTTTCCTATGTACCCTTAAGGTTTACTTCAACCTCATTATATTATATCCCTAATTGAGAGACACACAAGAATATGCAAAATGGAATTTCACGAGCCCTTGGCCTCAACTTTCTCACATATCAACTAATCTCTAGTTGGAAAGCGACATGCTACACTTTTAACCTGCAGAGCCGGAACATCATATTAATGAACAATAATTATGAACTAAGAATATACTAATCTATTGGAATAATAACCATTTGGTCATTTGAATCCAAATTATGAAAGAAGATACACTTCCCTGTGTATATATTCAAATAAATATAGTGAATTTGAAGAGGAGTGAGTTACCAATCTGATACGAGAATAGAAAGGTTTATCACAAAGGTTTATACCACACTGTATCTCCTTTTGCACTGCTAAATTATGTAAGAGAGTTCAACATAGGTATAAAGATACATTCCTTCAAAACATAAGTTTTTTCCCAAAGATTACATATTGATTGACGAAAAAATCGCTATTCTTTACGATCGACAGACACTAAGCGTATATTCGGAGTGACAGGACTGAAAAAATTGAGGATACCTTTTTAAAGACAACCGCTTAGCGATATTTCCCTTTTAAAGCGGTCAACTCCAAGTAAATAAACTGTCCAAATAAATTCCGATACATGCGCGATTAGGGGTAATCAGCTTTTCTTACTAACCAAACGTCACGCAACCCATTTATGGAGTTTTATCTGGTGATTACGTACGAAATTTGACACATAACGCCGCAAGGGAGTTTGGTGAGAGTTATTAGAACACCAACTATACATGGACAATTATAAGTGCATGCATCCATATATATATATATATATATATATATATATTTAGGATTTTGAAGACTGTGATAGAGAGGAGAGGAAACAGAGGAAGGGACAGTACTAGGATAGAGACGTTGGACGGAATGAAGGGTTGTTGTGGAGTAGGATGTGTGATTGTGTTTCGTTAGGAGAGACAAGATATATATTTGGAAGATACAGCCATCCAAAATCTACCTTAAATAGTTATCCGATATAAAAAAATTAGTATGTTCGACTATATAATAAAGTTTGGTTTTTAAATAAATATATTCGGGCACTTTGGTACGATTTTGTTATGATTGTGTATGTTTGCGTGGGAAGAACGAGTACTTGGAATTGTCGCTGATGACATCATCTCACTTATTTTATCTCACTCGTCGAATCAACTAAAATAAAATGGTACCATAATATTTCCTTTGTTTTCCCACTCTGCCTCGTGTGTGCTGTTCTTCTCTTTAAGTGTCTAGCCTGTCGTACTCGTGAAACAAGGTGTCCCCAAACTAATTCAATACCTAGGAGATCGCCAACCATAGGAGACCTAGGAGATTTTAACGGTCAACCATAAATGTAGATTGAGCGCGACGCGAATCGTAGGTCACAATGTACAATGTGATTTACTTGAGGCCTGTACGACACCGCCCGTGGCCCTGCGTGGGTCCCTTTCCACGCCGCAAATTTCCCGACACGAATTCGGTCGAGTAATTTTTAGAGGGAACGTCCGACTGAGGGGGTGGCCGGCTTCGAACCGGACTCTCGTGCATGCATCGTACCGGCGTCATGCGCCAAGAAGGGAAGGAGCAAGGAAGGGAGAGGGATATTGGAGGGGAGGGTCGCGTGGTGACGTCGGGATAGGTATGGGACGGGCGAAAGATGAAAAGGGAGTCAGAAGGAGCGGAGATATGCGAAGAGAGGGAAGGAAAATAAAGAAGGCACGGGGTGAGGGAAAGTGGACCGTAGGTCGCACGTCACGTGACGAGTCTAGGGGTGGGGTGGGGCGGATAGGAAGAGGTGGGGGGAGAGTTTTTAGGGAGGGGCAGGGGAGGAGTGGGAGGGGGAACCGGTTCCCATTCTCATGCGCGCACAACGGCGTTCATATTTCGACAGCCAATCGAGGGAAACTCGTTTTCGTGTGTGTCGACGGACGAAATCCCCGCGAGGTCGCCTCAAGGCACGGATGCGAAGAGACGATGGGGGCTTCGGAATCCCAGGATGAGAGATCGGGCGGCTATCGAGGGGGACAGTGCCGTGCGGCGAATAATTGCGAACGCTATTAAGTATCCGACGATACGTTCAATAAAACGATTGTCGTAATCTCTGAAGGATTGGGCTCATTGATAGGGATTTATCTATATAAGTGTACGTTATACATGCGCAAGTATATGTGAGCATTATCTTATTTGTGGACCAGAGCATATTTAATAATCAATGAATATCATCAAGACACAGCACCAGCTCACGAATCTGTTATTGCAATGGCCATTTTTCATGAATCAAAGTTAGTTAGCACTATTTTTTGGGGGAGGCAACCGACAGCTGAGGTCATTTGCGCCATCAGGGATAAGTGGAAGTGTTGAAAGAAACCCGGCGTCGCCATTAGCCTACTCTTGTCGAAAGGCGCCAAGGGGTCCGCAGTTTAGCGTCCCATCAGACGAACGTCGTGCTCACTCAGTGCTCTCCACAAAGCACCGCAAGTGGGGATCAGGATACCACTGAAAAATATTTGTTGCCTCCAGTATTTGGACCCGGGCCTACTCGGTGGAAAACCCCTACGTTAGCCACACCACCATCCCGATCCCCCATGAAGTAAAGTTTGTATCACTACCTCATGCACCTTATTCAACAGATTTAGCCCTCTCGGATTATTTTCTGTTCGCAAACTTCAAAAAATGGCTCGGTGGTCAAAGATTTTCCAACCATGAAGAAGTGATGTCGGCAGTTAATGGCCATTTTGAGGAGCAAAACAGTTCTTATTATAAAAAGGGTATCGAACTTATTGAACATATGTATACACGTATATACGTTCTAACATGAAAATTCGCCATATTGCGAATAAATATTCCTTCACATGGAAATAGATTCATTGAAAAGGGATAGAAACACGAAAAAGGGCGAACACAGGAGAGGTAAGGATGACAGAATAGAGTAGATCACAAGCTTAAAAATATTGCCTTAACCGGGACTTGAACTCCAGATCCTTTGACTTGCCTAGGCGATGATCTAACCAATTGAGCTATCGAGGAAATATAATTTATACTGAAATCTGCGGGGGATTTATGCAACCATGTGCCCCAATTCTTTGGACAAGGGATGGCGTTAGGGAGCTGTTTCACTCACCTAAGGAGAAATAGAATAAATAAATATATATATATATATATATATACACACACACACATAGGTTGACGTTATAAAACCCTTCGCCCCACGAACCTGAGGTGACTAAGAGTTATTATGTCGATAGCATTGTCCCTTCTAATCTCTTCCTTTCCCAATCTAGTTTTTCAAGTACAGCATTACTTATATTTATAAATCTTTGGAATTAGTGAATTTCTTTATGTAATTAGAAATTTGGCTCACAGCTTACAAATACTTTTAACATTTCCCAAATGTTACCAATCCAATATCAATTTGCACATCTTCAGAAGGTTTTCATTACTGGGTCCCAATTCTCGTCTAATGACACCCAGTTTATTTAAGGCGAGCACTAACGTATCATTCTAAAACACCATAGCAGGGAAAGGTAAGGGTAGTCCATTCATTTGACATGTACCAGATGATCCCATCATCATTTTTCGGTAAGTAAAATCAAACCGAATAAATCTAGTCAAATAATCAAAATCGGGATTCAATCTATTTATATATAAAACTTGGTTTCTCAATTTTGAATACAAAACTGAAAATCGTTATTAGCTATGGAGGTATTTAATTAGCCGTTCCTTCAGCAGTCAATACGTACAACAGTAACCCTATTCACCAAAATGTCAATTAGGAACAAATTTTGCACGACTCACCATCCTGCAAACATACCGTATTCACTTTTGGACCAAATTACGACTTGGACGTGGAAACTCACCTGAAAATATAGAAATTATGGTTTTAGCTTGAATACGTGTCATTATCAAACAGAATTGTAAACATTGAAGTGATTAAAAACAAGTAGACACTAGTTTTCGCATTATGACAAATATAAGCCTAATATATACACTCATTATTTTTGCTCCCGCCAACACAGCTCTCAAGAACGCACAAGCTCTTCTACCAAGTCAAGGTTTTAGTCCATAGGATATACGTGTATATTTATATAAACCATAAACACAGTATTCAACCCGAAGGTCGGTTTGGTAGGTGATGGTAGAGTTCACCCAGCATAAAGCCCTATACGACGTGTGAAATTCACACATCAGGGTAGGGAGGCCAGTTCCTTTCCCTGCGCCCATTATGGTTTCCCAGAAATTCGGTATCCGAAAAATCACATAGCTTGGGTAGAGCTGCAGGGGCCCAGAGTGCCTTGGGATCGAACCCGGGACCCTCCGGTCAATAAATCCAACGCTCTACCCCCTGGACTACCGCGACCCACTATATGTATATTTATATTTATACACATATGCATATACATATATTCATACATACATTTTTACATATAAATATATATATGTATATATATTTTTTCACACACACACACATATATATATATACAAACACTAAGACAACAAACACCACACACATAGAAACATAAAAGAAGGACACTTACATTCTGATTATACTGATACATTATGATTCTGATGACGACGGCCGTGCCGTCGAAACGTAAATATCCAATGTAAGTGTCCTTCTTTTATGTTTCTATGTGTGTGGTGTTTGTTGTCTTAGTGTTTGTGTGTTTGTGCGTCGCCGGAGAGCGTCATTTCAAAGAATATATATATATATATATATATATATATATGTGTGTGTGTGTATATATATATATATATATATATATATATATATATATATATATATATATATATATATTCACATATATATATATTTATATGTAAAAATGTATGTATTGGGTTGGGATCTTTTTTATTCGGCTGATATTTATTCTTATGTAAAAGTTAGTTTCAATATAAAGTCAATAAAAATCAAAGAGCTTTTGAAATATTCGATAATGTATATTGAATCCCAAACCACACTGATCTTTTTAATTTCCTGTCCGGAACTAGAGTTTTCAACGCAATAATATCGGTCGTTAATACATGCCTGTGAAAAATTAGATAACCAAATAAATTATTATGATTCTACTGCACAAACTTTTGTGCGACCATAATAAACCAGAGATTTTGGCACCAGAAATAGAGACATTTTAAGCAACAAAACACATTCTAATACCATACAATTTAGTACCTGTATGGAGAAGCATCCCTTCGAGCGAGTTAGCACGAAGTTATGCCCCCGTCTCTTCTTTTCTTGTTTTTTAAATAAGTGTCCAATACACTTCATTTTCTTTTCTATTCATTTTACGATCCTATTGGATATGGGCACGACTTTTAGGATATCTCGCGGAGCTCCAGACTTCCGTTAATCCGTAGACAAAACGTTTTACTGCCGGAATATTGCACGCGTTTTGAGTCTGGCCAATCGCTGAGCACGGCTATGGTTGTCACTCGGGAGGATATGGCAGGGCGCACGAAAATCCTTTTACGGCAGGGTCGAGGGAGGAAGAAAGGACCAGAAATGTGTCACGCCCGCTGTGTTGAAATGAGTTTTCGGCCATCGCCGATATGGCCATCAATCGTCGCGGGGATGGTAAAAAGAAATGAATAAATGTCCTACATGCCTCGCGAAAGGTCAACACGAGGCCACGGCGACAGGTTCATCTCCGGAGGAATAAGGTAGTTAAAACACTTTATTGCCACCCATTCCTCCCCTTTCTCCCGTCCTAGACCCGAGGGCTCCCCACACAAGGGGACTTAAAAGCTTTTCACGCCGGTCGGGGGATGCATAATATTTTTATGGTTCCATAACGCAATCTTCTGATGTCCGAATGTCATTTATGAACTTTTAAAGAGGACTCCCTGAGCATCAATTCCGAGATTAAACCTGCGGGGTCTTTTAGGGGACGAGTTTTACATACGCACCGCCGTTAATGCAGGGCCAAGGGGGTTTTACGAGACCGAAACGTTTTATGGAATTTTAATTTAGATAAACCAGTAAAAATTTTACGAATTCGTCTCCTATCTCTCCCCTACCCCTCCCCTTCCCATACTTTGAGGTCACTATTTACAGGCTGTCGCGATACATCTTCAGATCAGTTCACGTGGGATAGCCTGATAAAACTTATTTGTTGAAATTATGCAATTTTTTTCCTTCCGGGTGCTTTTTGAGGGCCTTCAGCCTCTGGAGTCTCGATAAGCCGATTTTTACTTGTCATCAGGTTTCCGCCCACGGCTCAGCAAGAAGCGCTTATGCATGGGAAATACGGCGGCGTTCCGCGACGAATGGGAGAATTATGTAGGCACGCATCGTAAAATGCATTCTTGTGTATACCATTTAATTCGTACTCTTTTCGCATTATATTAAGTCTTGTATACTGGTTTACGGGATTATGAGCAAGGTGATTTTAAGTGCAAGAGTAAATTTCTTCGAAAAAATTCATTAAATTGCCTATAAATAAAGGGGCAAATTAAGTCACCAATTGCAAAAAAACTCATTCCATAAGCGGAATCTTGCTCATTTACATACGATTACAAAAAGATAATATTACAGCATAAAGGTGCTTAAGCCATTAAATTAAGATTATTCAGTTATATGTCATGTTCAAAGTAAAAAAATACCATGGTGTTTTTCTATAAATAGATAATAATAGGCATCAATAGGCAATGACTCTCTTGTGACCTGAACTACCCTTTTCTTGAAACGATTATAGTTACCCAAATCACCAGCAACTTTATCTAAGAAAGAAACAGGCAATATCATATCTACGTCAAACGTAAGGTTTTATGGCACCGATTACATATGCACAAATAAGAATTCATACCAGCAATTGTATATATCTATTTGGACACAAGCACGTACGTTTGTAGACACATTCCTTCAAAAATTATGCCAGAAATGACGTATCTGGCTAAGTCGTTGAATTTAAGCCTTGAAGTTAATATATTTGGACACTTTGGTTCAGTTTTTTAATGATATCGCGAGAGGAAAGAACGAATAAATGAATATAGTATATTAGTGAAAGTGTATATCCTTTATTTTGTCTCGGTGGTTGTATCAATCTAAGTAATTTGGTGCCATAATAATTTCCTCTGTATCATAAGAAAAACAAGGCGCCCTGTAGCTTTACTTTATCCCCATTACAAGATTCAAATGAAACCCAGCAGAGTTCAAGAAGAATCTAACTTTATGATGGCAGTGCTTTGATTGGTTGATACATATAATTTACTTATTAATTACATAAATCTCGTACTAAATCGATAACCAACGTATGATACACGTTTTCTTAAGTGGCGCTTCCACTGACAAACACAGCATTCCAGAAATTACATGAAATGGCATGCACAAGTAGATCACTAATTGTTGCATAAAATTATAAAGGAGATATTATTACATGAATACTGTTGATGGCAAAACCAATTCGTAATTTGCCTTGATTGCAGCTCACAACCGAAATGAACGTTTAAATTAAACATATTTCCAAGATTTCCAGAAGGTGAAAAAGATGTTTATGAACAAAAACATGTACTTGTATTACTGTGAGTAGTAGAATGACGATTCTTCCACTGGGGATAACGAAACACGAGTTTTTTTTAATCTATAGTCACTATCTAAATGTACAATTCAAAATAATATTATTTTACTTCTTTACCTTCAGAAATGAACATGTTCGTGGCTTACAGTCAAGAACTGCGTTACTAGATTTGAGCATAATTGAATGGAGAGGGAAAATTTCACTGTACGTGCATGTACATATAATTGTAACTAGGCGGAAGTATTTCGGGTTAAAAAACAGCTAAAAGGAGTTACCTCATTTGACGAGTAATCACCGTAAAAGTAAAATTATTAATAAAAATAATGTTTATTGGTCCATAAAAACTCTAGTGCACTTAGTTCATGTTCGTACAGGCGCGCTTGAACCTGTTCTAGTTTTGGCTAAAAAAAGGGTAGTACCGAATGAATAGTATGTCAATTAATTTTATCACACCCGACGTGCGGGAAATTCATTCAAATCCAAAAAGAAGTTAATTAATAGATATGAGTAGAAAATGTGTTAACCGCTACTGTAAATTGCCGTCAAAGTGTTGGAGATTATTTTTTTGCTAATCACATGTGAGCTTGTAAGTTGACGGCATGTGGCCCACGTGCCTTGTGCAAAAATAATCGAAAATGGAGAGGGGCGATACCCACCAGTTTCGGGTCCACCCTTGGTCAACAAGATCATTAAAATGTAGGAAACGAAGTGAAGAGCATTCAGTCAAAACTTTTTTACAACAAAACGGACAGCTTGCCGCCTTTTGGTGACCACGAGATTGGGAATACAGGCGTAGGTTCACGCTAATCGCGATCCTCTCATCCCCCGCAGACCGCCTTTATGTCGCCACGGGAGCTGGTTATGTAGCATGTCCTCGCGAATGTTACGAATCGGATCAGAACCCCGAACACAAAGACCAACCCAACGCGACGGAGTGACTGATCTAAACTCCGTGCTCTTGAAAACAATGTCGCTACACCATCACTGTGAGGGCGTGTGGCAGGTGGTGATAGGATACCAGCCATTTATGATACTATTGCAAGATAGTTGATGGCATTTGGGAAGGTATTCAAATAATTTTAGCGTTGATAAGGGAGAATTTCATTTAAAATTACTGAGATCATTAAAATTATTTCACAATCTGACAGTTTGGGATCACGACTATTGTCATGGTCCAGAATTTTGCTAGTGAAAATTATTCCTTACAATGATTAATTTCTCAGTCATTTTAGTTCCCCCAGTATTTTCCGAGATAATTGTAAGCACAATGGGGTACTAGTATTACATATATTCTTCCCGAAAGAGTGTTAAAATCGAATGTTTCGTACTTTTCCAAAAGCTTAAGTCGCGCGCGTTATCTTCTTGTTTCCAGTGTCTACCAACTCGCAGGGATATCGCGTGTTACGGAACAAGGGAGAAGCGTGATATGCTTCCTCCTCCACCCTCCCCCCTTCCCCACACTCAAGTCACTCTAACAGGGATCGGCCCACAAAGGACACCGGACGCCCACGGCAATCGCCTCGACAATGAATCGGTGGAATTAATGGTCGGCGCGCGCGTGAGCGAACGCCTGCCTCAGGCGAACGCACTCGCAAATCATTCTCGCCCCTCGACTCCTCCTCAGTCGCCCGGTCGAATGGGCGACTGAGGAGGAGTCGACCGTCCTGGGGAAGAGATGAGGGTGACGGGGGCAGTCGGGGCGTGCTGGAGGGCTACGAGGTGGGCGACATTCCCCCGGTGCGATAACCATTCCGACGCGCCACGCCCCGCGAAAACATTCGCGCGCTTCCCGACACCGTCATCTGTCTCTCGGGGAAGGGGGGGATTGGAACCGCGGCGCCCCCGCGCGAGCCGATGGGTCGGGAGGGAATGAAAGAAAAACGTTTTTCAGGTGCGCGTGACTAATGAGACGGCCGTGTAGAGTCTACGGGTATCACATAGGGCTTGTAAGGTACAGGACAACGATGCTCTCCGGAGGATATTATCCACTATACCGTCAGCCCACGGACGGTTGACGTTTCGAGAATTTGGGACACCTTCGGGAGAAAGGATCTAACTTTAGTCTTGGCACGGGATAGGTGTGGAGAAAAGGCGCCCGATTCATGAGGGATCCGTGCAAACGAATAGAGAGCGTTATACTATTATTGAACACCCCGAGTTGGGAGCCACTTAAACCTTAAGATAAATTGAAATGTTTCAATAAGAAAAGGTTTCAGGTTTACAAAGAAGAAAATTAATAAGCTCAATAAATCCGAGCCGTTGACATTAAAGTGATGTATTTTACTTATACCACTGGGTGGTAAGAGTAAAAATCTCAAAAAGTTGTTCCTATAATTTGAAATTATCTATTTTACGAATTAGTTCTGATTGGCTAGTACTTTTCTGCCGGATAGATACCGGTGGTGACGTTGATTAAGCATAATTTTTACATAGCTATCCTTCCTTTTCGTGAGCAGTGACATAGGAGTGTTGTTTTAAGTGAATCCAATCCTATTCCGCGGATAATTTGAAACATTGTATCTATTGGTGGTTTTCAAATCCATTGACATTAATATGGATACATGGTATATAATAATTGATATAAGTAAGATTATTTCCGAGATTTAAATAGTTATTAAGTTAAAATGTATATCATATTCCTTGACAATAGTAGAATTAACCAAAACGAAATATTAAACCAATAACTGATTATTTAACACCATGTATTTGAGAGAGAAATTCCACCTTAAATTAAACGATTAAATGAGCAACTTAAAGCCGTAAACTCTAATATTTACTTGGGTGGGGGCTAATTCAACGTCTTGTTTTGCACTATTTCACTATTTATCTGCTTGAGTCAAAGTTTTTTCTAGATGATTAGCGCTGTGGAAATTATTCGTGCAGATAAAGTTTGACCAAATATTAACACAGAAATTATATAAATTACTGTTCACGATCAATATTTATGTATATAATTATACATATATGTATACGTAAATATATAATTACGTATGACGAAGAGGGTGTGTTCGAGAAGATAGGATAATGGCAGGTTGGTAGGAGAGGTTAACTGGCGTAGGGAAATAAAGGGCAAGTCTTCCGAGTTTAGCGCTGACAAAGATGGATTTCTTTCACCACTGCCGTAGATACTGCCTCTCTCCCAAAATCGCCCTGGTAGGCTATACCACGAGGAATAGCAAAACATTTCTATGGCATTCAATCTTTCCTTGAAGAAAATGCATTGAATTTCAATTATCACTAATCATACCCTAATTAATATTTACGGTGATCTAATGTCATACCCCTAGTTTAGGTTTGTATGTGAGACGTGAATAATTTCACACGGAAATAACCCAATCGACAACGGGCCCAGCCGACAAGAATGAGGAGGCGAGTCGGTTGCGAGCCAGCGCTCACTTCAACCTCGTTTGGGGGAAATGATATACCGAAATATCGCCGTTTTGACCATATTTGGAGGGAACGATGGAATGCACAGCGGTACGAGGAAAATAAATTAGATGGAGCGGAATCCTTCTCTTTCACCAAAGGGACAGCAAAAGGACGTGGGACGTAGGAAACTCGACGGGCGTCAAGTTAAGGTTTTCATAGTGAAGAAGAGTCGGAGAATATGTGGTCACAAACAAGGAAGCATTTCTCGGGAACATTCGGAGAGCGGTGATCTTCAATTATAGTGAGAGTAGAATTGGAGAGAAAAAATAGGCTCCTTCGAATCCTTGTGCTGGAGGCAGACGCGGAAGATCAAGCAGGGCGATAAAATGTGAAACGAGGAAGTGAAATGAAGAGTGGAATAGGAAGAGGTCAAATGGAATGCAAAAACCAAGGAAAATTACCAGCTCGATAGGGTGCCTTGAAACTTTATGTCTATCATTAAGAATGAAATAAGAGGCGTAATGATAAAAAGAATAAGAAAGATGAAAGGAAAAAAAGAGGCATGCAGAAAATATTAACAATAATGGAAGAAGAGAATTTAAATTGAATGGGAAGTATATATAGAGGGCGCCACATCTTTGGTTTGAAAGCAATGCAAATATTTCAAATAGGAAATGAGGTATTGAAATCAATGATTTAGGATATTAAAAACCATCATTTTTACATAATTACTATATAATTATATGCAATTTCATTTATAATAATGAATGACTTCAGGTTTTGGTCCATCTCCGAGTAATTATATATTCTGTGTTTATTACTGCACGGCTTTAGTTTTACGTTCACCAGTAGGAATACCGAATCCCCCTATTCAGAGAACTGGTGAATCCATGACTCATCACGACCACTGTACTTCAATTGCAGAATATTTTTGGTATTCATGAAATTAGAACAGTATTACCTACATCTCCGACAGTACTTCTGAACAAATTTTGTCTCCTGAGTATAAGATCATTCAACGCAGGGCGGTTGCGGTCTATAAACTATTGCGACTGGTTTCAAATTTAATATCGTTTCCAACTTTATTTCCAGGAAAAAGGTTATAAAATAACTTTTGTTCACATTTATTAAATTCTCCCCATTTTATATTTTTTGGATAACCCATTGACTGAGTTAAAAGGGATTTTCTAAGGGCATTAAGAGAAGAACACTAAATGTCATTAATAACGGGAGCAGCGCATTTTACATCTGTTGAATAACGTCATTTAAAAAAATCAAAGTTTTAGCTGACATAAAAAGTGTATTAATTAATACAAAGACTTGAGCAGAAATTACGACCACAATGGATGACTTTTTACTCGAAACTAATAGATGAAAATATCCCTTAATACACGCCCAAGTCTGATCCAGATGTTATTCTGGATTAGTGAGAACATGCTCGCAGTATGATGTTTGGCGTGGAATAATTGAATCAAGCGCCTTCGTATCTGGAAGACAGCCAAGTAGAAAATACTTCAAACAAGAACATATGAATTCAATGGAAGTATTTAAGGATCAATGGCATGCCCAAGAAAGTGAATGAAGATGAAGTAGTGGGAAGACGTTCGGATAATAACCTAGTTGCAAAGCGTCAAACAGCAAACAGAAGAAATAGAAACACGATATAACACAATCGAAAATTATACTTGTATATTCGTTTCGTGTAATAACGAATACCCTTTTACCAAAATAACAATTTAAAATATAGAAGGTATAACTAACAAATACATTGCTAAATTTCTTTAAAATATTCAATCTTTTAAAAGAAATTTAGCCCGATATCATTCAAAAGTGACCCAAAAATGTTAGAGATTAACAACCAATTCGAGCTTATGGTAATGCATGAATTTATGATTAGTCATGCCTCCTCTGTCATAAGAAGATATTTGATTACCGTTTTGCTAATTTATGACTGGCACTTCAATTTCAAACCTTTGGCAAAGACAAGGACAACTTTTCGCCGGTGACATATTAATATGAGATAGGAAAATGAGTTCAATAAACCGTATTGAAAACATATCAATAAAACTAGAATATTGTGATATGTCTATGTATAAACTTGCTTAGGTGAACGGCATCGTAAATCTAGTAAATATTCTAGGCACAAATGATATGATATAGACGTACTTAATGTACACTACTTTTTACGCATAATTTTTATGATTTGAAATATTTTTAATTTATTGTCCAATTTTCAATTCTTATTTCTATCATTATTTATAATTATTTGTTATAAAGACAAATGGATGCATCGTCTGAAAAACTACACGACAATAGTATCAAAAATAAAAATATGCTTTGAAATGTACAATATATCACTGCAAGTTAGTTATACTGGCTATTCAGCATGAAACATAAGCTAAACTACTGTCAAGAAGGCATGTACGAGTGGTGGTATCTTTCTGAGCAGGCATATTTATATGCGTTCATGCAGTTATATTTTTGCATAAATGGCTGGTATCTTAATACTTGTACTCCCGCTAAACACCCTCGCGAAAGATTGCAAGGTAATTTGTAGATGTCTAGATGTATGAATAGAAAAAACATAAATGAAACTTTTATCGTACTCATCTTTAAACTTTTAGATGATAAAAAAGTAATCGTTCGCAATTGATCCAGTAACCCTGGAAACTGTTGAACCATCATTTCCAAAAGATTCTTTATTCAGTATCAATAAGTTCGTTCGGATTTATATTTTCAAATATATCTAACGTTTTACTTTTTTCTTTGTCTTAGATATATTTGTCAACGTGCGAATGAAAAAAGAAATTTCCTCAATACACCATTAATACAGGATTGAACAGACCATTGGCCCACAATGAAACCTTTTATTTCGCTTCCTCTTTGAAGAAAAAATACGCCTTTGTTATAATTTGAAAGAAAATGACCGAATAGCACCTCGTATTCGTGTTCAAGAGCATCCGACTCCATGCTTGTGGAAAAAAGGAATAGATTCTGATTGCCATGTGACCGGGCGAAAATAACTGGGCCGAAGGAGGACCCACCAGGAAGGGGTTGAAATTAATACCGCATACAGGGCGGTGTGGGCGTTTGGATAACGGAGGATGAGATTGGGTGGGATGCGCTAGATTGGGACGTCAAGGCAATTCGAATGCTTGGAAAGGGCTCGAGGTTTTTGCGAGGTCGAAAAATTGAAGGGAAGGTGAGGTGAGGGGAAAGAAAGGTGGAGGAAGAGGAGCAAGGATTTGGATCCCTGGAATCGGATTGCTCCGTGGGCGTGGGAAAAACGGTACGGGACCGACACGTCACTTGAACCGTTTC
Source organism: Hetaerina titia (assembly GCA_037158775.1). Lineage (NCBI taxonomy): Eukaryota > Metazoa > Arthropoda > Insecta > Odonata > Calopterygidae > Hetaerina > Hetaerina titia. The sequence goes on along the minus strand of CM073776.1, from coordinate 35,008,222 downwards.
CCGGAAAAAAGAAACCTTAACCTTCCCACTTAACGATCCGAACCCACCTCTTTGCTCACCCCTTCCATGCTCTTAGCCTCAAGGAGGAAACGCGGTCAGGATAAGGTTTAATTGAAATTCCCATGGAGGTAAAAAAAATGAGAGCCCGTGCAAAAATTTTACTCACCGAAAAAGTTTCCTGAGTCGCGTGCGACGAAATGGAAATCGAAACTGCAGTTATGCACTGTACCTCTCTGGGTACGTAGGTACAAACATATACACTTGCACTCAGGTCTCAACGTGAGGGCATTTTAAAAGCGTCCGACATGCGTCAGCCACAATGGAATATTTCGCGGTAACGTAAAATTTCCGTTGCGGCCATAAACGCTCTAGTGGCTGCGGGCGTGAAATAGCGGTGAGTAAAAAATTGTTTCCCGTATAGAAAACGGCCATTAAAGGAAGATGGGTGAAACATGGGCGTTAAAGTACCCGCTTCTATGCTCTCCGCTGGGTAACGCAACAATGAGCCCATATTCTTTTCTTGTTGACCCCATCAGTCATAGCTTATGACCTGGCATATACGATAAATTAGGTTTGACCACTGTAACCTGTCGATGTTAAAATTGCTGTCTTTTATTTATGCCAGCCCATTTTTTAACCTAAAGTTCTTAGAAATACACCATTTTTGAATGGTTTACATTAAGTTTGAAACGGTAATATGAAGTATTTGTATAACCTTTGCTGGGAATATAAAGAGAAATCATAAAAAATAATACCGAAATCTTTTTTCATTCACTAGCCTCAAGGTGAAAGCGGTTCACATCAATGTCCTTCAATGTGACTTCAATGAATGAGTTACGCCAATGCAACTTGTGAACTTTGCATAATATTTGAGTAAGCAGGCATATAGAAATAATATTATTTTCAGTTTTAAATCGTTTATGGCTAACCAGGTTTAAATCATCTTTTATTGCTATATTACCCGTTTTAAGTCTATGACATGAAAATATCTAAACACATGCGATTTAGCTCTAACGAGTCACCAATTTTTCCGATCATTAGGCCTTATCCACTTTGATAATATATTCAAACAAATAAGCATAATTTATCTTAAAATATTTGGAGATATATTCTGTGAAAACACATTTCCTTTTCTTGAAGTAAATAAATGAATTATACCAACTCTTTTTTTGTAATTGTCGTCAAAATATGTATCAAATCTTGTTATGCCATCAAGTAGCAACAACGATATTATACCTTTTCATTAGTTGTGAAAAATGTTCACTGCCCATAATGAGTAATTCTACTGCAAACTATTAAGGTGTTGAAGTTTTTTGGTTACTAGAATCAACGAGGATTTTCAGAGAGGTCAACTCTTCCCTTTGGATGGAGACGTGCATCAAAATTTCATCTGCCATCCTTTCCCGGCTGAATAAGTTGCTCGGATATACACAGCACAACAATCTTCAGTCATCGGCGTGCCTCCCCTTGATCTCTCGAGCAACCCGGAGAAAACCGCACCATTTACGGCCACAGGTCGACCCCCTCACCCCTCAGTTACAATAAACCCCACCACCTCGATCCTCTCACGCCAACTGGCGTCGTTGGAGGTGATCACCAAGGCAATCGGATTCCTCGAGTCCGAACGGACGGACGTGGAGACAGAAGGATGCCCAGGCACTGCCGCCCGCTCTCAGGAGGGTCGTGACCTCGGATCTCGATCCAATGACCCCCCCTCCTCCACCATTCTTCGTTCTACCTCCCACCATATAACCCGCTTTACTCTACGGATGGCCTATCGCGCGGTCGTATTGTGGAAGACGATGACGACCCCAATGGTTCCGGTGGGAGGGAGCACGGAGCGTCATGAGCGGAGAGGGCGGAAGTATCGGCCGTCGAGAGAGGCCTCCGGGTGTGGAGAGGAGGGGGCGTTCCGTGACCTCGGAGCTTTTTTTAGAAATAGTGTTGAGGATGCGGGCGAAATGGTTGCGAAATTCCCGAGCCGGCGCAGGTGAGGCGTCATCGGGGATGCCACCTATTGGGGACGGGAGGAGGTGAGTCACGGAGACCCGCAAAGCACGGCTTTCTTGCTTCGATTGGTGAATAACGCGCGAAAGGGTGGTCGACTTCTCTGAAATTCTGTGAGACCCCGATGGAAAGCCACCGCTGGTTGATGGCTCGGTAGTTTTAAGAGTATCCGCTTTCACCTTCGCTTTTATGATAGCTGCAGAGAAATATTTTCTTCGCGCACATCTCTTCTAACTCTCATTCCTCCATTAATTTAGTGAATAACGCTCGGATGATGTCAACTTTCCTGAATTCTGATAATTTTCCGAGGGAGCAGTCGCTGACTTATGCCTTCACCAGCGTGTAAGTATCCGATTTCTCCTATATTTTATGGAACAGTCATATTTTCTGGAACCCTTCTTAATCTTACGAATACTTTTCATGAAGATTAAATGTTAAAAAAAGAGACTTAATACTGGTTTACAACGGCTATCGTAAGCATTTTGGAGATTGGTGTCCACTAGTTTTGCAAAGTGACCGATATTTCTCACTCTTATTTCTTTGGTTTTTTGTGTAACTGAAAATTTTACCGTTGTCACCACAGCCAATAGCAATACCGTATCAAATGCGAAAAAAAAGAATTAGTTTTTTATTAATAGATATGAGCTTATTTTTCCAACTGCCCCATACATTTAATTAGCCAAGGCACTTCCAAATCCCCTCTGCCCGAACGTCAGCGTTGAGATACTTCCTCATGTTGTCCCGTTCATTTCACCACGATTTTAACGACAAACAGCTCAATTAACCCGGGAAACGACGCTAAAAAAAAAGGACGAGGCACGAAATAAAACGATTTGTAGCCTTTTCACCTCGATTTTTTATTTCATTGGATGACTTTTCGCCTCGAAAAGGTCCCCGTCAGCGCGAGGCAATAGGCTGAGAAATTCCGTTACCAACGTTACGGCCGATAAATAATAAAGCGGCCAATATATAGGCGCAAACGTATGCTAGACGTTCCGGGCGGGGAATAAATAAAGAGCTGGGAAAAATGGTTTGCCGTCCCTTTTTCACGGTAATAACACTCAACCGTTGGCCGCGTAAATTCCTATCCCGGCATTCCTACGGCGGCGTCCACCCCGCCCCCACCATCCCCCGAAGACCCTCTTCCCTCTTCTCTACCCTCTGCAACCATCCAACCTCCATTCTGCCTCTTCCAAACCCCTCCCATACCATCTATATCTCCCACACTACACCCACTCTACACCACCCCCCCCCCATTCCTCCCCCCAACCCTGGCAGCGTCGTTCCCTTCTCTCTTTCTCTCTCTCTCCCGACTCCCTAATCCGCCTTATCCTGTCATCTTCCCACGATGAGATCTCCTTATCCTCCTCCTTCCTTCCCCAACACATTTCTTCTCGCCCCGCTTAACTATCTCTCTCAACCCCTCTCCCGTCTCCAATCCCCGACTCTTAACACATCATCCCCTCTCGTGAAAGATAAAAAAATTGAAACACAACTAAAATGGAGTGAAAATAAAATCCGGCCCTTCGCCAATAACCACTCTCTGCATCTCCATCCCTCTTTCTCACACACGAGCACACGTGACTGTCGTGTCCGTTCTCTTTTTGCGCCTGCATATTCCGTTTTCATTATTTTTGTCGTAGTTTCTTTTTCATTTTAATAATTTTTTCGTTTCTTTCCATTTTCATCTCAAGGGTTCGTGAGCTGTTGATTGGCTGTTGGCAAAATATGCCGAATGGAGGGCGGGAACCGTTTTTTCTCTCTCGTTCCACCCTCCATTTTCGCGCGACCTCCGAATGGTTCTCCGTCGTAGTTTGGTGGAACTAACGCGATGTCACGAAGTGCTTTAAGTTCCACTGAGTATTGTCGCGAACAGGTTTTGTGAATGACTTCCAAGGCTGAATTTTCCGACAGGAATTGAGCGTGGAGAAGAACAGCAACGCGGACACCACATTATGCTTTAGCACCACTGAGTTTCACCGAATTGATGCGGGTATAGCATGCATTGTGAGTACAAAATATGCTTGAAAGAAGTAAATATTTACACTGCATGAATTTCCTGAAGAAGGTAAACTCTTCGGTAAAATTTAAACCTTCAGCAAAATATATTGTTAAAAATCAAGTTAATGTCATCATACAGGTAAACTGTAGCACACCTGAAATTTACGAAAAGTATACGAAAAATATAATAAGAGTAGAAATCATTAAATTTCAGTCATAATTCCATTTAAATATATTGCTAACTGGACACTTGCGCTTATCCCATCATAGTGTAACTTTCCTTTTGTATACTCGTTTTATTCATAAAAAATGGTCAAATGCATACATCAGTCTTTTCGCCTTGACGCTCATGATATCAAGAGGGTGTCTGTGTGCAAACAATGAAAAATTGTATTGAAAACGAGAGTGCATGCGCTAAGCAAAAAAAAAAGAAAATGTAAATAAATTCATTAATAGAAACGTGGGTCTTCCAATAATTCCTTAGAAAATCCAAGAGATGGCGCTCGTGGTATCGGTAAAGTTTTTCTTCACATCTCACTAGCCTGCTGTTTTCGTTTCAGGTATACCCACCATGTGGTTTAATTCTCATAGCCAATTAAATTTACAAACTTAAATGGGTGAATAAGTTCAAGCGTGGCCGTACACCCACGAAAGATGAACATCATTTTGAAGTGGCTTCACCCAAAATTATAGCAAAATTCACGATATATTTAGTCTTTTAATATTCAGACTGTCAGTGTCATTACTTTGGTTTTGTGTACGTACAATCAGTCCTCATAGATATATAGAACCACTCTTGATACACAGTATAGGAATCCGGCGTAACTGAGTTATTATCAAATGCTGTATTAAATATCACCTCGATGAAAACTCTTACGCACATAATTATGGGCACCTACTCAGAACCATTACGCGTTAAGTGTACCGGGAACTTTGTCCATTCATTCCCACCTGTGTCTTCCCTGACAAGATCCTTTCATTGTCGGGAGCCGCGAATGAGTCGTTTTGAAGAAGACGACTATAAAAATGATCGGCTAAGGTCGCGGGGAGAGCAAACCTTTACCGAGTCAACGGAATCCCCGGCGGAAAAGGAGGCAGCACGTCACTTACATGATGCAATGCAACTCACAACCTTCAGGCGCTCGCCTGTCGCTGAAGCCGGATCTGCCATTCACGAGTGGATTATTAGGCGAATTACGGCTCCGTAAATCAGATATATCCCAAATGGTACCCCGTATGAAGATTAGCAGAATTCATTCCGCATAAACTCCCTCTAGGCTTAAGAATAGTGAAGTAGTGGCATTTTAGTCACTCAGTTTAATCCCCATAAAATAGTGGCCTTAGTTAGTCATTAAATTGATCGGTCTGCCATTCTCTGTGTCGCTCTCCTGTCGGAAGCGATAGGAGTATTCATCGTACAAACTGAGGCTAAATCAGCTTAGGTGCACATAATTGGTAAGAAATCAAGTCGGAGAAAAAAATAAATGGCCCATAATGCCAATTTCCGTGACGTCTGCGTGAATACCGCCACCTAAAAACCAATGACTCAGAGGTCATTGGCATCAAAATGAATAATTTCTGAGCCTTCTTCCTACTCTTCTCCCTTACATCCACCACTCATTCTCACAAATGTTTTTTCTTTCTTTTTCTCGGAAGATTGTATTAACAATTATTCACCACCTTGGAGTAATTCCTACAATCGATACACATGAAATTCCAGGCACAAAATTTATGGATACAAAATTGGTGAATAACTGGATAAAATATGAAATAGAGTACTTTAATGCAGAATGTGTACGAGCCGTACCTATTCACTTACTAGTCTTTACGTAAGTACTGCCCATTCCTGGTGTGAATGTATGTCCTGTCACCATGCTGGTAGCTTACATGGTACTATGTATATGTGGCTGAAGTAATAATAATTAAGGGATAATTTTCAGTTTTTTTGTATTGGTCGGCACTGATGTAACTACTGATGATACTCTGTTTAATACGTATGCATCGCTATGTTAAGTTTAATAATATTAATTACTATTTGATATGTTTGAAAAGCTCAATTTTGATGTTTACGGAGCACCAACTGTTAAGCTACAAATGGCCTTGCAGATCTTAAATGCTTACAAGAGTGTCGATGTTGTTAATATCCTAGGAAATATTTGGGAATGAACTATTGTGTTAAGATTAACAATAATAAAAATCCTCAGGGCTCCTGACAAAGCTATTAATTGCCCACATACATAAGAATCCTCACCGCTCTTGCCCTATTACCTCGTCGCGCTCACAAGACTTTCGGCCTCTCTTCCTAACTGGCAGTGGTCGCTCTTTAGGTGACCTCTAGCGATGGTTATCTGAAACTCGACCGACCCAAAATTAAAGCACAGAGTGCCACGCAAGTCTCGGCGGAGCTCCTCGCAATGCAACCAAGGAGTAGTGTGAGGAAGGTGAGTAGATCAGAGTTCGTGGGTGGGGCGATGGAGCGGACCAGCGAATGAATGGATTGAGTAATTGGCAAAGGTTTGCGGTACAAGGAAATATTAGGAAAGAGGGGAACGCGTAACTTTTCTCCGGAATCAAGCACCCTCTCCCCGAGGTGCCTTTAGTGAATCACGGAGCGGCAAAATGATGCACATAAAGTTTCACTGAAGTTACGTTCAATGGAAAAACGCCGGTGGGCAGTTATTCATATTTCACCGCTGCTTCCGACTGGCAAACATAGGTTCCTCTATTTTACGTGTCGGCTGTCAGCTGTGACGCACGGTCGCTGAGGTCATAGGTTCTGTTCCTGTGATGGGTGAATATTTGGCCTGAGTAGCGAAGGGGGTGGAGGAGTTAGGAAACTTGGTAAGATCCGGCTTCGGCAAGCCAATCCAAACGAAAGGCGCCGATGGATTCTCAGTCGGGTGTCTCATTCGACCGATGGGGCAAAGATCTTACGGGAATTTTTTCAGCGTGAAGAAATCGTACCAACCCACGTATGAACTCTCATGTTTGAGAATCGCAACTGGAATGATCAGCACGGAATAAGTGACAGAGCATGTTATAACACCAAGCATACATACCCATGTATGTAATATGCTACTACATGTAGTATAGGAGATCATCATTAAGTTGGATTGATTACCAAATTAGATCATGTGCAACGTAGAAGAGTGAATTCGCAAAGCGTTGTTATGATAAGCTTAGTAGTGCATTTACATTATGAGAGGAACTATGTTTAAAATCCCCCACGGCGCGAAAGTGGCATTACAGTTTAAATATATTGCGTATATTTGAAGGTCTCTTCTACGATGACGAAAAAAATGTATAATTAGAACCATTTCAGTTCGGTTGGAGAGAGATCATAAGTAAAAGAGGAGACAGATTAAGTTTAGAATAAACAGATATATTAAGTCATTCTCCCCCACGGACGATAAAGGATTAGAACAATTGCAAACGGCCCGCGTTAAGGGAAAAAAGGATTTTTCTTTGTTTATTTTAAGCAGCATAGCATATCGTCATTGTTTTATTTAATCTCAGCATACCGTCCTTGTTACTAACAGCTCATTTTGGATGTGTTGTGTCCACACTTAGCAAAATTAAGAAGTAATTTACATTCGCTAGAAGAAAAAGATTTTTAATTTGCGGAATGTTAGAAAATACAACGAGAAGATAATGAAAGAATGCTTTTTTGGTAATTATTGGAATAGCATTAAGGAATTAGAGCGCTAAAAAATATCAGTTAGGTTCGTTAAAATTGTTTGAAACAGGAAATTGTATAGTAAAGACGACCTTTGAAAAACTAATATGGAAATTCTTCTAAAATTGAAGAAAGCAGATGAACTATAGAGCTTAAAAAAGGTTCACGATACCTTATTTTAATTATCTCGCTCCCGAAGTAAATCGTACTCAACATTATTTCGATACTTCCGACCTTCCAAGAACGACAAGATACATAAGAATTCAGTGCGGAAAGATTGCCAACTTTTGGCATTCCTCGCACAGTTCATGACCCCCATAACAATGCCCTAGGGACCTGATTTTAATCTGAAACTCTTATTGCGAATATCTCAAACTAAGCTGAATTTAGATAATGAAAGATGGTGGCATGACCACCCCTACCACACGTCTCCATGGAAGCTTACAAGATGTAATGCAGGTTTAATGATCCTCTGACACTACTGTCCCCATAAACTCTGAAAAATACTTTAGAAAAGAGAGTTTTTGGCTTATTTACTACCACGCGAGCAATAAAACTGGAATCGAAAAATAAAAATGTTATCACCAGTTCTATCGGGACTCCTAAATTTCTAGAAGGTGACTACAAGGTCCCCTTTCTTTGTGATGTCCGCGCTAAAGGAACTAGGTTAGAGATGAGGTAGTCACTACCAGGCACACAATAAAACTTTCACCTCTATAGATAAAAATACTATCCACGGTTACACCAGATCTACTTTGATTTGGGAATTATTTTTAATAACGCTTAATAATTACCTATTCCTATAGGGATGTGGTTGTGGGAGTTGAGGAATCTTATGCATTGTTTGTCATTGTATTATTTCGGCCATTGTTAATAAATAAAGAATTACAATTGCTCTTAGTGGTATAAGGATATTCCGTGCACGTACCTACTAAGTAAATAAATTTGTCCCAGAATTATTTCAGATTACCTTTTTGAGAAAAGCATATGTTTGGTTTTATCGAGTGCGCCGATAATTACATTTGAGGCGATTCGCACCTTGTAGATCCTTGTTGAAACGGAGGGTAAAAAAAGTCAAAATTGACCTTCGGTGATTTAATAACGACCCATCCCAGCATCACAATAGTCATATCTTACTCCAAAACCTGACAAAAAATCAAGAGAGAGAGCAGTCGCGAGCCGAACTCAGGAATGAAGCCATTGGCGGAGAGATGGCGGTGGAACCGGCCGGACCGGAGGGTTGAACTCCAACAGCCAAACAAACCTCCCAAACCACACCGCACACCTCTTAGAAATCCCCGCGAAGATTTTTATTATTATTTTCTCTAAAGGGACATGGTAAAAAACAAACGGGACTGTGGTGAGAACCAGAACAAAGAGGAGACACTGGGCAGGAGAAGTGCAGGGAGAGGGATAAGGTGGAGAATTTTCGTTCCGGAGAATGGGATGAGCTCAAAAAATAAGAGGGATAAGGAGGGAACCGGCGGAGAGGGGGAGGGAGAGAAGGCACTGGGAAGTGGTGCGCTAAAGGGAAGAGCAGAAGGGGATGAACGGAGGGAGGGTGGGGGAAGTGAGGAGAAAGCGGTGAGAGATGGAGGCGGAGGTGAGGAGTGGGCTACAATGGATGAAGAGCGGTGGAGAGAAAGAGAGATTTCCCGTTTGAATCACTAGTTTACGCGTGTAATTCGTCACGCACAAAAAATTTTAATAGTGTGATTAACTTGACATGGTAAATATTTTAATCATCGCTAATTTACTTCAATATCTTTGATATGGTGGAAAAGCACCCAGCTTTGAACATTTTACGAATTTATATTTTTAATGAAATAAAATGTAATGATTTGTAAATATGCATACACAAACTACAATGTGTGAGTGAACATATATATACAAAAAAATATATATATTAGGTTTCCCTGGTGGTGTAATTGGTAGCACATCCGCCCGGCAAGTGGAAGGTCCGGTGTTCAAATCCGGTTAAGGAAAATATTTTTACATTCGTGATCTGCTCAAAAAACCGCCTTCCCCACATGTCCTGTGTTCGCCTTTTATGTGTTTTCCTATCCCCTTTCCTTATACCTATTTCTATGTTTGAATGAATATATATATATATATATACACACATATATGTTATTACGGATCTGTCTACGTGAAGTAGATTTGTGTTCAAATAATAAACGCCTCTCATTGGATCATGTATTAAATTGTTTTGAAATGTAATAACACCAAGAAAATGTCCGTTTGATTGCCAATCGTTGAAAATTACGGAATTTACTTTCATACCTTTAAATACTAGGGATGTTCTAACGCAAAAACAAGTAAAATAGCAAAGAACTCATATTTGATGGTAATATAAGGATATAAGTATATTCCATTAGCGATAGAGCTTTAATATTCACTTCCATTCTTTATATACAACGAGTAGATTTTAGTTGATAAAACAAAGGCTATATTCATTACCTACTACAATCCAGGATGATGTGCTTGAAGGGCGGCATTTTTATTGTTCGACGACCGACGTACCCTGAATTCAACTGATGTCAAACCATTCCCTAAAACAATACGAAAAATAACATAAGACCTTTTCTCTCTATTATGTACACATTTAGTCTAGCCAGAGGTCTTCGTGGACAATCTGCAACACGAATATTTTTTTCAATACGAATTAAAAAACTTAATCACCGAATGTCCACCTGTTTCGAGATAACGATAACTGGCACTAAAATATTTAAAGGCCCAAGCTATTTCCTTCTCCTCGGGGATGGAGGAATAAGGGTGGGTTCGAGTAGTGTACGGCAGGGGGGGACTGGGAGATGGGAAAGTGGTGTTCCCACGGTGCTGAGGAAGAGAGAGAGAATAAGAGAGGGAGAGAGAGAGAGAGAGCACGGAGATGAGTGGGAAGGGGGAGGGCTGTTGGGGGCGGGGGAGAGTTGGAGGAGGGAGATGGAGGGGGAGGGTTGATGGCCGTGGTTAGGGTGGCGGGGGGGAGTGGAGAGAGATAGAGGGAGGGAGGGAGAGAGAGAGAGGGCGGGTGGGTTACTCCGAGGGAAAAAGGGGTGGAAACGGTGGGAAGTGGCCTTAGGCGCCATGGCGGATGGATGCGTGGGAGAAGCGGTTTTTCGAACGGCGGAGGTTATATGGGGATCGAGCTCGGAGGGGAGGGGGCTGGAGGGGCGGTGGAGGTGGAAGGGGGGTCGGGAAGGCGCCCTGGTGAGGGATTGGACGACGGGGAGGGTGGTTCCGCGGGGGGAGGGGGGTGGTAGTGTTGGCGAGCGAGGTGGGGGCGGCGGTCGGAGGTGCTTCGAACGCCGCCAAGATCGCGATGCAGAGCCCTAGCGTCCGTGTTGGCGATGGTGATGGTGGTGGTGGTGGTGTGCCGATTCTGAGGGAGGAAACGCACGGGTCGGAGGCGTGTGGGAGGTCGTTATGTTGCCGGAATGAGCGAGGTAGGGGTGGTGGGATATGTGGGTGGGAGGAGACGGCACTCTGGGCGTCGGTGACCTTAAACGGACGCTCGATTGGAATTGAGAAACCCGACTTCACCCTCGTAGGGTGCCGTTTTATACGTTCGTCATTGCACACGCGAGGTGATCGGATAAAAATTAGAATTAGCAGCCCAACGGTCATTTTCGTCGGGTTTATTTGATGAACGCTGACCCTAACATCAAACTAGTTGTCACCCTTCCTTTTTTTCTCATTATGTGCACTATTTAGTCCCAAGCTGTGGGAAGGGGTTGTGGTCCGATTCAGCTCAGGTAGAACGAAAAATAAATACATAAATAAATCCCTGGAGATCCAGGGTCAACTCAGATTTTGAATACAGTCATTGTTGTTGTATTAATATTCAGGAAAGATATATTAGAGAGAATATTAATTTTTATTGGTAGGTTTTAAAACATGACACGTCCAATATTTAGTGGCCAAAGAAATGAAATAGATACTCAGAATTATCTATTCCATCTCAAAACCGCTGAAGGACGAGATGGATTTCGATGAAGTATACGTATAATTGCTGCAATTTATGCATAGCTACGTATACCTATGAAATAAATGATTGCTTGTAATTTTCTCCGAGTGTCTAAGGGAAAATATAAAACCCTTACATAAAATGGCATCAGAAGATGAAAGTTAATGACGCATTGTTTTACTTCAGACCGTGAATAAAAATACAAAAGCCACGAGAACTGGGTGGCGATCGTAATTTCTCTTAACTAGTGTAAACGTAGCGTTCCGAAAACCTGGCATTAATCATTTAACTTTTGTTCACACAAAGTGTTGGCTTTATCTTTTTAATACCGAAGGTGAATAGAAGCCAGACAGATTGGTCGCTAGGATGAAAACATACGTTTTCCTGCAAAATATATTATAAATAGAATAATTGAAAGACATTTTCTAATATCGATTGAGGTAGAAAGAATGTATTCGTGGTGTGACGAATGACTAATACGAAAGTACTGAATACTGTAGGTACTATGCATTCCATTACAGACCAAACTGACCGAGTTCGATTCCAGGTGACCATTGAAACCCTCCACCTTTCCCCAAGTCCTGTAATTTTTCGGTTGCCATATCTTCCTATCTAAACGGCGGCACAGGGGAAAGAACTGGTCCCCCTACCCACCAGTAGATATAAGGGTTTCTCACCACGAAGCAACAGCCGTACCAGAAAGGTACGCCTTAGTACCATTAACAGTCAAAGCATCGAATTCTATTCCATTCCGCTTCGATAGTGTACAATGACACCATTTAAGTGAAATGAAATGGTATTAAAAACTACAGAAAGTGACCTGTAGGTTTTGATAGACAGTTGAGAGGATAGAGTGCAGCCTAAGCCAAAAAGAGTGTGGTATTCATAAACTCAGGTAAAATTGGGCAGCCTCTTTACCTGTGCAAAAATTCGGGGATTTCCATATAGTTCTATCAATGTGAAAACTGCCCCGATTAGGTTCTAGATAGGGTTGTCCACAAGTATCACCAAACATTTGAGCCTCTGAGCATTTAGTCAATAACCGAGCCCATTACTCGCTAAACTACCACGATCAATTTAATACTGTACCCTCATTGTAATCAGAATTTATTCGACCAACGAAAAGCGTTATTTCATTTATACCAATCACGCTATAGCAAATTCGGATTTCCTAGAATAAAGTACCTAAAATAGATGCTAATTCATTTGAAATACTCCTTATGTATTTGTGACAGCTGCTGTATAGGAGGTCATATAGTAGCATTAGTGTTTAAATTCAAATGGTCAAATAAAATAAAAAATATACTGAAGAATAGAGGAAAATCAATTCGGGGATATGTAAAAGAAGAAACATGTGGATTGGCACATCTTGAGTTTGATTTGGAGATTGGACATACAAAGAATGTTAACCAGGTGTTGGTGAAGGAAGACGGGAAGAAAGGTAGAAAAATTGGTCAAGAATAATGCATCATGGTAATAAAATCTGTCAATTAAATAATAAATGTATAAAGTAATAATTAAAATAACTAAATAGGGCGCTATAATGTCTTACGACTATAGTCGTAAGATATATTATAGCGCAAGGGAAGAGTTTCTGAAGAAGATTGGAGAATAATTTTTACTCCAAGGAGGAAAGAGTGCAAGGCTTGTAGTCAGCCAGTCTTCAAACTAAAACACCTATGATGTTCATTTTGCTAATGTATCTCAGTTTTAGTTAATTTTTTATTATCTTGTGGAGACCGGGATGCCAGTGGGGATATGGTGATTTCAAGGTGTGAGTCGGGGGTGGCTGAGGGGGCGAAGGGCAGTGCCTGCAGATGTTCATGGAAGAGTTCCACGGATTCGTTTTAACTGCCCGCTTCCTCGAATCAAGATGTCCGGGTCAAATTCAGAGAGTAATACGACGTCTTACAAGCCAATCTAAAAGGTTGGGTTATTATTTACAGCGGGGATTGGTTTTATGCCTAATGGCTTCATGCCAAAGACTTTAAGGATAATCCAATATAGTTCTTAAGAAATCACAGTTAAATTTTTTTGAGAAATGGGTGAGAGCGATATTTTGTGGAATTCCATAAAAGTGAACAAGGAAGAATTTCAATACTTTGCGTTTCCACATGATAGAATATATTTTTGTCAGCTCAATGGAAGTCCAGATGTGTTACAATGTACAATGTAGCGAAACTACATAGTGCACTGTTAAATTTCTCGGATAAAATTTTGTTTATTTTCGCCCGTTTCTCTATTAGTGAAAACTACTATTTTGAAAATATATGTTTGTTGAACAACTGATAAAAATAAATTGGTGAAGAAATGAACATTTTAAACAAAGTGTACAACTAAAAAGAAGAATGGTTTTACAATGCTTTTCAAAAAAGAAATAATCAGCCAAATCAGCTTCTTTGGGCTTCCCTCAGGGGGAGTTTTGAATGCCAATTTTAAAGCGCAGATAAAATTGTAAAGTAATTAATTTTCACATATGTTCATTGTCCACCGCACTACAGCATCATCAGGTATCAAATGGTATGGCACAACCTAATGATCTCGGAACTAGGAGAAATTAATAAAACCACTTGGGAAATTTCACACTTGCAATCAGTCACGGATTATCTTCAAACTCATTTATGGAAATATGCTTACACATTTGCCTGGACCATTTTCATTATGGAAAGATGACTTTTCCTTCTCACGGGCGCCCGTTACCAACACGTGGTTATCTCCCAAAGTCTTTAATCTTGTTCGGACACCTCGAGAGAGATGGAGAGAAACAGGGAGAGAGAAAGAGATGAGTTCGTTTACGCGACGTAAGCCCAGACCTCCTTTCCTTCCGCCGTGCCTTCCACTCCGAACGAAAGGGAAAGGGACGCTTTCAAAATATTTTGAGCCCGAAATTTACTGCGAAATGCCCTCGGGCGAGGAAATAGCAAGCGAAGCCGGTCGGTCACACAACAATAAAAAAAAGAGAAGGCAGGAAAACTTTCTTTCCCCCTGGATGGGGGATGGAGAGCGAGCGCTGTAAAGTGAGTTGGAGGAGAAGCCCACATTTCACGGGAATCGTTTTCGGAGGTGTCGCAGAATTCGTGTTAAGGCTCCCGGCACGGAGGGGGGAATTCCGTCGGAGGCTGCGGCGGCGACCGGAGAATGGGACTCGGGGCACGGGATGGAACGAAAGGAATGGAACGCTCTCGAGAGGCGTCGTAAAGGAAGACATTCCGAGGAGTCGTCCTCCCTCCGCTTCTCCCTTCCCTCTCACACAACGTCATCATCAGCATCCCTCCACGAGGCTCGACCGGACTTGGGTGAGTCAAGGCACGTAATCCGTATCCCACGGGAGAATTTAGGCATTTCGAAGCCTGCACTTATCATGTGATAAGAATAGAGGGATGTGATGGGGTATATCCACGTTCAGCAGTAAGATGGGGGAGAGAGGAGGTGAGCCGATATCCTTCACAGCAGGGAGAGAAAGTGGAATATATCAAATATCTAGGAACGAACAAATTGAGTGGCTTCAGGCGTGACGTGGTGGAAATCGAACGTAATGAATAGAGCACTTTCCTACTTGATAAAGTTTATTTTACGACCAGGTTTCGATGTATTACATTATCATCAGTTAACAAAACATTTCCTGATGATGATGTCCGGGCGACCGGGTTTCGATGTATTCATCGAAACCCGATCGTAAAATAAATATAATCAAGCGAAAAAGTGCTACGATCAGTTATTCATTACCTAGGAACGAGATAAGGGCTAAAGAGAAAAGGTATCGATGCCCTTGTCTAACATCGTGAATGCACCTGAAAATCAGATAAGATAAAATTGAAACGGCAATTCTCGAGTTTGGTTGGGATTATAAATGAGTTGAGTAATTCCAAAATAAAACTTTGCAAGTCCACATGAAAAATAAGCTTAAGTACGCAAAGCGTACTAAAGCTTATTTTAATAAGAATGTGCTACCCGTCATCACGTTTTTACTTCACGCAAAATTTCAAGAAGCAATATCCAGATTCTTAAAAGATAGTAGTTTTGGGGGAGGTAACCGACAGCTGGGGTCATTTGCGCCATTTAGGTATGAAGAAGAAAGGATAGGGGGTGGAGAGAAATCCGGCGTCGGCATTAGCGAAAGGCACCAAGGTGTCCGCAGCTCAACGTCCGATCCGACGGGCGGCGAACTCGCTCGAAATGCCTTTAACAAAGCACCTCAAGTTGGGATCGGGATACCACTGAAAAATATTTGCAGCCGCCTGGATTCAAACCCGGGCCCTCCGGGTGGGAAGCACGTTAGCCACCGCACCAACCTAATCCCCCTTATTAAAAGATCCAGTTATTTTATATGCAATAGTATATTTACCTTAAAGGGCGTCAAGTGTAGCAGAAGTCCATAAACACCGCGCGACAAAATATGAAAATGGCTTCTGATTTCTGTCATTATAAACATACATACATAGGATATTTTTTCTGTAGATTTTGTTTATATGCCACAAGAATACCAACTTATATGTTGTCCGCAATAGAATTCATAAATTACATTTTTCAATTCTCAGTTAGGTGGTTCTTTTGGGACAATTATCATCAAACCTGGAGTTATATGTCTTTCAGTTGTTTTTAGTAATTAAATATTGTTTTTTCTTTATTTTTTGCAATTTAAAAAAAAATCAATTAGAGATATTTAATAGTGCGCGCTATGAAAATTATTGTGTCTTAATAAAATATCTAAGCTAAGTTTTTGTTTTTCTAACCCAACACTATTCATATAAATTTCTTAAAGAAATTCTGTGATTTTATCCGCTTTGATGATAAACACTACATAGTAATGTTTATTACAAAACACTGTCTTGTATGTAGAGTCAAAGAATGAGAAATTTTAATATAAACAATGAGGTCCAAGGGTATTTTGTACCATTTAGTATGTTAGGACCACAGTAGTGTGTAGTGTAAAGGTCTATCAAACACTACTCAATTTCGGTAGAAACCTCATTATTTCGTAAATTAAAAGTAAACAATACTTAGAACCTTGTTTTAAAACATGAGAGAAAAACTGAAGTGGCGCATTTTATTCAGAAATTCTCTCGGCCATTTGATCAATTTAATATTATTGGAAACATGAGTTAGCATGACAAAGTAATAAAACATATTCCGAGAAACTCCAAGAAACTTCGGGAGATGCTTTTTTGTTGCATTTTAATGTTCCGAGAGGTTTAAAAACAATGAGACCAAAACTATAAAGATTGCATATTTTAAAGCACAATATTTTATTTGTTAATAATGTTATTATTATCTTTCAGTCGGAATGGTGTTTAAATCGACCTTGTCACAGCAACTTCATCTAGATGCTCTTGGATAAGGAGGACGCGTCTGGAAATTGGGACTCCCGAATGAATAAGGGGATGGGAAGAATTCAAGGGAAGGAGAAGGGAGTGGGTGAGGGTGTAGGGTTTTGGCGGCATGGAAAGGGAGGGGGTGGAGAAAGGAGAGGGAGAGGTGACGGAGGCACCGCCGATGGACGAGGTCCGAAAAAGGTGTCGAGTCGTCGTCGGCGGAGGTGGGCGGAGGCTTGCCGGGGAGGTGCCCAACCGTTTGCCGGCGAAAACTCCCTCCCTCTCCTCTCCGGGGGCGCCACGTACGGGAGAGGACTGGGGAGGTGAGAGGAATGGCACGAGGTCGAACCGTCGTCGACTGCGGCGGTCGTTGAGGCGCCCGGGACGGAGAGTCGGGCCGAAAAAGAGAGGGCTGACAGGCGCAATGCTAAGATGAAGCCCCGAGATAAGAAATGCGGTGGGGTGACTTGGGCGGGAGGGGTCTAGAAAGTGGGAGGGAAACCCCTGGACCACCTCACTCCACAGCTTAGTCGACCACTTCTGAAGCCCCTTCACCTCGGCTTGTTTATTTATGGTTGGTTCCTTGAGCGAACTCATCCGAGAAATGCTCGAAATTTTAAAAAAGGAGCCGAATTCACACCTTGCACTCCGATGTGTAGCAAACATAATTCCGTCTTGCTTAAGTTTTCTGGTGAAATTCCATATACTGTAATCATAATTGTAATATACGTTTATATTCATATGTGCCACAATTCGGCTGCACAATTTTTTTGGCATTTAACTTATCCTCTTTTTAATTTCACCTAACCCACCAATTATGAAGTCAGCTTTTGGGTGGGTGCTTGGTATGATTTTTAGTGGTTGACATTTTGCCAGTGTCGGGAAATTTTTCTTCAGACTTTCGTGGGCAGTCATTAAGCTATGACTAACCGGCCCCTTGCCCGTCAGGACTCGCGGAACCCCCAACGGTCAATCCACTTGATTGGTAAGTATCTAAAATGATATTCTTCAAACGTAACCCTGTCTCTACGTCTCCCCACACCACCAAGGAGTGATATCTTTTGCCATCTCCTTCTCTGTGACATTCCCGCCCTCCGAAGCATGTGTACGGCCGGAGGCAGAGGGGGATGGCGTGGGAAATTTGTGTTTTTCGCTCCACACGTTTGAGAAATGATTCCCCATGGGACTCGAATGCTTGACCCTTCCCTCCCCACAATGGGGGGGCGGCTGACATTTCAACTTCCCCCCTCCGGCGACCCAAACTGGGGTTACAAATAATCAAAGAAGAGTGTCTTACTAGAATGGAAGACCGTCCGCGCGGTGTCTTCTCCCTTTCTATATCTTCATCCTGAAGGCTGCCGCAATTTGTAAAAGGCTGGGGTTTGAAGGTTTCCAACCACGAGGGTATTCTCTATGTGAGAAATTTCATGGTGAAAACATCGTTCGTTTGGATCGGGATTCGAACACAAATTCCCTCAATTTCCGTCACATTGATGCAGCCAGGTAAGTTAGCAAGGCGTCCACAGAGTTAATAAGGAATAATTACACTGACTTTTAATAATCAAACCACTTTACTTTTCCACATAAACTTTTTAATTTTTACTACCCAGGTTTCGTTATAACATAACATCAGGTAAAAATAAACAAGTCCAACACCGTATACATACATATCTCTGGGCGGAGGGGAAGAGGAGGGAGGAAAGAAAGGATTGGTTGAGCTATGAAGAGGGGGGCTAAAAGTCTATGGTTTGAGGCGTACACACCTAGATCGGCACTCGAGCCAGAGTCCCTAGATTTAGACCCGATTAAACCACTCAGTTGGAAATCGCAGGAACCGAGTTTGAAACCCGGCATGGATGAATGATTTTTCCACGTAGTATTTCTCGTATTTGTGCGCAATATCTAATAAAAAGTCGACTCAAATTTGAATCGGAATTGTGCGGGCACATTCAAACCCATCTTCAGCATGATACCATGGTACTAACAATAAGACTAGTTTAAGCAAATTACCATAATTTGATAACATAATATTAATGATGTAATTTGACATTCATTAAAGTACGCTAAAATTTAAGCATTTACTCATTGAATCACATAATAGATTTAAAATATGGACGTTGGTCTAGTTACTAAACATGTCCGTAAGATCCATAATTATCTCACATGAGAGATGTCTCTACGGTTGTGAATACGAGCAGGGTGAGATATTAGGAATCTCATACACCATTGTATTGAATAGTCCATTTCCCTAACTTCTTATTGCGGTCTCACTTAACCCATTAATGCGGGATTGCAATTATCCCCTTCGGGTTATGTATTATATTTAACGCAATACGATTTCTGTCACCCAGTAGTTTATGTCATGCATGCAGCTAATCATCGCATTTTCAATGGAATGGTTCTATGAAATATACGGCTATATACTGACGAGATATATTCCTATTTAATTGTAGGTAACAGGTTCTATGAAATATACGGCTATATACTGACGAGATATATTCCTATTTAATTGTAGGTAACACTCGCTATTTGCCAAATTCATAGATGTTTCAAGTTAGTTATTTCATTTGAAGGAATAATTTTGAACACCATCATACATGTACAACGTTATGTACATAGTTGCCCTTTCCTCCAATTGCAGCCCGACACTTTTGTAATTTCAGTTTAAAACCAGTAGTATTTGGGTAATTAGATGGAATATTTAGAAGTATTTCATCGAACACGATTTACCGGAGAGATATTGTTGCAGGAAATTACAAACAGTTGTTAACCCATAAAAAAGTGCAATCAAATCTCAGCATCACTGTTTTCACTGGGTGAAAGGTCACGTTGTTAAAGCGGTGCGGAGTTGCCTCATAATCATGAACAAATTAGTCAGCCGATGACTAAATTAATCCCGTCCCCTTAATTTCAGCATGCTCAAAAGGGAACCCAGAGCTGGGAACACAAAAAACTTCCTCTTACTCGCTGGTATCTATCTATTCGACCCCCCTGCCATCAACCCATCCACATCGCCATATCCCCGCCCACCCCACGCGACCACAAGCGGGTGGTTGTGGGGTGGAAGGGAGCGGAACCCCACATTCCCGTCTCCCGGGGTCCGAACTCTCCTTTCCCACTTCTCGACCGACCACAATCTCTCTCCCGACCCCTACTCTCCCGACCCCGACTCTCCCGCACGCTCCTTGTCCACGTCTCCTCGAATCCCTTTCGCCTTGCCCCATCGCCGCCGCCGCCGATTTCCCTGCTCCCCATTTGACTAATAAGCGCGATCCTTCAATGTCTCCTCCGCCCGCTGCGCCACGACGACCAAGGTATCCCCTTCCCCATGCCCTCAACCCCGCCCCACTTTCCCCTTCTCCCCTGCCTGCCTCCTTTGATTTACGAATGCCCTTTCGAGCCGACGTCCCCTCCACTGTCCCCTTCCCTTCACCCCCCAACCCTTCCAACCCTCGTATAGTGCACATTCTTTCTTGATCGCCCCATTCAACGCCCTCATAACCTCACCATGCTCCCATCGCCTCACCAATGATCGCATATCTATACCCGTGGTTTATTAAGCTCTGGGGACTAAAATAGCCTCAGGATCATAGGGTGGTTTTACAACGCGACTGACTTGCAGGAATTTACTTTCGAGTAGAGGTGTATTAGAACTTATTGAGAGGGAATTTTTACGACAAAATGAGTGAAAAATTAGTCTGTTTTGAGTCAGTCTATACCGAAAGGGTACATAATGATTGCTAGGTAAGTATGAAAATTAAATTTCAACTCTATCCTCGATTTCATATTTTGAGAGCACGCAAAATTATTTCAACATAGGTCAAATTTTGCAAAAGTTTGCAATCCAGGCTCCAATTCGTTGACCTGGGTCAATTCAATCGTTTTGATAATCTCTTACCTTTTTTGTGCAAAAGAGAGGATTTATGATATCTCTGACCATTGAAAATAAATTATGATTTCCACAAAAAAATAAGATTAATGGAACACTGTTTGAGGGAATCTGACTAATGGATGAAAGTAAGTCAACATTGATAAATATTTTAAACTGAACATTTTCACGATGCATACTATTAGGAATCCCTTGAATGACCCCTTCGCAACAAACAAGCACACGTTTATATTTACCTGCATGGGGTTAAATACGACTTTGCCGAATAAATATCTATGTTTCTAATAATAGTGAGAGAGTATTTGGGATCCATGGGAGAACATACTTATTAAGGAATTAATTGGCAAGGGTCCAGACAAAATTCCTACTAAATTTAAAAGTGTGTATGTTTCTGTATAAATAAATATTCATATTGTTATCATTGATATCGATCGTACCTTTCAATGTAGGTTTTTGGATGGGCACAGGTCATACTTGTGCAACGGAAAAACGATACATTTTTTGCCACTGCTAATGAAAGACAGCATGATAATATTATGAGTCCTCCTTCAATTTCACATTCTTCCTTAATGTCTTCATTCCGTCCAACTAGCCTGTTTAATTCATACCCCTTCTTCCCTCGCCTAATATTATTGCAGTCTCCAATATCCCGTCGTCAATTAAAACGCTCTGTCTTCATCTTCATGACTTCATAGCATATCTTCCAACGATCCCCTCTCCTCCTCCGCCATTCCTAGCACTGTCTCATTTGTTTCCCATTCTGTTAATTTCTCATTTTTCATCCCTAACCACAGCCTCATTTCAAAAGCCTCCTATCTACGCCTATCACTTTGCTTCAACGATATCTGCACATACATATATATATTACTATTTTTTTACAATTTCATAATCTATACACCCTGCCGTACGCTCTTGCAGCACTTTACGTGGTTTTGTATAGATGTAAATGAATTCAAGTAAGTTAGGGATTAAATTTGGCCACAAATTCCTACAAAACACCGCTGGTAACTCAAGCGAAAAATCGTTAAATCTCCTATTGAGTCTGCTTTGGAATGACCTCATTTTTGGTATTTAATAGCACCACCTTTTAGCTTAAAAGTTTGACCTCTTCGAGACCTTTCGAAACGTCTACAGCAAGTAAGGAGATGTGCACCGTCCATAGTCGCTCCTATTTTCTTTCGTCAATTCAATTTTTCATGATATTCCGCAAAGTACGCATTTGGAAACGTACATGAGATCTGCCTAAAAAACTATAGGATAACTAAAATTTCCTAATATAACTTCGATAACTTTTGATAAATATAAAGAATCTGTTATTGACGATAGTAAAAATTACTTTTTCTCAACTACCTACTAATAAAGTAAGTAAGTAAATATTAAGTGTGCATTACATCATTTTTACATTAATTGAATAATCTAATCTTAAAGTGGGTTCAGAAAACATCTCTTGTGGAGGTCTGTTGATAGGAAAAGGTTGTGTAACACTGTCTTTAAGTAGATGGGTAGGTACATACTGTTCGTCCGCAAATTCATCCACGTTGTACATATCATCCCCAGGGCAAATTGCCCCTGACAAGTCCAGATACTAAAAAAACCCCCTGGGTTTGTTAACAATTCCCATAAGAAGCGAGTAAGTGTCACGGGCATGCTGGAGCATTTAAGATGGGAGCCTATTGGTTCTCGGAAATAGAGCCCTGTGCCTCTCCAGTAGTTATTCATAGACTTTTTAAGATTTTGTAGTTACTTAAAGAGTATATAATAAATTATAGAACAATATTGGTAGATTAGTCCACCGGGACTAAATAAGAGAGATAGACACCTAAGCAGACAGGTTCAAGTACTCGACCCGTCACTGACAGGTCGTTCCCTCGAACAATGCACAATCTTAGCCGTATCGAACTCGAGAGCCCGAAAAAATTAAATTAACTTTAAACAATATATGCTAACACTAATTGATGAATTGGTTAAACGAAAAGAATTATTGCATATACGGTGGGTATATATGTGCACAAGAGCCTTTATATATGAGCTAACATGTATTCATGCATATGCGTGAACCATGAATTCTGCACTAATTGCTGATGCCCTACAAATCTCAGCCACACGCCCTTGCGGTGCATTGTGGAGTATTGTGTCCTAGATGTAGATGTAAGGACGGAACTCTCGGTCGCACGGATACGCTCACCCCATTGGATCTCCACGATACCGATCGCAACCCCGACACGGAGGAGGAGAAGGGTAATCGCTCCCTAACCGACGGGGATCGGCGTGGGAGGGGAAGAGTGGGGTGTCCCGTCGGGTACCGGATCGGAAAGGCACGGTCGAGGATCAAAAATAGAATCCGCCCACCCAGCGAAGCCTCTCCCAATCGGGGCTAACGACGCGGGGGGAAGGAGAAAGAAAAGAGGGCGATGCAATTTTTCCCACGCAGTCCAAACCGACCCTTCCCCATCTCGGAATGCATCCCCCACCACCTCCGTCCACCCTCTCTCTCTCTCACGGCGGGCCCATTGAGGGGCGGGAAGAGAGAAGGGGGTCCCGAGAGCAGGACGGACGGGGCCCGGTTGAAACCGGGCGCTCACGCTCTCTCGCCCGAGGCGCCAGGCTAATGATCGGAGTGAATAGGGGGAGAGGAGATGAAAAGGTAAGGGAAGAGAGAGAGGCATGGGAAGGATCCCGTGCACAGCTTTCCGTAGTGACCAACCTCCACCCACAACCTCTCCCACTCCCGGACTCCCCTCCTCCGCACCTTCGGGAACCTTACTGGTCGACCAATCCTTTCCTTCCCTCCGTCCTAAGAGACGCCGCCGCCTCAGGGGGTTGGGGGGAGAGAGGGAGACGGCGAAGTTTATAAGGGAGGAGATGGGTCTTTGATTTGCGAGTTTTTATTTTAATCTTTCCGTCATTTCCTCCCACTGGCCACCAAGGAGAGGGTGACGGGAAAGGGAAGAGGTCTGCAATGAGAGGGTTGTGAGAGGGTTTTCGCGGAGCGGCCGGTGGCGGAGAAAAAAAGTTAATTAACTCCAGGCGACGGCGAGGATGCGCAAAGCGGGGGTCTCGGGGATCGAGTTCTTGAGTTTTCTCGTTCCCAGGAATAGAAGTGCCATCTTCATCGCCTTTATCCGGGGATGCAAATGGTTTCGCGAGGCTCCGCGGGGTCCCCGCGCCAGGGGAAAATTTCGCTGAAGCCTGGTGACGGACTTGTAACGTCAAAGTTTCAGAGTTACATATTACCTACGTATTAGATGTTATTTCATCACGTTATTGAGGACTTTTTAGTCTGAATATATAATCTCCTTTCATTACTACAGAAGTGTGTTTAGACATGTCCAGCTGCCTTTGTTGTTGGCTACCATACCTGCCTAGGTTTTACAATAGTGTTCAAGTGCTTTTCCTATAGCAGAATATAAATAGGTGTATAGCTCTATGTACTTTACATTAAGGTGAAAAGTAGTATTATAAGTCAATTTTATGAACATAAGAACTTTGATACAATGTTTTGATCTCAAACATTTAAAAAATGTATTCAT
The DNA here is from genome assembly GCA_037158775.1 of Hetaerina titia. NCBI lineage: Eukaryota > Metazoa > Arthropoda > Insecta > Odonata > Calopterygidae > Hetaerina > Hetaerina titia. Next base: position 34,983,840 of record CM073776.1, on the reverse strand, counting down.
AATACCGATCCAAATAAATGTTTTAAATTAAATATCTAATCTTCTGACTATCTTACTTCAAATAATTTTTTTCTAAAATTGATCTCTACGTTGGTAATATATAAAATACATTTTTTTAGTTCACGATGTGGTCAAACTCAACCACCAAAATCAATTTTCAGATTCATTAGAGTATGGGCACTTGAATTTTATTTTGTAAATAAGTAGTAAGTGATCAGTGATTTTCACGCTTTACGGAACATAACCTAACATTGAAAAGAATCGGCAATATCTTTAGATGTGATCCTATTAACTGTTTCCTGATTTATTAACATACGTACAAATGCAAAATGTATTCCGTTGTTACTTACTCACTACTGCTTCGTATGCCCCAACGTGTTTTCAAGGAATAGGTGAACCTCGAGGCTAAACCTCACGGTCAGAAATAATAAATAATTAATTTATCGTCAGTCACTTCATTCTATGAGGAATCAGATTAAGTTTGAAGGAAAGCAAAGATAATAGAATTAATTTTTGCATGATACATCCAGGGGTTGTCACATGTTACTTGCGAGAGTAACAGACAAGATAGGTTTCTTCTAGAATCTGCACACCTAAAACTTCTAGCATCTATGCATGCGTTTCCGTTCCCATGGCCATACGACCAATGCACATCTGAGCTAGACACTCGCAACGCGGTAAGTGAAGAACTATTCTCCCGAATGGGCTGCTAGTCGTTCAATCAATCCCCGTTGCGTTGTCTCAACAGTGCTTGGGGCGATGGCTCCGAACCGTTATTATTATTATTAATGGCACAGAAAACAGAAACTCACCGGAGACGGAAAACTCGATCCGAGCAGAGAAATTTATCGGAAGAAAAGTTTTGCCAGCCCGCCGAGTCGCAAGACTCTCCTCCTTCTGCCCTCCTCCTACTCCCACCCCCGCGCCCCTCGGCGGCAAATAGGGTTCCCCCGCCCATCCCTCGCTCCAAGCTAATGACGACATAAGTCACACTCTCCTCGCCGCCCTCGGCTTCCTTCCACGTCTCGGCGGTTGGACCGACATGGCCGGGATACGGAGTCGCCTTTCCACCGAGCCGCGTCCACAAACACGCCCCGTGTCCCGTCGTAATTTCCGCGCGCGGGAATTCCGCACTCCGTCAAATGTTTGCCAATGCAACAAACACTCCGCGAGGGACGTCTCTCTCTCTATCTCACTTTTGTTTGCCATCGTCGCGTCCCGCGCGTCGTCGCACCGCCGCGCCGCGCCGGGAACGCGCGGGGTAGTCGTCTCAAAGCGGAGCCGCCGCCCACCCCCAGCTCCGTTCCTGAGGGGAAACATTGGAGTGGGGGTGTTCTCCTTGAAATTGACAATTCCGTGGAAAATTCTGTCGAAATATTGATTCGAGGTGTGCGAGATGGGGAGAAAACTCGGTTCGGCTTTCGAACGATAGGTAGGCATACATAGGTAGGTATAAGCAGCAAGGCCATCTGTTTGTAGCCGCGGATGTTTTATTTAGTCTTTTGGTCTGGCTAACAAGGTTGCGGACACTCCATGGCGAGTACACAAAATTGTCGTTTTTCCGTGATTTCTCCATCTGCTACCATGGTCACGCGTATTTGTTGATGAATATGAACAACCACGGGAGATGAAGCTCCACCATGTGGAAAAAGATTTGAGATCTATACTTTGGAATGATTTCCACTTTCTCGTAGAAATAGATAAACTAAAATAGTTAATTCATGACCTGAAAACCCTTAGAGAAATTCACGGTCAGATAAAAATATCATAGAGTAGGCAACGATTGGGAGGCAACTAATTTCATAACACGTTAAAGAGGTGAATTGTCAATAATAATAATTGGAACTTCATTGATAGCGTTGGACACTTGATTCTTTGGTCTCATTTCAACAATTATTGTCAGATCAAACCATAGCGCTGTAACTCGAAATATTTATTCACTCGTACAGCTTTTCAGATTGTATACCAGTGTGTGGAACAAAATATTTAATACCTAAGCATCTTCCTCAAGGAAACTGCGCTACCATGCCTGGTAGCCAATTTCAAGAAGGAAGGGATGAGAGTTCGCAGTTGTGAACATAATTGGCGCGCTGTCACCCATTATACACGTTTCTCTTATGTATATTTCTGCATTCAAATGTGAAAAAGGGTCATCAACCATGAAAATAACGTTTAACCAAATTATATCTGCCGTATCATTAAGATTAAAAATCTCATATTTGTTTTTTCCTTAACTTCCTATACGATGTCACATTTGTGTGAACTGTTTACAAATCAATTTTTATATCTCAGAGCATATTTAACCTCAATCACGTACAGATAACAAAAATTTACATAAAATTAATAAAAGTTTTCAAAACTTTTCGAAAAAAAGTACCTACCTAAATTTATAGTTTCTCATAGTCTCCATTTAAATGAATCTCTGCCAAATATTTATCCCTAAATGACATTAGGGGAAGGAGATCGTTTATCTTATTCTTAACGACGCTGAATTATCACCAACTCTCACCTCTCTAAATATGGTTCTTTAATTCATTTTCCTTTCATTCATTCCTTCTACTTCATCCCTACATCGCTTTAATCAATACGCTAGCTAACGAGTGACTTTACGATTCTAATCGAAGTCCCATTTAAATTTCATTAGCGTATTATAGTCGAGCATTAAACAAAACATCATTTCCCAGCAATTACATGGCCTTATTACGTTAAACGGAGAAAGGTATAAGTAATATCTAATAAATGAACTTGATAAGAGATACCTTTGCATAAATAAATTAATTATCATGGTAAGTTTTGAAGAATCATAGGAGGACATTCATGTAGAACACAAATATCCTCCTTTGGTTCTGTATAAGTTATTCTCGCAGTAAAGACATATACTCTCTTCTTAAATGGAGGAAGGAAAACGGTTTCCCATATAAACGAGCTAATACTTTGAGTGCATTTTTACTATAGCCATTTTTATGGTATAAATGTGTTCAATCTGATTAAAATGCATGACTCATCTACGTTTGAATATCCATACTAATGGATAATTTTATTTTTGAACTGAGAGATGTTTGCGGCCGATACTTGGTAGAAATCCATTTGTAATGCACGAAGAAATAAACAAAGACTGCGTTTCCACAAGAAATAATGTATTGTTGCCATTTAAATGTACTATGTCAATAGGAAATTCTTTGCTGTGGAAACACAAAGTCTTTGATTCTTTCTTCGGACTTCATTTTTGAACGTTGAACAGAATACAAGTATATCTCGTCTGAAACCGTACCTACAGCAAGAAAAACAATGAAACTACTAACCTCATGAAAAGAAATTTGGTATAACATGGGAATTGCGCGAGAGAGTTTTGTTTGTGCAACATTTATTTTAATATAGCATAGATGCTCGAATTATAATTTGAGAATATCACATATTAAAAATGATTCACAAATTCCAGTTTTCGAAGCCGGAAATACCAACGTCCGGTTGAGCTTTTCAGACAGCTTGCCCGGAATGCCTCGGTAGCTTAACTGGCTAAAGCACTCGGCTGGATATCGAGGATTTTGGGCTTGAACACTGGCCAAGGCGAATGATTTTTACACAGTGAAATCCTCACATGTGTGCGTCCTGCTAAATTTCAAGTAATTGCCGTAGTATATGCCGTATTTATTGACCATTTTTGAATTTCTTAGAGGATTTAATTCTCAGAGCATGGAGTTTTCATTTTTAGTTTTTTATCGTAATTTTGAGCAGTTAATATGTAGAATGGTTTGTAGCTGCCTCAAAATCTGAAGATGTTAAAATCATCCGTATTTCGTTTTTTCTTCAGCGTTCCTTGCGCTGTCGTTTTCCACTCATTTATCCCCGTACATCATCCTAGATCATGTTCATGCTCTCTAGCTAGCTTACATATCATTTTATATTCCACTACGATTTTTCAGGCCCTCTTGCAATTGTTCTAATGGAAGTATTCCCGTTGTTCATTTTATAACATGACGGTGAACCGATAAAATTTCGGCTTGGAAGCCGTTGATACAAGTTTCCCAGCGCTGGCACAAATAAATTCCCAAATTAATTGGTTTCTGAAAGGTGGTGCGGGAAGTAATGACATCATAGGAGTCCACGATATAGCTTCCCGTTCTAGAATTAAATCAAGGCGACCGTGGGGGTGTCGTTGAAGAGATTCCCCCACCGACCACCCCCGCTCTCACTGCCAGAAAGGTGAATCGCCTCTCCCCGTTCGCTCCCTGCTCCGCCCAGGGGGCATTTTGTTTCCCGCCGCGTCTCCCGATTCGCTACTGGCCTTACGTCCCCGCCCAAGCCGCAACGTTTTTTTCCCCTCGTCGCCCTCCTTCCCGACACCTCTCCCCCTCACAGCGGTGCTTCCCACCCTCCATACACACCACCCACCGCCACATCCCGACCGTACACTCTTTCTCTATATCCCATCCTTCCTCCATCATCCGCCAGCTCCTCACCCCAAAATAACCCCCTCCCCAAACTCCCCACCTGCGGCCAGCCAATGGGCTGCTACCGGTCTTGCGCCTTGGCTACCGTTCCACCTCGAATATATATATGCATATTTTTTTTACGCCCGCTCCGAAGCGAGCTCTGCGGTTGGTCGGTAGCTCGGTCTTCCTCCCCCACAAAACCTCACCCCTTTCCTCGCCGGGAATGGGGGATGGGGTTATAAACCGCTAGGATGTGTTTTGTGTGGGTGTCGGGGAATGACGGGAGGGGGGGGGGTGATGATTCGATCTCGTCAGCCCGCCCCCCTCGAACGGGGTACGCGCTGGGCGGGGGGGACTGGGGCTTCGGATTGGGTGTCGAAGTGGATGGGCAAACAAAGGGAAGCTCCAGCTACCGTTCGCCGACCTCCTCCCCTCCCTCGCCGTCGCTATCTCCCCCCGTCGGCCCTGCCGGCGTGGCTACCGTATTGCGTGATTGGCTCCCGGTCTTCCGTTGGACCACCCAGCTCTCCCTCCCTCTCTCATTCTCCTCCCCGCTCCCACTCCGCGGCCCTATCTCCCCTCTGCGCCCCGTCCGTTTTCTCTTCCCTCTGCCGTCACTCCACCTCGGTCTAACCGGGGATACGTGCGTCGGTTAACAGGTCGATCATCTTCCTGGTGCCGACTTTCTAGGGAAATCGGCACAAATATCCTCTCATTCGAAGGTATCGTCCGCATCGGTGATATGTTCCCGCAATTTATATCACTTTTTAGTATCTTCCCACTCAAAACATATCGGGTCGACAATATTCATTAATGATTGGCATATCATACAGCTAGCCTTAATTTAACTATTCAAATAAAATTAGGTTTGGATATATTTGGGCGCAAATTATGACCATTGCGCATTATTTCCCACACTTGTGGATCATAAGGCTTGAGACCTAATATTTAACTGTTTTGGCTAAATAGCCCTTTCCCATTTCTTACCGATTGGAAAGATGTGGGAAGATTCCCAAATTTCATCTAGAAATGCTCCCCTTTATCGATGAAATTTGTTACAACAAGTGTCGCATTTACTCTATAATAGAAATGTAATTAAAAATAAATTTTTAATTCTTTTTTTAATTTAAAGATACTGAACCAATCGTATAATATATATTTTGTCATGACATCTGTGATACCTGTCAGTTCAACATTTTATTTCCAAATATCGTTATCACATCCCGTTAGTCGCTAAAAATAGTACATTACAATAATTTCTTCCTAAGGAATATTAATGTCAAATGATATTGCGCGAAAATACCTCAAATGCATTTTAAAATTTGAATTATATATTTAAGCATCAGTATGAATTTTTACTTCTGTAACAAAAGGAAGTTCATTGTATTAGTATCATCATTGACAATGCCATTTATTCTGCCTTTAAAACACAATTTCATCGAGAAAAATCAATACTTTGCACGATTTGAATATGTTTTATGTTTTACGAGCCAAAATACAGCGAAAAATTATCAAGTTTATGGAAAACAGAACGATTACCAAATTGCCCATTACTGGATGAGACTCCTCGATAAGGGCATCAAGAAAAATGGTTAACTGAAAGCATGTACCGACCGTATACTCCGATCTCTTAATGCTACTAGAAGTATCTAATCCCTTAGTCAAATTTTGTTTTAGTGGATGGATTATTTTATGTGCCTTCGAATACATTCTTTCTTAATACTCTAAAAACATTATCCATGGCTGAATTTTTCTAAGTTTAAATTATTTGCTGGCATTATTGTTTTACTAGGAATGACAAATGATAATAAGCTGTTACGCCGATAACCATTCAGAAAAATATGTAGGTTTTTTTCAATGCATCACTGACGTGAATTCGAGTTTTGATTTGACAAGGTTTTATCTATTTTTTGCTGTAGGCATCCATAACCTTCCAGGAGTTCACTCTAGGGAGTAGGAAAATTTGTAAAAGCATCATTTTATCATTTCAGAGAATGCACTCCCTGAATTATTGCCATTCGTTCTGTCCAGTCCCTAAATATTTGTTCCGCCTGTCGCGTCCATACATTGTTTCTTAAGTGCCCGGACAGTTATAGCATTCCTCATCTTGAGTCTCTTTAAGCACAATTGACAACAACTATTAATATCGTTACCAAATCATCTCGATCCTATTCCTTCACCAAGGGCTGGTCTTAGGAATTGGTTGACATGGGATCCAGGAAACGAATAAATAAGATTTCGTTTCGACGCACCTTGATTGACGGAGATGCACCTGATATTAACGTCTGATTCGCCCTGTGCCCACCTCCTCCGCCTATCAACGCTCCCGCGCGCGGGCGCTCTCCTCCAATGGCGGTGCACGCTGCTACCGTGTATGCCGCCCAATGAGCGGCTACCGGTGTTCCTCCCCGTACCAGGAGACTTCAGAGCCGGTGTAGCCGGTGTTTTTTTAACAATGGAGGTGGCACGATCCGCGGCCAAGAACAGCGGTAGGAGCGAATTGAATGGCGAGAACAATGGATGGTTGCAGTTAACATTTCGGCGTTTTTTTCAATTGAAATTCCAGTGATAAAATATCCTTAAGGCTTAAGACCCCTTGTGACCAAAAACTTTCAACGCGTAATTAGCTTTTTGATAAGCGTCTGCAACACCTCAGCCAACGGGGACACGGTATATATTTTTATGTAAGCTAAGAACAGGATGGAATCGATAAATAAGTTATTTTTCAGTAGGTAAAATCAAAGTAAATTAGTATTACACAAGTCAATAAAGATAGGGATCAATCGTGCGGTTGTAGGTAAGTAGATAATTTGGTGGAAGTAGGCTTTTCATATAATGAGGAATAAATGGATGAAGAAAAACCCGGCTTCGTCATTTGCATAATCATACTTAAAGAAATAAGCCAAGAGAGACACAATTTTATTTCCAATCCCATAGACCACATGCTCCACTAGAAATGCCCTTAATACAGCATCTAAGTAGGGATTGGGATATTTCTTAATATTGCTGCCCCTGTCGGGATTCAAATTTGGGCTCTCGGGTGTAAAGCCAGTACAGACGCCACCGCACGATCCCGATTGCTGGCTGAAGAAAAAGGTTCAACGAGTTTACTCCCATGCGTCGTTGTTATCAAATTCTTCTTTTCAATTGTGAACCACTTTGGTCACGCGGCGTGAAAATGAACGTTCTCTGAAATACGTAAGTTATGAAAATATTGTCCCAGTTTTGTGTCTCTGTTAGATTTCAACAACAACTCACTTGCCCCTAAAAATGTAGGTGCTTCCACCAAGTCGGCATCTTCTTCGATACTCATAGCTTTATTAGCACTGGTATGGCTCCAGATTTGTATAGGGAATATGGCCACGTTGGAGAGTTATCAATTAATTCAGAGATACCTGAGCGAGAGACGTGGAAATACAGCTGCATAATTGATGTGAGCCCTCTAGGCTGGGATTGAAACGGAAACGATTGCCGACAGTGCGCGCGAGTCGACGCATCCCCGGCGGTAGGAAACCGCGAGCTGTCAGACAAACGTGACCACGTGTGGTAGACCCCATTTGATTGCCTTATAGCGACAGGAGACAAATTACGGTGAAAGCGGAGCCCCATAACAGTGTCATGAAGGAGAAAGGAACGACCTCCACTTCAGATGAGTAATCGCGACAAAAAACAAGACGCTCGTGCACTTTCTAATGAATATATAATCGCAACTGTACAGACGCATTGTTCACTTCCCAAGTAATGACTGTCACGGTATATCCTGCGTCGCATTGGCTTCCACTTCATTAATTTTGACGCTTGGGTACAACTTAATTCTACTACAGCACGGTGTACGTATTTATTCTTAAATTAATTACCTACATCTCGTTTTTTCAGATATTTAAGCCACAATTACCTCAAAGTCGTTCATTTTTACAACAATGTGTACACTGTAAGCGATAAGACTATAGAAGTAATAAATTCAGTCTTATAGATGTTGTATACGAGTATCTTACCGATATTGTAATTGGAAATGGAAGGAAGAGAGAGGTCGACTAGACTGGCCTGTTAAATTGTCTAGAATGAGAAAAATGCGGAAGCTATCACGATGTCATTTGCTTAGTCAGCAGACATACATTGGCATGATTCCCATCATATTACTATGCGAATGTTAATGCGTTCAATCAGTTTCTCGATTTTATTGGCAGAGCATTGGTAATTTGCCAAACGGGATATAAACGGGATATCAAAATACCCTCTTTGTGGGCATGTATGCCTTTCACCGTCCATAATCATTAATAGGCCATTACTGCGTCTTTGTATCAATCAACTACCACAATTGTTCGTCGTATTTCTCCCCATTTTCATGTGCTTTCTTTTCTGGAAAGTAGTCGTAATTTACTTTTAATGCAGGTACAGTTTTCGACCGAAGACATAGGTGTGTGAAAACCAGTGATTAATCAAAATATAAAATACCAAGGGATCCGTGGACGTAAATTCTTATCGAATACTAAATAAAATTTTCCCAGCCTTTAAAGTGTAAATAATACCAATTACGCTGATGACAGTTTACGAGCGATCGACTTGACGGCGTCTTGCGTGTCTCTGGCGCGGGAAGGCGAGGGATGAAACTCCGGCCCACCCAACGCGTCGTGTTTTCCCTCGATCACTCCCACTTGTGCATTGACAGCCAAAGCAACTACCTTTACCCTTTATGACTCGTGGAGGTTTAAAAAAGAATACGAACTCCAACGACTCCTTGAGCGGCGGACCAGGAAAGCTCCCGCCGCCAGATTGGCGCGCAGCCGCGATTGGAAGTGACATATCACGTCCCGCCGGTCAACTGGGCAATATTTTGCAGCGGAACGCCCGGATTTGGGTCGGCAACTCCCTAAACGCCCACCCTGTCGTCTTGGAGGTCCACCGGGAGGCACGCGTGCCTTCACGACGAATCATGTGAATGAATGAGGTGCCTGCTGAAGGCTGCTAGAGTAAGTATCACGTGAAGAACAATTAGAGTAATGCTCATTAATATATCCAAAGTTATATTTTATTCAAACCAGCCAGCCCTGCAAATTTCTTATTTCACTGAGCAGCAGTGAGAGAAGTGAGGGCATTTGAGAGAAATCCAAAGGAGGCAAGAAAATTGGACGCACAGTATTTTTATTGGTGGTGGCATGTTGACCATAATAATAGAGGGATGGACTTTAGGTAATCAAGGTAGGGAGAGGAAAAGAATAACCATGTTGGACAGGATGAATGGAGGAAAAAAGCATATATGTATTAGGAATTAAAGGGTTTGTTGTAGGCCAGGTTGTTGGGGTGTGTCTCGTTATAAGCAGCTTGAGAAAACAGCGGTAGATTGTGTTGGTTCATCCAAAACCCGCTTTAAATGGTTAAGAACTGAAATCTATACGCTTTAATTTTTAATTTCTCGAGAAAGTTCGAACTTTTTCCTGTTTTTTTATTTTTTTTTAGTTTTGCCATTCCCTCCATCGCTCACGATATCGATCAGCTTTTAACTTCCTTTCAATAAATTTGTCTTTCTGAGGGAAGCGTTTTAAAAAATGTTTGGGATAAAATTTTATAGAATAGCTTAAGGGTTCTTTGATAGCACGACACCTCCGTGAATACGGATCACAGAGAACCACATGGAAAACTTTTTTTTTAATTTCACTCGCATTTCACATATACTATGGATTCTATTTTAATCTTTGATTTTTTATCTACCTAGGTGTGCATACTTAATACTTGAATGATTTCTTATCCAAATTTCACTATTTTTCATGTTTTTTCGTTATTTAATGTCGAATTAATTTCCTTCTGGCCCAATGATGCTTCCGTATAATAATTACACCACTCACATCCACTGCCGCCGCCGACCATATGCCGTCCGGCACGGTTCATGCGTCCGGGTGGGGGATGAGACGGAAGAGGCCGCGGAGGTGACGGCGAATGTCGAAGGCCCTCCTCGTCCACGCCACTCAACGCCTCGACCCCGCGCCCGTTACGTAGGCGATGGCTTGCCCTTCGCCACGAGTTAATCACGCAACGATTCATTCCCGTGTTCCCGTTCCGAGCCGAGTTTTTCGGTAGAAACCCGCCCTACAGTGACGATCGGCCGGACTTTGTTTGATGTTGCATTTTATCCCCGGCGATGGATGACATCACATGCGGCTAGCGCTGCAGTTTGTCCCTGAAGGGCAGGTGTGAATTTAAAAAAACACTTTCGTTTCTTCGTCATGTTAGGGCATCAGAGTGAAATTCAGGGGAAAAGGACAACTGCGCAGTCCAGATGAAAACTTCCACCAGGAAATCATTGCTGCATCAATAACTTTGCACTCATGTAAAATACATAAACAATTGGTGTCTGATTTCCATGCTTCAAAGCTAAGATAATCATTAGGTACTGAAACATAGTATGTTGCATAAGCAGAACAGACGATTGAAAACTTCCATAATCCATACGACCTCTAACCCATAGCATGTAAGCAAAATATTCCATGCATCATTCACAATAAGATGATATTAATTTGTTACTTCACGTAATAAAAGAAAGAACGCATTAAATGGATGATCAATAACAAAAACTGATCTTTTGGTAGCTTTGAAGGGACTCCTGTGAGAAATCTCGATCGTTAAACGAGTGCACTAACAGAGAAGGCAAAAATAAAGACACGAAGCAAACCAATTAAAAATTCTCTTAACATGCTAAAAAAATATTTTGTAAGGGATTAATTGTAAAAAGTTAGATAGAAAAATAATTTATTTTATCTAATGGAATTTTGAAAAGATAAATTGTAAAAGGAGAAAACATGACACTTTGCTCTCATCGGTAATCAGCTTTGACAATAACACTACAAGCTTTTTTATATCATGATTATCATTCAATAACCTACCATATTTCCGCAAATTTATCAACTTTTAGACGTTTTGCAAGGCTCTATAAAATCATGCATCAGAAAAAATTAAATAAGCTTCGAGGAAATTAGGTGCCGTTGCAGTCGCATTCAAAGTTATTAGTAGATGCCTAGTTTACATTAATCAAGAGGGATTTTTGTAGGTCACCATGTAACACACATTCATTTCGATTTGATTTTAGAACACAGAAGAAACAGCTAATTACCTATTCATTTTCTTTGATAAAAATCAAAGCCATAAAATAAAAAAATATATATTTTTAGGACGTGAAATAACAGTAAAGCTTCTCTGTTTAAATTACGAAATCGTTAAAAACAAACTTTTCTTAGTCATCTGTAAAATAAACAGGAGTTTAGAAATAACATTGCAGCTTCCACATAAAATAACTTATTTATTTTCTACTAGTTTCGCTACACTGTAGCATCTTCAGGAACGTACTCTCGTAGGTACGTTCCTGAAGATGCTACAGTGTAGCGAAACTAGTAGAAAATAAATAAGTTATTTTATGTGGAAGCTGCAATGTTATTTCTAAACTCCTGTTCGCAATGGATTTCCACAAAGTCTCGGCCTCAACCATCAGTCACATCTGTAAAATAAGTGTAATATTAAGTTATTCAAGTTAACGTTAAACATTACCTCCTGTAGGCAACAAAAATCGAAAATACAAAGTAAATTTAAGGACTTTTCCAATTGTTTTCGATTTTTCAGAGAATCAAACCTCTTGGTTCATTCAGACAATGGACAGCACGCGTAGCTACAGATATAAGAAACCGGAAACGTTGTTCTCAAACAATAAATTAATTTGGGCACTCATATAAAAAAGGGTTAATTTGATTAATGTTAGGACAAAAACTAAATAATGTGAAAAAGATAATTATTTAATTCACTAAAGAAATTAAATTATTTACTTATAACTGGAATACATTTTCTGTCACTTCTAAATTTTTTTGCCTTCTCACTTCGCTGTAGAGCCGGGGCTTAAAGGTTTGTTTCGTTGCTGAAAACATCTGCCACGCGGAACTGAAGCCGGGTGTAAGTCCAGTGGCAACCGTATTTTTTTCGGGGGGACGGGGGTAACTTGACCCCTCGGGGTGCACCACGCCTCCCTTCTTCCCTTTCCCTCCCCTCTCTCACCTTCCCTCAACCCCCCCAATTCTGCACAACCTCCACTTTTTATTCACATCGCCATAAATCTGGCACGCCAAACCCTTCCAACCCCCTTCCCCTTTGGCTCGCCCGGGGCAAGAGCGAGGAGTAGGTAAACCGGGGCGGGCGAGGGACAGCTGGTGGTGCTTTTGTTTTTTCTGTCTGCGCACGCCCAACTTGCTCCCCCCCCTTTCCATACACACTCCAACCCCCCAGGCTCTGGGATGGGGAACAGTTAAAAAGGGAATGACATATCCCTTACAACCCTCCCTCCCTCCTTCTCTCCCTCTCTCTCTACCTGCCGGAACCAGGGCGTCGAACCAAAATGTTTTGGGTTGCGATCTTCGCCCCCAAAGGACCACAAACAAAAACAGTCATTGTTTTGGATCTGGTTCCATGCCATCCTGGCCATTCGATGTAATCTCTCTTTTAATACTTCGTCTTGGGTTTTAAAATGTGCATAGATAATAGGAATACATAAAATATCTATCACAATATCTTTGACACGATCAACTAAAAACTAACCATTATTTTTTTTCATCATCCTAGCAAAGCTCGAGAGACCACTTTTAGATAGATGAGTAAGTGGATTCAAAGTTTTTTGTGAGAGCTTGTTTCCACGAGTTATCGGTATCCATGGATATGGATGTGCCATAATTAAGCATTGCAGGTGTTTGTAGTGACACCATTCCTATGTTTTGGTATTAAACGTGAACGTTCATCATTACCACCATTATCGCTGAATAAAAGTCCAAATTAGACGCTGTTATAGAATTCATTATTTCTTGCGTAACAACTTAGCACGCAGCATTTAATTAAAAACAGGTTTCCTAGAATTTCGATTCCAGAAGTTGGAGAGATGATGGCAGTAGACGCGTTAATCAATGGTACGCGTAAATACAATATTTATCCATTAGCGACAGATGCAAATCTGAGATCTGAAAAATAATGATGGATGAAAATAATTCCATCACTACATGGAGTGTATTTTATAGCCGAGTCTGTGACATATGTCAAATGAAGGAGACAAGATTTATTAGATGGGTGGACTCAATGAATAGAGTAATTTTCAGGCTTGCCACCAAGGTGATATAACTAAAAATGATTCGTTAATATCGTGATTTTCTGCACCATTACACTGATTTATCGTTCTCTTTTCCGGTTGGTGACCTAGCACCCCCCGCTACACGCCTTTGGGTTGGCTTGCGGGATATTATGTACGACGATTTGTTTACCAAACAGATGAATGATACATTTTTAAGCGATAGTTATTTCGTTACAATAAATACGCATCGTCTATGAAATATTAGTTTGTATGCGTGTAATCAAATAGGGTTCTATGAAGATAGACGCTTATGTAGAAAATTTGTTGTAGTAGAAAGTTGTGAAAAATGCGAGAAGGTTTTTACTTACATCGAATCTTAGGTTAAGTTCTTTGTGTCCTCTTCATGTGAATCGGCCCTAAGCCACTCCTTAGTGTTCGGCCACCGTTAATTTCGATCTTAATGGGACAAGAGATAACCCATTTTCGTAATCAAACGAAAATCTGTAACCCCTGCCTGTGTTTCAATTGAATTTAATATAATCGAATAACAATTGCTCTCATGACTGTGTAGAGTGCGTCGTCGTATTTGAGTTTATCTTTTCATGTAAATGTTGGAATCGAGAGGGCAAAACAGGAACAACCAATCAAACACCCCATTTCCGCCACATTCTTCTCGTATTATATAGATAAGAGATAAGAAGGATCCATGTGCTAACTAAAATACCTACTAAATAGTTTTCTCAGTTATACATTAGATACAGAAGGGAATGGGAGAGCTGCCGCGAAGCATATAAGGAGGTAAATGTTTGTGAAAGCTTCCGTGAAGTGATGTCTATGAATACTTCTCTGCTTCGAATTTCTTCCACCTATATTTTTACACTAAGGTTTCAACGGCCTACCGGTCAATTTTTTCAGGTAAAGAAGCCTACTGGAACGCGGGAAAAACGTTGCGTGAAATAACATTATAGGAAATCCCGTATGAAAATGTAATTATACAGGAAAAATTTAGGAAAATGTTTGTTATGTTATTAAATGAATGAGGAAAGGACTGGAATAAATATTTCATTTTAAAAATAAACTCAATCTGGTTGTACTAAAGAGAAGAGCACTCAATTATCTGAGAAAGAAACTTTTTTAATGGAAATAAGAGTCGATCCAAGGGGGGAGGACAGAAAACCTCTGCAAACGACGAAAATTTGTTTAAAAGATTATCCCCAACTCGTATACCGAGTTTCATTTCATATAAATCATTCAATCTGCTAGCTATAATAAATAAAGTACCAAATGGAATAGAAAATTTATAATTTAGTTGACAATTATTTGAGTTTTCTATGCAATCATACAGAAACCAAACACGGACAAAACTAAGAATCGCTCCCCCTTAAATAGCTTCCTCATTTCGATTCATAGAAAAGGTCCAGCTGGAAACGTAACAAAATAGCTAATGATAACAACTGCGCGAGACTAAATAAAATAAGAGATCCGAGACATGGAATCTCATGGGTCTCCTGCGCAGGAGCCCTAGGTTTGACCATCGGGAAACGGCACTCTAATCTAGCGCATCACGATTCACATTCGTGTCCCAAGTGCTACGCTGCGCGATCTAGAGAAACCTTATGACTCATTAGATGTTTTAGATTAGTAACAACATTTTCTTGTTTTTCCTACACACAGGTAGGTATGCTGGCTCTCGTTATACTTCTTCATTACCATAATACTACAATTTTTGTGAGAGATGCATTATCTTTCTGTTCATTTAATTTCACAACAAATGGTTACAATCTTAGGTATGTAACTATCAGTCTATCATGTACGGTAGAGAGATCACAGTTATTCTGATACTATACATGTCAGATATGGAGGTAACTAATATCACGCTCCTTGCAAGGAATTATATCATGTAGGTGAAGATTCCTATTAGCGTCTATCCATAGATCAGGGTGATTTTCAACAAATGATCTCGATCTATCTGTCAATACACTTTCTAAAATTTACATGTGTCTACTAAAGCCAATCTAACGCGTGTAAGTCAGCCGAAGGGCAGACGACAGCAATACTCGAAGGGAGTTTCATTTATTGTCAAAAAATCTAAACTTATCGCTCCGGTTTTTAGCTTCAGCCTTTTGATTTTCCCTTAAGTTTTTATTTGCTCCTTGTAATAATGTCATCTATGTATAGCCTTTTTAGCCAGACACATTGCTTTAACCACACAATTTTCCTTCCAAAATTTCTCTAAATGGCATTTAACACCTGAGGGATATCCTGGAAGAATCAGATTAAGAACCAGGTGATTCACGATGAGGGTAAGCAAGAGTTAGGCTTATAGGAAGGTAAAGAACACCCGAGATTGCTTGTTACTCAAGAGGGGGATATTATGATCCAAAAAGATTTGATCGTCAGAATGAAATAGGATAGACCAATTAAAATACTCATACTTCCCTCGCACGATACGGAGCCATGATAAAACAGAACCGAGGTCCACCAATATTCTAAAGTCTATAGGAAAAGTTGTAAGTTTTACTCGAACATACTCATTAATGCATGATGTATACAGACATGTTTGTGTGTGTTCATTCAGGTGTACGTTCAATTACACATTCATATGTATGCAACTTTTGTGCCTTTTTTTATCTTTTAACCCATAATTAACCGATGTCCTAATACCCCCTGCCACACTCCCATGAGGCAACTTGCAGATGATTGTGTTAATAAAGATCTCTTATAACATTCCTCAATATTTAACGTTTTTCCATCACTAATATATATATTTATATCCCTGGGCCAAGTCTCAGTTTGATTTCCATAATTTTTCATTTGTTCCTTGTATTTTTCTATTTTTTTTGTTGCTCATTGCCTTTTGATTGGAATATAATGTTATGGTTCACTTAGCTTTTTTGGATTTGAGTGCTAAATATCCTCATTGCCTTATGATTAGAGCCTTTGCAAAGATGAAGATTTTCTCGGCAGAAAGCGGAGACCACAGACGACTCTATTCCATCATCGAGACGCCCAAGCCTTTAGTTATCCCGTGAGGAATAAGGTAGGTAGAACCTACTTCTTTCCGAAATACACGGAACCACCACGTCCGTCCGTCCGTCTCGGGGGGGAGCGTGTCTGAACCGGGAGACGGCGGACAAAAGGGGACGAGCGGGGAGGGAGACGAGGAATGAGTGGGAGGGCGGACGGTGGGCAAGGGTGACGGCGGGGAGAGGGGGGATTGAAGGACAAAGGGCAGCCGGGAGGGAGAAGGACGGGGGAGTATTGGAAAGCACGCAGACTCTTTACAGCCTTGGGAGTCTGAGAGAGAGGGGAGTTAGAGAGAGAGAGGAAGGGAGGGAGACTTATAAAGCGGAGGCTCTCATGTTTGGAAGGAGGGAAGCCACTGGGAGGAGCCGGAGGTGGGGTAGAGTGGGGAAGGATCACTAGAAGGGCTCCGGGTCACGTGAGAAAGCAGCCTTTGAATGAGAAATGACCTTTAGTACGTGGGAGGAGTGGGGAAAGAGGGAAACCGGTGGATGGGTATTGAAAAAACTGCTCTTGCTCACTGGAGAAGTACGAACCTACCCGCAATCAAGGATTAAAAACTTAACTGAGACTTCAAAAACGCTCAGTATGTGGGGCTCTTTCTATAGATCCCAACAGTATTAGTGCTTGATGTCAGGAGTGGATTCCAGAAAGTGTCCATTATTTTCCTTGTATAATTGACATTGATTTTATTATTGCTTTTATGATAGGTTGGATAACGATGATAAAATGATAGAAATGCATGCTAACACTAACAGATTCCGGCACTCGTTCTTCCCTAGCTAGATTCAAAGTCATGGCAGAATCGAACGTAATCAAGCCAACTTTCCGAATTCAGGAAGCAAATCTCAACATCATTCTCGGATACACCATTTAATGCATGATACTGATAAGCATGCATATACGTAAGTGTGCGTGTGCCTTGTGAAAGAAATATATATTTATAATCATATTTATGAGTAAAGTTATATCCATAAAACGCTAATTTCCTAACGCCCTCCACAACACATCCTTGTAAATTTCCCTGTGTATATGGATGAATACTTAAGCATTTTAATGCAAACATTTCAGAGAGTAAAAATCATTCGCCTTGACCGGGATTCGTACCCGGATCCCTCGATATCCGGCGGAGTGCTTTAACCAATTAAGCTACCGAGACGTCCTCTTACACAGGAGTGTAAGAGGACGTCTTACATGAAATGAAATGGTTGCATTATAATGCACACATAGCGGGTGACTCCGTTAAAGTTACTATTACAGTTTCTTGAGACTTAAGCATTTGGTAATATTTTTTTATGATTAGCAAGTTTTCATTTCTTTTTTATGCATGACCTTCTGTTATGTTTGCTAGTCTTTCCTCCGAAAATTTGGCAAAGGTTACTGTTTTTATTGCCTAATATGTATGAGGTTTTTTAGACAACAGCCTTTTACAGGTATGTACGCGTGCGCTTTTCAACTTTTCACGCACATGGGTACTTATGTGTGGTGTGGGTCCTACTCCTGCCACACACAACATTTTGCATGGTATAATGAAGATGATAACTCTGAAAAATGCTCAGTAATTAATTTCTGAGATTGGAAATTCATACACCCTTACCTACACCAATATACTTGGAGGTATAGACATGAAAATACAATCTGCACAACTACATCGTCACATATACCTCGCAACCCACTAAAAAGATGTGTACCAGTTTGTATAAGCACCAGATGGAAAGGACCAGAGATGGGGAGGATCAATAGGGAGAGAACAATACTATCAGAAGGAGTGTAACAATATGTAAGAGTAAATAACCAATTAAGTTATGTAATAATCAAACTAATATCGTACCAAACAAGGGAAAGCGTAAGGAACACTTTCGGAGCTACAGTCAAGGAAGAAACTGGGACCATTAAAGGAAAATTGAGACATTGAATTAAAACGTTCAGATTTTAAATTTCACGTAGATTAGGCCTCACCTAAGACACACGAGTGTTTAAAACCCTGTGCAGAGGCGTCGATTTTTGACATTAAAATTGAGACAGTAAATCTGGTTTATTTTGTATAAGTACTTGAATTTTTCGTAACATTATTTGTTTGTTTACTCAATCCCAGCCCGTGAAAAATTTGCTCAAGAGTGTAGAGTCATGAGAGAGACAAACGCTATTCAGGAAATGGAGGAGACGAATTGAAAAAGCGAACGTTACATGTCTGAAAACAGCAGCGAGAAAATGTTATGTTAAACATGTGTACCATGGACATTTTAAAAAACCTTGGATTTCCGTTGCCATGCGGCCGGATGTGTGAAACAATACGAGGCGACGAACTGCTTGGGAACAGATCCAACCTTTTCGGCCAGCGTGCCCACTTCGAACGAAACGTGAAGATCGCTTATTCATAATGGCTCTTTTATTTCTGGTGACCTTTCAAGGAAATTTCCTTCGACGATCTCGACGGATTCCCCAACTACTTCGACCCTGCAACGTCCTGTTAATCAGGAAGTCTTGCAGACTTCATGGTCGGCGACCCTGGAGGAATTCCGACTCAGAAGGTTTTATCTCAACGGGCAAGAAGCATTTGAATTTTCACGCGCCTTGATGTCTTTTTTATGTGCTTTACATTCCATCTGCTACTCCCCGTCAAAAATTGTGTTCCATCGCGGAGTGCATACCTTTTCAAATTCCGAATTTCAAATGAAAGATTTTTTTGTGGATGGGAGCATCTCTCCTAATGGAATGGTCATTAAAATTATGACCTTAGGTTATGAAAATGTATTTCCTTGGAGGCCGTCAAGTTTAAATGACCTCCATGGATGGTCACCAATACAACTTCGTGGAATCGCGTTGTGATTTTTCAAATATCGGTGATATTACACGTTGCCTCCCGGGCTGAAAATAATAAAACATGCATCGAAACAAAACGTAGGAGTTGCACTGCACAACGCAAACAGACGTGCTTTGGGGAATAGAGTACAGCGTTATAGTCGAAATCCAAACGTATTCTCCAATCATAGGGAATAATATCTATTTCACATTGACGTTGTTTCACACGTGCGTGAACGCTAAATTGTATATACGAAAAGGAAGGAGAAAATGCTTCATTTTTGGCCATAACTAGGGCTTCATCATATTAATAATTAATTAACTCTACTCAATTAATTCTTAAATTAATTCTTAATAATTCTACTCAATTAATTCTTAAATTAATTCTTTATAATTCTACTCAAAAACAATATACCATCATTATAAGATAATTAGAGTGAAATTTTTCACGTTATTATCAATTGTGAATATTCTTCGACGCACGATTGCCAGTAGACAATTTTCATTTAGCATATGATACCGCATTTTAAGTGCCTGTCCAGTGAACATTCTTTTTGCCCAACTTTTCATTAGATGATACGATTTCCATTTGGATCCCAATCAACCCTTTCCCCTTCATCAGATTTCCCAGGAATATAAGACATGCTAACTAAGTTTGCCAAAGCGCTTTCTTAAGTAATATTTTGCGATACTTAAATATACAGGTAATCTGAATCAATGATATGGCAAATATGAGGGTTTCCCTGTACTTCTGCGTATAGTGATGCAATTCATCTAATGTTTGTAAATGAAAAATCTCGGTACTAATCCGGTCTTAAGTACACTACTTGCAAGAAGTAACTGAATGATATGTTTTGCCGGGTTGAGACAAAATGTCGCCAAAAGTTAACAGCAATTACAATTGTGGAGATGTACGATGTCCACATGTCAATCTAATGAATACGAAATGACCCAACTCATGTTTTCTCCTACCTATTAAATCTGTCTATGAGCATTCGTAATTCTACTAGAACGGCAATGTGAGCAACGCGACGATAACGAAGCAATAACATCGGTCTTGCACTTGTCGGTCGAAGATCTCAAACGAATGCCTCGGCGTTACCGCAGAACCTAACCACTTTTTAATCCTGCTCAAATGGGTGTGTGAAATTGAAGTCGGAGATAAAATCATAAATCCACTGAAAAATCGTGTTTGCCCTGTCCGTTAAACTGCGGTGGGGGCTGCGTAGCGTATCCTATAGGAGTGAGGGCGCCAATCATTGTGCATTTAACTACGACACATTCAAGTGCGGTAAATGACATCATAAACACACACTGAATTCGATCGAGTTTATGGAGTTGATTCGATTAGTTGGTGAATGGAAATGCTACGTGAACAAATTATTTGACAGTTCGCTGGCTAAAAACTACCTCCGAGCCTCAAAAAAACATGATACAACTCAGTCTCCTTGAACACAAGACGGGGTCCAGTCAGAGACACTCTACGTGCAAAACAATATCACGAATTCACGCGAGCAAACAGCAGCTCGAGTAGCATGATTAGTCCAGCGAAAAATTAAAAACAGTTTGTCCGCCGTTCACTTTTTAACTTCGACCCCAGGTGGTCTTGTCTGAATTATACAGCCCGGGGGTGGGTGTTTCAACGAAGGCTCGCTTGGCTGTTAAAAGCGCGGTATGGGCCGAAGGACTTGAAAAGTCCAACCGCGTCTCTCTTCATTGTCGTACACATTGAGGGAACGGGGGTAGAAATCAGGGGAGTCGCCAAGTGGCCCCAATTACCAACCACGTCCCTCCTCCGACCCACCTCCCCTTCATCCTACGCCCAGCTCTCTCTCTCTCTCTCTCGACCGTCGAGCCGTGGGCAAGACTCCGGGTGTCTTCCGACGCGGAGGGCCTTGTTATTTTTTTGTTTCCGCCACAACCCGGGAACAAGGTGGAAAGGGTTGAGAAACTGGGCGTACTGGGGGATACTTCACACATCGTTAACGCGATACACCCATCTCCTTACTCTCTCCCTTCCCACTCTTACCCCATCCTTTACCACCCACCGGTGCCCTCTCTCTCTCTCACACACACACACATACACACACACTCCTCGACCAATCCGGGCGAAGGGAATCGAGCAAGCTCCTTTTTTCGTTCCTCTCTGGCGTTTCGGGAGGGGGGAGGGGAACTTTTTTCGTGCGAAATTAACCGAGGGCGAATCCGATAGGAAGGCCTTATCCGCTCCCTCCATCTACCACACCACCTCTTTCACTCTCCTTTCCCACCCATCCGCTTCCAATTCCGTTCACCAAAGAGGCATCTCCACCACGTCCACCCCCTGCCAATTACCCAACCGCTCCTGCTTAACTAATCTCTGGACCCGCGCCCGGATCCGTATTCCGGGGCAGAGTTCTCTCGATCGTTCTTCCCGAGGCGAATCAAAAGAAAAAATCCGGTTCTCATCCTTCAGTCCATGAGAAAAGCAGTTAATGTGTGTGAAGCTTCAGCATTCGGACTCCAACGGAGTTTTTTTTTTGTTTTTTGATGCACTGGATTTGTTTTTAGGGGACAACGGGAGATAAGCTAGAAGTGGGATAGCCACGGGGATAGAAGGAACAAATACGAAGAGCGACATGAGCGGAATTCAGAACACATAGCATTTACATTTATATGCTAACGTGCTCAAGCACTCCTGCATATACCATGGTTGGTGTGTTTCACTAAATCAATAAATTATGTCATCATTATGATAAAAGTTAAAAAGATTTGGGCTCTTGTGTTCGATTTTCTTATGATTGCGGGTATCGTGGGAGGAGAGAATGAGTAATTGAATCTGTGTTTGAACGTCCATCCCTTTTTTATTATTTCAAAGGTCGAATCAAACAAAATAATTTCCGCCCTCGCTGTCACAAGAAAACTCAGTTGTAAACCAATGTTTTTTGATAACTCTCTTACGCGCGAAAACAATACTACTCTTATGAACCGAAACCAATAGCCAACAACTAACAGTTCACATTGGGAAGGAATACTTGTAGCCCTTCAATCTTTCAATCTATGGATTGGAATTCTGTTGATAATTGCTTATGATGGTTTTCAATATATTGTAGTTTAGTTTTGTCCCAAAACTTTGAGGTTTGAGAGCAAAGGTTAGACATTTTCGAAATGAGCATTTGTGGAGAAGAATGGATAAAATGCACGGAAAGGAAAATAGACGAAGAACTACCATAAATTATGGGGGACTGGAAAGATTGCTTGGGAAAATCGCAGACGGCAGGAACACTCAATGCCAAACATAATGAGGAACAAAGAAATATTGAAGACTGCGAGAGAGAGAAAGAGAGGATAGAATGAACACAAGGTAGAGGAAGAAAAAAAGCATGTAGGACGGAGTAAAGGGAGGCAGGATTTTTTGACGCTAAAAAAGAGTGTATTAATGTAATGTAAGGGTATTTAGTGTCGAGTTATGTGGGGTTTACGAGATGTTGTTTCAATGAATTTAAATAGCGTCCTTTAGCGTGAAAGAACAACTTGGTTCCTGCAATTGCTTAGTGAAAACATCGAAATTCATCGTCAACTTTCGGTTAAGAAGACCGAACGCTGTCTGACAACGAACCCAAGAAGCCTCGGCCACGGACCAGCCGGTTTTGCCAGTGAGCGAAAGGAATCACGTTTTAAGTGTTCTCGGCTGCCTTGGAATGATGGCGTCGACATTTTAAGAATCGTGTAAATCTAGATGGAAATTATATTAAAATTAGTAGAAGCTTCAACTTTCTCATTGATGAGTTTGTCAGGAAGAATAAAGAGACTTCAAAAGTTTGAAACACTTCATTTAACTGTAGAAATGCTTAGAACCAGTACGCATCAAGCACTTACTTTCATCGGCAGACCACTTATAGCATTATGTACTGCAATAACCCCTCCACATTAATCTGGGAATAGTCGAAGGAACGGACAAGTCGTCATTATGAAGGAGACTACTAAATACTTCTAAAGTCATAGGAATGGTGCTTTGATCTTCGTAAATTAATGTGAATGCATTAGTTCCACAACCTGTTTCTGAAATTTCGGATTTATCTAAAATACTCCTCTGTGATATATATATCCCATAACTTTTAAGAGACGATTAATAGAAAATGAACAACTAAAACTAATAATGATTGCACCCTCATTTTCTATATTTATTTAACAGAGGCGTTGACATGTTTTTAAGTGGGCTAATGGATATAAATATTCGAACATTTCAATTGACGAATGAATGACTACTGAGTGAATCTGGTCTAAAATCTTATTAGGTAAGCATGCAGTTAATGCAGGGCCACATTCTATATGACGGTGGACAAACACGCATGAAATCTCTTAGGTTTTCATCCACAAAGTTCATAAATTCTCCTTTACCTTCAACCTAATCTGAGAAAGGGTTTAACAATACTTAAAATGACATAAATAGTTCATAGTAAATGGTTTCAAACCGCTGCTCAAAATTGCAATGTTTAATTATGCCTCAACTAACTTCATTCGTTTTGCCTGTTTATGGTTTCCAAGAAAGTTTCATCGATGACAAATTACGTGTACTTGGATCACAATGATTGCCATATTGATCATCACCACCAATCAGACCTTATTTGTCGATTAGCTTTGAGTATCGGTTATCGTGGTAGAATGTAGTAATGTTTTATGGGACATAAGTAACTAATATGGAAATTTTCATCTTAACCATACCGTTTTTTTGAGTATAATGTTTGAGACGTGCCTCCGTAAATGACTGAAATCCATTTAGAGTTCCGACAGAATTTATCAAAAGATAGGAGAAGTAACCACGAAAGGACCGCCAATGTTAAATTTATTTGATCCTTTTCAACACTTCCAACTTGCTGACAAATGGCAGGGTCGACGCCTGATATTACGCAGATTGTTTTATTTCCAAGAGGGATCTGGTAGTTTTTGTTGGGGAGGCGACCGAGAGCTAAGGTCATTTGCACCACAAGAGCGAGCTCTAAAATATATATAACAGTTCCGGAATCACGACTACAACCTTCGATTATTTCTTACATGGTGATGGGAAAGTTATACAGTATATAATTAGTGTTTCACTGAATATTAATTTATTATTTGATTATTTTCTCTTAACTATAAAATCTTCAGGAATTACCCGCCACTATTCCTGAATATGTTACCCTGTAAGGAAAGAAGTCAAACAATGAAAGTATTTTCTGTGGAGCACAAAGTATATTGTGTTCCTTACTTTACTATCATCATAAATTACTTCGATAATATTAATAATAAATTAATTAATAATGATACTTCTCCCTAATATTAATCTTTTCAGATTGCATTACGTTTTTGAGCTCACCATTAGTCAACAATTTCCCGTACGAGTACTCATTACGCAGACCTCTTCTTGTTGTTCCCGAATATCATTTTTACATGAAATATCCTAATCATTAATGAATCAACTGGTTAGAAATAAGTAAAAATTGATAAAATATTTATAGCTGAAACAAACTGATTCGAGGGATTTTCTGGCTTTGGTGAAGAGTAATATTGATACATTACATACAATACATGAATAAGGAGCCAGTTTTTGCTGTAATGATACTAAAA
The DNA here is from genome assembly GCA_037158775.1 of Hetaerina titia. Lineage (NCBI taxonomy): Eukaryota > Metazoa > Arthropoda > Insecta > Odonata > Calopterygidae > Hetaerina > Hetaerina titia. The sequence goes on along the minus strand of CM073776.1, from coordinate 34,958,904 downwards.
TGCATAACCAACCCTGTCGAAATACTGCAGGAGAGGTCATGTAAATGAGAATACAAAGATTAGCTGTAAAATCGAGTTTTTAAATTAAATGCGTTCCGCGAAGAGTAAGAGTTCAGTATAATTTCAAATAAATTCGCTCAGGACAACCCTGTATACGACGTTACATAACTCTTTCCTAAGTTTCCACCTAACTCTTAATTTGATGTACCACCAATTTTCAGCTTGCCTTGAATACATAGAGTAGTACTTTTAACTTAATTATTCCAATGAATTAAATGAGAAATTAATCTTAAAGAATGACATGCCATTGGAAAATGTGTTGCAACAATCTCTCGTAAGGTAATCTGAACTTCCGAATCCTCTGTTCAAAATTTGGGAGCCCTGATCATTAACACACCGTAGGCTGAGAAAACAATGTCGTGTCATTTCTTGATGTGATAATTTATGCAATGTTTGATAACCTATTTTTTAATTATCTCCATCATTTGAATCCCATTTAATCATAAATATTTAAGTGAAAAATAATTTTTATCTGAGAGATACCTGATACTTCGTGTAAATGCATTTATGAAGCACAATGAAAGAATCTAAAAAACCTAGCGTTTCCACAGGAATTTATTACTGTCGACTAGTTTTGCTGCACTATCGCATCATTTGGACCAGTCCAGATCAGACCAGAGACCAGATGATGCTTAAGTGTAGCGAAAATAATAGGCAGCAATAAATTCTGTCCTGAGAAAACTCAAAGTCTTTTTGATTCTTCCTTCGTGCTTCAACAATTGTTATTGTGCACGCCTGGTGTGGAATCACCCCCCTACCGCACACCCTAGAGGTGGCTATCTCTGTGTAGACATAGATAAAACTGCGCCGATCAATAGTCAAGCTCCCCAGTCCCTAAACGATCTCGTTTCCGTCGATAGCCCGCAGGGTTTCGGAGCATTTGAACGGGCGCGGGGCGACGAGATTGAAGAGAGGCGGAGACGGATTCGGTTAAGGAGATAGGGGGCGTCACCCTCCGGCCACCGCTTTGAATGAGAGCCGGCCCGTAAAACAGGTAGCGGGGATCTGGCCCTGGCTACCGTTGGTCCACATGGCAGCTGCCTTGATCCTCCCCCTCCCCCGGTGCTCCACCCCCTCCCAATCCCCTTTACTTCCCTCACCCTCTTTCCCCCCCCCGCAACCTCCGATCGGCCCCGTGCCCCGCCTCCCTCTCTTTCTCTCCTCCTTCCACCCTCCCTCCCCCAGAGATCTCTCCCTCCCCCCCCGTCCACTCCATTAAGACGTTCGTTGTTCAACGCCCCTCCTTGCGAGCTTCCTCCACGACTGATTTTACCCTTTCTTGTTGCATTGTTTGCTCTCGCTCTCCTACGTACCATTGAAACGGAGAGAATTTGAACGGGCATTGATTTATTTATAAATTAGTCGAATGCATTGGAGTACAAATTAATATTATCGTACACGGGAGGAATAGGTAAGGTGTGCAGATCTTTAGGTCCCTCCATGACGAAGGTCGATTCACACCGCACAAAGCTTATAAAAAATAATAGATACTTATGTGCCTATGAGGATGTATAAAATATGCACCATGGAGAAGACGAAAAAATCTATTTTAAAACATGGCACGTAAATAAATTAGAGGATCATTCCCAGTTAAAATTGCATCTTCAAATTTAAATAATTATTTTGTTACTGACGTCCTGGGGGTTATCAAACAAGGACTTTGGTTATGAAACTTTCGCGCACATGCCGGTACCTTTCACATTTCACCGGAATACTATGCTTCACAACAAACAGAGAGTCGCAAATGTCCCCTCGGAAATATACCTGTATCTTATAATCGGAAAATACGTATATCCGGCTGGGCAAGCGTACGAATTCCAAGTGACCTCTACCCATCGACTTCTCCTGACAGAAATGGGCCACGCTGATGTCACGGATTTTATTAGACGAGATTTAATATTCCGCACCGGGTCATCCAATAAATATGGAAGTGTTCAGGATTGGCGTGACTGTACTGCCCTAGATTCTCGCATTTAAGAATGTTACCATGAATTTTCTTGTGGTGAGACTTGAGAATTCAGATTAAGGCATTTGGGGTTGCTGAAACACTCGATGTGGCTTGGCAGTCTCAAATTTAGAGCTCACACTTATTAATATATCTTTTTATTTATTTATTTTTATTTATTATTATTTTCTATATATGTGTATACGAGTATATAAACTCACACAAATATATACTTCCCTGGTGTGTGAATAATTTCACACGCCGTCTGGCTTAGTATTGGGAGAACTCTACCATCACCTACCAAATAGATCTTCGGGTCGATTATTGTGTATATATATAGTGTGTGAGTAATATATAAACAAGCCAAGCTCCTAGTTTTGAAATAAATTGTCGCGTAGATTTCCAAATCGGATGCCATAGTCTGTAATTCGAATTTTTAGACCCTTCCTCAAAAACCGTGCTTTATCACGAAGCATTGTACTTAATATTTTTAATTCAATTGATGCACTTGCCTTTCTATCTTTCCACTTATTTCGATCCAAAATTCGTTGACACACTAGTATATATAACGCCATTTTCTATCCGTAAAAGAATAAGGCAGTTAAAGAGGAGGAAAATACAGTAGAGTTTTGATGAGTCCTCTGAGACAAGATATAACTAAATACGGAATGTTGGTAGATATTTTGCTAAAAATATTTCTAAACACATAAATTTACAGTTATCTTTGAGACCAAGAAAACGACATCCGACATGTTGTCAGATATAAATGATGGCGATTAGGTTCAAATGAGGTAAAACCACCCAAGACGCATTTGTAACAAATTGATAGTTATTCTCAGGGCTAAGGCCAGCTCCTTACTCTAGGATCTTTCGGAACCCTTTCTTCCCTACCGCTTTGACGGACTGTGACCGGCAGTATCGGTGGGAGGAACCGGAAACTTCCCACCCCCGGTAGAAAGGGACCGACCACCCTCGGAAGGTTCGTTTGCTCTCCCTTCCCCAACCCTCTCGCACTAACTAAAAACGGTCTCCCTCGTTATCTCCTCGGTCTATTATGTGTGTCTATGCGGACGCTCTCCCTCTCCATTGGTTTAGCCGCCAATGAGCCATCTTCCGGTCCGACGGCGGAAGTGACACAGTTCTCGCAGGCCAGAAGATCAATATTGTCGTAGAGGGCGTGCGCACCTCATCCATCTTACCTTTCTTTCATCCGACGCGAGTCCCTGGCGCCCCCCTCCTTCCCTCCGTCTCCTCCTCCCACCCACGCCTGACGGATTTTAATGTGCTCGAGTCAACAAGCCATTTGTTTCAGCATTCGGTGGAGTCGTATCGTGACTGCTTTGCACCCACGCCTGCTCTTAAAATAGGTACGGGCTAAATACCCCGCTCAATTTTGTAGTGAATAACACAAAATTGAAAATGCTATAAGCTCAGTAACACTGCTGTATTCTTAAACGTAAATATTAGATTTAGGATTTAGATTTAGGTAGATAGTTAAGAACAGGTCTTAAATGTAATTTTTTGTGCATGTGTGTCCTGCGTAGGAACGATACCTACTTGCTGTGATCGAAGTCAAAAAATCGGATCGCAATCGAGATTATCACATGGGTACGAAGTCAAGTTTACGTATAGTTTCACTTGTGACTCTAAATGCTGGTAACACTTCCCCACTGCAGTAATAATGCAATAATAGTAGCGAATTTATACAATGATATATATTAAGCATTGTTTTTTTACCGAAATTACTTCCTTTGTCCTTCATTTAAGGCTGTCAATAGTAGCTAAATAATTGGCTGTGCAAAAGTGTACGCCTGATGTGGAATCACCCCATGCAAAACAGCTTAGCTTTGGTACAGGAAGTTGCTAGATATCACGTAGATGTTTTCAAAACACATTTCGACCAAGAGAAACGATTAATAGAATATTTATTAGAATCTTATCTCGAATGCTTAACAATGAAACAATTTCAGAGTTTTGATTCACCGGGATGATTCTTACAAGGCGAATGATTTTTACACCCTGAAATTGTAACATGGTAATGCGCATATTGCGGATAACTCAGTTTAAAGTTACTGTGGCGGCATCTCCCGCAGTTTCATGGAATTCGAATGCTTAAGTTAAAACATGGAATTTACCTGTGCTATTCTCTTTCCTGTAAAACCTGTATTTATATGCAAAGCAATAATTTCAGACTGTACAAATCATTCATCTTGTTTGGGATCGAACCCGGATCCCTCGATGTCCGGACGAGTTCTTTAGTCAGTTAAGCTATCTAGGCGTCTTACACTCCAAACTTTTTGAGGCTTTACAGTAATAATAAGTATGTTTTGACGATATGCCGTAAATACAATGTCACAAGTATTCGTAGTCGTGCGCGAAGAGCCACAGTTCACGAGGTTAAAGCCAAATTTAAGCAGTATGGTGTTTTACCTTTGACAAATGCCAAGAAGCTGCGGGAGATACCGCGACAGTACTTTTAACGGAGTGATCCGCTAAATGTATATTATAATACTACAATTTCAAAGTGTAAAAACATTCGCCTTTAGTCTTAGTCATTCGGCCGGACATCGAGGGGTCCGGGTTCGAATTCCGGTCAAAGCGAATGATTTTACAATCTAAAACTTTTGCATGATAATTCACATTTAGGTGATGACACTGTTGTAAGGTACTATCACGGCATCTCTCGTAGTTTCTTGGAATCTGCTTTTATTTATTATAAAAATATCTCCATTATTTAAATTAAATAGGCTACTTCAATGTAAGCTAGAATTTCCAGATTCCGTCAGTTTTTCTTTATTACCGAATATTTTTAGATTCATCTGCGTGGTATATTTTTTCTCTAATGGTGTCCTAAGATGTCCGCATCATCAGGAAGTATAGGACACAATAACTATTCGTCCTTAAAATATTAGTACTATTTTATTTCGATGGTGCCCGGTGTGAAATCATCCTCTGCACAGACTCCAGCAGCGAGTACCAGGTCGGTAGTTCTACGAAGACGAGACGAAGAGTTCGTCGAGGTTCAGTTTCCGATCGAGAAACACGAGTTGTCATAAATGTGGAGCACCGTAGAGGGGAAAATGAGAGTCATGAGCGCGGGGCATTTCCGAGCTCCGACCGTGTGAGCTCTCGCGCTTGCAAATGGACTGCCGTACTTATAGTGCAAAGTCTCGCGCGTTCACCGTGGCACCCAAGCCTCCTGCGCGTCTCTCCACGGCCCCCCCTCCCGACCCTTCACCGCCTCTCCGCGACCTCCGCCGCGTCTCCGGATACGCCCACCGATTCTCCACGCCGCACCGCGTCCTATTCTCCACCCCGGCCATTTCTCCCATCCCCCATGTTAACCCTGCTTCAATTGATGTGCAGTACCTTTAACACACACTCTTTTTCTCCCATTTTTCGCCCCTGATAATTTTTCCTTATGCAGCCACGGCGAGGTCGGAAGCGACTGATGATGATCGAAACGAATGGACCTAATGAGAAACGTGAGGAAATGCGACCTGAGGAGAGAGAAGGACATTCCGAAGACACCACCTAGCCAAGAGAGGCCAGAGGGGCGGAGGACGAAAGACGAAAGGGCTCTAGGCGACCCAGTAAGATAAAACATACCCAACTGCGAGTATAATACACAAGACAATAGAATGAGAGGATTCGAGGTAGTCACAGACCGAAATTGCAATATTTCCAGATGAATGCTCTAGGAAAGCTTGAATCATCAAGATGAAGTATGTGGCATTCATTGAAGACAATGGATACGTAATACCCTGATACTTGGGAACTCCTCTACGACGAATGGAAAATTTTAAATTAATATAATCATCGTAGGATTCTCAAATTGTACATTGTGTAAATGACACTGAAGAACGTGTCCAGGTGATGATAAGAATTTAGGAAACTGTTCAGAAAATAAAATATCCGATTCGTTTAGCAGTTTAGTTACCATTTCTCGAGGACCAAGTGAAAATTAAGATATAAATGAGCAGTACTCCAAAATAAGAAAAAAGTCACTTCTTTGATGCGAAGGCAAATTTAAAAAAAAAGCGCAGAAAAAAAAGACTGAAGGAAAATTCTTCAAGGTTGAAGGAATAGAAATGGTGGAAACACGACCTACAAAGGCTTCAATTGATTTCGAGAGACAAGAGAAGAATATTCCGTTGTTGTTATGAATATGAACATGAGATAAGAGAAAATGAAGACCATCGAGGCGCTTAAGGGGTCCTTTGCTGCCAGATAAAAGACGGTCCCTTTGTCACAGGATGAATGTTGTAAGAGTCACTATACGTGAAAAACTTATCCAGACACTCATTTCTAATACATACGGTGAAGAACGACTGGTAGGGGATGAACCGCCAAAACTTTCTGGTGTTTTGGCACCTTTAGACGGAAAAAGTTACCAGAAGAATTGTATAAAAGTGTATATTCATGATATACATGTTTGCATTAAGAAATTTCACCAATACGCCCAATGCATAAATGGTAAATATGCATAGACGATATGCAAACAATACGAAATTGCAAAAATGTTAGGTCCTAAAACTGAAAATGGTCCCTAATCACCAGAAGAACATTTCTGAATGGATTTGATGAGTGTTTTTTTATGTTTACTAAAATACGAGGAACTAATCTATGTACGGCACAGGTATCCTGCGCTAGTACAGGTGGCGGATGAATATAGATTAAAGATGAATCATAAAAATTTAAGGGTCCACCAATTTAGGGAAAAATTTCTGGCACAATGAAATTGAGTGAAGACTTTATATTGTTTACTTTGGCAAACGGTGCACATTTATAATTTGTAATAACTTCGTCGGGTTCGAATATTGGTGAAGTCCGTCTCGAAAGGCTTTTGAGACCTGTACCGAAGCACTTAACTCGAAGGAAAGTTTTCATTTTATTTTCCATTTCCGCCCCATCTCTCCCTCCATGTCCCTCACCCACCACTTCCTCCTCTCAACCTTCCATCCCTCACTACCTCACCTCGAGAAAATAAAATCCCTCTTCGCCCCATCGAGTCTTCGCCACCGCATAAAATATAGGTGGGCGAAATGAGCCCGGCGTGAGTGCCGTATTTTACGAGTCCGGTGTCGTTCGCCGGAGTAGTGCTTGAAGAAGGCGAGCCATGCGCGACACCCCCTCATAGGGAGGTGGGACCCTATGCCTGGACAGTGGAGGACTGGGACATAACTCCCACAAAGTTAACTGACTCTTCCCGCGCCCGACCCTCTAGGGCACCACTGTCTTCGCCTCGTCCGCCGCCCAATCCGACCTGGTCCCCGAATGTGGTCGTCGAACATTTGCATTTATATTAGAACCGGGGAAGACACGGTCGCGAAAGGGCTATTGAGGACGGTCTCGTCTGAGGTCTCAGGAAGTATGGGTTCGCGAATCGTCTCGACCGGCTGAGGTAGCCCCGGCGGACCCTAGGTCGGTTCCCTCAGGGATAGCACTTGAATTTTTCAATATTTTAAATGATTACAATAGAAACCAAAAGTATTGAACAGTTGAAGATAATCTTTCGAACGGAAAAAAAACCCTAATTTAATATCAGAGGAATAAAAATTGCCATGTACTTTAGCAATTATTACAATATATGAAGTAAGAGAATAAGCTTTTTAGATGGCGAAAAGAAAGGTAGAAGATACGAGGGACTAAAGAAATAAATCATATGTGGCAATCAAGAGGAATTTAAAACGATGCGTAGAATACGAAAATTGTTAGATGTCATCCGAAATTCATATTTAATAATTGAATTACCTTAAATAAATGGTATGTTATGATTTATATGTTATTGTAGATAGGTTTTGATATGGTAGATTTTAGAAGAACATGGGCCATTAATTTATTTTTCTCTCATGAGAAATCCTGACAACCAAAACTCCAACTTTTTTTCAATTCCGCATACATATTCTCATCACTCCACCCCAAATACCTGTCTCATTCCTTTCACTTACTAACTAGCCTGACGTACTAAACTCTATGACAGTTTTAACACCCCGTCGCCTATCAAAATGCTCTGTATCTTTCCTGCCCTCTTTGGGTCTCTACCAAAACCCCGCTCTCCTCACCCGGCATAAACGTCATTATTGTTTTCATTCCTGTCCATTTCATCTTTTTCATCCTGCCCACATTTTGAAAGCCTCCAGTCTTATATTCTAGCCTCAACGACCAGTTTCCACGCCGCAAAAACCAGGCGCAATGTAAAAACTACGTTTCTGTCATCAGTTCTCCTCATCGAGTGAAAACTACTTCACCTAATGCATTTCTTCTTCTTATTTACCTTCTACTTTGGCCATTTTTGTTCAAAACAAATCCAATAAAAGTAAACTTCCACCTGCTCTAGTTTATGAACTCCTATTTTAATATTTTATTTAGCTTTCCTTTTTCTCTAAAACCGCATAACCATTGTTTCGTTTACAATGATTACCATTACATACCGATCGCACTGACTTTCCAATGCGTTCAGCAATTCTTGCGTCTCCAATGCACACGAAATGAAACTAAAAAAGAGGAAGACCTTTGAAAATAAATAAGGAATATATGTTATGACGGATGGCATCAAAATCACCTCTCATATGCTCCCTCATAGACTTACGCGACTAGGTGTTAGTACACCAACCTTTTATAACATTATAGAATGGAGTATTTTATTCAAGATCGCATAGGAAAAGAAATTAAGCGTCTATCACAAACATTGGGGTCCGTCGGTATTGCTTTGATTAAATCGTGTGTAAAAAGAAGGCGTGCATCAAAGCGGGAACCTATCCTCGCAGCGGATATTGAAAATATAGGTAGCTTGTCATCATCGAGGTAACTTAGTAGAACCAAAACGGGTTGAAATAGGATTTAAGGTACTAAGCCAAGAAACGAGAATGCCTTTTTGAGAAATGAAACCCCGCAACAGATTGGTAGGATTACGAACAAGGAATGAAGAGATTGATTGAGATACGAGTCGAACGGGGAGCTTCATCAGACTATTCCAAGAACACTGGCAACCAACAACGATGTCTTAATTCAAATAGGTATCCGAGGAAATTGTTTCTGGCGGGTATAATGACCACGACAGGTTCTGATTTCCTCAAAGGGGATCCCGCGGCGGCAGTGGCGTGTGCAGGCGGGCCGTGGAGACCAGCCCCGGCGAGGGACGACACTCCGCCTACCTCTCCGCGGTCGCGCACCTGGTGCGAGCGGGAACGGCCCGGGCCCTCGCAAACACACCCGCCGGGACGTAATTTCAATTCTACCCCGTCTTTCAGCACCGTCGTTCACATCGTCGTAAAGTCAAAGAGAGTGGGTCCGCATGGGTGTTGCATCACGTTCGAGGGGAACGCAGTTTGCGCCTCTCTCGCGGTGTTCCTTGGTGGTGGAGGAGGTAAAGGAGGGGGGGACGATTCCGAATCGTTAAAAAAAACGGTCGACGGGGCGAGGCAAGAATGAAGATGAACCGCTGCCATCCATCAGTCGCTTCGAGGGAACGTTGTATTTTAAACCGAGGAGCCGTTTCGACCACCTTCTCTCCCGCGGCATTGTAACTGCCGCTCCGGTGGATTTTCTTTCCCTCCAGAGTTTCCCATTGTTCGTGAATTACTTTCAACTCTGCCTCTTACTTCATGAAGACGGCAACAATAATAATCAACGGAGAAGTGAAAATAGGCTCGCTCACTTGCACTTGCTTTTTCAAATAGAGGAAAGTGCTGTTAAACGATTCACTCAAAACGCAGATAAATTTGCTGAGCTATTTATAACTACGACGCGCAGTTTACCTATCTCTATGTTAATTTCAAAAAACATGATAATTTGCATATCTCAACTCTATTCAGCGAATTATAATATCCACTAAGCATCTGTCATAGGGGCAGCAAATCTAAGATAGGCAGCAAATGAAAGTAAGTTGTAAATGCGATCTGTTTGGTATGATTATAGGTCGTTATGTAAATACATATCGTTTCCTCAAAACTCGCTTTCACTTGGCCACTCTGCTACCGAGAGTAAGTGTAAGCACAAAGAAGTACGTAGCACAAAAATTCAGCAATAAGTATTCGCCATTTGGTATTAAATGAGAGCATATAAAACACGAAAAATAGAAGTCGTGCCTCCTAGCAAAGGATGAGTAGATGAAAGGGGCATTGAAATATTTTTTTTAAGTTTATACGTTTCTGTTGACCGAAACTAATAAATATTGTACCAACCAGGGCGTTGGTAGATAGATGGACAAGACATAGTACAGTATAACAACTCTACGTAAGTTAAGGAGGGGAATATTCCGAGACAACGATTTCGGACCAAGGGAACGGTGTCAAACAGCCCCAAGAGCGGCAGTGCTTTTTTCTCATCAATGACGCCATCCCGTTAGATATTCGGAGAATAAAAATGAGATATGCGCCCAAATGATGTCTATGGCAATATTATCATTATGCAAATGACTCACGGAACCAACTTATGAAATACTCTTGACCATTCATAATGCTCAAAATGAATTTTTGCGGAAGGGGGCGAAAAATATTATTGCTATAACTCAGCGGAGCTATTAGCGTCGAGGCGTACCGGGTGTGGGAGGGGAAAAATAAAATATTGCGCAATAGGTATGACTCAAACCGTCTTAATTATGCATGCCCTCGAAACTGCAACGTGTTCGTTGGATTTTCTTCCGGTTCCATTTTCCTAAACTGTGACGAAAATAGAAAGTAATGCATAATTATCATGCCTGAAGTATTTCAAATTCGCGTTAAATAGCAAAGTTTTATTCTTCAGGTTGAAATGGTGAAACCGCAAAGGCGTTAATTTTGAAGGATCCAAAGGCCGCGACTCCTGCTGGAGGCTTATAAATTTAACATCCCAGGTCACTGACTTTAAATTTATGCTGATGAATTCGTAACCGAATCATATAACTCTGTTGAATGAATATGTATGTTTTGACATGGAACTGGCATAAAATGAGACTCTCGCCGTCGGGGTCCACATCCTAACAATCACTCATGAAGTTATAAATACCTATTAAGGCAAACACATCACATTCTCGATTTTCATTCAATGAAACGTGCAAGCATTGAAAGCAGGTCAGCCGTATAATGCACTATGATTACTAAAGACAGCACTAAAGGCCATTAATAATGCTTGCATTAATGGGTAAATCATTGAATATATTATCAATATTTTTTGACGAACTGGGAATCTCACACTGCTAAGTAACTAATTTACTAGGGAATTAAATGGCATAGAGGGGGAAAATGAAGCCATGAATATGATAGTAATTTGATTCCTACGTTATTCAGTTAGTTATAATATCTTAATTTTCATTTTACTTTGAACATCTTCTATAATGACTTGGGTGCAAAGAAGATCTTTACTTTCAATCTTAGCTATTATTTAAACAGTTCCATGCCTATTTTAATATTAACAATTATCGCAATTATTCACTATTCACATTAAGTCATATTTGTGTACCAAGTGACAAAAGCTGTTTCTTCTCTAGATGAAATTTCTGTACCACTAATGGCCCATTCAAAGATTCACCTGAGGATAACAGCAGTCCTCCATGATTTCAATTAATTTATCACTGTGATAGTAACCATTACTGAGAGCAATGCCGGTGTTTCAAGTTTTGCTGAAAATTTTAAAAAGAAGAAAAATCAATTTTAAATTCAGGCATTATTAATTTAATTGATTAAATTGGAGTCTCAAAATTTTAGATCGCTTAACTCACGATATTTACGTAAGGAATAATATCTATTTGATACACTGGCAGTGACATACGATAACATTCCGCAAGTGCAGGGAATCGATAAATTATTACTCGACTGAATCAGTTTCATCTCTGTATTAAAGTCATACGGAATGAGTCAAGCTGCAGTTCGACGACACCAAATTCCTACCAATAGTAAGATACAGTTATTGTAGTTCATTATGACGACGTGTAAAATAAAAAGGACTCTGTTCAAAAGTCTCTCGCGGAAACAAAAACGCAGGCCGATTTCCGCGTCGGTTCGCCACGGACGGACGCGGAAAGGGGGGAAAATATGTAGATATCCCGTGACGCACTCCGATGGGTGGACTTGGGAGGGGGAGGCACGCTTGGATCTTTATCGCCGACCGCAATCGGTAAACAGGCGTGGGTTTGGTCGCATCATGAGAACACGCCGAGCGGAGGATGTTAACTGTCTCCCGCGAATGGGAGGGATGGCACTCCGGGCGCCCCCGTGGAACCGCCCCGCGGGGGTGAGGGAAGCGGACGATTGAAATCAGATGAGAACGAAGCACCGCATTGACGACGGTGGGAAAGAGAGAGAAGGGCGTAGAGTTCGCGAGGTCCGAGGAACGAAGATAGGGCGTAATTTGGACGAAAAAAGGCGGAGGGAGGAGACTCGATTAAATGAGTCATGATTTGGAGCGGGAGGCTTGAGAGGACCCCCGCCCATTACACGGGCGGCGACGGGCAAGCCCCGATGACGAGTCCCGGGAAGAACAATATCTCGTCACCGATACGAGACTAAGTATGTGAAGATCACATACCTATTTCGAAACCATGCAAAAATTAATCGCTGAAGTAAATCCCGGTAATGAATAAACCAATTAATCCCCTTCTTACATTTTTGACGAGGTCTTAGAGACTACAGAGTAAATAATCTCAAGAACAATATAATTTAATCTTTTATATCTTGCAAAAGTCCTAGCTCAAGAAAAAAATTCCCCGAAAAGTCGATCAAGTTATGACTAGCAGTTAATATTGAAGGTGCTTTAAGACTCATTCTGATGACATCTTCAGACTAAAATATGAAGAGTGGAATTTCTTACGTAGTAATGGAAGAATAACAAGGCAGCAAGCAAGCAAGTACTAAAAGTGAGAGTTTGGCAATAATTTGCAAATGAAGAAAAAATTCCCTAATTTGGAAAAGAACCATAACATAATAAAACAATTGCGTAGCAAAGAAGATAGGTTGCACTCGAAGGATTGTACGAAGGGCGAAATTAATCATCAAATGGTAATTGAAAAGTGAAAATAATTAAGTATTTATACAGGAGACTACAAACATCGAAGATCATAGATGAAAGAATAAAAGACAAAAGAAGAAAAATTTCTTGAACAATCAATCAGATACTCATTTCAAGCTTAACGAAATAGATGGAGCACAAAAGCAATGGGAATAAAGGCCGATACTTTGATTGAATAAAAGATATGACGAATTGATTCGAGGTGGTAAAACAATAAGAGGTGTTGTGATAGGATAATCGACATCTTAAATCAATATTCTGTTTGATAATTCATTATATTGAGGGGACGATTACATGAAGTCACTGGGACATTTGTGGAAATCTAAATGGTGGTAGATGGAAAGACATATGTATTCCCCCCAGACAAGTGTAAATATCACACTTCAAAATATTTAGCTTCCATTGAGTTTTATCCTCGTATACCAAATACCAAAATGTGGGTTGATTACTTTGGCAGTAGATTTTAATTTGTCTTTAACGTGTGATGCCTTAACACGCGTTTAACGCACGCCACTTAGAGGGCTTGTCCGACAAAACGCAGATGGAAAACAGCGCAACACTACGACGATGTGTCTTCGAAGTGAAGGAACGTACACTTGAGTTTGTTGAATATGTGAGCGAAGATCTCCCCCTCAACAGCCTCGAAGGAAGCAGGAGGAAGCGAATGCATCATCGCAACGTAATCCTTTGAATTTAACTCCTCCGCGTCACGAGAATCCGATGAAGATAACGGAACCACAGTAGATACGTCTCCTCCAAGGTGGGATGGGTGTTTTCTCCGTGCGACTCAATCGTCAACTGCATATGGGGAAAAAATAATGCGACAGCAGAAGACGCCAGTCCGGTTGGCCATCGCGTGCCGTGCTGGCGTAGGCTGACATCGGCGGCTATAGCGTGCAGTGCTGCAACGGGCCGACGTTGACAAATCGAAGGTGCTTACACCGGCCCAGATGCTGGTTGGGCTACTTAAAACGGACGAGTAAATCCCGCTGCTGTAACGAGGAGCTTGTCGCACGAGTCAGAAAAAGTAAACGAGGCCCCAGCGATTAGAGTCGAGAATAAGTACCATGATGATGAAGATATCACCTTATATCGTCTTAATCACTCTGAAAAAAATTTCACGGTCCAATTTTCAACTAAGATACCGCGAAGCTGTCGAAATAAGGAAATTAAAAGCACCACCATGAGCAGATATTCTGATGAAATGCCACAATTCAAAATTCAATGCAAAAGACAAAGTTCAATCGCTCACTCATGCAAGCTTAATAATACAAATCAATATTCCATTGCATTAGAACAGCGTATTTTACAGAAAAACTGCTGTTGAGGATTATACAATTAAGTGAGAGAAGAAGCGGTCATGAATAAGAAAAATACCGTGTGCTGTTGAATCACCGAGTAAAGTGCATTTGGTAATTTCATTTAACTTTAGAATAATGAAAGAGTGATAATTTATACGAAAAATAAAAAAATGATACAAGCACAATCTTAATGAGCATAAATTTAATTAATTATAGCACCTATATCACATTATACAACTTTACTTAGTACCCACTTTATTAATTATCGTCCTTAATTTATTCTTGTAAATTTGATATGCGATATCTTAAACCGGCATTAGTTTAAAAGTTAATCTAAAAAGCATTCATATATAATTTAATAAATATTGTATACGTGTATGATGATTTCAAACGTTAAATTTATTCATATATGGCATGTGCTACGCAAGTAATTTATTATGAGAAAGGTCTATCTTATATTCAATATTAATTAGCAATAATTTCCTATTCCCCAATCCGCATCATAAATTCATAAATATATTTATTGATGTTAATAAAAAAATTGTGTTGGGAAGAGCGAACTTTATTAGTAAAACTTTCGAATGAAAGAACATCGAGAGAAATGCATACCGTGCAAATCGCTCGTTGAAGTCTCCACGCTAATGGGTGGTCCAGCGGGTGATTTCAATGCCTGGAGATGAAGTCACTCGCCGCGAAATCATGGGATAAATACCGGCAATCGCTATGAAATGAAAACACAGTCGTAGGGCCTAGTTGCCTTTCACGGAAGCAAGATGGGTTGGGGGGAGACAGACGGAATCAAAGCGATAGAGTGAATCGACTTCGCTCATTTCGTACCGGCACGTTAGCCGGGCAAGCGGTCGTGAGATATTAATTACGGGGAAGGGTTGCGTGCGCGCCAACTACAAGATAGAAGCGTGCAACATGAATCTGCGCTCGACTCGGCTGAGAACTGATGGATATGAAAAGAGTTGCAATGCATGAAACGAAGAAGACGTCTATTTAGGCGTTATTTTCGAAAAGAATCTGACTAGTCATTCGGTAATGCCAATCATGTATGACTCCATCTTAATTAACTCCTTCCTTCATTATGGAAGCAATTAATTTGGATTAGCTTGGGAATACTTCACAGTAGACATTGAATTGTTACCCCTTAGGGCTATATCAAAAGTTCAAACACGCAGAGGAACGGATGAAAGGTACAGGTACCTAGAAAAAAATCCGTAATATTAAGCTCGGCGATTTCCTCGTTACAAATAATGGGGTTTTAATAGAGTTTATTTAAACTAATGAAAAGCTATACGTATCCAATGCTCATAATTTTGCCATGTTTTGCTGCTACCTATATTAACATTTTTATAACATTTTATTATAACATAATAGTCACCGTTATTTTGAGTCATGTATGAATAATTAAATTATTTAATAATTAAGGCTTATTAATACCAATTGTTACGCTTATTAAGGAAACAAGCGACTTTGCGAGTAATAACTCCATTTTTAAATGTACCTATTACTGAATATTGAGCATTCTTATTAAGTATTAAGGAATACCCGATAACTCTTCATTTGATGAGTTAGTACCTTTCATATTTTTTTTGTTTTGCCACATTCTAAATAAAATCAAGTAAGAAAAATGACATGAGAGGAATTATTTCAGCAAATAAGTGAAAAATATGGAATATATTTATTTACTCACATATAATACAGAGAGATACTTTTTCTCACGTTACATTCACTCAAACAACGAGTCATAGAACAATTATATCTTCCAGAAAAATATATTTTGGTATTTTTTTAAACAATCATTTGGTGAGTTTGTTGATAAGGTTGTCAATGCACGGTGCATTGACAAAATTTCACTTTCAACAGTATCCGCGACTAATTACACTGGTGTAAATATTAATAGTATGACGAAAACAAATATCAGCTGCTATCTCTTTAATCAAGGTCTCTTAATGGCAATTTGGCCTCCAATACGTAATAAGTACACACTGCCTAGTCTTTTTAATAGCAACCTGATCACGCAGAGCGGTTTGTCAAACTGAACTTTGAACAGAGCGGAAGAAACCGAAGCCCGGCATTCCTCTAAAAAAATCTTGCAGCATAAAAATCTTGGTAACGGCTTCCCATTAACGATCCACCCTTCTTAAACTAGTCCACATCTCCCCAAGGAGCAACGAGACCAACATCGAAGCCACGCCGAGGCATCATTAATAAGGTTTAGGGGCGCGGATCGCGTTATCTCGGGAGCAAAGAAGATAGCCGACTGGAACGCTATCTCCAGTGGTTCGCACGCATGATCACCACAGCACACGCTCTCTCTCCTCCCGCCTGCACCTCCTCCCAGTTCCGCAGCCTCTTCCGCACCCACCTCGTCACCCGGTCCCACCCCCTCACCTTTTAAATCCTTCCAACACAAGCCGGCGGCCTCCCACTCGGAATATCCCAGCTCGAGTGCCCGTTGCAACGCTCCTGATTCCGCACGATAGCTCCCACCCCGGGTGTGCGTGCGCGTCCACCGTGTGTGTTAGGTTTTCCTTCCAAGCCCACCCATGAGACGGTGCCGTGACAGGATTCCCGGCCATGCGATCGGATGCAGTGGCCGACTTCTTTAATTTTTTTTTCAAAAAAGATGATGAAAAAACACGGAAAGATTTTCTTTGCCAGTAATTTCATCCCGCGGACTCCCGACTCATTGAAAAAAATAATATGGGAAATCTTGATAGGACACACATATCTTCACCATACTTTGCCTTTTTCCGGTCAAAAATGCCACGAAAAACTAAATCCACCTTAAGGAATGTCAAAAGGGCTTCATTATAAGCCTAAAACGATATAGTAATCAAAAACTTACGCCAGAGTTCACACGTGTGTCACAAGTGTTGAAAACCGAAATAAGAAATTATAGCATACAGTTCTAATGCATACGTATTTTGTTCGCCACCATATTAAAACAAAAGTTATAATAACTCGTTGCCCTTCGATCAGTAAGCTTCCTAGACAAATAATTATGTCACTTTTTACTGTTGGCACGATAGGAACGTTGGTGATTTATTCTCGACGGTTTCGGAAGATATTAAACCGACAAGTATTTAATATTTTGGTCTTCAAGCTCCTCAGATGGGAAAATAAAAATAGAAGAAATTTATTTTGTTTGCTACAGCGAACTATAATTTGGCAGTCTCTGATAGGGTCACTACGGTGTAGATATAATGAGAACGCTGTCATGTATGAAAGTATCCCTGTTTGTATTTCTGATGCATCATCAAATTAACTAATTACCCATGATGCTAAGGTAATAAGATACGATTATTAGAAGAGTGTAATCACAGGAATTAATTTTACTAAGGTCTTGTCATTATTTTTTAAGCGAAATCAAACGGCGCTAAATCATAGTGCTAAGTCAAAGTACCCAGAGAACCCAATATATCTGAACGCGATATACGTACTCCAGTCAGCTGTGAGTGTTCAATTTTTACAAGTAATAAGCTATGAGTGCTCAATTTCAAGATTTTGCGCAAGATATAGTCGGATTTTTTTTATTTTAAGTTTTTGTGTGCAATATTTGTACTAAATCATGTTCTTTTTTATTTTTAGCGTTCGGCAGAGGTTCATGGTTTCCCATAAAACATTCGCAGACTTAGTTATTGAACGTTAAGTATTAAACCTTCTGACTAACTCAATGAAACTTTCCTCCTAATCATAACAAACTCGAGTGTTTTATAAGCAAAAATGCGAGCTTAAAGATGATTTGGAGTGGCATATTAGGAATTTATTATCTGTTCTATAACTCAATCTATCTAATAAGTAGAGATCCCTGATATCTGTGAGTAAGGCAGACCCACGTTTTGGTTCAGCCAACCCTTCACCGTCGTCGATAGCTGCACTCCAACCGCCACACGTTCCCGTGGCGGCCTCCGGGGGAGACGCGTGTGAGAGCGCGGACGTGGAACCCATTGGGGCTTCCCATACTCCTACCCACCCTCGCCCACCCCCGCAGTCGCGTCGTTAGACCACCGCCCCCGCGGTCCACCAGCCAGCTCGCGTGGGGGCGGACCGGGGGGCCCGCCCGCCCAACCTCTGCCGCCCTCTCTCACACCCCTCTTCCCACCCCGCGGTCCACGGCGACTCCACCCAGCTGGACCTCCCGCTTCGTACTTTATTAACCCGATCGCCCGGATAATTCCTCCCGGCTGGGACCGCGGGTGGTCGGGACGCGGACAGGTTTTCCTCCGCCGAAGATGGCAACGGTAGCGGGAATCGGGGCGTCCGCTCCCCGCCCCTTGCTTACGCGGCCGGAGGGAGGGGTTGAGGAAAAGGAGAGCGGGTGGGTGAGGGATTGCGGGGATCGTCTGGGAGGGGCTCGGGTGTATGAGGAGAGGTTTGGGAGTGGGGGTAAAAGGGTATGGCAGTGCGAGGGAGGACAGGGTAGCTCAGAATGGGGGAGGGTACAGTTCGTGGAGAGCAGGGGAAAAGAAGGGGGGGGGGGGTCAAGTATTAAAAGAGTGGTCTAGGGTGCGGGAATGTTTTAGGGGAGGGAGGGTAGGTGGGGTGAAGAGGATGGTTATGTAGGTGTGCGTGGCCAGTATTCCGGGCGACTGGCTTGGCTCTCAGCGGGGTTCCGATGGATTGGGCGCGAATTTCAATTAAGGGAACGCCGCCTCCCTCCCCCCGACGTGAGCTCGCCACCGATTGCCCCCATCCGACACCGCCACAGCAAGCCCTCCACTTGGGCCGCCTATTCTCACCGCGTTTGAAGACGTGTGAACACATGAGGTAGAATAATTTAATGGAGTGATATTTTTTCGAGGTGAAACTTCTTCACGAATATCCCTTGAAGAAGTTTAGGTGAAAAGAAAAAGTAAAACGGAAGTCAAATAATGGTGACCGGATTCCGGTTTCCGCCACCAATTCTTTTAATTCCCTGCCGTGGTGATCTCGCCGACTAAATCAGTACTCTCCGTGTATCTATTTTGGTTTCCCGGCGCGCCAAATGCAGACATAATAACTTTACCATTAGCACAGCGTCACGCGATATGACGAGTTTCATAAGTGGATTTAACCTTCTAAACCACCCAAACATTATAAAGAAATATAATATGGGCACACATTCAAATAATTCCTAGGGACTGTCGAATAAGGGCGAGTTTCGGTTGTTGGACGAACCTTCCACCACGCTTAGTCACGACTCCTCCATCCATGTAAGACATCAGAAAATAATATCAACGAGAATCATATACGAGTACATAAGAGTTCAGTCAAATATATCCAATCTCAGTAATAGGGAACGTTCATAATTGAATGATATACATTAAGTGGCATAAGAAATTAGAATTAACAACTGATGCCGCGTTTGATAAATTACAAAGACCTTTGTTATTTTTCATTACCTATAAATCTTCGTCATTGTTCATTGCGTGTGCCTCGGGTGTAAAATTTCAATTACATTATCATTGCACGTTTTCATTTAAAATGCGCATAATTTTGAACGAGTGAGTCGTCAATCATTTTTAATACCGGGTGACTGATCCGAATTAAACTTAAGAAACGCCAGGTCACAAGGCTAGCACGCAGAGGCATTAAAAATAATTGGCATATCTTTACCATGGATTATATGGCATGTAACACTGATGTAACACGAGAGCGTAACGCCTCTGATTCTAATGAGTCGCCAATTAAATCTATAGAATTTTTTAGTCTTCAATGTTCCATTCGTTGAATTTACATCCACCATATTTTGTCGTTCATATATAATATAAACTTGATACGGCGTCAGAGTTAATTTTCAATCGTTGGGTGAACTTGGATGATCATACAATGAGTTTGATATGTTGTAAAAAGATAATTCTTAATTTTCTAATTACTAATCAATTGAAAAACGCCCTTGATTTCCTCTCCAGCATATTTCATTACCAGCAATAAAATCATAACGCCAATTGGGGAATTTTGTTCTGTGAAATAGGTATACTGTTTTCAAAAGTTACAGTTTTGTGAGTTTAGTAACTATATGAAAAGATTTTCCCGGCGAGCTCTGTTTTGTTGTAACGCATCTTAACACTCACTTCATTATTTATTTTGATATGAACTACCTGATTATGCAACATGCCTAGAATATAATGCAATGATAAACCAGTGAAGGAAATATTACACCTCATCTTTTTGTTTTCTCGTTAAAATCACAATTTTCTTGGCACAAAGATTCCTATCTCGTCGTCGAAGCAAGATGAAGTAGCCAAGCAAGGAAAGAGTTTTCTATGACAAAGTAGCGACCCTTGATCTCTTCTCCTGGCCTTGAGTGCTTTCCAGATACATCTCTATTATTACCCCACTGTTGAGAATATTACAAGAGAAAGGATTGAAGCTGATATAGTGGTCACCAGAGCTTATTGTACTCATCTGCAAAAACTTCTGTTAAATCTGCAGCTATTGACGAGACAAATTAGCAATTCTGTCATTGTGGTTTTTGAGTATTTGAGGAATGCAAACAGTTCAGCCTTTGAAATTTAGGGATATAAAAAGGTTCAAGGCTTTAGTAAGTCTCTTTTTCTCTTCTAAATATGTAATTCCATCTTTTTGGCTTGCTAAACATGTGAATTTAAAGCATAATCGAATTTATAAGTATATTTTTTTTCAGTAAAGTGTATAAAGTATAAGGATTGTGAGGTTTTTTTCGAGCCAGGAATTTTATAATTGATTATTTTATTTAATAAATTTTTATTTTAAACCCATTACCCTAGGCTTTGGTACTAAAGGTATCCTATTTGTCTAAAGAGGTTCGATATTCTATTTCATCTATGCTAAATTATTTATTTATGTATTCACTATTTAGAGGCTATTTTTAGTTGTTTTTGAATGCTTAAAAATAAACAAATTGCTAATAATGGACGAAATAAATAGCAGAAAGAGTGCACCGAAATTAAATATTTCTCAAACAAATAGCACGCCTCACGCAGGGAACATAGTTTCTGAATCCCCTGCAGCGGGTATAATCTGAAATGGCTGTCCAGGTTCTGGAAATATATCGCACAACACTTAGTATTTATTCAATCTTTGGGTTTTTGATTTCCGACATTTCAACAATAGTTTTGCATTACGTGAGATGTTTCATGAAATTCCACAAGAAACTTTAAAGGGGTTCAGGGGATGCTGGTATTGTAGCACAAATATTATGTCAAGGGTAAGCCATTTTCTCTCATTGTTTACCTAAAAATTTACAAGGCCAGGTCATACATCTTGCGTTTTGCGCTCCTTTCAGAAATATGGAGTGACATTGAATTTCATAATTAGACTGTTTATCATGGATAACGCACTAATTAAGTCTCACAAGTCAATGTTTTATGACTAAATCAAGATCTCTTTTCCTTCTGGAGCATAAATTAAGCCAATAAACGAGTGTAGGATGATACTAAGAAAAATGTATTCGGGCTCATTGTAATTAATTTCGAAGAAACAAAAGATCCTATAGCACAATCGCAATTATGCCAGACCAAGTGTGAAGCGACACATCAAGAAAAGTGTCAGTCTTCTGCAGTGATGATTGAAGAACATCATCTCCCTTCCTAAGGTTATCTTAGCTCTACGGGAACATAAAATTGCAAATAAAATTATTTGTAGAAAATATTAGTGGGTTAATATTATGCCGAGAAGCATGAGAGTAATGAGCAATGTAATAATAGGCATGGCAATAACAATTAGATGAAAATGGTATACAGCTGCCAAATGGCCTAAGTTTATATACTACTATACAGTCAGTTTAAATGTGTGGATTGACTAGTTAAATATTTAACAGCTTCCAAAACATTTTTGATTTGAGCTCCTCTTAAAGAATCGGTTTTCGGTAATTTATTTCTGTGTCTCCATCTACCGTATATTTTGTAATGTACACTCCATTATTATCATCGCGTCTCATTTGTAAAGTTTTTATCCTGTAGATACTTATTATCACACTCTTAAATAAAAATACGAGCTAAAATTCTTTTCCGAAAGTGAAATACGAGTTACTTTGGAGAGGTGAGGAAAATATAATTTTGTAACAACACCGAGACGAGAGCACAAAACCACTGTTCGTACATTTTATTTCCAAGTTTTAAAAACTTAATAATATGTGCACTCTTGTTAAAAGAAGGAAAATTTATCATATTTCCTTCCATTGAAGTTGAGAATATTTAAAATGTCAAACATATGAGAATCGTAAGATTTCTTTGAGATGGAAAAAGTATTGAGAGCAAAAAAAATGTAATTTTGAAACTAATCTGTTTCTAATGCAGTCAATTACATTTTATGTTAAACCATAGTTTTATTGTTTTGCATATATTTTTCTGAGATTATTTACAAATGGGTTACGAAAATAGTCATGTTTAACTATTAAACGAAGTTCAACTACGAGAGTGAGCTCATTTAAGGAGGAAATATGTCTTAAAGTTTGAGCAGACAAAAACATTACCCTTAAAATCTCGTACTGTACGCTGGGGCTGTTAAATTTATTTTCAAAAAGGCGATGTATCGTAAACATTGTCGTAAAACGTAACAGATAAGAGTGGTCTTATGCGATAAAAGGGGATCCACGGAGCACTAATGGAATTGCACATTCCGTGAATGAATCGGTCTCTTTTCGATACTTAATCACACATGATACTAAATACACACAATATCTTCTTTAACGGATACCCACATCCATTAAGGCAATATAAACATTAATTATTCATTAAGGTCAGGGCATGCTTCATATTTCATTAAACAAATAAAATCCCTAATAAGAGGGTAATTTTATTTAATGATATTGCTTAAGTTCAACGCTAACTCCAGAGAAAAAATAGGAAACCACTTGAGATATTTCAATTTCTCAACGTTTGTATAGTCAATTACACTTAGTGTTTATAGTCAATTATACTCACCGATGTCAAAGTATCAACTCCGTAAAAGTAACGTGTCACCAGGGATTCTTTAGCTCAAATTTTGCGTTTACCAATAAAATATAAGGTCGTTGCAACGCTTTGCAATTCTTACGCGTCGAATTTTTTTAGTACCCATCAGGTGGGAGAGATGACTGCAGGCTTTACGAAATATTGAATGCTTCAGATGAAAAATACATAAACACCTTGTGCAATGGGAAAACTCGAACATTAATTTTTTTTGCCTCCCTATATGTGCCCACCGACGCTGAGACGTCAATTTTGCATGTCCATGAATGAACGTTAAGGCAGATGTGTGACGCAAAATTTAAAATTACCTTCCTCCGGAAAATGATGATTTCACCCTAAAAATACGACTCTTATTCTCAACAACTTTTTCACCTCAGAGGCCATCCCAAAAAATACAGCATTAGCGCATGAGCTGTCCTTGAATTTTTTATACAGGAGGTCATGAATTTCGCAATTTCGTATAATCGTCCGTTAAATTTTCTTTCGCTATTCATTCTACCAAATTCAAATTTCAATATAATTTTAGACTCTAATCAATTAACTGAATAAAAGTAAACCGAAGTACATTTTTCTCTGAAGTTTATAAAGACGATGTTCTGCTAAAATTCGGCGAAAGTTTTTTAAGTATTTCAATAACTTTCCCTCAAAACTACAACATTATTAGGAAAACAGTTACCTGATCGTTTGGAAGTCAAAGTAAACAAGAATGTAATACGTGGGGCTTAAATTACAATTTAAAGTGACCAAACAAATCCTTCAGTTCAATCCCAAAGCGAAATATTTTTAGCCCTCCATTACATTAACATGCGAGGACAAAGCAAATCCAGGGATATTGGTTGCCGAACTGACCAAAGTAAGAAAACCTTATCCATTTGTACTGTTTGTGTCCACCACAGTTGGAAACTATGTAAGAAGGTTTCTAAAAATAAAGGGATACTCTGGACTATAAATAGCCCACATTCACTCCTAAAGAGGTTAACCTTATGGTCCACCACCTGCCGGGCACCCACGTGATGGCTATCAGAGCAAGATCCACACCACTGAGAAAAGCGATGTGCCATTTTTCGATAAATATACTGTATCCACAACCGAAAAATTGCCAAAAAATAAAAAGTGTTGTTTGAATGTTAATAATTTTATTTGCCTACATTTTAAGTAGTAGTAGAGTGGATAGACCTTCTGTTACATTCCGGTCAGTATTGGGTTAAAATTGGGTGGATACCACTCTTCTAGCAAATTTAAGCTGTAAGATATTTTGTGTTCCGAAAGTTAATCCTTAACCATATGGGAAAGGAACTGGCCTCTACCCCTATGTGTGAGTCTATGTATGTGTGAATCACATAATCAGATGCCAGGTGAGCTTAGCACCAGGTGTGAGCTCTAAACTCCCAAGCCATCGAGGGTACCGAGGCGACTTGGCCTTTATTTTGTCACAAGCATACGATTCAATCATCAGGACGAATGTCGTCTACCATCCAGTGCCATTGTCACCCGTCTTTGGGTTCCAAAGCGTTCGTTTGGCAGTCGGCAGATTTATTTCACGGAGTTACACAATGAAGTTTTGGAATCGTTTTGTGTCGTCAGTGAAGCACAAGAAACAACTGCGAATGCAGTGCTCGTAGCTATGATTATGGGCCAATTTGCTGACGGGCAGCATCGTTTTGTACGTTTTATAACCTAAAAATTATCTGCCACATTTAACTGATTACAGTGTTTGGCCGGCAGCAAAGGAGACTTAACTTCACCTCTGAAGACGATTAGACATGTTTATCAAAATCTCTCAGCAATTTTCTAGGTATTTGTTTTGAATAATGCAGCTGAATGATACCAAAGGAAACTTTTGTTACATCACTGTCTTAAATGATATACTATCTAGCAAGTAGGCGTAGCAATATTAGCAATATCTTATGTCGTCCAGTGAAATAAAATTCAATGGATTCAATTAGTCATCTCACGAGGGACTTAATTAAGTCTCTTCACAATACGAATCATGCAGGAGTACATTTTTCTAAACAGAAGTTTTGCTTGAAAAGTGCTTCACACCTACAGCTACAAGAATTAATTTGGCTACATCTGTACTGTACCCCAAAAACCCCCGCCTGGGGGAATGGTGGGTGGTTTAATGCCATGAATTATGCATGTACAAATATTAGTTAGATTAACGTCATAAAAGAGAAGCGTCTCTTGCCCGCTTAGTAAGATTCTCGCAAAAGCAGAAATAAGTAATAAAACCTATCGTTTCTATTTCGCTATAATTGATTGATATTTTCCACGGCTAATCCAAATACCTAACAAGATGTCGATACCCAAATGTGATTATAAGCCCTGAACTATGCCTTCATTAGGACTGGGTCTAATTCTTAAGACTAACACGCTCCGCAATAAGATAATGCAGAGTGGAAGAAACAGAGATTTTGGGTTAGTCCCTTCAGTTAGTAGAATCCAGCTTCTCGGAACTCTTAAGAGTAACCGAGCTGGGCGGTGGCGGACTTTCCTCCGGCGGCATCACTGGCCGCTTTCGCCGGGAAATCCCACGCGTCCCCTTCCAGTCTCAGTGGTAACGGTCATGCCCGACGTCCGTAGCGGCAACCTCCGGCATTTGCGACGGCCACGGCGCTGTGAAGCAACCTCCCGCCCAGCGAACGGGCTCCCAACGCAACCGGCGCGTACCCACGAGATGGAGACGGGCTAGTAATATGAAAGAGTCTCCGCACTTAATATCACCGAACAGCACATAAGCGGTCGTAACGATCTTCCCTTTTATTTAGTGTAATGTGCAATTAAGACGTTTGCGTCCGCCTCAACTCCTCGGGTGGGAGATTCCGCTAATATCTATTAGACCGCGTGTCCGAAGCCATCTCTTTACAATCACCGCGAAGCACGGAGGGAGTGAAAAAAATATTTGTGAATGCATCATCGTCGTTTCCGGAGCCGCATGGATATGCGCCGTAAAACGTTGACGGGCTTCTCTTATTTTTGTTTTCGAGCAAAATGTTGAAATGACTGAGATTTTTACTGCCGGGGAAGGTTGTGTCCCTGCGGGAATGATGTGAATGGCCACTCGTTCGCCAGTCTCAGACGGCGTAACTGGAATTCATCCCCTTCTCTACATCTTTTCTCTTAAATAAGACGCTACTTTTATTATCTGCTTGTCGGGCAATAGGCTGCCAGTTAAATACGCGACCATTCACGGCGTGCTACCGTCTCGCAACTGAACTGGATGTGTTAAAACGGACAAATATTCCTCGAATACTTCATACGTTAGCATTCAAACAGCAGCAACTTATCGAGAGTGAATGCTGTTTCAATGTTAGAACAAATTAATTCGAGAATTCAGCAAGATTAAATGCAATGTAAGATTAATATCAATAATACTTAACCAAAAACCTTCCTGGGATTGAAAACCCAAACACTGTTTATTCCATTTTTGCTCAATCGCATAAAATATAATTATTGATTTAATTAATTCGTTCATGATTTTATGTGATGATATTGGGATTAGTTAATATGATTAGTGCATTAGGATGACAATTATCAGTAATGAATTATTCATGAAAAACTTTACCTTCTGCAAAATATTTAATCAAACAAATTAAATTAATGTAATCTTGTAGATCACTAGTGGAAATATAAGCTACAAAACGGCAATTGAAGGGAAATAAAAATCTTTTGACTGACTATCAAAATAATTAATTATAGACGTTACTTTTTAAGGGTGTTACTATTATCAGTAGACGAATTAATTACATATAATGTTAAATCATTAAATATTTGGATAAACACACAGTTACATAAACATGTAATAAATAAATAATTTAGAAATAAAAAATTTAGAAATAAAATAAATAATTTAGGAATTTAAATGAGATTCCAGAAAATTACTTGGCTCATTTGAAAATAATTAACGCAGTAACAATTCAGGAATTATTCTACTAAAGGTGACTACATCGTATTCTTTTAATTATTGAAGTTACTCATGGTATGTCAGGGGTGAGTCTATTATCTGTTCAAATGTGAGTCACGTGAACCGGTCTTCGAGTTCATGTATCAAGCCATTAAATAACTTTTACTGAAAATTATTTAGAAACACACAATACCATAGTTAAAGAACGAAAACTTAAACATTTTTTTCCGTCAAAATTTGAACGTTCTCAACTCATACATTTCGTGAATCTACCATCCCTCATTTCATTGTAAGGATTTCAAGTTTCGGTCCTACTGAAAGAGGAAAAAGACTTAGTACCCATACTTTTGCACTTCAGTACCAAAACTACTTACGGCTCGTTTTGTCGTGAACTGATTTCAAATAACTTCGGATTTTTGAATTTTTGAGTTACATCGAATGAGAGATAAGTGACATTAAATTATTTATCTATTGGGAAGCCTAAGACAATTTCTATTTCACTTCAGAGAGGATGGGTATGTATTCAACAAGAATACTTTCAAATGCTCATTTAAAACAATTGGGTACACACAAACCAATTAGATTAGAAAAGGAATATATTATGAGAAGTGTTTTTATATGCGAGTTGTTTTTACAACAAATAACTTATATTTAGTGATTTTATCAAGAAAATTCGTAAAAATCACCAAATAAGGTGGGTACAACTCTCGGTAGTAAAGCCAACTATGTATATTTGTAACAATATCACAAATGTGTAATTAAAAGTCACTAAAATGAGAAAAATATCTGCCGTTACCATCAAGTGATATTGCGCAAGAGGTCACATAATATTCAAACATGATGAGTGGTTATTGGTTATTCCTCACAACCCGTTTGCGGTGTATTACCGAACGTAAATGAGTCACAATTCGTGTTTTAAGACAACGCATGGGGAAAAATGCATGAAGCACACACACAACCTCAATTTACAAACCGTTAAATCTGGAAACACTAATTTTCAAACTCTCACCTTTCAAGATGAAATTTTAAGTAAAATATCGTTAACCAACTTCGGCCCATCAAGATATCAGCGATGCGATAGCCGAAACACTCAACTGTTCGAACAAGACGTACAGAAAATTACTCTTCTAAGTTGCAATTGTAAACGCCTTTTAAGTTTCAGATTATCAAGTAACATCAATGTCTATGTACGATAAATTCGACCGGTACGCATGAAAATTCGTATTCGATACGTTACGTATGATGCAATGCCTAATTCTTCATCAAAAGATTCTTGACATCTTGTCACGTCAGTACATACAAGACTTTTAGACATGGCGTCAGAACAATACGTTTTTCGATAGCGACGATAAAACGCCTAAACATTTTTGAAAAACTGTTTTGGAAAACTCTGGGAATCAAAAACCCTTCATCAATTGAGGTGCTTTCAATTGCTACGGGAGTCGAAAAATTATATATTATCGCGTAACTCAGCAAGTAGTGACTTTCTTAGTAAATACTCAATTTGGAATCGCCCACAGTACCACAAAGATCGTCAGGTAGGCCACAGCGCTCGTTTTGTAGCTTCGAATTTTTACGCTGATAACAAGCCTTTTAAAGACGTGAGGCCGTCGTACCACGCTCCTCCAAATGCCCGGCGGGGGTCTAAAAACGCCTTCATAAAACGTCAGCCGGCTACTGTTCGTTCTCGCTCCATTCACGCGACCATCACAACCCGTTTGAATGGAGCCCTCGTCCTCCAAGACTCGCCCGAGAATATGGTTCATAAACACGCAGGTAGCCACAAATCCCGAGGAGGCGATGCCGCATAGAAATTTAGGATTTACTATATATTTGAGCGCGCTGCAAAAACTTTTGCCGAGAATATTATGCAGGCTTTGAAGGCCCCGTGCAAAAGCAATGTGGACATGCGTAAAAATGTCTGATGTGAGTCAAAGTTACACCGATAACTCTTACTTTCATGTTCTACGGTAAGATTAAACGTGGATTGTTTAAAGCGTGAAACAAACGCAAGTAACAAGTCGAATTTTAGTTCATAGTGTTTCCCGAAGCACACGCAATGTCATCATCAACTAAAATAGGCAAAGATGATTTGTACTTACAACTTGGATGATAACTTGATTAGTGATCTACTAATATTCGAACCCGTGATCAGTTTATGAAAACCAGAAACAAAACAGATGCGTTTGGTACTGGACAAAAATCAACAAATTGACTGGCCTCCCAAGAGCGCAATCCGGATGAATAGTGCGAAAATTTGATTTTGATCAAATGGATAAATAACAACAATAAACAACGAATACCGATTTCTTCTACACTCAACGAAAATACATTTATGTATTCCATTGTAAATTAGCGTGCTAGTTATGAATATTTCTTCGGCCACTTATATATTTTAAAGTAACTTTTCTGAAAAATCCGGATTTCATGCTAGCGTAAGTGAAATATTGGCATCCAGATAACCATATGTAATCCCATCAGTATAGAAAAACTTTCCAACAGTCAGCGCTTGAAAAAACTTTAGCGGTTAAAAAAAAAAGAGTCCCATCAAATGAATATTTTCACCAAATCCCCCGGGAGTAATTCGGATTCGATATACCATAAATTTTCCAGATCGCACGACACAATCTGAACCAAAGAATCACCAGTGCAGCAACAAAACATGGCCGAGACATATGGCCAGAAAATAGTGACAGAGAGAACCGGATTTCGAAAAAAAGGACGACATTTTTAAGCGAAAAAGTTCACGTGCAGAGGACCAGTCGGGAGAATAAAAAAAATATGAATATATATCATCGGCAGTCTTGTTCGGTGGAACCAACAAAGGGGGGAAGGGGGCGTTGTTTTGCGACATTACGTGAAGTCCCCGGAGAAGAAGGCCCGGGTGCGGTGGCAGCATTTGGGGATTAAGACGGGAGCCGTGGGGGAGAGGCGATGCGGAGGAGCGCATCGGGTGCGGACGCCGGAGAGCGAGGAGGTGGTCGCGGGGAGGGGTGGAGGCGGGATGTAGGAGGGTGAGGATGTGGGAGGAGTGGGCGGGAAGAGGGGGAGGGAGTGAGGAGGAGGAGGAGGAGTTGGCCGTGTGGTGGAGGAGGTGGAGGGGAAGAAAGAGTGCGAGACCGGGAGGCGTTACGCAAAATGGTAGCCGGTTGACGGTATTTAAGCGGCGGGAACGTGGAAAGCCGAACCGGTCCCCAATGTCATAAAAACACACCGAAAAAAAATGTCAACGACGATTTCGGACGGGTGGGCGGGTTCTGCGGGGGGGGGGGGAGAGAAGGAGTGGTGGAGGGACGAGAGGAGGGAGGTGAGGGTTCGGTGGAGGGGAAGAAAAGACAGGCGTCGCAATAAAACATAACCCGTGCGGATCGAAGAATGAAGCCCCGGGCCGGGAACGACACCGCTGCCGGCAGCGGACACGCGGGGGTAGGCACATATCGACTTCGCCTCAATTATGACTCACCTTAATCGCCACCTGGATGGGCAGAAGATGCTCCGGCGAACCTTCCCTTCCTCTCTCGCGTCCTCCTCCGGGACTTCGGGACGACGTCCGCCGCGACCAAAGGCGTCTTCACACGGGAGTCAACCACGGAGCTGCCGAAAACGATATATTTATATATATAAATGTATACTTTTTACGCACCCCTGCCACACGAAACTCTGTACGGGTGTATTTTTTTCTTCAGCGTCCGTGGGTGTACGTACGAGTGAGAACGTCGTGGGGATATATAACTCTCTTTCTCTCTCTCTCTCTTTCCCTCTCTCTCCCACTCTCTTGGCTCTTTTCTCCCTTCCTCTTCTACCCGAGCACGCTGCGACTGTTGGGTACCGCGTCTGCCCTTCGTCTGACGTGAGGTGGCCGTACCTGTGACTCCCTCAGGAGTCCAGAGTAGGGAAGAGGAGGAGGAGGAGGTCGGTGGAGGCGGAGGAGTAGGGCGGGCGGGCGGGCTGAGGGAGGAGGGGGACTAGGAGATAGAGGGGGAGGAGGGAGGGCGGGAGAGAGGGGGGGGGGAGAGAGGTAGAGAGAAAGAAAGAGCAGGAGGGATATGGGAGGATGGGCTACACCGGTGGCCCCTCCCACTATATAACTCCCTCTCCGCCTTCACACTCACCATCCCCTTCGACCCCGAGGACTTTGCGGTCCCCTCTCTTACCTCCCCTCCGATCCCCCTCTCCCTCCCCCGGTCTTCTCGCACGCTCCCCACCCTTCCTCTCCGGAAACCCTCTCTCGCCCTCACCACCCCTACATCTCTCTGCCCCCCCCTTCCGACCCGCCATGACTCCCTTCCCTCCTAGGTTGGGCTGCCGTATGTGCTGCTATGGGGGGACTACCTCCACAGCAAGGGAGAGAGAGTTTTGTGAGAACGGAATGGGGAAAAAAAGGAGGCATGATGACTGGGGCGGACGGGAGAGGTTAGGGGGAGGAGGTGGGGAAAGAGGAGGAAGGGACATGATAGGGAGGACGGGAGGGGGTATAGGGTGCCCCCAGTCGGGAGGAGGAGGAAAGGATGGTGAGCCGGCTTGATGGAAGGTGGTTCGGTGGGCGGAAAGGGGTTGAGAGGGGTGGGGAAGAGGGAGGTGATATACGGATTTAGGGGAGAGGGGGGGAAGGGTGGGGAGTTTGAAGGGGATCTCGAAGGGGCCTCGAGGGGGGGAGGGGAGAGGGGGTAGGGACGGTGAGGAGGTGCCGGTATTTCGGTGAGCGCGCCCCGGAGTGGAGGCCGGGCGGGACTCGGGGCGGGACGAGGGCGACTACGAGCGACCGCCTCGATCCCCCGCGACCCCCCCGCGTCAGTGTTGCGTCTTCCCCTTCCATCTACTCTCTCTCCCTTCTACTCCACCTTCCCCCAGTATTCCCCGTCGGCCTCATCCCCTACCCCCGTGGAGGGTAGAGATCCTTCCTTCCCCGATCCCCCCCGCCGGACGTCCTCTTTTGTCGCCCGCGCGATCGCCGGGGACGATTCCGCATCTGCGTCTCTCCGCTTCTTCGTCCGCGACGGCCGCGGGATTCGGATCAACGGGGGCCGTCGGGAGATTTTCGTGGGGTCGGAAGTTGTTAGATTCGCGGGAGATATTTTGAATGGGTCTCGTTTCAGAAGCGTGAACGGTAGGGCTGAGCAATTTGGGTACGAATCCCGTCGGAAGATGTAGGAAAGAATCGTTCTTATTTTCTTTGATTGTGTTATTCTTTCAGATATTCAGAACATTACCGAAAGAATTAATGCAAAACGTTGGACGCTACGGCGTGTCCTGAGATAATAATAACTTACAGACCCACATAATGTCTTCAACCAGACCGAAATATATGCAATTCCAAAGTTCAAAATAAGAAAATGAAGGAATAAGTGGAGAAACATGTCAAGCATACCTGCACACAGTGATATTATGCTTTGTGCTGCTAACCGATTGAGCTTCTGTGGTTGATGAAATTCTTTCATTTGGTTTTATTTACTTGTCCCTACCTCAATGATTTCAAGATGGTAGAAAGGCTGACTGCTTTCAAGGGAATGGTGGAGGTGTTCCATTCATCCTGTATTTTTGTTTTCAGTTGGATGGCGCTTAACTCGCATTTTGGAATTCTATACGGCATCGCATACCTTTTAGGTCACATGGCTTGATTTAGCTTTTAAAAATTATATTTCTATCCGATTGGGAATAATACTGCAAGATGCAAGTGTTGAAATATTATTCTTCTCTCTTTTGCGCTTATGGAGTTGACTGACTGGCAGTTAACTGGATTCGAAAATGAGAAAAAAGGAGTTTACTTACGAGTCACCCCGCTAGAGCTGATTCAAGGTTTGATTTAAAATTACGCAAAGAAGTGAATCGTCAGATTGGTAAGCGTTTTATCGCATATTCCTTTTTCCCAAGTGTACGAATATTCATAAGTTGATCTTAAATGTAAACACACAATGGACACACAATCAAATAATGAGTACAATTTCAAGCATTTGAAATAGAAATGAAATGCATCATAAAGTAAGTCTTGAGAGAATTGATATATCCGAGATTTTTGTAGCCAGTTAAAAACAATTGTTTTGGAAAACCAATTTGTAAACTCTGTTTGACAATAGAAATTGACAATGATAAGAATTAAATTTAACCTAAGCACGAAATTATACTACAACGGTAATTAAGATACCTATTGCATAGTAATTACTCATCTTATTTGACCTTTGACGTAATTTGTACCGTGAATGTTTTACCCTAGGATGAAATAGTCCCCGCTGCGAGATTAGGTTTCTTGAGTAGTTTTCAGAGCCATCAGTTCTCTCAACTACTCAGCGAAGGGTACTTTCCCAAAGAAAAATAAAAACTCCTAATCTTTGAAAAAGCAGTAAAGTACATCAGAATGTTTAAACGGAATATATGTAATGAAAATAGTAAACAATAATGATAACGGCTCAATTGTATTAATAGAGGCTCATCTTTAATCTCTATATTAAATCATCTACCACAACTGACACAACAGGGATCGCAAATACTTTGCCATCAATACAAATTTGATACCTTCATTTCTTATGAATAGCTTCGTCCCAGGAGAGTAGTGGTTCATAAAATTCAACAGCGAAATAAGATAAAAAAAAGATTTAAATATCATTTGCCACACTTAGCAGAGATCCCTAGATCCACATATCCAGATCCACATAGAAAGTCCACAATATGATTATGGACTGAACTGCGAGAAATTACGTTTCACGAACACCAAAAGAAGTATATAGAATTAATACCTTTGGGTGACTAAGAAACAGTTCAGCCAACTAACTCTGAATGATACACTTTCACTGCTTATTGATAAGAATTCGAGATAAGTAAATGGAATCCTCCGACCTTC
Organism: Hetaerina titia; assembly: GCA_037158775.1. Lineage (NCBI taxonomy): Eukaryota > Metazoa > Arthropoda > Insecta > Odonata > Calopterygidae > Hetaerina > Hetaerina titia. Next base: position 34,924,949 of record CM073776.1, on the reverse strand, counting down.
CTGCTGTCTTCAACTTTTAATACAACAATATTCTCGATTACAAACTCAATTCTCTCTGTCGTAGCACTTCATCCTCACGAATTTATTAACTGTTAGTAATTATTTTGTTAATACAATAGCTTTTCTCTTCAGTTTTTCTGAAAGTTTAACTCATTTTTCAATTAACTTTATTTCTGGACGAGTTCTCCCATTCGTTTCTCGTCGTCGTTGTATGTTCCATGAGGGACGGAGGAAACAAATAGACTTTGGGAAATGAGAAAGCACAAAGGAAGAGATAAGAATGGAGGACACGAAGTAGTGAGGGACGAATGGAAATATTTCAGAGAGGAAGGGGGGAGAACAGAGGCCGCTGAGGTTCATCTCTAAGTAGAAGATTTCGAAAGAGGTGTCCCCTCTGCCAGATTCAATCCCGCGACTCATTGGTTCACGTGGAACCCAGACGAGGATTTTTTTCTCGGAAGTGATTACTTAGCTCGGAACTTCGTCATCATGCTTCGGCCCAGCCATCCACACAATCCATTCCTTATCTGCCTCCTTCCTCACTTCCGTCCATTTCCTCTCCGTGTATTTCCCAGGAGAGAGACTACGCCGACTTCGAACATTCCGTGCCTACGCTTTTCCCACAGATAGCATCATTTCCTGTCCGCTTCCCTATTTGTTTTCCTCGTCCATTCTAATTTTCCTCCCAAGTCTCGTGCTACAGAAAGTGTGCTCAATGATAACAACGTTTTACCACATTTCAAAATGCTTTCACCCATCACCAAAATCACCGACCAAACTGCAATGCCAACAGGACGTGAAACTCAATATCCAAGCATGAAATAGGGTTACTAAATGTTTGGAATATAAATGACACTTTTGAATGTATTATGTAGTGTGAAAGCTCAATGGGGATTTCCATAGTCTAATCTAGAACATATTCTGCCATAGTTTCAGAAATATTCCTCTCACTTTCATCTTGTCCGTACCATACTCGCATTTGTCAGCCATATTGCCGCTCAAAGTTTCCTGCACGCATAGAGACTGTTCGTAATGATTAATAAAAAGAAGCAATTCGAGTTATAAGTCAGTTGAGCTTGCAAAATTACATTAAATGCATTAAAAATACAGCAATACTAAAAGAAATATTACACAGCGTGTCACTGCTTTTGAAAAATACTATATAATCCAATCAATACGAAAGTGAACTAAACATTATATCTAGATAAATGAATTCCTTATGATTAAAAGTCGTAAAAATTGATTCAATATATTGGTTTACCTGTTGCACAATTCAGTGATTTTTAGAAAACTGCATTAAATGGAAGCAAATTGTCCCGAGGGGAAACTTTCTTAGAGCATGCGCAAGGCAAATTTGTATGTATAAACCCAAAATAATCTATGTTCCGCCGAGGGTACATATTTATTTATCATAAATCATAAAATAATAGTTTTAAATTATCTCTGACTCTAAAAGAAGGATTTTTTCTAGCCTTGGAAGGATGGTTATCCTACGACGTATATGCAATACGTGTACAGGTACTTGAGTACGAGTAGTAGTGATCTGTAACCCAAATTACATTTCCTATCTTTTCCTTGGTTTACCATAATATAATCCCCCATCAAATCTTACTTTTATCCATACTTTATGACAGCATTATACCACGCTTTATGCTTACTTGTAAAACTTCTCCGCTACATTCGTAACACTCTGGGACCCCCTCGGATTTACAAGATATTACGCGTAAATCACTTTATCTATTGATTTTTGGTAATGAAGATGAGAAAAACTCAACAGCCTCATAGTTATCGTACATCAAGCAAAGAGAAATTATTACAATTACAGGGTTCACCGACAAAATTAAAGCCATAGATTAAAAACGGAACAATAATTAGTTTCAGCATATAAACCAAACCTCACACGAAATTAAAAATGTTATGTTTAGTTATTCATTGTCCTCATGGCCAAATTCTTAGACAATGGCAAAGAATGCTAAATATAATAACTTTGACTCCAACTCTTCGCTCACAAAATCTTCTGATTTGTATGAAGTTCTAGGTCATATTTATGACATTGCTATTCTGTAAATAGAGAATCGTCAGTTCTCTTAAAGGGACCGCTACACATTTTTTAACAATCACATTTCCGATTCAAACACGAATACTCCAAAACCTTTAGTTCTATCAACACACGGTAGACTCCACATGATATAGGATTGAAGCAAACTATAGGATAAGAGAATTAAGACAAAAATTCTAGATAGACGTGACCCTAAAAATGAAAAAAAGATGGAAAAATGGCATCGGAGAGTCCTACTTCAAAAACATTTTCCCAGTGTTTAAGCCCTCATTACATTTCTCTCTGTTAATGGTAAATTTTGTTGACTGAAATATCGGGATATATGAGTTTCCTCCTTTTCATTACTATTGCTTTCAGGAATATACTCTTTGTATATTACGAGCCACCAGTTTTTATATGATACAATCAAGTTAATTTAATTGTTTGTTTCATTTTCTTTTAACCGTTAACATTCAGGTAATTTAGCCGACAAGAGTTTTATTGAGTTAGGAAAGGAAAGGAAGAACGAAAGATAAATAAAAGGAATGAAACGTCAACAGATTTACAATGAATCATTTTGAGAGTGTAAAAATCACTTTCGTTGACCGAGATCCCTTTAAGTCCGGCCCATTAAAAGTCACTGCCGTGGTATCTCCCTAAGTTTCTTGGAATTTGCCATAGATATAAACAAAAGCAACAGCAGAGAGTCGAATCAATTGGAATTCTACGTACCCTTTGGAGTCTGAATTGTTGCTTAATACCCTTAACTTAACTCTATACTCCAAAATTGAGGAACAAATTAATGAGGTTTTACTTTCCAATTACGGATTTATCTCATTTTTCGATGAAATTTGAACAATTGAGGAGTGAAAATCATAAAAATGCGTAGAAGTAGGCATTAATCCCGTGGACATAGCTGCCATGACTGATTTGCGTGACCAGTTTGACAGGTTATTTCCCGTAAGTAATGAAAATGGAAATTCATCTTCTTTAAAAATCCCTAGAGTTCAAAAAAGAGAACACTCGGTCGTATGTTTCATGAATAAGCATACGCAGGATTGGGTGGAGAAAATTGATGGAACGAAACACATATCACCCAAAAGATACTGTTCACACCATGAAACTTCCACAGATTTGTAATAAGTTCGGCGTGACTTTCGTTTAGTCTGGAGGGAAATAGAATTTCAATGACTAATCCGTTAACGCACTGTTTCCTCCTCTATGAAGAGATTCTCTGCTCCAGGAATGAAGCCTTGAGGGCAGACGAGGTGAGGGAAGAATTTCTCGGATTCGAGAAGGGTGGGGTCGAGGTGTTCCCATGGCCCCCTTCCCGTGAGAGAGCAACTCACGGAACACGTGGGAGGGAGTGAGAGAAAGAGGGGCTTCACCAAACCACGCGAACGCGACGGGACGACCCGGCCTCCGGGCGGGATCGGGGAGATCGCCGACCGGGCGGAAATTATCCGTCCGTTTGATCATTGCATTCGTCATCTACGAAGGGGAGGGAGGGCTGACGGATATCTCACCCGATCTCTCAAAAATAAAAAAAACTCTCTCCCCCAGTTTCGCGAAATCGAGGCGATGCGCAATTCATTCGATGATGAGGATGCACAGCCCACCTGTGGTGTCTGGTTCCGTCCCGTCGTCCCACGGGATTGGATACAATGACCGAACGTGGGTGATAGATATTTTTTTTTGTTTCAGGTATGCGTCGAGCTGGAGCCACTGCCGGAGTCGAAACTTCGAACGTGGAAAATGCAGTGTGAAATCATTCAGATCCAACCCTCGCTCGTTAAAAGGGTTTCCAAATGACTATATATGGTATCGATTCTTCATCGTGGAGGCGACCGACAACTGAGATCATTTGGTCTTTAGGGATAAGGGAGTAATTTGGTAGAGGTAAGAACTTCAGGGAATAGAGAAAGGTTCGAGAGAAACCGAGCAACGGGAATACACGTAGCCTACTCTTATCGGAAGCCGTTAAAGGGTCCACAAATTCGCGTCGCATCAGACGAACGGCGTACTCTCGTTGAAGTTGTTTCTCACACGACACCATAGTTAAGGATCGAGATACCACAGACAAAATTCCTGTCATCTTCGGTACTCAAACCCAAGGTGCCGGGTGGGAAAACCTGTACATCATAGCCACCGCACTGGCCCGTTCTCAATATTCTTTAAATCAAGTGAATATAATCGGTCGTATTTTTATTTAGTCACTTTATTTTGTCCATTTTTTTTAATTTTGTTATATGAATGGGTGGAGAGAAATCCGGCGTCGGAATTGGCCAACTTTTAGTAGAGAAAGACGCGAAGAAGTATGGCCAGTTTAAGGTTTCTTTCAACGGAGGGCATACTCCGTTTGAAGTGCTCTCCATATGGCGTCCTCCCCGTCAAAAGAGATCGGGATACAACTGAAAAATCTTACCACGGCGGGATTTGAACCCGGACCCTCTGGTTGGGAAGCCGCCGCGAAAAACCAACCAGAATATAAAAAACATTTTGTTTTTATCAAGTGGGAATCCGTCAAGTGATAAAATTATATGGTTAATATCAATTATCAACAGACATACATGCCACTACCGTTTATTTCTTTCCTTCTAGGCGTCAGCAAACTCGAAAAGGCTGGTGTTATAATATTTTAGAAAACCTTCATTTTTGTCAATTCGCAGATTACCACAAGAAATTAATTCAATCGTCCTTGAGTTGTTTCAGGTATTTAGTCAATAATAAGTACGCTTTACATGTTCCCCAACGCTTTGTCATGATATATTTCTGCATCTTTATTAATTTAAATGATTTTTATGCTCAATAAAAACGACAAAAGTGACAGTACGTGTAGATACATAATCGAGTTTCTGATAAAAGAAATCGAATAAAAATCGATAAACCCTGTGACATATCTGAACACGTTTGCAACAGTTGTCATTCATTTGATTTCGAGAATGCAAAAATAATTTGTGCGAGGACTACCTTTCGTCATGCATTTGCTCTTTGGTCATGGCTACCAGGAGCAATTATTATTGCTTTCACCAGCACTAGTGACTCATCTCTAGTTGTTATTAGAACGCACAAGACCTTCCACCACGTCAGGAGTTCAGTCCACTGGGACGGGGAAGGTATGTAAAAAAATATTTTCGGTTTTGGAAATGGAAGGAAAGTTGATCAATTTTAAAGCTGTAAACTCGATAAAATAAGATTAGCCAGTAAATATCTTTCAAATATTAATTATTTGTCACTTAAGTATAAGAGTCATGCACGAAGTATTCCCACCTTGCGTTTTCTAAAGCATTTCTATCTTGAGGAAATGCTTGGCATGCCTGGCAAAAATATATCTTTTTATGATCGTGTTATGAAAAAACCCCTGGTATTTCTTGAAGTCTGTAAAATGCATTTCTTGGATTATGAGAGTATCTGTGTACTTTAGTATAATCGCCCATCCAGCGGGAACAACTAATATATTACCTTAATGTGGGTGAATTAATTTGATATTTTGCCTTCCAAAATGCAATTATTTTTATGCTTCAACAATAAAAGGTAATGTTGAAGTGATTGAACTACCAATTTAATTCCTTTCTATTGAATTATATCATACTCCCAAGAAAATTTCATAAAAATAAGATAAAATATGAATAAGTTTTTATTCCTTCATTTTGTCCATTTTTAGGAAGGTTTAACAAGTCTATCAAGCGGTCTTGCTGAGAAGAGTATTTATTTTTTAATGGCTTCACCGATGAATACCATGAATTCTTGAATTAAATAGTTAAGCCCGACAATTTTGATAAATAAATAATATGGTTCCATGTAATCTGGTACCTAGAATAAAAGCTTCATTAACAAAAGTATAAATGAACCAACATAAGGTCAAGCACAAACTGAATGTGAATCGAGCGCATTACCTTCTCGTTATCCTTAGTATTAAATAAACATTTAGTAACTATTATTAATTCATGAACCCGTGGCCTGAATTAATTATACTAGCTTAATGAAGAAAAGTGTAATGAATCAAAAAAGTCATTTTGATAATGTTGTCAAAACATATCATTTATGAAATGATGAATAATATCTAAGTCAATAATATTGCCTCTTCCCGTTGACTGATTGGCTTCGAAATACCCTACGCAAAGATTTATCATGTAATAATGATCCCCCAGGGAAAAACAAGTATCCCTACTTAAATTTCCTTTCTTGGTACGGAACACATACGTACTCCTGTATTTTCACTTGGTCTTCGACTCCCGTTTCCTATATTTAACGATTTTTTTGGTCAGATTACAATCAATTGAACGTCTACCACTTTAAAAACGTAATGTTTAATGAGTGCTCGGTTGAATCTTAAACGAGAAATAAAATTATTTCCCCCAAATCTCCAGGGTGAAAATATTGTAAGATTTAGTTTATTATAACTTCATTTTTTAAATAACAACTGAATATCATCGTAATGCATAATTCTGAAATGTGACGTTTTAATGCATTTTTTCATAAAATGCCTTTTTCTCAATTAACCGCTATTTAGGGTATTTTTTATTATGATTTTCAATGTCTTTACATATTTTTGATCATGACATCTCCATATTTCACCTCTCTAGTATTATCATTATTAGTTTTCGGTTAACCTGGCTGTAAAAAAATCCCAGATGATGCATTTTCTATAAAACTGCTATTCGCGAGCATTATTCAAAAAAAGACCCAGAAAATATTTTATGCAAGGTGCAGCAAAAGTATTCCCAAAATAGGCACAGTTTTCGTGGAAGATTGCAAAAATAATTTGACAATTACTAATAAAAATGTTTTGACATCTGTGTCAGAAATATCGATAAAATTTGAAAATTTACCTTGGTCAAGATACCTTCCAACAATGGAATTTTCAATGGCTTGTTTAGATTTTTCCGCTCTTAATACTTGTTATGTAAAACATATAAAAATATAAAAAAATACCTTTAGAAGAATTTTTAGTATTGAATAGTTTTCTCATAGGGCTCATGAAGACTATCAAGATAATGTGAGGAGCTTGGTCGTGTTCTGTCGTGAAAATTTCGATGTCTTTTTCAAAAATTCCCTTCGCATTTTATGCCGTCTTCCGTAAATGTAAAGTTACAATGCAAAACCAATGTTGGAAACGGCTCTTTAAAATGTTTACAACAATAACTACCGCAATCTAAAAACTAAAAGTTACGTGCCAAGGAAACGTTTGTGATTTACACTTGAAAAGCCAGAACATTTAGAATTAGCCCAGGAAATAACCTGAAATGGATGCTGCTGCACAGACAAAAGCCTAGAATGCTACGGTTAAAATCCTCTAATCGTGTGACATTGGACTAGGTGCCTGTTCCTGCAGCAACTCAAAGATCTAAGCTGCAAAAAATGTGAATAATGATTGCCGCTGTAATAGCAAAAACTTATAAGGTTGAAGAAATAGAAAAAAGCCTGAACTAGATTGTGAAGCTTTAGTGACTCCTGGAACTTCGTAGAAATTAAGAGCTTGTAATGAATATCCCACGGTACTGTACTAGATTTCATTAGAATCTTATAGGTCATAAGTTACGCGGAGAAATACTCCTTGTTTGAACGCCACAGGAACTGCTGAACTCCGGAACAATGAAATAGGGAATATCACAAGAGAATTGTTACTGTCACGGACCAATAAAGGTTGATTAATAAACAGTGACAATACATATTTATTCATTTTTTTATTTAATCGGTAATAATATTTTTTCAACTGAAATATTTTAAAATTACTGTATGGTTCAAAGTAATTTAACTCTTATATTTTCATAAGTTTACTCCAATTTTATCACATATTCTTAGGTAGTGATGAAGTAAGATCATTTATTCTGTTTATTTTCCCTCTGGCTAACGTTCTATGGATGCCCAGAAGCATGATTCACTTCAAGAGTTATACTACTGCGGTTTAAATTTCACGGTAAGAAACTCACTATACCATTCCTATATCCACATTCACGAATCATTAAATTTACGCAAAAAGATCCACTGTGGATAATGTTACTACAGAGGGATATCGCATTATGTATAGAGACTGCAAATACGTTTCAAAAAGGTTCATCCAGCCATCCGGCAATCCAGAATGCAACATTGCAAAAATATGAATGTTTTTCTCATCGATGATGTGTGGATGAAAATTTTTCCCTGAGAATTAAACAGATATTCCTGCCCAAAATATTTCCGCATGCTCATAGTTCCCTGGCAGGTACGCAGTCTTGACACAGACATAGAAAAACGGGATTCAAAAGTTATTTTCTCCGCGAAAAAAAAATGAATCAGTTTCTTTCATCTCCTCAGCTCCATTTCCTGGCTCATTTTCTTCATTTGTTCGGCAATAACGTTAAAAAAAACTAACGACCGCAACCAAAACTTTGGCCTTTGAATCTGTTAATGGTTTGCGGAGGCTTCATGGCCAAAAAATTGAGGCAGTTAGCCCGAGGGTCACGTAACCTTTGGGCCTCATGATAGATGAGGATTTTAAGGTCATATTGCAATATAAAAAACATTTGAACACGATCGCCAAGGACACTAAGGGCATCAACGTGCAGTTCCAGTCATGGACGAGTGCTGACTTTCTTTTTGATGGAAGAAGAATGACACCAAACCGATCACCTCATCAATCGAGTTGTCTAAGACTCTAAAGGCATGACAAATAAAAATTCTGAGCAAAATATTCTACTATAGGTCATATTTGATCATGACCCAAATTATAACACATTAATTAAATGTTTTCATGTGACGTTACATTCCAGCATATATCTTCTACTGTCATAAATAGGTTGTAAAATTCGTCATGCCTAATTCAATTAGCATGACGTCGATTTATCATAAAAAAGTTATTTTTAAGTTCTGTCGTTAGATGAACGTATTTCCATATCTCATAGTTGCTTTATTCTACAATGTTCCCAGGTTCCACAAGATCAGATAGTAAATAGCTGCTAAGAAGGTATGAACTAACTTCTTGAATAATCACTACAACAATTGCTTTCTTAAAAATAGTATTTCCTTACCATTTCAACGTAATCAAGGTAATTGTGAGGCCCGTAGTACACTTTGATATGAACCAGTTATTAAGTATTCAACCTACTTTTAAGAATAATATGGTTCCGTGGCATTGACCTTCGGTCACAAGATATTTTAGGAAGAGTAAAATGAAGCTCATAGAGCCATGGAGTTAATATTTTCTACGTATAATAAAATATTCAATTTTAAATGGAACTTCCTATGAAAAAATATCATATTCACCAGAACGTGTATGATATAGGGTGATGTCCTAGCACATCCTGCCATACTTCTAGAGAGATTCGGAAATGTTTTTTTACATTGATGAAGTGGAAGCTTAATCATAAAGTAGACCATAAAGAAGAGTAATAAAGTTTCATAATCTTAATAATAAAATTATATCATTGCTGATTTTTTCATTAATTGGAAATGCAACAACGTAAAACCATTAAATTTTGACTAATTAACTACTTAGTGAATATGATACTTCTGGACACCATCTCTGTTTTGGATGGATATGTATTGGCAATATTATATAACTCATAAAAATGTGTAGATCATTTTATATCGGTGATGAATTTAAAAATTCCAGTGCCTGCATCACATCATAGAAGAAAAATGATTAAAGCCGAAAGAACTTTCCCGAAGTCAGTATTGCAGCGAAAAACATTAAAATTGTCATAATACAGTGAAAAAAGCATTGAATGCTGATAACTTGAACTCACAATTTCTTCTTTATGTCTATGATAGAAATTCTAGGAAACTTGTTTTGCAAAGATAGGATTTCGACTTTGTTGACCTTTGGTGCGAGACATGGAAAGCATTCATCCCGTTTCGTATTTCCCTGATTGTACGACAGTTTCTTCTGGCATGGGGAAAATTCAAGAACTAAATTAATTGAGAGTATTCAAATTGCTTTGTAGCAATTTGCTCTACTCTAATATAATTCCTTTGTTGTTGACTCAATAGTAACTCGTGATATCACGGTTCCCTACCCCTCAATCTGCGTAGTAGTTATTAAGGTAGGCGACCGACAGCTAAGGTTATTTGCCCAATTAGGGATGAGCAATTAATTCGGTAGAATTTAAATGATCAGGGTATGGAGGAGATTAGAGAGAACCCCGGCGGCATTAATCCATTCAAATTATGAAATAATGTCAAGGGTTCGTACAATTTAACGTCCCATCCGACGGACGGCGTACTCCCCTTGAAATGTTCTCCACATGATACCCCAATTAGGGATCGTGATTTCACTGAAACATCCGGCCACCTCCATTATATTGGCAAACGCATCATCCCAACGTTCTTGAGTGAAATGAAGACGGTATACAACCAACATTTCCACGTCTAAAAGATAATAGTTCAACTGCTGAATCTCAAACAAACGTTTTCATTCGGTAAGTTTACTACGGAACGCTTTAGACTAAACGACGCAAGCTTCGCACTTTTCTGGAATAACGACGGCGATCGAATCGAATGGTATCAACCAAAATGACCAAGGGATGATGAAGAGAGAGGATTAATGTGGTTTAGTGCAGGAGAATCCCAACGGAGAGGGGGTGCCTCGGGACCGAATGGGTAGGCGCGTGGCTCCTATCAATAGCGGATATAGAAATCCCCTATGGAATGAGATCATTTCCATAAATGAACAAAAATAATTTAAATTTAAGGGATAATCATACGAGCCCTGTTCCCCGTGGTCTCCCGTTTATATCCGCTCCAGGCTCCTCTAGGACAGCGTCGTGCGGTGAAATTAAAAGTCCATATTTTTAGTAGCAGTCTACCGGTTTAGAGCATGTTTTTGATGGACCCTGGCCCTACGCACTAATTTACTTCAAAAACTAATATGACAATAAATATTCATAGATTCTATATTACACCCTACAGTAAATATATTTTCTGCCCTCCATACGTTTTTCCTCGTCTAATTCCATCCAAAATTTCTATACTTTTTCACCCTCTTCCCCGCTTTCCCAGCGTTCTATCCTCTATTACCACCTTAAATTAGGGAGGAACAATTCAGAAGTTATTTTTGAGACCTGGTTTTTTTAATATTTTCGTAATACAAATATCCAGGGTGAGATATATGGAAAATATATTTTCCAGTCAAAATAAATGCGCCTAACAGTAACTAATAAATTACCAACTTTTTCTTCACAAACCTGGTCGAATCCTGGCGGTGGCAGGATTTGACTGAGATACCTCGACCCCCACTTAGGGTGAGGGTAATGAAGGTAAAACTTAAAGTGGATTTCACTATACGCCGGAAGGTACGTTATATTATCTCTAAACGTGTCTCGTTATTGGAGGATGCTAATGCCGGTGAAAAGCTTTTTCTCTCTGTATAATTCCTTTCCCCATTCCCTAAACACCCTGTCCCGATCAAATTTACCACCTATTCTAAATGAGTGCATAGGACATCTGCTGTCGGTTGCCTCCCCTAATCACTCCTGCTAACGAGGAGTCTTCTAAAACCCAGGGAAACTTTGATATTGAAGACCCTTTGAGTATCCCAGAGCTGAGAAATGACTTGGGACAAACACGTGTTTTATTCCGCTTGCCTCCCTCAGTGACTTCTACTGCTACGATTAAGTTTTCCCACAAAACAAATTACCCAGACACATGGGAATTGATATAACAATTAGAGCTCAAAGCAAATTAAAATAGATAAATTGAAATGAATTTTTTTGAAGAGACACAGCCTACAAAGTCATGTCTGAATGAAAATACCCCAAACGAACCAAAGGGTTCGTCCACTAAAAGGAGAACGAACGAAACATAGGAATATTAGTGCATAAAATAATTCATTAAATAAATCAAACAGACGAGAACCAGTTTCATGGACTTTGATGCATAAATATTTCTGCCAAAGTACCCTAAAATCAATTAGTAACTGAAATATTGCAACGTTTTCCATTTTTTCGTCCTATAAATAGGTTTCCCTATTTCACCGTACGTGGGCGACATGGAGCGTCCGCGGTCTGGGAGCGAAAGACCTAAGAGGGAGTGGTCTCCCCCGGGAGGAATATTTCGTGGCGGGCCGGTGCGGGGAGGGAGGAGGAGCGGGGAGGAAGGGAGGAAGAGGAGACGACGACGGCAAGGGGTTTGTGTGGGTGGTATCGTGGGAAGAATGGTTCCCTCCGCTTCCTCCCTCCCAACCCTCTCGAAGCTCTCGGAGACCCTCGACCACATCTGATCGAATGCCTTTCCCCCACCACCACCCACACCCCTCCCACATCGACCAACCCCCCTCCCTCACCCACCTCTTCCCCTTCCCGCTCCCTCCCGATGACCTCCCTGCGAACCGATTCCCCTCTCTCTCACACACACACATCACCAGCCCCGGCGGCAGAGGTAACGACAGGAGACTTTTCCAGATAAGGATGGGGTACGTTGAAGGGGCGGTAGGAGGCGGTAAACGAAATACCCCCTCCGGGTATGCGGTGGGTGGAAGGGGTTTTGTTTGGGAGGATGGAGAGGGAGGGGGGGTTTGGGACCCTGAATTGCTGGTGAGGGCTCATTCCCATGCGTCAGTGGTGGGGAGAGTCGCTGCTCACACGAAGGTGGAGAGAGAGGACCTTACCGTCTCACGGTGCTGGGAAGTGGGGTAAACGCCTTCCTCCTCATCCTTTCCTCCCTCTTTCGCTCCTCCCCCCACCCTCTGTCCCCCCACCCTAAAGACCCTCCGACGGCAGACCCACACGCTCCAATACCTTCGTCCGTTCTCCCGCTTTGACAAGCGATTAAACTATCTCCACCTCCACTGAGGGGGTTGCGTCTCCCACACCTCCCTCCCTCCCTCCAATACACCTCATTCCTTCCTTTCCTCCCTCAGAACTCTCTCTCTCTCTCCAAGCCCACCAGACATCTCAACCTTAACATCCCTCCACCTCCTCCGAATCTCGAAAGAAAACTCTCCCCGGTCGAATCAATCACTCAAAAAAATCGCTGTAAAAACAGTCATTAATTACGCCGCGAGCCTCATCATCCTCCCACCCTCTCATCCTCTTACTCCGCGCCACCCTAAACTACCACCCATCCCATTTCCCCACTTCATCCGCCACCCCTTCCCTATCTCCCCCCTCGGCCTTTCACATCCACGGCGATATCGCAGTTCCATTCCTTTCCGATCAAGGGGGCGATGGGTCCAATGGAGCCTGCTGTTTCCCCCATCGCTCGCTCACTATTTTTAGGGAGGACGCTCGCAAGGATTCTTCCTCGGGATGGGGCCGTAATCAGATTTGACGCCTCCCCTCCGAGTCCCCCTCTCCTCTCTCCCTCCAACTGGGCAACAAACCGTCGGATTCGATTCGGAATGGGCGGTCGAGAGGGACGGAGCCGGAGGAGCGCCGATAACTCTCCCGGCAATCGTGTGTTCCCCCGATCCCTGGAACGGGAGACACAAGGAAATAATCTTTTAACCTCTTTTAGGGCTGCGTTCGATCTTTCAGGAGCGCGATGGAATAAAAGATGTTCGTTTGAGGATGGGGCGTTTTATCCACGCGGCCAAACCAGTGTGAAAATCCTGTTCAATGAACGTTTTGTGACAGAGGTAGCTCCCGTATCAATGGTCGAAATCTTTGCGTGGCGTATTTTGACATTTTCGATCTCCACCACGCATCCCAGACTTCCTTTTTCAAGAGTGCATGTTTTAGGAACATGTTTTATAAGGTAGGTTTTTGAATGAACACAACTATTAAATAAATATTTTGTGACTCCTAACAAAACCTAATCCAGTAACTACTCTACACTAAGTCCCTCATCATCTCTGTCCTCCCTTCATCCTGTACTACACCCCTATCCTGTTCCTGCACTTTTCTCGTTTCCCTAACATTCTCCTCTCTATTACATGTATGTTTCATATTTTTCCGTAATAAACTAATTTACTACACAGCTGTGTCACTAATTATGATCAACTAATGCAATAATAACAATAATTTCACCCTCAATGTCACAGTTTTGGAATCGAGAATTTCATCTAGTTAAATACACTCTGTAGGGGGAATCTAAATCTGACGATACCTGAAATCACTCGTGATAAACTTACATTTAACTACCTCAGTAAACGGTAAACGCTCTAGTTCCTAAGTAAACCACAAAGATCTCGAACTAAAAGTTGTTTTGAGGAATGAGGATGGTGTTTACCTCACCAGTACTAAGCAGTAAGGTTAGCAAAATTCACATACCAAAGAAGTGAGGAGGGGGTCAGGTTTTTTCTTTGTGCCGACTGTGGTTTTCCAGAAAATCAGGTACCCGAAAGTTGCACAGGGTGAAGTTAACTTAGCTCAAAGTCACGAAGGCTCTGCGACATTATACTGTAGCATATGCATATAATTCTGCCATCAATGATTTTTAATACCGTCAGATTTAGGTTACCTCAATGGGCATATCGAACTGAACGTGATCTTCAAATTTAAAAAAATGAATTAATGTCAAAATTATCAAGGCCGTCTCATCGTAATACTTGACTATAATTAATGATGCAATGGTGTAGTAAATTGGGAATGGGCAAAAAATATGGATTTCACAATTGAAAAATCAGCAGTTTATCGCCTCAAAAGTTTATTTTCGCAACTATTTCACGTCAACAACGGATATACGACAACTTGGCAACGGATATGGAAAAAAAATGTTTAAAAAGGAACAGAAAGTCCTGCCTCAGATGGGAAGGTATCCGGTGGATATAATGTATTGTAAAATGTCAGAATGAAGGTTCTTTTCACACTTAAGTTAAAATCGGTTAAAAAATACATAAAAATGAGATAACAGTTATTAGCCATTCATCTGAAGTGAAAATAAGTTTCAATGCTTATCTGCAGGCATTTCCGGTAAATCTTTTTAACAAATCGTTTTGACTGCGGTAAAAGTAGATTTACATTCGCCCTACAGAAATTGAAATTAGAAATTGAGCATAGAGTCGTAGTATTTAGGGGAGCAACCGATGCTAAGGCCATTTGCGCCATTAGGAATGGACAGGCAGGGATGAAGGGTGGAGAGAAACCCGGCGTTGCCGTTAGCCTACTCTTAACGAAAGACACCAAGATCCGAAGCTCAACGTCCCATTCGACGGACGGCGTGCTCACTCAAAGTGCCCTCCACAAAGCACCTCAAGATACCAGTAATACAAGGGATTCGAACCCGAGCCCTTAGGGTGGGACGTCAGTAAGTTAGCTACCGCATCATCCCGATCCCCCTTGGGCACAGAATAACCAAATAATATGAGAAATATCGTTTTTGTGTAAAGTAAATATGACTCAAAATTCCGTATCTTGGGCACAATTATCGAATGGGGTCGAAGATTAAAAAAGTGCAATTTTCCAAAAATATATTCCATGACGTCGGTTATTTAAAGCAGGTCAGTTCATATCTCTGGAAGCTTGACTATTTTATTGAGGGGCGAGGGATTAGTCCGATAGAAAAATTCAGTTATTGATATACAAATCTTTGGGATTAGGAAGCTTTCAAAATACCTTTTAAAAAAGCAATAGTTAAATAAACTAATACTTCTTATTTTTTTACACTAAAGCTTTATTTGTCAAAATGATAATTGGCAGCAAACTGTCAAATCTATAGTCGATATAAAATATTATAAGAAACACTTAGCCTATGAAGGATCTCAGGTTTTCCCGGCGTATGGTATTCAAGAAGTTTTCTCGGGTTTCCCAACTGGTCAGGTTGATGAAGCGCACCGAAGTTTCGAAGGCTGATTCTGCCATCGTCTTCAGGGTGAAGTGAACTTCAGCTGACTCTGCCATCGTCTTCACCCTGAAGACCATAGCAGATTCAGCCTTCGAAACGTCGGTGCACTGCAACCTGACCCGGTGGAAAACCCGAGAAAACTTCTTGAATACTTAGCCTAGTTTATTTTTTGCTATGGAACATTTCCACAAAATAAGCAACAGAGTCAGTTCGTCATTATCGCGAGATATTTCTGTAAAAAATAACCTATTCTTAATTATTCTTAAATATGTCCCATTTTTAGAATCTTTTCTTTAGACGCGAAATGGATTTGACATGTGTCTTCTTAAGGTTAAACGAGCTGGCTGACACGAGGAAATTTCTATGTTAACCGAATCCAAAAGAAATGAAATGACACTACAAATTCACATAACGAGGCATAAAAAGTTTCTTTTCGAAAAAAACTTAACACGCCCTTATCTTTGCAATGATTGCTCCGAACAGAAGAGACGTAAATCTGAGAGTTAATAAGTAACTTACCTGAATGGCACTGATCTTTTTTTTGCACTCGTCCCATCATCCAGCGGCTTGTAAAGTTACTGTCCTGCGTTGATCGTCTCGAGGTGTTCCATCCCACGCGCTCGTCGACGTCCGAGGCCGACACGTCAACAACGCTTGCCCAGCCTCGCTGGTTCAAGTGCTGTGACGCCCGCTCCTCTGATGCAAGAGCCAATCGCGGCGATGAGACTCCAATCAAGTGCCAAACGCAACACTCCGGTCATCTCCCGGCAAGACCACACTCCAACCCACGCGATGACCCCGAGCCCCTGGGAAGAACGGCGAACCCTTCGGCGCGGCCCAACTGCTAATGAGTTCCCGTGACAACTTCCTAACGGGCGGGCGAAGTGAATCACTGCCTGGAGACCGTTTCTTAAAGCTATAATTCGATATATAAGTCCCTTGAAAGCAGTCTTAAACGCAATGCAAAAAATTTCGAATTCTCATGTTATGAAACGTAAACAATTAACAAGTACTGCGCCATTGATTATGAGGTTCAGACTCCATATGTGTAAATTAAGAAGAACTGCAAACTGAATTGTAGCTAAGAAAAATGGGTTCCTGCTGTTCAGAGCGAGCTCTTCCCAGTAGAGTGTAATGCATTCATAACAAAGTGATCTGAAAATAAAATATACCTCCGCTGCCCAATTGCAGTGTGTTGGCTAAAACTTCCAAGGTCACAAATGTCTCGTCAATAGTTATTTTTTCGGGAGAGATTTGACTTATTTGATGATTAAAACATCCATTTAACGAAACCACACCGCAAAATTGAACTGCATTTGAATCGTTTCCAGGGAGACAACAAGCACCACTTTAACTCCACGGAACTCCTCAGTGCGAAGGTGAAGTGACTTACGAGTATGATCATTAAGTTCGTAAGACTCGTAATGTCCTTGGATTAAATTTTGGAGAGAACAGCAATCAAATGTTTCGCTTAGCATCTTTTGTTATACGTTGTGTCAGCTCTTCCACCAAGGCTGATTTTCTGCAAGACCGCAGTTAACCGTTCGTCACATTGATTTTAATGATAGGTCTACTGATTTCCCTGTTCATTTCTATTACTCAGTACTCTGAGAAACTGATAACTCAACTAAACTCAAGGAATCAGAATGGATTATACATTTATTCAACTAAGTGAATATGTACTCGAATTTGTCCTCGTGGGGAAGTAGGTTTCAAAGATAAAATAGAAAGTTTCTTCCAGTTTTTTCCATTTAGTTTAGGTATACATCTTTTCCCTGTAAACTACAAGCCTCTTCTCCAGGCATCGATGAAGTTTGAGAATATTTATTTTATTGCTAAACATTTCCTTATTATGAGTATAACAGAAACCTGCTTCAATGAAAATTTTCAAGACGAAATTGCAAAGCTTAGCCATTAGGGCTTGAACAGACGCTACAGTTTTCTACATCTACTCAATACCCCGCAAGCCACCGCAAGGGCGTGTGGCGGGGGGTGTTAGGGCACCACCCGTAAATTAGGGGATTGTTCTAAGAAGACGTGGCGGTAGCATTGATCTGGTTCCCCAGCCTGCTTTTCCAACCACTATTTTTCCAACTGCTGAAGCGAGGGTATGTGATGGTTTAGCTCCGGTAAACCATCACATACCCTCCGGTAGCTCCGGTAGCTCATTGTTATTCGTCATTCATAATCCACCAAAAACTTTATTTCTCCAATCCTATTGAGAGTTTCTTGGATTCACGCCGTCACAAAACTGTTGAGTTTTAGCGGACCACGATTTTATTGAGAAAGCCGTCTAGTAGTAAATATTTTCATTAAAATAACCTAAATTTAAATCCATTCCTGCGACTCATCACAAGTAGCTCTCATCGCCTGACACGTACGAGATCTAGATTAAGGACCTTCGCGTTCTCCAACTCCCGTCTCTTTTCCCTTCTTACATGATTCGATGGCCTTCCATTATATAGTAATTCCAAGCCATTCACTCTTAGAAAGCATCTGGAATATCATACTGGAACTTAGTTATTCCCAGTTTTAGAAGTTTCTCGTTGTCTAAACAATTCAAACTGCGCGTGTCTTCTCAAGGCACAGACAATAGACGAAAAAATTGTTTGACACGATTATTTTTCAGTTTTTCAGTTTTATTGACGTATATACATGAAAGAATCCATTCGATAGAGTATTTATTACGGTGAGGAGGTATTTGTTTCTACGGCCCCTTAGTACAGATGGAAATATAAGAAAAGTGAAACTTTTAAAAGGAAGAGTAGTAGCTTTCAAAAAAATTGGCGTTGTCGTGAAGTAAGCGTTGACAGTAATGGTAAAACCTTAATTCCCATTTAACACAAGTATCTAATGTTATTACACCTTCTAATTATGTAGTAAAAGAGGTTGTTGGATAATTTCGAGATAACTCGATAACTCAATAGAGTAATAAAAATGTGGATATTTTATCATGCTACCCAAATAATTTTAGAATTTTAATGGATAAAAATATGGAGAGTGAATTATAATCGATAAACATGAAACTTATGGGAAAAGTTTGAAGTTATTAAGGATACGTTTTCAAGTAGGGATATTTGAATATGAAATAATTTTTAAGCAGGAAAAAATTTGAGTAATTTACTTAAAATTTAGAATACGTTCGTAAGTCACTCCATCTGCAATTTTCACTGGTATTCAGCGGTTCTCTGCGGAAATATGCCAAGTCGCTCATTTTTCTCGACCTCCTGTGACACACATCGCACGACTCGACTCCTACACCGCCTCGTACATGACAATCGCGATAATAATATCCGGATGATTGAAGGGTAAGCGGAATGCGTTACTCGATTGTCGGGGAGAAAAAAAGAACATCGCAACGCTTTGCTTTCTGAATCCGATCGCCACCTCAAACGTCCAATCCCTTCACATCACACCTCGCCCCCGCGGGTTCTTCAGCAGTACCGTAGGAGCGACAAAAACCCGCTCGCCTCACAACGACCAACAACCGTCCAATCATCGACCCTTCGGCGTGAAATACCGATGATTTCAATTCCCGCCTGAATATATAAGCGCCGAGACACCCATGAATCATCTAATGGGATATTATGGCTCCCTTCTCGCGGGAGGGAATCGGTGGAGTTTCGGCGAAGGAGCTCGGTAGGATTTCGGGAACATCTCGGAACCTTATGTAGAGATTTACAGATTGGTCGATTCCGTTATTGTGGTCGGCCAACCTAGACGATCACGAGGCAATTAAAACGGAATATAAGTATGGGGTATCCTTTCTGGGTCCCCTAGTTTGTTTCCGTTTATCGTCCCCTCCCTCATCCACCTCTTCCTTTATTTTCGCTTATTGTATTATTTTTTCTTGTTTTTCCATTCATGATACCAAAGATGAACCTATGTTTAGTCAAATTTGATAGATCTTCCTTGATGTTTGCGATGATCGAAATATTAGATATCTCATGTTTACCGTTTTAGCAAATTTCTTCGCAATTTTTCACTCGAGAATATTGGAGATGAAAAGCGTCTATGAAATGTTTTTGCATAAGCACTAGATTAAGCTGAAAAAAACTGTTTTCTTCCGGACAGAATTGACTCTATGAGAAGACATCATCTGGCATCATTTGTGCTGAAAGCTATCATTTCTCTGAATAGTTTGTCGTTATGTTGTTATCGAGGAAGAATGTTGATGTCAAAGAAATGAGGTGCTCAACACATAATTTTCTCCATTCGGTGTTCTTTTTCATCTCCAGAGATAAGTTCAGGCTTTAATAAGTGATGGTTACACATTTCGTTATTCGGGTATACTTATTTAAAGTCTTCTCCCAACCTTTAGTAAAACAATGTGATGGTGTTACCTCGAAATCATCCCCTCCTAAAGTTTTTCCTAAAATACGTAGCTCTTTGAAAATCTTTTCTTCCGGGGTTGAGATTTGTTCTGCGTTACCCTATCGAGAAAAACCTGGTGAGAGCAATGGGATTCCTATTGTAACCATAATCAAATATCGCAAAAAAACACTAATTATCCACGTACTTACGACCTTCTGAAAATGTTTGTTTCGTGATACGACAAAATGTGAATGGAATAAGAAAATAAAATTCTAGCCTTAGTTTTTTCGGAATCAGCCCACTTTTGGACCAATCTTCAATTGCGTCATTGGAATCAAAATGGTGTCATTGAGTCCAGAGTTCTTATGACAACCCAGAATGATGACAAATGTCTTGAAAAATGACAACAGTTCCAAATTTAAAGATCCAGTTAAGATTTTTCGTAACTCGTGCAATTATTTGCATATTTTAAATCCTTCCCCAATACACAGATGTATGTATAAGTAGGTTTTGTTTCTGTACTTGACACTCAATCCAAACACACCCGAGCCCTTTAAGAGTATACTGCGTTCTTCATATCGCTTAGTCTTTCAATATGACTACTCCAATATAATTCCTCCATCCTTCCAATTTCTCTGACAGAGTGGAACAGTAGGTTCAGCTCCTTTCGAGTCTCCATTTAATTTGGTTTCGTTTGGTGAGGCGTGGCATTCCAATGGGTAGAGCGCTGGGCTACTCAGCGAGGTCCCAGGTTCGACTCCGGAAGACATCTCTGGTCACCCTCTCTTTCACCCACACTCTGTGTAAATTTTCGGGTCCAGATCTTCCTTGGGAACTACAAGTTTCAAAGGGAATAAGGTGACTGCCACGCGCTGTAGGGCATAGAACGAGGCTAAGATCGACCGTCAATTATAAAAAAACCTAAACCAAAACCTGCGGAATTGAATATGCCTGAAAATTAGTGTTCTAATCTATTTTTGTATAACTAGGAAAGAGCGGTTATGTAAACGGCAAAGCGAAAAAAATCTGATTGTTTTTTTTTCTACTTGCATGACTACGCTTAGCGATTTGGAGATGTAGTTCCTGCATTTTTACGACGGTGTTATTCTTACACAACTAATACAGTTTTATTAAAATTATGAACTCATCGCACAAACCTTCACCGCGGGATGTAGAGAAATTTAACACCGGTATTTTACGACTATATTCTGATATACTCTACTACTTTTTCAGCCACATAATTCAGGTGTTTGAAAACTAGCCCAAGCCAATATATGACAAATAAGAAAAAGGAGTAACAAATTCTTGAGTATAGTTTCGCTTTCAGAACGCCACCCATTCTTGTTGAATATCATTGTGCGGGGTCCACGATTTCAAAATGGCGCCTAAAGCTTTACAATCGCGCTTTCCTTCTCAAAAGCGTCCTGAAGGTTTTATTTTTTTATCCGAAGCCTCCCGAAACTTCCCTCTTCCCGAGTCGGGAGCCGATTTAGGAAAAGCCTTCCACTCCACGAACTCTTCCACCAATCCCACCTTTCTTTGGGCTTACTTAGTCTGATAGGAGTTGACTTTGACGGCAGTTGGGACCACGGACGGCTAAATGGGCCGATGGCTCACGGGAACGCTGCCGGGAGAGAATTTTGGTGGAGTGGTGAGAGGAAGGGGTGGAAGGCATGGGTCCGAAAGGAACGGATCTAAGGGAAAGAGCTCTCCTCCAGGAGGTCATAGAACATTCCAGATAGAGGAGGAGCCTTTCTTGAAAGGAAGACGGTTGAGGGAGGTGAGGTGGGGGGGAGGGGACGCGTGGAAACCCTTAAAGAGGATAGTTGGAGAGAGAGGGAGAGGGGGTGAGAGGGTAAGAGGGTGATGGTGTGCCACCCAAACCGTGGTAAACGGCCAATCAAAAGATTTCTCCCAAGCACGCATCCACACATGGCCACGTCTTTCAAAATGCCGACCCAAAAAAAGGTGGACCGAACCCTCTCTGTAGGAGTATCGCGGGGGTGTCAGGGGAGGAGGGGAGGATGGAGGCAGGGAAGACTGCGGGGGAGGAGGGGTGAGGGCGTGCCGGGGGCAGGAAAGGGGTTTTTCATAAGGCCTGAGGCCGGGACCAAGGGTGGCGAGGGGAGGGATGGCGAAGGTGGAAGAAATATCGACAGGGAGGGTCCGGAGAGAAGAGGGCATAGGCGCGGGTTGTTTGGCGGGGAGAGTGGAGACTGGTGGAGAGGGTGAGCGCTGGGGGGTTCTCTCATTCCTGGTTAGATCCGACCAACATGGTGTCCGTCCTTTCTGTGAATGAGAGCCGCACTGAAGCCCATTGGCGTCCAAACGGATTGCATGAGTGTGCGGGATATACAAATGATATTATATAAGGATATACACAAATGGACCTTGACAAAACTTAGAAAGTATTTACACACGCTACCATTCACTGTAGTTTTTTTTCCTCGGTATGTTAGATACAAAAAGATATATGAGTGTACCTTCAAACATTATTAGGAAGTTAAAAAACACAAAAAACCGACCCAAAATGTAATTTTAAAGGTGGTGATTACTGGTCTCTCTCCATTGGCATTCTTTTCAGTTCTTTGTAGGTTGCTACTCTAATAGAACTTTTTACATCATCTATAAATTTCTTTCTTGGCCTCTCTCTTCTTTTTTTCCCATTATTTTCCCCTTCATTATATATTCCATGTCTGAAACATGTTCAACAAATTAATTTTCCTTTTAGCCATATCTTTTATTAAATTCCTCATCTACTAATTTCCTCTTTCATTTCTTTCGAAACGTGGGTGGTCTGATTGTACTTCCACCCTTGTACTTCTATGTTGCTTTTATGGTCCATCCATCTTGTTCTTATTATTCTTCTCCAAATTCATATTTCCATTGCTTCCAACTGAGTCTTTTCCTTCTTTCCTAATGTCCAAGTTTCGCATTCATATAATAATGTACTTCAAATAAACGTTTTTGCAAAGGATTTTCAATTTTCCAATTTCATGTGTTTATTTCCTAAAAGATTCTTCTAATTTTCATATGACTTCTTCGCCAAGGCTATCTTTCTTTTCATTGTAGAGGTGCATCTTACAACTAATTGTTTTGATAATGAGAGGTTATGAGTTCATCAGCTCACCTATTATATTCACTCCAACGGCATCTCAGAATGTACCCAATACGTTTTTCTCATCTCTGTTCCGGTGTGTTCGATTGAAATTATTGGTCGAAAACTCTACAAATAACATCATCTAATTTGTACATTTTATTCTCACCTAATTTGTACATTATATTCTAATCTTATTTGTACATTATATTCTCTTTTTCTAGAGCAACGCATTTTCATTGCTATAAAACTCTTATTCCGAGGTTCGATTGTTCAATTAGAAGGAATGATTTATTCGCGAAATACGGTAGTTAAGGCTGCTAGCACACGAAAGTGATGAAGTTAAAATTAGGTATCTTAATAATGTATAATAATGTATAATCATACATATGTATTATTTTTAAAAATTAGAAATATGATGTGGGTAGCGTACCCTTTTGAAAATTCCGGTCACATCTGAACGTCAGAATTAAAACTAAATCTCGACTAATGATGAAATATAGTATGAGTTAAAATTTCATTTGACCTTAAAATGAGTTGAGAGTGAGAAAATGATTTGAATCAATGAGTTTGCTTTGACAATTCTCTGCAAATAATTAATTGTCATGGTTAATGATACATTAATTGAATAATATTATATTTTTACTGCATGCGATTGCTTTCGTGTTTGTTTCCTTCTCCTTATATTTTTGTGATGATTTCCGGTAAAATTACTGAATTATCCTGAATAAATTTTCTCTGCTTGTTAGATTAATTCACTCCTGTCATTTAGACTCCGGGCGATCTTTTCCTGTTGAAGAATGACATACTTTCTATTCTTGTATTTGATTGATTATGATTTTTAAAAAATGTCACTATTTTAACTATTGAATTAGTCCACACTTTCTTAGCTTCAAATCCAAAAACCATTTCAGCAATTTTACTTAAATATTCCGTTTCTTGCTACCGTATTACCCAAATGAACATAGAACGTATTATCTTGACGCTACGGCACATGTATGCGTTATTTTAAGCCTTTATAGGTAAATTGGCCTTTCTCGGAAACAAGCAGGCTATCCTACCTTCTAAGTGTGAATTTTAAGCGCTCTGTGGCGCAAAACAAGATGAGCTGACCCGTGAAAGAATGAATTTCGTTATTGGTTTATCAAACCTTCATTTCGCTGTTCTTCTTGTTACTAGTATCTCGTCTCGCATAAGCAGAAAAGTATTTCATACGTAGATACCGTAGTACTGATAACGCTAACATTACCTCCTCCATTACTTGAAAATGTTTCATTCTTATTGGCCACTAAGATTTTAGCAAACTGAATTTTGATGATGCCCGCACGATGTGGAGACATCCCTTGCCACTGACCAATTTTCCACCAGGCAATTTTCTGGATAACATGCAGATGTAGATATTTCATCCACGTAAGTATCATAACGTGATTCATCGAAAATATAAACTTAAAAGTAATTCCGAGCGGGTTGGGAAACTCAAGATTCCCATTCGTATTCGAAGGGCCTCGAGTCAAAACAGCGTCAATGCTCGCCGCCACATTAGGGAATTGGGAAACATCAAAATACTAACGGCTTGTGAGAGAGGATTGATGAGGACGCCATGTGTGCATTGCGAGAGCGGATTGAGGGTGGGGGGGGGGATGCACCTCCTTCGAATGCACCAGTGCCCCACCCACACCGCCTTCGTGCATTCCTTCTCCTACGGGGCCACGCCGTGTCCGCGGGCAATCAAGTTCGGACGCCCCCGCGAGAACGAGCGCCCGACCGCCCTCCCTAATGGAGATGTGGGCGGGAAGGGAGCGGCGAGAATCGAAGGGTTCCTTGGAATTAAAGACTCCTTCTCCCTCCCTCCCCTCAACCATCTCACACGTGGGAGATGGCTCGGAGGCTGGGCCCGAACTGCGCCGGAACTGAAAAGTCAACCGCCCCAGCAAAACTCACGCCCCGGACGCTCACGATTGGGAATGCCTCCCTCCCTCGCGGTACCGAAAAAATTATCCCCGTGCCATTAGGTTTAGTCAAACGAATAACACACTTGACTTCGGCGATCGGGTTGGTGCAAAGGCTTGAGTTGATTATTCCCACACTAAGGACCCGGGTTCGAATTCCGACGGTGAAAGAAATTTTTTCCTCTATCTATCGGTATCCCGACCACCACTCAGGTGATATGTGAGGAGCACTTCGAATTGAGGACACCATCCGTTGAAAAGGGCATAAAATTGTTCGATCTTATGGCACCTTTCGCCAAGAGTGCATCAATATATACTTCACATAAAAGTACACTACCCCCTAAGCCACCGCAAGGGAGTGTGCCGGGGAGTGGTAATGAATGCACCAGCCGTACGATACTATATGCCGCCCCTCCACACTTAGCCTAGTTTCCTATGTAAACTATCCACATGTTTATAAGTACCTGAAGAAGACATGGAAACGTCTAAAAATTTGGTAAGTTGTTACAAACGTTTCATGGAAAAGTAATAATCTAAGATATTTATTTAAAATGAATTCCAACAAATCAGACCCTGTCAACGTTTCAGAGGTTGTGATTGCGTATCTTGTAAGGGAAGAACGAGTACATGAATCTGTCTTTTACGGTGTCTATTCCTCTTATTTCATCTCGGTGATCGAATCGACCAATATAACTTAGGGCCATAATAATTCCTTCCGTGTGGCAAGAAAACAAACTTGTCCTGTACTTTTGTAAAAGCCTAAATGTTACCTGCTCTCTTCGCGAATCAAAGGACACCTAATCTAAAAGTAGCGGAGTGGGAAAATTCCGACGCCGGGTTCCTCTCAACACTTCCCCCACTTCTTCACCAATTTGCTCACCTAGCCCTAATGGTCCTAATGACCTCAACTGTTGGTCGCCGCCACTGATAGCTGCTACTACAACTACTGGATTACTGCCTGTGACATGTGTGTTGGAAGTAAACCAGAGCTAAATTATTGGGTAGAAAATTTATTAATAAAATATTTTTGAATTTCCAGTACCCCATTAGAAGTATACCGCAATAATTTTGAATGAAAAACTAACTGCTTGGACAAAATCTTCATGGTTGGCTTTTTAATCTGAAGACCCGTTTCAACAGCCTTCCATTCATTCCTTAACCCTTCGTTTCCTAATGGTTCCCTTTCTCACGTTCTCTACCATCTGACAAAAATATCCAATTTCCTCTCAACCTTTATGGTTATTGAGAGGGAAGAGTGACAGCTGGGGTCAGGTGTGTCAAGGGGGTAATTTGTGGTAGGCAGGATCCTCCGGAACGATAGGGAGGAAGGTTAGAGATGAATGCAAAAGGTGTATTATTCCACTCTTAATGAAAATGTAACGGTTTAACGTCACTCCTATAGACGGAGCACAGCACCTAAAGCGCTCCCTACTGAGAGTTCAATTAGGTATCGGAACATCAATGTAAAATCCTACCACGGCCATGAATATAACGTCGACCACCGATAAACAAAAAAATTGCTCATTAATTTAGTAAAAAATAATCATTCTACTACGAATGGCATTACATTAATCTTAAACTGATAAAATTTGCCTTAATTTTAATGAAATGTGTTTGGTACATCACATATGCAATGACACTGGTCTTGGACAAATGTGAGAATAGTCAATTAATATCAATAACAGTTTTATGCAGACAAGGTAAATTGCCTTGACAAGGTAAAAAAAAACTTGCCATTCTTTATTTTATCAAAACACGCATCAAAATTAAACCAATTCTTCACTTTGAGCTCAGAAAATTAGTTTTGCATATTAAGTTGTGCAATACATATTGATAAATCTAAGTTGGCAGACAGCAATCGCGGCAATAAAAAATCACCTGCACTGCAAAGGCTATGACAATTCTAATTCAACTAGTTGGATGATATCCTTCGTGACAAGCAATAAAGGAATTTTCAGCCTCAATTTTGTGGACAAACCAACTAAATCCATTAACAAAATATTTAAATATTACGAATTTTTTTTTAAATTGAGAAAAAATCAACTCCACAAATTATGCTAGCATTTTACATATTTCAAAACATTATTGCACTAAAACTGAAGAGATCGTATATCTATAGCTCTCTGGAGTTATAAAATACACGAAAATGATTTTTTTCTTGTTTTCTTAGCGGTTTCAAAACATTTAATACACTTAGAAATAATTAATCGGGCAATTAATTCCCTGAGTGCTCTGGCAGTGCAGAGCACCTTTAAAAATACTATCCATTATGCACTCTGTTTTGTGCTCTTGAAAGTATCGCCAGTAATTTCATAATAATAATCACCTCATTCAATTAACGTTATGTTCCGTTCAAAGATTAAACTCATTTATAAGCTTCCGTTAAAATCTTTCTGAGTTAAAAAGATAAGAATTATATTTGAATATCATTTTTGCTTATTTTTTCACAAATGCGTTATATTCCACTGAATAAATATATTAAAAGTGTTTTTTCTTATTAATTTGATCTAAATACATATGACCTGCATCTACAACATCGAAATAGCAAGTTAGGCGTAAATGAGGAAAGGCTAAATTTGCAGATTCCACCAGGATTTTTATTTTGCACGACCAAGGTTTCGTTGCAAGACAAGCATGATGATGTTGAAATGATAAAAACACGGTCGTGCAAATTACAAACTGTACAAATGGTTATCATTACACCTCGTACGATGGGGTGAAGGCTAAAATTCGTTAACAGCACGCTGTTTAACTTGCGTTGACATAGCACTAGAACACGTCTCCATACCTCCGCTTCTTAAAATACACTGGGTGAATGCAACGACCTCAAATCTGCGCATGCGTGTTTAGGGGGAATGTTACTTCCACATGCCACCAGGAGTGCTTCTGAAGGTCATCTTATTTGTGGTCTACAACCATGCGTGCATTAGTTTTCAGCCTACCCTCGTACAAAGTTCGTATTCCCTAATATACTCCTAGTATGAAATAATGTCACCAAGCAACGCCTGACACAGTCTCTTATCTCAAGTAGCAAGAGTACCACAACTAAATACTTAGGTATTACTCTTATCCACGGTTTCTCTTGAGTGAAACATTATCTGGCAATATGTGGAAAAGCTAGCGAGGATTTGGCATTTAGCGGAGTATTGGATGAATCATTACATTCCATTATTGGGAATGATAATTGAGGTGGTTTCCCGTTGCCTTCCTCAATAGTTTTTTAACGTGACACCATCACTTAATGGCCGACCCACTGGGGTCAGACGCCTTTGCAGCCGCCTCACTGAGGAACAGACGCTGCGTGGACTACCTTTAAAATAGGAGGGGAAAAAATAGAGCAGGTAGAACAGTTTACATATCTCGGAAGTGTTTTGGACCAATACGGTCAAAGTAGTAGGGACGTAAGGAGAAGAATTGCGCTAGGCAAGGAGACTTTCTCAAGGAGGAGGGAGTTGATGACGGGGACGTTGAGTAGGAAGGTTAAGACAAGACTCGTAAAAACTCTGATATGGAGCGTAGCTATGTACGGCGCGGAAACGTGGTCACTGAAGCAGGAGGATAGACTTAGATTGGAGACTTTTGAAATGTGGGTGTGGAGAAGAATGGAGAAGGTGAAATGGACCGAAAGGAAAAAAAAATGAGGAAGTACTGGAGATGGTGGGTGAGGAAAGGGGATTGTTGAGAGAAATCCAATGGAGGCAGGAAAAATGGATGGAAGGCGTATTGAGCGGTAGTGGAATGTTGAAGAAGGTAATAGAGGGGAGAGTGTTGGGCAAGCGAGGAAAGGGCAGGAACAGGATAGGGATGTTGGACGGGATGAAGGGAGGAAAGAAATACACAGTGATGAAGAGGGACCTGATGTAGAATAGGTTGCTGGATTGGGTTTTGTTTGGAGTTACAAATGTTTATCTGATAGTTGTGTCCATCCAAAAACCTACCTTAACCGGTAGATTACCTTATAATAATAATTGGATGAATGAGACGAGAGGGTTAAGAGCAATGTTATCCTTCTCTAGTTAGACCTCAATCAGAGTATTCTGCTAGTAGACATTCTCACGAAGACGATTTGTTTGCCCAATTAGATCGTGTGCAGTAAAAAGGAGTTGGATTGTTAAAGCGTCGTAATAATAAACCGAGTAGCGTATCAGAATTATTAGAGGAGCTAGGTTGGGAATTACTCACGGAGAGAAGGTTAAATCACAGATTAAATTGCAGATTCTTGGATAATTTGGAAGGATATTTCTTGAGCAATGATGTTGAAAATGTAAAATAGCTCCATGGCACTATGGCAGGGGAGATAATGTAAATAAAATTAGAAATATTATCTATAGAACAGATAGAGTTAAGATGTAATTTTTCCCACGTAGGATAAGAGATGAGAATAAATGTTAAGGACCGCGCTAGGGGGAAATTTCTTTTTCTTTTAACCCACTTAGTAGGCAAGTATGCTGTTTTTATTTCACTGTACTTCTTGTTACTAGAGCCTCGTCTCACATGAGTAGAAAAGTATTTTGCACTTAGATACCGTAGTGCTTGCATCTTTAGTTATCATTAACCCCATCATTTGAATTATTTTGCAGAAAAATATATTTTAACTAAAAATCAAGGAAGCATAATTTTAATGATCCATGCCTGGTGTTGGATACCATATCGGTGGCTTGTAGGGTAACGTTTAGATTATTATTAGGTAATCTACCGGTTAAGGCAGGTTTTAGGATGGACACAACTATCAAATAAACATTTTGCAACTCCAAAGAAAACCCAATCCAGCAACCTATTCTACATCAGGTCCCTCTTCATCTCTGTGTACTTCTTTCCTCCCTTCATCCCGTCCAACATTCCTATCCTGTTCCTGCCCTTTCCTCGCTTGACCAACATTCTCCCCTCTATTACCTTCTTCAACATCCCACGGCCGCTTAATACGTCTTTCATCCATTTTTCCTGCCTCCATAGGATTTCTCTCAACAAACCCCTTTCTTCACCCACCCTCTTCAGTACTTCTTCATTTAACGTTTAGATGTAAGAATAAAAATATACTTTCTCGTCATCGGCTTATTTTTCACTAATCTGCACTATTTCATGCACTAAATATCCAAATAGTCAATGTTCTCGCAAATTTGCATTTACATGAAGATGTTACCCAGTAAGCTATCGGAGAGGTTGGTAGAATTGGGTGCATCTATTCACCCTGTACAATTTGCAAAGGTTTTTATATGTTTATATTAATTATTTTTTTGAAATTTCTTGAACAGGCAACTCCGAACAAAATATTAACCTCCTTAATTTCATATCAACATCGAATACACCTATTCCTAACACGGGCTAATATGAGAAGCCACATATCACCGAGCACTCCAGGCTTATCTGGTGCTGTCCTCTCACGCTTCGTCACCGAGTTTTCTCTGCGCTCCATCGAGCGAAAAACACCCTCAATGCCTGAGTCATGACCGGCTGGTGAGGAATTCGTTCCCCAAGGGGGGTGGAACAGAACAAGAAGACGGGGTCGCGGGACTTGGGGAGAGGAGCAGCGCACACGGTTAAGGATCACGCGGGAGTGATTCATGCGGTCGCACGCGGGGTGGATCTCATCCACGGAATCCTTCGGGATGAAATTCAGGCCACGTACGCAACCGACCCCCGTTCCGACCCGCGTCCCGCAACCCCTCGTGCCGCCCGCGGAACGAAAGGGAGAGAGAGACGGCGGGAGAAAAATAATCTCCTCCCCTCCCCCGCGATCCCAGTGTCCCGACGCAACGCTCGCCGCCTTCCTCGCAGACAGACTAGCTCCTCCGCCCCCCCCCCCCACCCTGTGAGTATCCTACGCCGCTTGTGCGGGGATGTGGGAGGAATCGCATGCCTGGACGAGGGGCGAGTGGTTTCTTTTCTGGATCAAGGCGATGTGAGTTGGTAACAGGAATGGATTTGACTACGCACCCCAAGCCTTTAGATACCGAAATGTTATATAACATCGAAATTTAATGATTCTACATACGTACACACCGACCCAGTGCACTGCCAGCCACCTATTATGCGTGAGGCAGGCGGTAATAAAGCACCATCACCAGGTAACTAAATGGATAAGAGCTCGAAGTTAGTGGTAGGCAGCTACGTTTAACCGATCTACCGTAGTTTTATTCGTTTCTTATCTTTGTTTTTGTAGTGCGGAATTGCGCGGAAATATTGAGTCCCTGAATATATTGATGCTGCTACACTCGATGGTATCATGCTTGAATACGTAGAAATTCATTCAAAAAGCTATTTAATTTGGAACAACAAGTTTCAACGCGTTGACACTAGTTGTACCAAATCAAAAAGTTTTGTGGAAAACACATAGTATTCTTCTTTCATTTTATTGATGCTGCTGTTTATTTTCTTGTCTTATCCGAATGGTTTAATCTGCCGTTATAATGAAAGACCTTAATGATTTCTTCGGTGTTATAACTAAAACTGTGTGTCCTGAGCATAACTCTCTGACCTTCTTCCTTCGTGTTGTGGATTCCCATCCTAGGTATCTTATTAACCGCGTTACGCTCGTTTCTTACCCCAATATTTATTCACAAACCTAGCGATCTTTCTTTGCACATTTTCTATCTCCTAAATTAACTCCTACGACGGTTCCCAAATACATTCCGGGCATTGAAAGCTGCTACTTTGACCATTTTGGTCCAGAATACTTCCATGATAAGAAATCTCTTCCATCTACTCATGTTAATTAACCCCTACTTTACTATTTAATTTAGCCTTCCTCTTTCTCTTACAATCTTGGTTTTTTTACATTAATTCAAATCCCATACCAATGACAATGACTTTTCAATGCTTCAAGTCATCAGAACGGACAAGCCCTTCTACCACGCCAAGTTTGTAGTCATAGGGAATGTTTTGATGGTTATCTCGATATAATATTAAGTCAACATATTGATCAAGAAATTTTAGTGATTTATTCATTGAACTTTGCGTTTTTTTGCGTTTACAAGAAAGACACATCAAATTTCTTTTTCAATTAACAGCTACTACAAAAGGGCTTTAAATATTCAGCTGATTATCTTAGTTATTGGGTATTAATTAATTTTATACTCTTCTCCACATAAGTGTCGACCGTGATCTTCAGTTTCATACATGGTTGATCAAAGCTAACAACCAAACCGATCTTTTTGTTCAAATTTGTCTTGTTGCTGTAGTGAAACTGCTTACTCGCGCCAGTGGCGCTACGTATGTGAGTCCCAAGTGTCATATTTTAACCGGACTCGCTACACGTAAATTATTGTGTCTACAATTGATTTTTTTCACTTAGTTGATATATGGAAATTATGGGAACATTTTAAGAATTAGTATCCCAAAAAACTACTTTGCATTGCTTTTATTAGCAAAAATTGTAATAAGTGAACCAATATGTTTAATTTCAACAGCCGAGTTTTTTTTTAAAGAGAGCAATAATCGTATATATCGTAAAATCAAAAAGAAAATAAAAACAATTTATCCATGATCCAAGTGAATACTGCTTTATTAACTAATTGAATGATATGAGTTAAAAATAATCGTTATGACCCCAAAGATGGAATTACAATCTTACTAATGAGAAATTCTCATAATCCATCAACTCCAAAGACAAACTAAAATTACCAGAGCAATATTATTGACATTTATTTCTATCAGAATGGTGATAGACATACAGGCTGTTTAAAAGTTTAAGGTAAATTATTAAAGTAGAGGTTATCATAATAAATTGGTAGGTATGTTATTAACTTGCCTACCAGAGATCTGAGAAATTGACATGTACGGACGAGTAGAAGTTCAGTTTAAATCTGTTGGGGACATTTCATAGAGTTTTCTCTTTCATAGTAATCACGTTATAAAAACAGATCTATTATACGCTAAAGAAATACCGACAAGTTTATAATAGCTGTGAGATAAAGTATGTGCATGACCCTTTAGGAGGATCGACATTCATTTTTCTCGGGTTGAATAGAAATTGACCATACGGATACCTAAACATTCTAATTAGCCTAGTAATGGCAGTACAGTTAACAGTGAAAGTAATAAAATAATTCTAATACATAACATTTATTACTACAATCGGTTTCATGAATATTCCTATTGTATATTTAAACTGTTTTTGACTCATGTGCGTAGTATTTTTTTACTTTCATTCTCAAAATATCACAAATAAACGATACTTCATCGAAAGATTTTATAGGTCCTCTACGAGTCCAGGTCCTGCTTCAACTGCTTAAGTTTCACGAATGTGACAATTTCGTTTCTTGCAAATTCCTTCGAGATTATTGGTATCAATGAAAATTATATTCACGCGGTAAGGAATTACGTACCAATTATGTAGATAAATCTACATCCATCATGTCCATAGGTGACGATGAAACTTTAGTCCACAATTATTGAAAAAATAGGATCAGTGTTTCCCCTGTAAGATGGGTTTACTCCATTCCTCTCTATTCACTGTTGACTCCATCAGCCCATGACGGCTTCTCTGTTTCACATTCACCTCAATTTATTCCATGTACTCATTTCTTGGTCTTTCTTGCGGAATCTTTCCTTCAATTTTCGTTTCTATTAGGTTTCCAAATAATCCATTGAACCTCAAAGTGTATCCAATCTATCTAGTTCTTCTTTGTAATAGATTTGTCCATATGGTCCATACCTCTTCGTTTCATCTATATACCTCCTCATTCTTTAATTTGGGTGTTCATTTAGTCATCAACAATCTCCACCATCATCATTTTTCAAAGACTTTGTTTTGCAAAAGTTTATTTTTCGCTGGTCCATTTTTCCAATGCTCTACGTTTCCGATCCGTAGAGTGCATACTTCATACAAACGTTTTGACGAACTGATTCATTATCTGCAACCTCAGTAGTTTTGAAAATAGTAGTGGCCTCTTCTTCATGAATGCCTTCTTTGTTTGAGTTACTCTTCGCTTAGTGTCGGTCGAACTTCCTTCTCAAGCAATACTCCTGCATAGGTAAATGTAGTATTCCATTTGCTCAAGTTTCACCCCTTTAATTGTGATATCTACTCAAATCTTCTCTTTTTGACACAATAATTTCAGATGTTTTATTTCTAATGCTCACGTTATATTCCTGATGTGCTTGATTCACTTCATTCAGAGTTGTTTGTTGTTCTCCTCGTGTTTCTCGTAATCTGCGAACCGAAGCATGATAAATTCTTCGACATTCATCTAGACTTCTTACATGTCCAATCCTTGTGTTTCTTGTATTGACTCTTCTAGATACATGTTGTAGTGTGCTGGTGAAAGGTTGAATCCTTGTCTAACTCCCACGTTTACTTTGGCTTCTATTTTCCATACCTTTGATCATTTACATGGCTGCGATCTGATTTTTGTAAAGGTGATGGGCTGTTCTTCTGTTACTATGGGCATTCCAAGCGCATCTAGTATCTTGAATATCTTGTTTCATTCGATGCTCTGCAAGGCATTCTCCAAGTTCACTAATGCTACAGATAATGGCTAAGAACAGGATAGGGAAATAAATAAAATGTCGTGCAGGCATAGCTATGTGCGATGACTATTAAAGACACCACTGCAAAATAATAAATCACAAATGATGTTAGCGCTCCACTCTACGCGTGTACAAGTATTTTTGTAGGTTTCCCCTCCCAGAACCTTACAATTACACGGCAACTTACCAGTCTAAAAGACTTTCCAGGAGTTAGGAAACAGATGTAGTAATTCCCTCCATCCACTTCACCACGTTTTCCAACATTTTACAGTCTCCTTTCCAGCAACCCCGATAATAGATCGGAGAAAGGTTACGGCTGCCCGGTAGCCGAATATAAAAAAAAAGAGGCGGTCTAAAGGGAACTCGAGTAGCAATCCACCACGGGTCACCCTCACTCCTCTTTCTCCATCCCACCTCCTCCCCCCCCTCGGCCCGTTCCAACTCCACGGCCCGCTGCAACTCTCTCTCTTTCTCCCCGGGACTCCTCCTCCGGGCTCGTCCCTTTTCCTCCCGGCCTCGGGTGCCTTTTTCCCCTTCCCCTCGCAGCCTCCCCACAATCGTCCACCTCTTCATTCTTCCATTCAGTAACTCCACCTCCCGTTCCCTTCCCTCCCTCTCTCTTTCTCTCCCTCTCTCGCCCCCCCCCAAGACTATCTCCTTGGGCTCCCATCCGATTCCACGCAGGAGACTCCTTCCGCTCGACCCTCCCGCCACCTTCACCCACACTCCCTTCGCCATCGACAACCCCATCCGCCCATCTGAAAACCCTCCCTTCCCCCACGAGATCTCCCTCCCGCCTCCCAATCTCCGATGCCGCCTTCGCCTTTGATGCTCCCCCTAATCCCCCCCTCTCTCCGGTCTTGCATCCCTGCACTCCCACGACCGCGGAGAGGTGAGAGAGAGAAAGAGAGGGGGGAGATATATACAGAGAAGAATTCAGCCGTCGCCGACTCGGCCCCACCCCCGTTTTTTTCATACTCTTCCACCCCGCCATACTCTTCTCCCCCTTCGTCCCGTCCCACATGCCTGGACGGTCTCCACCCCTTCCCCGTAATAGCGGCCCGGTCGTCCATCGCATGCCCCCATCCTCTTTCTCCTTCTCCATCACCCCTCTCCAAACCCCTCCCCACACTCCCTAATAAACCGGTTGAATGTTTAAGATGTTTAAGCCCACCCACCCCCGCCTTTCCACCCTACAACCAACCCCTTAAAAGGACCGACTTTAGTTGAACCCCCGCGTGAGATGTAAAAATGGATAGGATCCGAATATCCGATCTTTTCGTACGTTTCCAGGGCTTTTATTCCGAAAGACCTCGCGTTTCCTCCACCGCGATTTCAATCTTCCGAGTCCCTCTAGACACTTCGCGTTTCTCCACGAGACTGGGTGCTTTCCCCTTTTAGCGAGAGCTCCGCGATACTTACCGTCCAAACCTTCTGTTCTTGCAGTTCCTTCACGTTCCATTACATGTAACGCTAAATACTCTCGAGGCACCTTACCAGACGTGTTCTCTGATAAAATTTCCATCATGACCTACGCATCCTTCGATGGGATCACGAAAGTGGACTTTTTGAAGCTTCTGGTTGGACCTGCAAAAGGAATCGCGGAGACAGCCTATTTTTCTGCGAAGGATATGATTTCAGCCTGATATATTAAATTGTGGCCTCATTGTCCATCAAAATTTATAAACATTATTTTTGAGGTATCCACTTAAGAAATCCATAATAGACCTCACACCATCCTCTTGTTATTCCATCCACAAATAATTTAGCAATACCACCTCCACTAACGACCGCTTTACAAGAAACTTCCGCGGAAAATTTCAGGACCATAATAGGTTACCGCTTGACCGGTTAAAACATGCCGATTTGCAAAAAATATATCGAATTATATTCGCGATCCTTAACCAGTTGTTATACAACACTTTTATTGTGAAACATACGCTTTTCATATGTTCTTTTACGCATATGTAAACTGCAAAATGAAACAGAGGAAATTTTAAAAGGTTTTCATATAATTTTCTTCTATACAATTCTATTGTGTGTACCAAAATCATAAAAAACTACTGTTTTTTCAATTAAGTACGCTAAAATACAATCTGTCTTTGCAGGAACCTGCCCGCAAGTTGCTGATTGAGAGATGGAGTGTATTCCTGCTCTCCTGTACCAAAACTTGAAAACGCCATTTCACCAACTCCCGTGGAAATTATTGAAAAAATGTTTTTTTTAAGTTCACAGGAAAACGGTAGAGATGGTATATATTTGAAAACCCTCCAATGGAGCACCCTTTCGTCATCGTAGAGTGAAATCCTTTAAATATCATGTAAGAAATTTAAAAATACTCCAATATGCGCTTTTTTATTTCTCTTACCAAGAGATTACCTTAACACTTGTGATGAATGAAAAATATCGTTATATACGTGTATAGTATACTCTTATACCCATATAAGCTTATTATCCATACTTCGGGCTAAGTTCAACGCACAGGACCTCGAAACGTTTAGTCAACATATTTTATTTTTATCCATCGAAATTATGATTGGCTTTAGCCAGTTGCTACAGGAGAAAAGAGCCTTGCAAAGTGAATACTAATAACGTTATAAGCTCCACTGATTTTTATTTTAAAAACGACCGGTTTTGTCGAACAGTGGACATCATCAGTGTGCGACATCATCATCAAGCTGATGATTTCGACTATTCGACGAAACTGGTTGTTTTAAAAATAAAAATCAGTGGAACTTACAAAGTTATTATGATTCACTTTCATCATGAAGTTCCATCAAGTTGAGTGGAAAGAGCCTTGGTTAAATCTTAAATATTCTATAGTAAACTTGAACTATCAGTTTATAGAAGAATCATTGATGAACTAGGGAAGCTGCGACTACATTCGCCTGCACTTATATTGCTGTAGAGTAAGACCAAACCATCCGGTCCAAAAGTTTAAATCAATTAATTTTTAGTTAGGCCAAGTAAAAAATGAGAACATTAGTTTAACGTGTGATTCATTGATTTTCTATCAGCATAATGTTCCAGAATAGACCCCAGTCATCATTTGTTGTTGTGAGCTTCTCACGAATACATTGAGGTCGATGCATAAATCAGCATAACATTCCTTTCAACCGAAAATATATCGTATACATTCGACGATATACATATACCCTTTACATACATATGTACTCCTTCCAAAGTCCCCCTACCTTTCGAAGGGTGTATTGCCAAACTTCTGGAGGGCGTCTGATATCATCAGCAGCTAACTTGATTTTCATGTCTGCAATCACCCGTTCAACGAGTTGGTACTGTAACCTCATCACTCGTTTTGCACCATTCACTTCGAGGCTTCCTAAGCTATCGTATGAGGCCAAGCTCTCAATTAGGTACATCTTGTGGGCACACTGAATATTCCAAAATTTCCCAATTCCATGGTTTCGGCATATCCGTTAATTTCGCAACCACGTGAATCTGCGCTTTGCCGTGAAACAATTAGGTCAGCCTGTATTTTTCGAGATCGCCTACCTTGAATTATTACGTAAAATGTTTCTTTCTGGAGTCTACATCTACATAACACCCCGCAATCTGTTATTGCATGCAGAGCTACTAGTTAATAAATCAATCAGAATATATACCAACTCAAACACAAAAACACTCGTATGCGAACACATATACATGTCTGAATGGATAATTCAATAACATATTAATCATTAAATTTCGGAATTTAAATAAATTATTCGGGTGTTTGGGTTCGATTTTTTTATGTTTGCGTATAATGCGCAGTGGTAAAATCTTTCCAAACAATTTAGTGCCATAATGATTCTGTCAGTGCTGCAAAATAATCACTCTAATACTTATCGTTAGTCCAGTTAGACGAAAACTTTTAGAAAGGTTTAGAACACAAGAGTTTTCAGGTGGCATCGAGTGAATCATTATGACTGAATATCATAATGGCGAATCGGACCACCAGAATCATTAGACACCGTTACTAGCAGGTTTTGATATACATTCCTTCTTCACATGATACTTAATCATAAAAGAATCGAACCTAAGGACTTAATCCTATTTCTTCAAAAAACGCAAATACTTAAGATTTGCATACATATGTGTGCCCTTGTATTGATGAATTTTAGGAAATACATATACATCCAACATCATGTATAAGTTCATATTTATACGTCATAAATAAATGATTGGCGGCCTAACACCCCCTGCCACATATCATTGCACCGGAAGGTTATCTGGTCCTTCTCCCTTCCTACTTGTGATTAACTTCGTTCCAACCAATTGTTAAACTAAAATTTTTGTAAAGGTGTCATGATTAGGATTGTGGATGCATGGCTGGTGACCTAACACCCCCCGCCATATGCCCATGCGGCATCTTGCGGGGTATTGTGTAAATGTAGCAATGCTGATTTCCTTTAACCCATTAGGGGATAAATATTTTTTATTACTTACACAAATCCTCTTTACCTGCGCAGCATTTGAACAAGTTTCATGAATCAATTAAAAGGTTCAGCACTTGTTTAGACAGCTAAATAGAACTGACTAAAACATCAATTTTTTTATAATATTCATACTATATTGTCATGCTTCGGGTAAAAATTTGCATTTTCAAGGATATAGGTGCCCACATTGGCCACGTTTAGAATACGCGGCCAGTATTTGGGATCCATGGGAGAAACCGTAAGCTAAAAATTGTATTCAGAGAAAATCCGATAGGTTTGTTAAAATATGATGCGAGAACTAGCCACTGGCATGCTGGGGGATTTAATCTGGGAGTTTCTTTATTTACAAAGAGGGCAGGTAAGACAAACCTTTACAAAGGCACAGGGTACCTAAGCTTTCTAACGACACCAGTGGACTTATTATGGCTACTCATTAAATCGGTAGATCCGACCACAAGGATTAAATAGGGATTGACCGACACCACCAGAGATAGATTCAAGTACTCTTTCTTCCATCGCATGATACGCAAGCATAACAATATCAAACCCAAGAGTCCGAAAAAATCATAACTATTTGAATACAAGTATGACGTAAAAAGCGATAATCGTGTGCACGAGAGTTGCATATAAGCTAACACGTATACAAGTGTAAACATGAACTACATGCAAAGATGGTGCCATAACATCTCCCACCACATACCCTCAAGGCAGCTTGCAGTGCATTGCGTAAATGTAGATATTAGTAAAATGCTGTCATTTCTTATTATTAATCAGAGAATTTTATAATTAATCCCATAGTTGTCTGGATTTAAGAAATAATTGAATCAGCTAACTGGTTTCGTAATCAGATCAAGATTCCAGCGAATTGTTTTGATATGTTTTTGAAATAAATTAAAATGGTGGTCACTCGATTTACTTTGGAAGTTTCAAAGTTGCGAAATTCATTTACTGCCGTTTTCTTGCTACATTTTATTTTATGGATATTTATCCATTACATACGTCTCTCCGCTAATTCTCCATAACTTATGACGGTTGGTGCTCTTCTCGCGATATAAGCATTTGTCCTCTGATTAATACCTTTAAAATTCTCACACAAGTCATCAAATATATTATCGCCAACATTCCATCTTTCAAATGCATGCATTTTTGAAGCATTTGGATACAGTCAAGCATCAAATCCAGGAGGCTATTAAATGGAAAACATTTCCTGATTGGTATTTTTTATGTCTTCTTAAAAGGGAACCCAACTGATGATCAGTCCCTCACAGAATTAATGCTAATAAACCAATAATGTGAAATACTTCTATGCGTAGGAAGCGGGAAACGATTTTATCTCCCTTTATTCAAACTTATGAAAACACCCCAGCCTCTCTATTAGTCTGCCACAGTGAAATAAATCACCTTTCCCGTAAAAGCCTAGTGCACACCAAAACAATTCAACACAATAGCCCGCCCAAAGTGATGGATGGGGAGCAAAGGTCTTCACCTAATTCTGACGATTGAAAGGTATGTAGATAAATACTAGACAATGACGGAACTGAATTAGTGAAGGTTCAGTGGCAGTGTGCCAAGAATTCTATTGAAAAACTAAATTATATAAAAAGAAATCATGCCATGTTATTTCATTCTCAGTACTCTGTCGTTTTCATCTGGAAAGTACAAGAGACCATCCGGTTTTTCATAAAATCCTCTTCATTCACAAGCACCTTCATTACTCGTTCATACAGGGATCGTCCGGAAAATAAGTTTATGATGCTCATTGTCTTTTTTGACAAAAGGGGAGTCGTCCAATACGAATTTGTACCTGAACGACAAACTGTAAATGTTGTCTTTTACGTCCAAGTGCTCGACAGGCTTCGAAAACGAGTCGCCCGCGTCCGGCCAGCGATCAAAAACATCTGGCGGCTGCGTCACGACAATGCGCCGTCTCACACCGCGCTTGTCGTGTCGGACTTCTTGACCAAGCACGGCGTGGCAACGCTGCCGCACCCGCCCTACAGCCCGGACTTCTTTCTGTTCCCGAAGATAAAGAGGAGTTTGAAAGGAACGCGATACGGGACTTTGGACGCCGTCAAAGAGGCCGTGACGACGTGTCTTCGAGAGGTTCCCGATGATGCCTTCGCGGGAGCGTTCCAGGAATGGGAACGCCGCTGGAACAAGTGTATCGACTCACAAGGGTCCTATTTTGAGGAATATTAGCTTAGGATATGTTAAAGTGTAATAAATTTTTTTCCTGAGCTCAGTACACTTATTTTCCGGACGAACCCTGTATGCTAGTAAAAAACAGGTAGCATCGTTATTAGGATTATAGAGGGCCTCCACTGTCAAAGTAATGTCTATATCTACATTTATGTAATTTCCGGCAATCCGCCGAAAGATCGTGTGGAGGGTTATTCGGGTACCATACCTTTATGCATAACGAAAAATGAACACCCATATATAAAGACGAAGGTACTATGTGTATACACATACACAAACAAGCAAAATTACCGAACTAGACCTAATCTCAGCACGCACGGGAATATGAGAGATTATCTAAATATGTATATTTAACAATATGTTCTTCCCTTGCCAGTTAATTTACATATTGCCATAACCATCTCAATAAAAAACAACAGACACCATAACGACCTATCATGTTAGGCAGATTAATAAATATCCATAAATTGGATTATTATTCCTTGGTATTTAGTCCCAAGTTGAAATTTTGTACAGATTGAATACGGCAAAGTAAAAAAATGCGTTATAGATGTTTAGATTTATATTAAATTGCATTAAACCAATCATAGGGAAATTTTTATCGTTATATCATTGCTCATATTCACGAAAACATCGAATTTCAAACAAAGATTACGAGACAAATCATCACCCCGTATTTATATTGGCATTACGTCATTTCTTCGAATTGGACCCCTAAAAAAATCAATAGCTCGTGACACAGCTAGACCATTTGCCGTTTATACATTTCCGGCCAGCAATGAAGTCAGGTTAATACATTTATCCATTCATCCATATGTATACTAGAGAGAAAAATTACACTACAGGCCTCAATAAAGATGATAAATTGTTTTACAAAAATAAATCAACACCCGACACTTATTCTCGTTACGTCAAGCTTTAAGCTGCCGACCACCTCCCAATCTCTCTTCAATCTAACACCACTAACTGCTTTTATCTTCAAATTTCATCCACCAACTTCCAATTCCTTTCCCACCTTGTTCTAACGCCCCTGTCTTCTCTCCCCAGCTCACTTTCTCTTTCCCCACACTTGCCCAAACCCAGATTCCAAATCGCTTCCATTGGAGAAATTATTAAAGGAGTCCTACCTCCCGAGTTTCTTTTTATAGAAATCATCTCAACATGATCTAAATTTGAATGAAAATCTGCTCACTTCACCATTTACACGTACCTGCCTAGGAAACAGGACGTTGCGAAACTCAAAACTGTTTCTTACAGTTGGAACCATTTAGCTTGTGGTGAAAAGTAAAGTCATGTTCTGTCTCAAAGTTTTTTTTAAGGTTGCCGACCCCTTACTAATATCTAAATGATGTTTTCATTATGATAACCGAAACAGGTAGTAAACAATTTCGTAGCAAGCTCCGAACGAAATGTGTGAATAGAAATAGACACAGTTTAGCGTATTTTAAAGAGATCTTTTTAAGGGGATCCTTTTTCTTGATCACCCATTTATTCTGAAAAACTTCACCCAGGAAAAAGGTTTACAGAGAAGAAAATTGAGTATTCAAACCTGGCGTTCTGGAAATCTATTCTATTATAAATGCTCCCAGGGGCCAGCAAACGGAAAGTGTCTCTATTGTTCCCCGGAAAAGGGAGAATACGTATCAAGCTGCAAATATAGATCAAAAGGAAACACGGTCACCACCTCTATAATCAAACGTCGTTTAAGAAGACATCATGAAATACCATACGAGTCCAAGTGGGTTGGGTCCATGCCGTAGCCGTTCAAAATAAGTTCGTAAAAGAAGAACAGAAAGTCAATTTTTCTTTGAAAGAAATACGCTGCCAGAATATTGGTTCGGGCTAAGATTCAGTTAATCCAAACAGGTCAGCACGGAAGGCCTTATAAGGTACACCGGCTGCGTTAGGTTTGCTAACTTAGTTTTTTTCCCCAGGACTCCCATCTGTATCATACCTTGATTACTATGGCATGGTCGCGAGTCGAGGTTTGTGGTTTGGAAACCAGCTTTAAATTTAGAATGAATTATGAGTCATCGATTTCATTTATGAAGTGCCTTCTCTTGAAATGAAATGGCTCGATTGAAATGATATTTCGTATTTCGAGGTTCTTCTGTGCAGGAACCCAGTAGAAGAACAAAGTTGGCTCTCCGCAGAGGAGTCTCTACGCATCAATTCATCGATGATAAAGTACTCCTGAAACATCGTATGATGTTTCAATAGGTTTGGCGCCGAAGAAAAACTACGACTACGAGTACGGAAAACTACTCGTAGCAAATAATGCACGTTTCTGAGTGACTGAGTTTTTCTCTTTCTTTCTGGATAGGCTGCCGTCCTAGTTTTTCAGCAAAACGTAATTTTCACCCAGCAAAGGTTTATCATTAAAAAAATAACGGATCTCCTTTAAAAAAAAACGCCTATTTCCATAAATAACTATTTCTCCGGTAGGTCCCAGATACTAACAGCACTCACTAGATTCCGACGATTATGGGATTTGAGGCAGTGACTTTATATTATA
Source organism: Hetaerina titia (assembly GCA_037158775.1). NCBI lineage: Eukaryota > Metazoa > Arthropoda > Insecta > Odonata > Calopterygidae > Hetaerina > Hetaerina titia. The sequence goes on along the minus strand of CM073776.1, from coordinate 34,881,235 downwards.
ACACACACAGATTAGAGTAGGAACTAGGTGGGATTACGGACCGTCAAAAGTTACGGAGCCGCGGAAGACTGGAGTAACGAAAGCCTTAAAAAAAACCAAATCTTCATCCCAGTACTGAGCTACGCGGGAGTGGGCGAGATGTAGAGAGGGGGAATGGTATGGGGAGAGGAGTTGGTAGGTGTCATAAGATGGGGGGGAGGAGGTGGAGTTTGTACCTAGGGGACTTGCCCGAGCAATGGGCTCGATTCGCACACACAAGGGCACACAATCGCGGAGCCATTCCGCACTTCCACACTCATTTGTTCGCGCTGCGCTCACCTCTTCCCGAGCTGACTCGGCTCTACCCTACCTGTCCCGCCCTCCCTCCGTCCCTCCCGACCAACCCACCCACCCACTACCGACACCACCACCACATATATACAAGACGCGCGCTCCCAGCCCTATAGTCAACCAACTCCGATTGCCTCTCGCTCCTCCTCCTCCTCCACCCTTTCTTCCCTTCCTCGCCCCCACCCCACCACCCTGACGCGCAAGCAACTCACTCCCTACCTTCCAGACTCCCCCCCCTCTCCCGTCCTTCCATCTCTCTCTCTCTCTTTCCATCCTTCCCTCTCCCTCTCCAGAGGGCTTCGTGGGAAATGCACGGTAGTCGCTTACCTGACGGACCAGCCCTCTGACGCCGTAGACGGGAAACCGCGGTGGAATTGTGTTTTGGTGTCGGCCCCGGGAGAGGGAGGAAAGGGTGGGAGGAGGGTGGAGAAGGTGGTAGAGGGGCGGGGTGGGAAGGGGGGTAAGAACTGCCCATGGGCGTGTGGGAGGAGACTTGAGGGTCGGGGAGGGGGTGAGGAGGAAGGGGTGGGTGGAGAGGGAAGAGTAGGGGAGAAGAGCAGAGATGGTGGACCCCGGTGTGTTGCTGTTGGAAAGAGAGGCTGCGGAGAGAAGGGGGGAGTTTGCGGTGGAAGGGGGGAGTGAGTGTGACAGATGGACGTGGAGGGGGGGGGAGGTAGGTGAGGGATAGGGCGAGGAGACGGGGGAGGGGGAAGAGAGACGAGGTTGAGAGCGTGGGTGGATCGAATCGGGCATCGATCACGCGTGGAGAGAGCGAAAGCCACGGGATGGATCCAGAGTTGGCGGAAAGGAGTAGTGATGTTTATGGCCGTTGGAGAAATATTTTCACGATGGAGTTGTTATTAAAGCGCCGACGGAGGTTGTTTCATTGTTACGCGGATAAATATTGCCGCCTTCCTCTCTCTAGGTCCCCACGGCGCTGACGGGTGGACAGTGTGGTGGCGGGAGGGAAGACGTATGCGTAGCCATGGAAACGGGTTAGATAAATAAGTATTCATTTCCGTATATATTTTTGAGCGAACACATCCGGTACCCATTTCGATTTAACAGATCGCAATGGGCAATGTTAAGTAAGAATAAATTAACAGAGCAGAAGTAAACACAACAATCTGGAATGGAGTGTACACATGATTAGTAAAGGTTAACATTAAGAAGAATGAATGGCTAAACAATACTTCAGAACAGAGTTAAATCAATAAGTTTACCGATTCCTTGCATTATAAGGGATCAATTGTTAGTGTTTACTAGTAAATTTGATTTTATAACTGGTGATCCATTTCATAATTAGAGAGTACAACTGTTGACAGGTAATTCATATATGATGGATATCACCCACCAGAACTTTAATGGTCTTGCCTTCAAATTCCACCTCCCAATTCAAACAAACTCCAAATAATCATCTGAATTCGCAATACAATTGTATTCTGTACTGGTTGTCATACATTATAACCCTCTGACTGTTCACCAAAAGGTTTGTTCAATAGAATCATATCAGAATAAGGTACTGTTGACACTTTAGAACACCATTGCCCGGTATTGTGAATAATTTCATTACAATAATGTGAGTTAAGTTCTGTTCATCTTCTCCATAACCTCACGACCGAATCGCAACTTAGAGAGTCCTCATCATCCTTAGTATTTTTTTCCTACGATTGGTTTACTGCGGCTGCTCCACTCCTCCCCATTCAGTGTTAATTCCATCACCCCTAATATATTTTCTCTTTGTCGTCCTTAATTTACTCTCTGTATTGTTGACCTGGTCTTCTTCGAGTGATCTTCCCTTGAATTTTCCTTCATATTACATTTCTAACTGATTCATTGTGCCCAAGGTGTGCCCATTTCATGTAGTTTTCTTTGCCCTAGAGTTCTCCTTATGGTCTTTTCCTCCTCTGTTTTTCTAGACGCTTCCTAGTTTCTCACTTTTTATGCACATTTAATTTTAAGTATCCTCCTCCGATGCCATATTTTAAAGCTTTCTATTCTTTGATGGTCCACTTTTCCAATGTTCCACTTTTCTGATTCGTTGAGTCCCGTGCTCCGGAGTTCTCTAAGATGTGTAAGGATAAGTGTGTGGATCTTACTTACCCACTCCGCACTTAGGACAGAAAAGAAGTGCATAGTTCGGCATAGCTCGGAAAGATCTGTCCCAAATGCTGTGATCCGAGCGCGTGACTATTGGTCGAGTTAGCTAGAACTTTACCCCTCCGGGATAAGCTGGTTCCGCGGCTCCTACCATAGAAGGCCTTCTTCCTCTTGCGGGTCTCCCCACCGTCCCCACCCCCCCCCCCCGAACCGCTTCACCAGGGAACTGAGGCAATAGCCACATGAGAGTCGTCGAATACCCCGGGGGCCCACCGCGGGTTTTCTTTTCGTGGCGGCGCGCGGTAAATTGGAAAATTTTCGAGCGCGGGCTCACCACGACGAGTTTCGGTTGGGGGAGCCGATGAACGGGGACGGGCTTTTAAAAGGAATCTTCCCCCCCCCCATCCCCCCCTTCCCTCCCTCCCCCACTCACTCCGACGGAAATGAATTCGTAATTTTCCCGTCGGCCTATGTGGACAGCCGAGAGAAAGAAAGAGAGAGAGAGAGAGAGTGGGTGAGACCTGAGGGGGTAAGGGCCACCATTTCCAGAGGTTGGCCAACTGTCAAAACCCACGGCGTTCGGGATCCTACGGACTGACTGGACCGAACTTTTGTCGGAGATGCAATGGAAATTTCTTTTTCCGGCCATTGAAAAAACATGTAAATTTTCAATATCAAGCCGTCAGATAGGCAACACACTAGCCCGTCCCTTTTGCATTATAGAATTTTTCACCGATTTGGATGAAGACCTAAAGACGCATAGGAAAGATTAGTAAAGACCATTACATGCAATGCAGCGCTGAATGGATCCAAAAATTGGTATTTGCGGCAAAAGAATACGCATTTATGGGATGACTATGGAGAGGAAAAAAGGAAAATAGTTGGACAGAGAGGAAGGTCAACAACGACGTTCGTTAAAATGGTACCAGGGAAGTTGTAGTCGAATGAAATCCGAAGGATTGGAAGGAATAAGGAAAGGTAGATTGGCTATTTAATGGGTATGTCAAATTGGATTTTTAGAAGTTATGGTTAGAAAGTAAAGAACTGAAATTGGAAATGTTGTGGGACGAGAAAATGGAAGGAAATTTAATGCATAATAGTTGCTAGGGAATGCCAAAAGTCTGTCTTTAATTGGTAGACTACAAATGATAACGAGGATTGAGATCAACATCAAAAGAACAACGCACTTGAAGGTTAGCTTAGATAATGAATATAAGGAGAGCTTGCACTTTTCCACAGATTTATTAAAGCGTACGACGCGTTTCAACTCACGGAGTCTTCATTAAAAATCAATTGAAATGCGTTGTACGCTTTAATAAATCTGTGGAAAAGTGCAAACTCTCCTTATATTCATTATGAAGAACTTCCACGACCTTAAGCCTGAATCTGCTGAGCTTATTAGCTTAGATAGGTAAGAGAGGAGCTCTTATCGATATAGAGAAATACGAAATCCTCACGTACAGGATACGTGGTTTAGTTTATTGACCTGTGCCACGATCCAACTTACCAGGGAGTTCTAGCCTTCAGGATTTTACTCCAATTGGATTTTAGCAGAGAGTGGACAGAGGAATAATCCAGAAATAAATCTAAAATTTCAGCTGCTGATCAAACTGCTTGAATATCAACAGAATACACTATCTTACCACTGACAGTAGATAAATATTCAGTCGACGGACTGTCAAGCTATGGGGAGATAGTGTAGCTAGTAAAAGTCTCAACAGTAAAACCATTCTAAATGTAATTTGAGAGCTATGAAATTATAATTATGTAATTTCCCTAAACTATTCGTAAATGAAAATGATCTAATAAATATGTATTTTTATTAGCAGGGTTAATTCAAAGAAAATCCCATAAACCATACGAAATCTCTCTGCAATCACTAATACGTATCACTGCAATCACTCGTACATGATATACGTATTCCAAAACGGTATGCCCTCTTCTGCACCATATTATTCCGAACCTTCACGTGGGTCGGTTCCTCTTCCTCTGGTTAAGCAGTTTACCTTTCAGCGCACCGGTTAACAGAACTCTAGACATTTTCTCTTACCTCAACAAGTCACCAACCAATATGATCAATTATCAACCCCTCCCCCATTAAATCGAACGCTTTCTCATTTCAAATTTTTTTAATGGAACTGATTTTCTCAATACTCCTCCATATCCACATTTTAAGATCTTCACTTTACTTCACATATCTTCACTTTATCTCTTGAATGTAAGCCAACGTTTTCAAATGATAAAATGTAACAATCAGGATTACTGATCCTAACTCTCGCTTATCCATTCAAAACAAAAACATAGACAGATTCTCTCATCCTGATCATTATGGCCTCCACTAAAATCAAATGGCTATTTATTCCACACTGTGTTTCAGCACTGCATTACTCGCTCTCCTTGCTAATTTTACAGTAAAGGTCCAAGAACTCTGCTGGCCAGCATCACTTGATGGTCTAATTCATCTCCCTTTTTCTCCGATGTAACTTCTCCGTCTAACCCGCAGAGAGCATTTCCAGGTTATGACCGAAAACTTTAACAAAAGTATATATTGTACCAGAATTGTGGATATGTATGTAGTTTCTAACTCTTGATATCTGCCCAAAACAGAGCTCATTCAGACAAATGTAGGTAATTTCCATTACTTGATTTGCACAATATCTCTCCTTTTTATGCACCAAAAGTTGTGTCAAATAACTTTCCAGCAAACCTCCCTGCAATTCTCAGTAAAACACTACTACGAAAATCACGTGTAGAATAATTTCACGCAGGTGCACGATTTGATCTAGTTACCTTCTTTAATATAGAGTTTTGATCGCATGAACATTTTGCTGAAAGTTTTTCAGGGGAAAATTTGCAATAGTAATCAAATGTTGTGTTCTGATTATTTAATGTGAGTTTTTCGTCACTTACGTAATCATACGGTTGAATTTAGGGGCGCACCAAACCTGGGGGTGCAAAGGGTGTACTGTACCCGACCGTAGAGTGCTCAGGAGAGAAGATCCGACGTACCTAAAGCCGAGGAAAGTTTTACTTTTGAGGCCATCTTCCTAGAGAAGTGCTTAAATATGGTTCATTTGTCATTGATTTTTGACAATTTAGTCAGTGACGAATTATAACCAATTATAAATACAAATAAATTATAAATATCAAAAATACGATAGCTATTTCTCACCAAGAAAGAAAATCTAAACATTGATCTCATCGGATATTTACGAGGCTTGCAACTCACTACTGATTTTGTCAGTGTACTCACTCGTTTCATTGACACCGTAACGGCCGTCATTACTGCTAAGGTGGTTATTACAGAACGACGTCCCCAGTGGTTAAAGAAATGATGAACTTTACATGTTATTACATTTATTTGAAGTGGATAAAAATTAGAAAAAAATGTATGAGAGGAATACTTGTGATCGAGCAAGAGGTCAATCAGTGCGTTGAGGGCAGGCAGACGTGATGAGTGAAACAAAAAAAGCATGTATAAGGGTAAACCCAAAAGTAAGGTCTCCAATTGTTGTAGAAATAGAAAAAACCATTTATTTTCTATGATGTATATATCATTGTACATATTGATCAATTATCTATTTTTCTGCATAATTGCCATTTCGATCGATGCATTTTTGTAAACGCTGTGACAGTTTTTGTATCCCCATGTCATACCAGGTCGCCGCCATGTCCTTGAGGAAACGTCTACAATAATTGAAGACCTTACTTTTGGGGTTACCCTCGTAAACATGAACTTGTAATAACTGAATAAAGGCATTTTCTCCTAAATGTTAATTTTTTTAAGGGGACGCTCGTGGAACTACGTCCTTCACATATCTACGATAACGATCTCCCTGTGGTACCTAGCCACGGTGGAAGATGTGCAATTGCTAAAGCCATTTGCGCCGTAGAAGTTATTCGGTGAAGATTTTCCCAGAGTAAATTTGAATCCTTAGTTATAATGTTACATTTAATTCCATATAAAAACCACGAAGTATTATTCATATTTACCACGTCAATGAAATACTAGTCTCAGTCATCTTCGCCCACCGTTATTGTAGCGTACACTTCGCCAGTGAATCACAGCCTATAAAATTATTTCAATCAATTAGCAAAGATAAATGAAAAACACTGATTTAATCTTTAAGTGTTGCAAATTTAATATTTTATAGAGAATTGTTTAATACCTTAGATGTTTTAATCTTTTTATTTAATAGGGTCATAGGTTATTCTGTATTCAAGATCCATGTGGCAAGAGGCGAGCGTGCCGCATGCTTATTACATTTTGGTTCTCCTTTGGAAATGCAATAATCCCTTAAATATATTTATTCCGCAAAATATTTTACTTGCAAAATAATTGTATGTGGCGGTAGGAGTATCTTATTAATGTTGGTGGTAGTTTTTTTAACTTAATAGTTCTATTCCCAATATATTTGCTTTACTTTATGGTGCGAGGTCACGTAATTTCTTTCGTCATTCACGTTAACTTTAACTACATGTTTTTGCATGTTAAACATTTTGCTTCATGCAAAATTCCTTTTCCTCCTTCCCATTTTAACTATTTCAGGCCTCTGTATGTTTCATCCATCTTGCCTGCCATTGCGCACATTATATACATTATTCAAATTTTTCATTTTTGAAATGTCTCTTTATAACTTCGTCTATAATTAGTTTTACTAGTAATCCTATCTAAAATAATTTAAGGTAGTTGAAATTATAGATTTTCACGGTAAGATACTCCGGAAAAATCTGCAATTTAAGAAATCATAAACAATTCGAGCTCACTGAAGTTAATGAGGAAAATTTTTTTTTAATAATTTCGAAGCTATCTCGCCAATTACTTTTGAAATTCATCTTTTCAAGTGTTCCATTATTTTATAGTACAAGTAAATATTTAATTTTCTTCAGAGGACATGTAGAAATAACTACATTTTCCTCGGCAGTCTAGTAGAAAAGATATTTAGAGAAGGGTATAAAAAATGACCATTTCAATTTCGAATTTTTAACCGATTTCTGTTAACAAAATAATTTTATTCAAAATGATTTATTATCATTGTCGACGAAATCGACATGAATATAAATCTACTCAAAATGTCGTTAAAATATTTGAATAAATAACCGCCATTTGAAGAAATTTCATCGAAATAAAATATACGAAAGGAATCGTAAATCAATGATATTCAATAATTCGGCCTGTGCTGTGCATGTTTATAAAATTATCTACAATATTTAGGTCTATTACCAAAACTGTTTACAGAGAATATAAGAATGCAATCATGAGAAGTAAATATATTATAACAAATATAATAAAACTGGCAAAAAAATAATTTTATTTTTAAAGGCAAGAACAAAGGTGTTTTTCTGCTGAATATTATTGTAAAAAATGAGCTCTTGGAAAAAGCTATGTTGGTTTGGTCTCTTATTATATACTTATTCATTCAAAATCAGTAATTATGTATTCCGATAATGTTGCAAAACGTTTGACACTAAAACTTCGAGTTATAATGGTAATACTGTATTTTCTGTGCGGAATACATAGGCACGGCTAAAGTATAGCGTACATAATATGTTAAAACCAGTGGCTATCTAGAAAGGGTTTTCCGAATGAAAATGATGTTGATGTACTCGGCGATAACACGCTAAAATTGTACGAGCGGAGATTACGAGTAATTACCTACGGGAGGATTATCTACGGGTAAATTTAACTTTCCAAATGCATAATAATAAACTTTATCCAGAAAGAAATGGACATTTTTAGAATGAATAGAGGCATTTTCTCAACCTGATATCATTATGGCATAACATTTACCTTTCATTAAAAAGGCTAAATACATGATCATCTCTTCGATAAAAATCAAAGTGATAAATTTGTTGGTCAGAGAGTGAAATGTTATATCTCAGGTAATTTAAAAAGAAGTAATTATGCCGTATGCAGTAATTTCATATCGTAGAGCAAATGCGAATCAGGAAGAACAAATAACACGATAATTGTAGGATTCTCGTCTTAAAATACTAACAAAAAATAGAAGGAAAAGAATATTCCTTAGGGTTTTTGGATTATAGATATAACAGAAGAGGGTCTTTGTAAGCATTAATATTACTGGGAACCACGGAAAATTTTGAAACAACGGTACAAGCATTAAGGTTATGAACAATTATCTCCAAAAAAATTTAGAAAATCTACTAGTATTTTATGTGCAAAATAAAAATTTATTGCTAATAACTCAGCGCTAAACTCTAACCAACTCATACCAACACTTTTAGAATTGTTGAAACAATTAAATTCATATTTCGAAGAGTGTAAAACTGATAAAGGTTATAAAACTATGCTAGAAGAAGCGAAAAAAATAGCTGAGGCTTAAAGAATACTATTCTGGATGTTTCTCCAGAAGAACAATTCTAGTGAGGAAAGAAATGTGGTTTTTTGATGAACATGTGGTAGCTGAAATAATCTCAGAAATAATCGCCAGAATGTTGTTCTAAGGTACATTTTCATTTAAATATGCTGAATATAGCAACTTATGGGATTCAGGAAGAAGTTACGTTTTCAGTAGGTCTAAGTGTAACAAAAGTTTTCAATTTCGTATGATTTTTTACCAGTAAAACCACATTGAAAGAGTTAAAAGGTTTATTACATTACATTGACTTATAAATCAAATAACAGTTCAAAACTAGAGGCTTTGCAAGCCAAGTGCTTTGAAATTTGGCGAAGAAATAAATACCCGCTTCTCTAACATTTAATCTGAAACAAATGCCTTGGCAATATTATGGTATTGCACAAGTAGGCTTATAGAAATCGTAATCCTCCTGATTAAATGCTGTGACCATACGTTACCGTGACCGACAAGATAATAGCAGAAGAAAATATCTCAGGGCCGGCATATTATTTCTCGCATCCATGCGCCACGCCCCTTGCCAAATAAAAATGGCAAAGCTCGTATGTTGCAACTCTTATCCACTGAGTATTCATTCGGGCACCACAGTTGCATTGCTGTCGCTGTCATTTTTGTTTCGTGTCACCCTTATATTAATACATATGATTAGATTGCTAATGCTCAAGTACCTATTGAGGCCCTAAGATGTTCCTATCTTCCACATCTTGTGGGGCGAGGCAATACCTTGCAAATAGCAATACCTTACAAATGGAATGATAACCCGCAATCAATGATGTGCATATCTATGCTATATTTAATTAACGTTTAATACAAACAAGCGGAGAAAGAAGAACCTAAGTCTTTCAGCAGTTGATCATTCATTGTCAGGACGATAAACACCCATTAAGGCATCCTTTTTCTTAGGTGAAAACTTCTACATGGTACCCTGAAATCCGTTGCCAGGATGTGTGGCAGGGGTGATTCCACAACAGGCTGGCAACATAAAAGTTAAGACTTGATTAAATGTTAGACACCGATAAATTTGTTAAATAATTAATAAAATGGGAATTACTTTACAAGAACTATATGCGCTACGGTAATTAAGTGTAAAGTTCTTCTCTGTGCATGCTAGACGAGTTACTAGTGAGATGTGGAAAAAATTAAGACTTAGATAAAATAAAAATACACTACGCTACCTAAAATTATAATATTTTTTAATATTCAGTTGAAGTTACTCTAATCCCTTATCTTCAGCTGAAAAGAAGATATCTCAAGTCTTTCGAATCTTCAGTTGCTCCCTTTATTTTCACGGTCTCTCTATGTTGGTAAGACAGAATGAGGAATGCATGTTGAATATTGTCGTACATGAAATGAAATTGCTATATTCTTTCAGTAATGAATGCGGGCTCTGGAAATTCTATTGTCATCAAGCAGCCATAAGTTTAAATGCATGAACATAATATCTTGCGCTGTGTATATTTACTACCTCCACAGTGACCTTCCGATCCATTTTGCAATAACCTAAGGGGATGGACACTTTAATTGGCCTTGGAATTGAATTGGACTACATTTTAATTTGACTAGTGTTCGTTGAATGAATCATTCAGAATACCACGTTCAGTACAACTAATTTACTCTATTATATGGTATAGAAGCAATAGAAATAATTCATTATGCCATACTTCAACAGAGGTTGAAAACCTAAGCACCTATATTTGTGGAATTCCATAATTTCCTTGAATCCATGGACTAACAAATAAACCAAAACCAAATCTCCACCTTGAGGTTGGTTGAACATACTTCCATTGGGAATCTTTTACCGATTTCATATTCTGCCTATTTCCTTGCACTCCAGGCTTATCTTATTCTTTGGATTAATAATAGAATGTGGCTGTGGATCTGAAAAACTTTCCTTCGGGTAAGCCAGGAAAAATATAAGGAGCTGAAATAACGAAGCAGGAAACCAAAGGGAGTCAACAAATACTTGAAAGAATAACAATTTCTCTAAGGATTCATATCCTCTCTAGATCATCATCATCATTGATTGTTCTGCCTTGTGGCATGTTTTCTCAAGGTTGACCTCTATGTCTTCCTGTCCTGAGCCAATCTCTCTGTTTCTTCATACTTTCCCCGAATCATAACCAATGTCCAACATCATATACCTCTCTCTCATTCGTCTTCTCTTCCCTTCTACGATATAATTCCCTCTATCTTAGTCTTCAACAGACTAATGAACTATTTCCATCCATCCTCAACCAGATCAACATTTTGAAGGTCCCTATTCTTTTTACTTCATCTGCCTCCTAAGTCTCTCCTCCGTACAACATCACACTCTGTACGTACCACTGCAAATCTCTTGCCCGGCTAATTTTTTAATGTTCTGCACAGCATTTTCTTCTTATTCTTTTCTTCTTTAAGAGGGAGCTTTTTCCACAGCTTTTTTTGATTTCATTTTCTTGGAACAGGACGCGTCTTTTTTAAAGACACTTCCCATATAACTAAAGATTTCTACCTGTTCAATTAATTCACCTTCCAATGTGATGCTGATCCTATCACCTTAAACTCCTGTTCTCATACTCATTATCTCTTTCTTGCTTATTAACATTCCATATTCATTACATTCGTCGTTAAGGTCCGCCAGAATTTCTACGATTTTCCGTTTACCATCTGCCCCTACAGTCATATCATCAGCAAACCTGATGCATTCCACTCTATTACTTCCGATGTTCACTCATCTTCTTCCATCAAATCAGTCTGTTCTTCACGGCATAATATGGATTTCTATGCACAAAATTCCTCTGCATAAGTAAGTGTCAAAGCATTTTCCCCAATTTCAATGGAAATCATTGGAAATATTTTGAAAGTTGGACGTTTCTACCAATTGCGCCAAGTTTTAGGAACTTGAAAAGTCTTAATTTACATTTATTTAAAGGTTCAGCCATTATACCAGAGCGATATCATCAAGCAAAGTCATTAAGCCACGGAAGCTGAAGATGGCATGGCTATGCCTACCGGTTTGAGTACCAATCTCACACGTGTGGCGACTCGGAAAGATGTCGTCATGGTTTTCATTCATTGGAGGATGCAATGAACAGCTAAGTCAAGTTGCACCAAAATAGAAAAGGATATAATTTAGTAAATGGTTAGTTTTTCAAAAGATCAAAGGTGGTAAAAATTCCATTATCCATTGTGTTTTCCTGTAAATATAAGGAAAGCTGGGAAACTTTCTAGTTTTACGTCACATACCATACGCTGTAGTTTAGCACTTACAATGCATTGCGCAAGTTCTCTCCACATAGGGCCCGACTAAGAATAGGAGTATTACTGCAAAACTCGGTGACACCGAGATTTGAAGCCAAATTCCTTGTATAAGTACGTAGTGCAACAATTAGAGCATCAGCCCAGTACCGAGGGTGAAGATAAGAAAGAGACTATATTTTGAAGAAAGCCATTCTTGGCTCCAAAATATGCTTAAAGATAATAGCATAAAGCAGAGTGAAATTGATTGGAAATTTTAACAAAAGTAACTACGGATTTAATTTGACTCTGAGAAATAGTTAATGAGAGAGAAAGTGGAGAGTAATGTGTGATTAATTTGAATTTTAAAAACAAGGAAAAGAAAATGAGAGTAGAAAGAAATGATGTACCATCAATTATGTATGATGGCTAAGCAGGATTTCTCTTGAGTATTCAGTTTTACGGCAAGAATTTTTGAAAATCAACACGTTTACGTTAAGTTCATCAACCAACAGTTTTACTAGACGTGATTAATCCATTGCTGAGACAAACTATTGTTAAAGTAAGTCATGATATTTCTTGCATGGTGCTTAGGAACTGTCATAATGAGACACAGTAATTATGGAAGTGTATTAATCTGGAAGAAAAAAATTACGTGACATTTTCAAACAGGGAATGATTTTGCCTTCAAAAATTGAGAAACCATTGAATTACCATAACTCTTTTTTTTCGTAAAAAGTTTTTCAATTATGATTAACAACCCTCAAGAAAGCACCGTCACTCCAAATCCTCTGGCAAGGTGATGAAATAGGCTGAATGAATTCATCAATTAAGCATTCCAGCTTAAACAAGGCCTGTCCCAAAAGTTGTAGAACTGAGTTTATAAAAAATGTATTGCCAGAATTGATCCATCCACTAAAAAGTCTTCAAAATAATACCCTTGTCCATACACCACTACCAGGGGGTTTTCCACGCCTCGTACGCCTTATCGAAGGTAGCACCCGGAATGCTACTAAGCTCCCTCGTCACGGCTTGTTGTAACCCTTCCACCGAGCCGTAGTGACGTTCTTTCAGCACGCATTTGAAGCGAGAGGAGAGGAAAAAGTCTGGTGGGACATTGTATAAAAAATTTGGATTCACACTCACATGGTCGATAAACTCTTGGCGGATCCGCGTGCGAGTTTCCTTTTGTCCGTCCGAGAGCACTCACGGCACCAACTTCGCACACACCTTTCTCACGCCCATATTTTCCGTCACAAGTCTATTCACATCACTTTAACAGATGCCAAGCTCATCAGAAATCATGTGAACATTTAATCTGCGATCCCTGTCCAACAAAGCCTCTACTCTTGCAATATTTTCTTCACTTTTTGAGGTCGACGGGCATCCTGAACGTTCGGTGTCTTAAAGATATTTTCTACCTTCCCAAAATAACCTGTGCCACTCAGAAACACCCGATCTACACATGGTATTATCGCCATAAGCTGACATGAGTCCCTTTCCCGCTTTTGCCCAGTTTTACGCAAAATTTGATGGCGTAGAGCTGCTCCAATAACTGGTTCATAACGAGGTCACATTATAAAGGTTTCGCAAACGAACGATTCGCACTCCGCAATGGCTGGGAGCCAACTTCTACTGGCCTCCAGCTTTTCCTGAGGCTCCCCTCCCTCGAACCCAGCCCGAGAAACCGCCGCCCGTCCGTCCATCTGGAAAAAAATAAGTCCAACTACTTTTTGGTACAGCTCTTGTATTATCTCTGAATAAACCTTATGGATTTAGTTTCACTTCATTAAAATTTATGCCCATAATATCAGAAGGAACAGAAAAATTATTTTCTACAGATTTTAATGTTTGGTACAACGCGTTCCGCCGTCATAGGGCATCATCAGGTACAAATAATGTAAAAATAGAGTGCATTTACACACAAAAGTGCGGATCGGGAACCGGGTTGATTTCAACCACAATGTCATTTTGGCATCAAAGCGAATACGCCCATAGGCGGGTGATGATGCCATATCGCAGTAAAACGCGTAGTGCCGAATAACAAAATTCTATTGAAAAGTACGCTGTTCCTGATGATAATGTGGTTATCTCTGAATCATATTATTTGATCAAATTTAGATCCCAGGCCATAAAATCACTTCCATATTCAGTAAATTTTTTCAATCCAAAAGTTTATCGTTCAAGAGAGGAAAAGTCGATGCCGCGTGAGTATAAACAACAACACCTCGTCATCCTAAGTAGTATCGATTTTAAATAAAAACAATCCATGAAAACGAAATATAGAAAGACGGTTGCCTTTCAAGCCACATTACAGAATCGCCATCGCCTCAAAACATTGAAATATTTCGGAAATATTAGTGCTGCAGGGACACAGGGACAGAGAAAGAGGGCGTTAATTATCTTCGGTCAATATTCAAGTTTTCAAATATTCGGATATTCATACGAAATCAGCTCGGCGCACAGTTTAAACGTGCCCAATAAGAACGAACCAAAGTGTTATCCACCCGCTCAGCCAGCACAATAGTAAATTTGTGCTCGGAAATGCATCTCGGTCACATAAAAATTCCTCCACCACCTTTTTAGCCGAAAACGCCATCGCCCGCAAATCCAGAGCCCAAGAACCTCCGAAGGCAATCATAAATAATGCAAAAAAAATGCCATCTCACTGACCAACTCCCTCTTCAAATTACTTCCCCCTTGAATGCAAACTTTCTCCCCGAAAACAAAACTAAACGGTAAAATATGGACGCTCTCTGAGCCCACGTGAAGCGGTGCAATTTAAGGGTATCCGTTGAGAGACCAAGGGTCAAGGTGCAGCGGGGGTCACACATATGGAATGCTGGGAGAGAGTTTCGGGTTACCTCGGCAATGGGGAGGGAACGCCCAGCGATACACAGCAGAAAGGTGCTTTCTTTTCCTCGGTCGGATATGCTATCCCTCGGATATTTGCTTCACAATGTAGGCACTATAATTTCCTTGAAAACCTGCTCAATTGAAATCGCGGTCACAGTAAACTTTCACTTGATCGCGGGTTAAATCAGAGAGACAGAGATACGCTTTAAGTTTAAATAAGTTTTTGAATTATATGGATATTAATTAAAGCCGCCTAGATGTAGAGGTATGGTTTTCCAACAATGGCCTTCTTAAGGCTAGTTTCTCAAAGCTCTACGAGAAAATTAGTCTACACGTAAATGTAATTTGCACATACGGAGTCTGTTCATCTACATCTACATAATACCCCGCAAGCCGCCGCAAGGGCGTGTGGCGGGGGGTGTTAGGTCACCACCCAAAAAAAGAAAAAAGAAATACCGCATTCAAAACCAACACACACATGCAAACCCCTATCGACAGCAGTGCACAAATTCATGGAAACATCCCATCATTCCACGCGCATGCAAAGTCTGTTGAGAAAATATATGATATGATACTTGTTACTTTCCTTAATTGCACATGATGCTAATTTGAAAGTGTTATATCGACTATAGAGCTTTGAAAAAGAAGCCCCCAAAGAAATCATGTGATAAAGATCGAAAGTGAAGACGTTAATGCAAACTGCATTCGATTGAAAGAGTTTTTTGCAAAAGAGTGATGACTTCTTATAATAGCCTAGTAAGTCATGGATTGAGCTCGTCTGATTAAAATAGGCTACTTCAGATTAAACTGTTTGCAATTTCCATTATTTTTCATATCTATTTGACACATGAAAATTATAAAATTTCTTTTTCCAAATGTAGAAATTAACAAAACAAACTTTAGTAATCATGTTGCGTCAAATCAATAGAATCGAAAACGAATGGCAACTTGTGAAAAAACATTGTGGAGTCTTAAAAGGAAATATGAAATTTATTTAGAATAAAATTGGGTTCATTAATATTCTGTGAAGGGCAGTAAATCTTGTATTAAGGCTTCAAATTAAAAAGGCTCTAATTTTGAGACATTGATACACCACTAAGTCTATGGACCAACTCTAAGGAGACGCTCGAGATGAACCCCACTTTACAAGCAGGATTTTCTAATTAGACTAGGGTACATTAAAATGGCGGATATTTTAAATGATGTATTTTTATTTAAATTATGGAGTATTAAAATTACGTTGGATTTTATGTGTAAAAAAACTGTCATGACAAAATATTCGCAGAGAATATTAGTATGTTTCAAATCTGCAATCCAAAAACGTCACTCAATTCTATATTGGATATATCAAATCTATATCAATGGATATATTCCAAAAGAGTCGAAAATCACTCCATTTTAAAAATGATTAGTTGTAGGAGAAATACATAACACAAAATATGTAGAAAACCCCCTCATATAGGAATTGTAAATGCAATTTCAATTGTAATTGTAATTTATTCATTCACCATAAGCATAGAATTATGCATGGTTTTGTCAATACATGTTTTACACTTCATTTCAGTAAAAAAAACATTATGCAAAATCAAAACAATATGCAAAGTACAAATACATACAATTTACGAAATTTTTCAACGACAAAAAAGTCAAAAATATCGTGTTTCCTTCCACGGATGAACAGAATCCGTTTAAAGTATGACAAGATGCGTATCTGCGTAAAATCTCGGAAATGTATATAATTTCATTAATATAATACTTTTGGCTACATAACGTATGATGAACGCATGCATCGCAAAGCAAGCAAAATACAGCGCATGAAGTGCGCAATAGTGCGCAATGGTCAAAATGTTTTACTTTGAATTATATCATAATTTGATACATTACCGATTAGGGAAATGCGACACGAGGGTAGCAGAAATGTTGTATTTTCCCATTTTTATCCCAAGATCATCCAAGTTGCGGTTGAATTCATCGCAAAGATTACAAGAGGTAAAATGGCATGCTGATCGATCATTAAGCATTTGATGGTATCACTGAGAGCATAGCCCCAGAGTTATTTGAAACGTGGCGCAAAATAGTATAGCTTTGAGAGAGAAAGGCACTCTAACCAAAAGTAATTTTCGGCTCAATCAACGGATTCATCGTAAAATAACATTGCGATGATTCATCGGAATTAGCAAACTCATTCCATACAAGGGAGAGATATTAATCCTCGCAAACCTGGATATTCTGAAAGCAAAACATTTTCTTTTAATATTTCGAGCAATGTAGATTATTGAATGTTTTTGTGTCATTTCATAAGTTACATCTCCAACAATGTTTTTAATTCATAATAGGTTTCAGAAGAATTGAGAAAATAAAATGGACGGAAAGGATAGAAATGAAGAAGTGCTTTTGTAAGAGAGAAAGATGTTGGGAGAAATCGGAAGAAAGCATAGAGTGTATATGCAGGAGGTACTTAAGGTCAGAGGGATGTACTGAAAGTCTACTCTTTTCACTACAAATCTCCTTCTCCTAAATAATAGGGCTGGCTTTCATTAGTCAAACATTCCACGGCGATTAACCGTCACTACTCGAATAACAGGCCTAGCAATCAAATTTATGGTCATAAATTGAAATCATTATTTATCAATAATGATTTCAGTTTTCAAAACAAATGCGACTTTTTTTAATTAGGAAAATGGGCTTTTCAGCTCTTGAAATGCATCGAAATTTTGATTCATGATCTTGATAAATGTCAACTTTCTCTCGATTTAAAAACGTTTGAGACAAAATCGTATCTTTTTTCCGTAGAATAAGAATTACGGGAAAAGTATAATTTGCAAATAATGAAAACGAAGCTGACCCTGGAAATACCTTGCGAGGGCCGACCAAATTGAGAATAAATTACGGTGTCATCTCCTTTAGAGCATGTAAAGTTGGTTTGAAACATGCTTTTAATATATCGTGTTTTCGAGTTATTCAGATTTGCCGAGGTGAATGCCCCACCCTTTATGCTCCATTTATGGATTCAATAAATTCCATGATTTTCGATCTCAGTAAACACTATTGGGATTGCCTCGAGAGGGGTGGGGGATATACACCACTCGCCCATTATTACTGATAAAATAATGGGTAGGGCTGTTGAAAGAAATGCCTACGCCTCATTGGGCCTACGACAGTTATGCTGAGAGTCGGATATTCTCCCAATTACATAGCAGACGAGACCAGATTTGGGAAGGTGCCTGGTGCTGTCCCGCTGTAGTTTTTAGCAACGCCCCGCCGGCCATGTGTGTAAAGCAGTGCTTCCCAAACTTGTTTGACTTGGGCCCTAAATGTAATCTTTCCCGGCCTTGGCGACCCACGGTTTTTCTTTTCTTTGTCGAGCATTCGTTCCGTTCGAGCCTCTTTCATCCTTTCATCCCAAAATTTACCACTGCTTCGATTTTAAAGTAGTTTTTCGTTATGCTTCAACTCCAGGGTGCTTTTGCAGAGCCATAGGGGCTATAATTTCTGCCCTAAAATGTGATGCTTTTGATTATTTCAAGACCTTACAAATGACCCTGTGAATGGCCCTGATGGATATTATTATGACCCTCTCTTTTACGTTGCGGTTCAGTATTTGGACGCTACTGACGTTAGATGTGGGCATAGCATTAATTATTATTGATGTTTACTTGGTCCAAGTTGGAACTTTCCAATTGAGAAAAAGTGGGTTTTGTTATTTAAAATTTGATCTGCCTGGATTGGTGCCTTCAATTTTATAACAGCTCCTAGTGGGAAGAGAATATACGACTTTAAAAAGTAAGGTGACACTCAATACTAAACAGCTTAGAGTGAATTCGACTTATCGTTTTTTTTCGACAAATTGGCGTATTTAAAATCGATCAATCTCGAAAGATATTTAGCATGTGATTATTTAGATACGAGGGACAATTTGAGCACTCGCATTTGTTTCTCCAACCCATTTCATCTCGCATGTGTCAACGTCACCTTCGTTGCTTCTCTCATCCATCCTCGGAGAGTCGCAAATGATCACAGTCAACTTACGCACATAACTCACACTGACGCTACTGCAGATGAGCATGAAAACGGAAGGGTAAAAAAGCTACCACTTCCATGCCCGGCTCATGTTATTTCATACATGCATTCGTGTGTAACTGAATCAGCTACTACTGCGACGAGGCGTAAGTCAAATAAACACCAGAGGAAGATGACTCGGTCAATGGAAGTGGAAGATGGCGATGCTTATGACTTAATCATTTCACGGTAAATAACATCGGTGTGAAAAAACTCAATAATCCTCCGTAATTTTTCAGTGCATCTTACAATGGAAAAAACAGAAAATCTCCAAGCAATTTCCATGTTACACGAGAGGCGACAAGACAAGAAATGGATAAGCAAACAAATGAAATAGTACGCTAAATGGTAAGTACAGTTTCGTGACTACAATTCTCTTTCAATCTTTCAGGTGTTTAATGACAAATTATCAAGGTTAGAGTAGATATAGAGTAGGGATTTGATACACTGATACTTAAAAAAAAGTATAACACTAGCTCGGGTTCATCGTCGGTGAAGGCACAGTACAGAAAGGTAAGACTCCTTCGATACCAAAGGGTGCCTAACGTATGCCTCCGATTTACCAATTGGATCAAGTTACATTTTGGAGTTATGTCATCAGTGGAGTTTTGCACTTTATTGCAAAAACTAATTCGTACGTACTAAATCGTACTTTAATGAATTATCCGATGGAGAATTTTTCTGGTTTCCTATTACAGGTATCCAAATTTATTTTTTTCTAAATTTTTTTTACGGTTTTTCAGATAATTGGAAACCCTGCGTTACCTTCGCGAATATTCGAATCGATAAATCTTAAGTCCAAATCGATAAATCTTAAGATAAGTCGAGACTCAGGGAAATGGCGAAGAGCACCAAGTCGTTCTCCGGACGCAAAACCGATCGTTGATGCTGTCGCGCCCGCGTAAACTGTACAACCGTATTGGGGATGAGGTGGAGGGAAATATATTTCCGTGGATGTTGGAGGGTGAGTGTCCGTGTTTATGTATGTGCATATAAATATATATTTATATATAATGGCATAATTATGCGTAAAAGGCTGGTTCTCTAACGTCCCCAGACACATGACCTTGCGTCGATGTAAAATCCAATGATGAAAGACCCCATAGCACGAGTCAGCTTCACCCTCACGACGTGGTTTCCGGATTTACACCTCGTTGGACTCAGGGGCATTAATTCGTTCAGCTTAGACTTCAGCGAAGTGACAAGCAAAACTCTGACTCGAGTGTTCCTGGTCATATTTCCAAGGACTCTATTCGAAGCGCAAATTCCAGAGATAGTGGGCACATGCTCGCGCGTCAGAGTTGAGTAAAAATAGCCTGCCATCGATGGCCTAACGTGGTTACCTTTTCAGACGAGGCTCTGAATTGTCAACGAGAGTGGTTCAACCATTCACCGAACACCTCGTTTCGTCCGTAGTCAACACCCACACATGTATTCTTCCCCACCCTCAATAAATTTCCTGTCATCACATCCTTCCAAATGGAATTCTTTCACCTCCCATGAGCGTTTTGCATTTTTTACCCTACTAATTCGTCTGAAAAAGAACGGTAACAGTGGTGAAGGAGGTAGGTGACCCTGGGGATGAATAAGTACCCAAAAAAACAAGCACAAAGTCTAAAAACCTGGTCTAAGTTAACTTCAGGAAACTCAATCCCGTTTAATTAATTTTTTCCATACCAGGCTGTCCTTTGCATATTAATTTCACCTTTCTCCTCCACATAATAGTTTACATACGCGCTGCTGTTGCCATTATTTATAATTGGAGTTATGGCAGGAATATATTCCATTCATTGATAGGAAGCCTAAAAATCCATCGTAAAAAAATTGTTCCTGCGGACCTGCGGGACAGGTGAACTAAATCTCATAGATTTTCGAAATGAAGAAAATCCCATTCCTGCTGTCTCATGATTGAAATTGCAGGAAACATCACAACAGACACAAAAATGAAAGTAAAGGTCGGTTTTATGGGTGAGGATAAAAAAAACCTCGTAACAGCTATATTTTTCAATTTAAATCACGGGCAAAGACAGCCAATTTTACTCCTCGTTTCAAACAAGCTTGCGTCATAAAGATCCAGTCGGTGTCCAGAGTATCGCTAAACTTGGGTTAACCCAAAGACCTCTGGAAGCATTACCTGGTTTTGAAACCGGACCCTCCATTCAGTAGCCTAACGATCAAACCAGTGGACTACCAACCCAACCCTTTGTATACGAAATAAAGTAAAAATTATCCGTTGAAATCTCTATAAGATTTGCAGATACTTCCTGTCATCTGATATCCAGAAAACAATGCAAGCAAGGTAAACCTAGGTATTTGGCGACGCATCATCCCGTTTTGAGCATAGACCCTCCGGTAAGTAGCCAACGGCTCTACCTGTTGAGCCATCAAGCCGCCATTTTAAATATATAATGAACAAAAAATACCTCCGATATCTTGGAGCATCATCTGGAAAGAATTTGCAGGCCCATTGTGTGATCGAAACGACTCTGGGAACGTTTCTCCTTAAAACTTATCAGTAACCAGTATTCTCGGGTTTCCCACCAGGTCAGTCACTTCACTGACAACGGTTCGAAGGCTAACTCTGCCATCATCATCATCATCTACAAAGCGTTCGGTGCCCCACGCCCTGAGTAAGATGATGGAGCCAGCTTTCGAAACGTCGACGGCGAAATACCAGGCATGGCAGGAAACTCGAGAAGGTTTCATTTAAGATATTCGTCGACAATATACCAAATACATCATTTCTTATCAGTAACCGATTTCTTCCTGCACCGACTGAATTTCCACGGGTTCCCCCTCCGTTTCCCAGGAATCCCCCTCAGTTTTCCAGTTCCTCCCGGCTTCCCTGGTCACCCGACACCCTGTCATGGCGCATGGATCAAGGTAAAGCGATCGACGAGTCCGACGCCGTCCCACGGCCCTCCTTCCCTCAAAGGAGAGCGAAAACATCTCGAGACGATTCGGGAGAGATTACGAGGTCGGGGGAGACGAGGCCGCGGTGGGAGAGAGAGAGAGATAGAGGTAGGGAGAGGGAGGAGAGAGAAAGAAGAAGGAGACGAGGGTGGGTGGGTGGAAAAGCGACAGGGCAACCGGGAAGACTTGAAATATGAACGGGTGGTGGGGGCGAGAGGCAGGGTGGGTGGGTGGTTTGGGTGGCGGGATAGGGGGGGGGGGGGCGGGGGAGGATGGTGAATGGAAATGGCCGCGGGCTGAGTTGGAGCCAGTGGTGTTGGAGGAGGGGGTTGGGGGAAAGGGGTTGCGTGGGGGAGGGAGAGGGGGTAGAGGGGGAGGGAGGGAGGGAGAGAGAGAGAGAGAAAGGGAGGTGGGATGGAGATGAAGAAAATGGGAGGAGGATATCCAAGCCACTCCCACACCTCGACTAATGATTGGTCGAATTGAACGATCGTGACCGGCCGCTCTGGATTATAATTGGTCGTCGCCGCCTCCCCGCGACGACAAACAAAAACGCATCGGTGGCCGCGATCGTGACGGCCGGGAGGAGTGGGAGAAACACAGTTTTGCACCCTTCCCTACCTCTCCCGATAATCGCCATTCCTTCGTTCCGCGGCCCTCTGACCCCCCCCCTCACTCCGTGTTTCCTCTCTTCCCCTCCTCTTTCAACATCTCCCCTCGCGGAGTTTTGGCTTCCTTTTTTATGCTGCACCTCCTTCCATCACCTCACCTCCTTCGTCCTCCTAGCTCATTCTCCCAGTGTATAATTTTTTTTTCGCGGAGAGATTGGAGGCTGGAGAGGTTGATGATGATGCGGCAGGAGGGAAGTTAGAGATAGCGAGAGTGTTGGGCCGATGTTCTCCTCCCGTATCTCCTCTCATTTTCTTCATTTATTCGCCACCATTATTCTTTATTCCTCCCGATTACACTTTAGCCCTCCAATAAAATAATAAACAAATAAAACATTTATTAATGCATAAACCTGCCGACCCTGGTGGCGGCGGGAAACTGGTCTCCACCTTCCAACAGAGGTCGCGGGTTTGATTCCAGCCTAGATATACTTTTCCCCATCTAGACCTTAGGTAATTTTCATTTTCTCTGCTGTTATTTTCACGCTTAAATCCTGTGTAATTTAGTGCGATGCGATGTTATCCGAGGCAAAAAACTGGCTTTTTTTGGATCAATGTTAAATAAATAATAATAAACAAAATACATCGTCAACATCGTTAGGGTATAAAAAGACAATTGAGAAAGGACACTATGCTCTAAATTTTGGGGGGCCGAGTCACCTGCATTAACGTAAGTACGAAGTAAGATATATACAGTATCTTATTAAAAATCAATTGAGTTCAATGTCGTAATAATCATGATATGCATGAGTATGTTCATTTTTTTGTAATCGGTGGTGTCAACCGTCATATTAAAGAATGAGGGTCCTTTTTTAGATGTGAGACTTTTCATTATAATGTCCCAGCTGTAATTTTTAATATTTTATATCGTCACACCCCTGAGTTTTCATTTATGGTTGCATGATACATGTATGCGTGTTTTTGCGTAGTGTTCTCCGACTCACACCGCTCATCTGAGAATTTTGGCATGGGGTAGTATATATATATATATATATATATATATATATATATATATATATATATATATATATATATAAACCATAAACACAGTAATCAATCCGAAGGTCGGTTTAGTATATATATATATATATATATATATATGTGTGTGTGTGTGCATGTATATTTATATATATAAACATATATACATATTTATAGGAAGCACCTTCATTATTCTCAATTCAATTCAATTCCCCCAGCCCCTCCAAATTTCCAAACACTTCGTTGTCATAGGTGGCGATTCCCAGTCTCCGGGAACAAAACAGGTGTGGATCTCGAGTGTTTCGATAGCGTGGGTGTCGCCGGAAGGGGAAATAGATTACATATATATTATATTAAAGGAGAGTGAATAGAGAAGACGAGAGGGCGAGGGAATAGGAGGGGGGATGATTCGTTACCATGGCAACGAGTCACGCAACAATGTCTCGCATGAGCGTTGCTTCTCAGGTCCTCACCTCGAGCCATGGACACCCATCCACCACCATCTTGGGGGCCACTCACGACTGCTGACGGCAAAGGGAGCCCTTAGACGAACATTGGCAGTAATCAGTGCTTGAGGTTATTCTCCGGACGATAGGCGGTGAGTGTCATGCCATCTTCCCATGTTCACGCACTGGTATCACGGAAAGTGAACCGAGAACCATTTTGTGAATTCTAAACGGTGAGAAAGTCATGCATATTTACTGTCACGTAAGTAACGATTGCTCGTCAAATGTTACATATTTCCGTGAATGCAATAATGTGAAGTACTCTCGGAAAAAAGAGTCGTGCTAATCGAACTATCTTTTAAATTCGGCAACTTCTCAGGATTGAAATAGGTAGACTATTTCTCAAAAGAAATAAACTGCTGATAATCGGAGCCCAAATTTACAGGTGCATGCCCCTGAAGTATAATAAAACTTTTAGCTGTTTTCATTGTGGACTTTGTCTGTGACAGCCAATAAGGTTAGACGTGTTTTATGAGCTTGGCGATTTTCGTTTGTTAAAAGGAATGGGTGAAAGAATTTGTATCAAATTTTGCGTGAAAAATGAAATAAAGTGCGTGAAATGTTAAAAAAGGGCTATGGTGAGTCTGTTATGAGTAAATCAAGAGTTTATGAGTGGTATAAGCGTTTCCAAGAAGGCTGTGAAGACCTTGAAGATGACGCCCTGGATGTCCCAGCACATCAACAATCGATGAAAAAGTGAAAGAAATGGTCATGAACGATCGCTGAATCACAATTAGAGAGGTTGCTGGTGATGTTGGCGTGATGTTGGCAGTATAATGATAGCACCATCATGATTTCTGAAATGAATTCTTTCATTGCTATGAACAAATATGATTGTAATTTACTTCAAGTCCAGCTTCATTTCAAAAGATATTCTATCTGAATTTCAGGAAAATAATGTTCAGCTAATGTTTTTTATCGTAAAGTTTTCATGACTCCGTGTTGAATTTCAGCAAGTTTTTCTGGCATAAAATTTAAATCCACCTAGATTTGCTTGAAAATTGGCACAGATTTAATTTAGGTACAAATTTATTTAATCTTCCTGAATTTCATAAAATTTATAATGTATTTAGTCCTCCCAATACACGTTCCTACATATTTCACTAAAATATTTGTGTCTAGCATTTTAATCAGTCTACAAGGGAAAAATCTGGCTCTCTTGGAAATACCAATTGGTTTATTAGAATTCCACCTTTGACGACATGTTTTATTGCATTTGTACCTAGTTCCAATTGTACGTTCCTAATGTGTTAATGTTTTGAAAATGCAGGAAGTACCTTAAAATGTTTAAGGAATTTTCTTTCCAATTTTATCTCGTGCGATTAATTCTTATGTTCCACAAAATCGTATCGACGTAATATGCTAAATTCATCGATCGTCGTCCAATACAAAAAATGTGATGGCGCAGCGAGAGGCCATCAAGGAATTTTCTTTCTGAAACACTATACGGCGTGTCCAAAGAACTGCAGAGTACTTGTCGAATGGTTAAACATTATTAGAGTCGTATTTGCCTTCGAAAAGTTCAGTAAACCACTCACTTTAGCTCACTTGAACGCTCTTTTTTCGTTGACGGGCTCCCACGTGGAAGGCCATTGTTTTCCATTCCACCATGGCCGTGCACTTAAAAAGCTTTCGTGATCCGAACAAGACCCGAGCAGTAAAGCGAGAGAGTGAATACGCCGTGCGCATCGGTATATCCATTACAGGGGAAAAACTGTGGAGAGATTTTCTTTCGCTGCCATTCGCAAAGCGAAACATATGCTAAGCAAAAGGCCGGATGAAAGCTTTGAAACAAAACACTGTCCAAGGCGCGCTCTTTCTGGTAGGTGGGAATTAGCAATACCTCCAGTTGGCCTACAGTTAGTTTACTAAACATTTGTGGCAAGTGAAATCATTACTTTTTTCTGTGATACTCCCAGTGACAACTAATAGGTACACCTACAGTCTAGATAAGCATACACATACATCGAAAGAATACCCTGAGTGCCGCTGCAGGTGCCGCTGCTGTGGCTTGGAATGTTAGGGCACAGTCATGCCTGCACAGATATTAGTTCATACATGAATCCGAATACGCGTGGTATGAGCAATAAATGCACGAACTGGTGCAATCTGGCGGTCATGACGCGGACTATACGATAGCCCCGCCAACTAGTGGCGTTAGTTGCCTGAGACCCAATGATCCGTCTGTCCTTGGCGAATCGTCGAGCTGTGCGTATGGTGGCAGTTATGTCAGTTTCTGCTGTCCTTGTTTTTACTGTTTGTCGAAAATGGAAATTGACGAAATCACAAAGCAACGAATCAACATCAAGTTTTTCGGTGAAGTGCGGTAAAAGGTATCAAGCAATCACTGAAATATATATCACTGAATACTGAGAGGACGCCTCTGTAGCTTAACTGGCTAAAGCACTCGGCCGGACATCGAGGGATCCGGGTTCGAATCCCGGTCAGAGCAAATGATTTTTTACACTCTGAAATTGTTGCATTGTAATTCTTAGCTTTCTAAAATCGAAAGACAAAGATTCCAGACAAGTAAGAAGAGAAAAATGCAAGAAAAATGCTGAAAAAATTACAGAGGTTTTGTTACTTTTAAGTTAGATAATTATAAATCATGGTCGTGAACTCTTAATTTAAGGTCGATAAATTAGAGAAAAGTGAACGCTGCCTGAACATCACAAGTACTACTTAATTCTTAATACTAGCACGGTCCTACAAATTTTACCTAAAACTATTTGTCCACACATAATTCTTGACACTCTAATAAGCAGAACTCACGATTAACTATGCTTGATGGTCTTGATATAATTATATTTTTAAAATATTAATATTGTACACAGATGTAAGGTTATTTGTTAATAAGTACACCACCGCATTAGATTTCAATCCTTCCCCAGAAAAATTACTAATAAAAAGGCTATTATGGACAATTGACTCAAGAGTTGCCATAACGATGCCTCATACCTAGAGGGGTGTGGTACTTGTGTAAAAAGGACAATTAGCTTCTATTCGGAAGTGAAGTCGGTCATTTCCATTGAAAAGCGTAATTTTTCTACGTATCTAATAGCCAACTCCGCTTAATTTCTCCGATTACTCAGGGAGATTCCCTAAAATTGGTTGTTAGAGAAGCAATGGCATTGGCCCTCACGGATTGGTGACGTTCAAATTGTAAGAGAAAAATCGTGTCTCAAAGTAGAATTGTAAAAGTGTACATTTTAAAATAATTTATAATTAATTAAGTAGACTCTGTAAAGGGTTATTCTTCAAAGAAATCAAAAATGAAGAGGACAGCGAGCAACATGAAATCAAATAAAAAAGTGATGCACGACTAAAATGATATCACATTCGTTGCGGAAAAAATATCAAAACAAATTTTTAATTGTATCTGCCTAAAGAAGATGCATCAACAAATTCGATAGTGAATATTATAAGTAGGAAAAAATGCCAAATATAAGTTAATTTACAGAAAAACGCAAGAGGAGTAACTTTTAACCTGCCTCCTCAATTTCAGAGAGTAAAAATCATTCGCCTTGACCGGGATTCGAACCCGGATCCCTCGATATCCGGCCGAGTGCTTTAACCAATTAAGCTACCGAGACGTCCTATTACACTCTGAAATTTTCCCTCTAGTATATCGAGGGATCCGGGTTCGAATCCCAGTTAAGGCGAATGATTTTTACTCTCTGAAATTGTTGCATTATAATGCACACATAGCGGGTGACTCCGTTAAAGTTACTGTTACAGTTTCTTGAAAACTGCCTCCTCAAATTAAGTAGTAGTTTATGAAGAAAATACGTTGTTTTGGAAGGTGACAGAAACGTTATAAGTTCAGTACCCATGTAAAAAAGGACCCCTTCTTTTGGAAAAATGTGCCATTACATCATAAGATAACATTAATATATCGCAGTACTTATATTCTACGACAGCATCAAAAATATGTTGAACGTGAATATTACGAGAAAATTCGAGAGCACGAGTTCTCGAAGACCAATTATAGGTCCAGAGGAGCAAGAATCAATTATAAGGACTTTTCCGTAAATAAAAGCCGTAGATTGAAGCAACACTTTAAGAACTTGCTAACAGTCGCAATGAGAATTTTTAGGCTAAATTTGTTAAAAAATTTCCGATTCATGAATGAATATTTAGAAAAAAAATGATCCGTGGTAGACAGCCAAAATTTCCGCATTGCCTAATCGAACCATTCCCGCATTTCAATCCAATCCGAGAAATCCGCACCTTGGTAAATAAATAATCTCCTTCCTGGGACTCGTGATTAACTTCCTAATTTTTAATACTTGTAATTATTTTTAAAGGATAAGTTTTTCATGAGGTTTGTATTTGTTATCTGTGTAGGTCTACTCATACTCTTACTGCATATGGTTGCGGATGAGCTTGAGAGGCCACAAAGTAAGTAATAATAATTTAAAATCTATATAGGTACCTTAACCATTATTATATTTCCCTATCTTCATAACATTAATCTTTCTTGGATTTATAAATATTGCAATAAGGGGTAATATAGCTAAGGAAATCAGCAGAAAACCTTCAGATAAAATATATAAAGCAAAGTTTTCACTGACCATATATAATATAAATCGGAAAACCCTTCACACAAATCCCTGTGTCCGTGTGACTCACGTTGGTGAAATAATAACGGACACTTTACGTGCGCATTTTATAGACTTGTGGCTCTCCGGAACAGCACCCGTATCTATTACCAGGTTTATTTGCTCAACAAGTTTTATTAGAAAATAAAACAACGAAGATTTAATTTTTAAAAAACACAAATTATTTATTTTTCCTGCTAGAAGATTGTCGAACGCCATTAAATGAAATATATAAGAGCTTATATACTAACTGCAGAGAAAATGCGTTCACCAAATATGATTTTCAATACCAACATTTGCAATTTAACCAACAGCGTTGAAAAAATTTTTTTTTATTTGCCTAGATACGAACCGAGGTCAAATGTACAGTATAATTATATTCATAATGCTTTCATAATCTAATTATTATTATTTTTTCAAAATTAGAACGAGAATTTCCAGTGGCAATGAGGAGAAAACATAGCCGATAAAAATAAAAGCGACTAATCCTTTTATGATGTGACAGAAATAGATACTTGAGTAGCAAAATACCTTAGGTTATGATTGCTGTGTCGTTGGAAGTAGAGATAGTTCTCCATTCAGTTCAAATTTGCGTAAACTTATTTTCAGTGAATATTGAGTCTTATTTTTCAAAGGAATATGGAATAACAAAGGGCCATCCATTCGTGATTTCATCTATAGAATCAGTGTTTAGTAACCACACATCATCGACGAATTGAGACCAACAACCTATCTTCAAAATAAATGTAATAGTATTACTCTTGTAGGAGTGATATCCATCGATCAGAGTTGTTAATATATTTGTACTATCGCTGTACAGGATTCGTCCGGAAAATAAGTGTACTGAGCTCAGGAAAAAAATTTATTACACTTTTACATATATTAAGCTAATATTCCTCAAAATAGGACCCTTGTGAGTCGATACACTTGTTCCAGCGGCGTTCCCATTCCTGGAACGCTCCCGCGAAGGCATCATCGGGAACCTCTCGAAGACATGTCGTCACGGCCTCTTTGACGGCGTCCAAAGTCCCGTATGGCGTTCCTTTCAAACTCGTCTTTATCTTCGGGAACAGAAAGAAGTCCGGTGGTGCCAAGTCCGGGCTGTAGGGCGGGTGCGGCAGCGTTGCCACGCCGTGCTTGGCCAAGAAGTCCGACACGACAAGCGCGGTGTGAGACGGCGCATTGTCGTGACGCAGCCGCCAGATGTTTTTGATCGCTGGCCGGACGCGGGCGACTCGTTTTCGAAGCCTGTCAAGCACTTGGACGTAAAATGCAGCATTTACAGTTTGTCGTTCAGGTATAAATTCGTAGTGGACGACTCCCCTTTTGTCAAAAAAGACAATGAGCATCGTAAACTTATTTTCCGGACGAACCCTGTATTAATCAATTTTGATTTCACGCATTTAGAAGAAAATTATCACGTCGGTGATTAATACTACCGGCCACAAATGTTGTCGAACTTCATGATGAAAAAACTTTGTTATGACTGGTTTCAATATAAGATATGCACCGGATCGTGATGAAAAGGTAACTCTTGAATACGCAATGAAGCTCGATATAGACGCACATGAGTGTGATGGGAAGGATGCCGATGGAAATTTTACCGAAGAGAATAGTCATGGTCAAGAATCGGATGAAGCAGATAGTTCGGGGGACGATACATAAAAAAAAGAAGTTCATTAGCAGGGACAGAAAGATAATAAAAAAGATCTACCAATAAAAAAGAATGTGCAGGGAATAGCATTAGATAATATACTGTTGCTTCACAGTAATTCCCTTTATATGAAAAATCACGACTTTCGTTGTGTTTTTTCACCTATAAAATAATGAATCAAATTTTTAACACCAATGAACGGGCTTATTAGACAATATGACGGCAGGTAAAAGTTACCAAGAGAGGAAAAGAGAAATAATGTGAGGTAACAAAAGGAAATCCTGGCGACACGTAGAATAGGACAACTGTAGATATATTGGGGTAACTCTGTGAATCACTTTTATTATAGTTTAATTCTTACCAAAATATTCTTTTTTTGTCAAAAATGGATCTCCATTAATAGAAATTCGGTGTATTTCAACAATGCAATGTGAGATAAACGTAAGCATTAAAGCATACCTTCTCATAGAATAGCGCTTCATTTGATAAGGCACTGATTTATAACTTGTGCACATTGTTATTGTTTATTGTACTCAGAATACCAAATATTTCAAATTCCATTAAAAAGAATCTGTAAGAATAACCTATGTTTTAACAACCACGATATTTATGGTATTGCAATTAATATAACCTATGTACGAGGAATGCACGAAAAGGAAAGGCCATTTTCTTATATTGAAATATTGGTCGGTCAGAACCAATTTATACGTATACAGCAAAATCTATCGATTGTTTCCGCAGCCAAGGAAGTTATTTCTTTGATTTAGTAACGGTTTGCCTTCGCTGTGAAAGCTACCGCGGAGTTTTAAATACATAATGGAGATTGAAGAAAACGTACGCCTACCATTTTTGGACGCACTGGTCATAAAAAAGGACGACGGAGCCCTGAATCACTCAGTATTCCGGAAAAAGACTCACTAACCGGTGCCTCCATGCGTCCTCACACCACCACCCTTGGCAGAAAGCATCTATGAGCACCCTCTTTCACGGAGCCTTCTCAATCTCTGAAGGCGATTCCATCGACAACGTGAATTGAAATTTGTCAAGACACTAGGAAACAATGGCTTCCACCATGATGCGATCCAAAAGGCAGCACGAAAAGGATAGCGAGAACAAAACTGTAACCCTTAAAAGGACAGTTAAGGGATCAACGGAGACCTTCTTACTTTTCAAATTTTAGCTTGCACGTTAATGGATAAATTTTTACTGCATTCTACGGAAAATTGTTTGCTAGTTGGTAGCATATGTATTTTACTGCGTGTAAGTTGGAAGGGTTTTTACATGAATGTAGGAGTATGTGTACTGTGGGTGTAGGTTTGTATGGATGTGTTGATTTTGCATGTGGTTTTATTCTCTTTTACTGGTGGTAACCTAAAACCCCCCACCACACGCCCTTGCGGCGGCTCTCGGAGTATTTTGTAGATGTAGATGTAGACCATGAAAAAAGCATCCGTTTTCACAATAAGTCCTGACTTAGCAGGGACAACAGAACGAATATCCAGAACCCTCAACAAACGTGACGTAGTGTTAGGTCCTTTACACGGCGGAAGCGGCGAGTAGTGCCTCGTAGTTACTTCAAAGCCTTTTCCGAATTTTTTAAGAAACACGAAAACTACCCACGAAAACGCTCAATTCTGAAACTGCATCTGCATGAAATTGTTTCTCCGATTTAATTACACACGGCATAGAGACACATTACACTTCTTGAACAGCAAAAAAACGAAAGCAAGGTGCCAGGATTGTACAACGATGGGGTTAGAGGAGCTGTAATCGAGCAAAAAAATGAATCATAAATGCTTAAATATATGTTAAACCGTTTTACGAACGCCTTTATCATCCAAAAAAATCCGGAATAAATATTCAATATGATTCAGAAAAGGGTCAATAGATTCATACAAAAAATCCGTGCGAAAGAACACAGCGTCACACGCTTACTGCAAGATTTGGCGCTTAAAACTTTAGATATGCGAGAACCCAGGGAAAGATTGAATCTATTGCAAAGATATCAATCGTGTGATTAGGCACTTGACATAAAAATAATAATTCAGCCCCCTGCTATATCAGGATAAAATCGTCACAAAATAAGATAGATGATTGCCGAACGGACAGAATCAAGTTTTTGTTTCTACTGGGGGATCAGGATGGTGCGGTGACTTAAAGCTTTCCACCGTGAGGGCCAGGGTTCGAATCCCGGAGATTTTTTCAGCGGTATCCCGATCCCTACTTGAGGTGCTTTGTGGAGAGTACTTTGAGTGAGTACGACGACCGTCAGATGGGACGTTAAACTGGACCCCTTGGCGCCTTTCGACAAGATTAGGCTAATGCCGTTATCGGGTTTCTCTCCACCCTTCCTATCCTATCCATCCGTAATGGCGCAAATGACCTTGGTTTTCGGTCGCCTCCCCTAAAACTACTACTACTTGTTTTTACTGCACAATATTAACGACAATAACAAGGGGGAAACACTAGGACAGATATGAAGAAATACCGGCGAAAAACAGTAAAGAACGTACACCTTACATTCCCCCTCAACCGTCGTCCGCTGCCGTCCTAACGCCCGTCGCCCCGAGCCCTTGGACGAGTGGCGGAGTGTCGTGTAAATAAAGCTTTCAACTTAATGTATTTGCATTCCGTCCCGCATGAGTAGAATGCTTCTTGATAATTAGCGACTGTGATGTATTTGAGCCCACCCTTCTTAATTGGTTCCTTCTGGTCGTCTTAAAGTAGCCAGGGGAGTAATTCCACGTAACAGCATTATATGCATCATGAGTTTAACAGATGTTTGCCTGAAAAGTGTCCGATCGTACCTATTCCACGTGCCCTTTCGATGGATCGTGAGGTGCCAGGTACGAGTATATGTGGCATTAGTGGAGTAGAAACAGAATGACTGGTGACCTAACAATCCCTGCCACACGCCCTTGCGAATTACGGGTTAGTGCATGGATCTACAACAGCATAAATTTCCCGCGATCCACCAAAAGGTGTGTGGCTGGGGGTGTAGCACCAGGTGAGATGGTTAAGGGGTTACGGAGGATAAGGGAGAGGAAGGGAAAACTATTCACAAAAAACTTCCGAAAAACGTGCATGCATAAATACATGCTGGCGGAAAACTTAGTTTAAAACAAGTGGCAATTTCACCCTGTCACATAGTTTTCTGTTGCACGAAAAAGAAGGGAAAAACAATTAACCGCAACCACTGAAACTATAGACTTCCACTATACCCAGATAGGTCATGCAAACTGGAAAGTAAGAAGAAAAAATGTATTAATTCATTCCCATGATAGATGTAGAAAGCAAAACACTTTCGCAACAAAGTACTAATTCTATAAAGGGGGTAAAAAAGGCTCCTGGATGTCAACCAAGATGTTTCTTCGGTCATCAACCAATTCTTCAGTCATCCGGTGAGGGTTGAAGAGAAAAAAAATTTAATGGGAGAATGTGCCGCGGTGAGAAAATATCTTGTTTCCCCCATTCAAGAGGGTCGGTCATCACGTCCGGCGTCCTGAACCCAAAGTGCTCAGGACGTGGGCCTTCAAGGGACTGGTGGGGAGACATCAATGTTAGTCAGCGCGTACAACTTCATCCCAGCGAGGGAGGGATGAGAAAAGGTTGAGAGAGAGAGATGAACTTGGAGGAATGGTGACTGGATAAGAGCATAAAGAAAGGACAGTATTATGGACGATAATGCCATGAATTTCGAAGTAAAGGGAAGGATTCCGTCAGGATCGAGCAATGCTCGACACAGTATCGAAGTGATGTTGATTCGACATCGACAAAGTGGCGATAAATCGACTTCTCTACTTAAATGGGTGGGACCTGGTCAATATCACTGCCAAGGCTTTGTATGTACGTATAGTGTTCGTTTTTGCTAAGAAAATGCAGTAAAGGCAGCATACAATTTGATTTCATTAATCGTGAAATGATAAATTTGAAGAGGTTTCATTGAATAATATTCCACACGAATCTGAATTGCATAAAATACCTCAATTTACATGCCAGGTTTCTGCGTTCCCCTGCTTTCTGAAAATTAATTTCATGATATTGCTCAAATGTTCATTTCTCACGAAGGATAGTATGGTATTTCACTTATTAACGCCTGAGTCAATCAATCAATACCATGTCTTCTACACTTGTAGCAACTCGAGCCTACAATATACATAATACCGCAGGCCGATGAAAAATCATGTGGCTGGGGGGGGCAAGCTATTTGGACACCAAAATTGTATGCATAAATATGCATTAATACACAAATATAAATTTGCGCACATGCATAAACACCCGCACAGTTACACAAATTCGTATCTGCTACAGTGTAAGAGTATATTAATGAGTGCGTTGGAATAAAGTTTAAAATTTAACTTTTGAAATTAAAATCATAAGATTGGTTTAGTTTGATTTTGTTACGATTGTGTATTGCACGAAGGAAGAACGAGTATTTGAACATGTTAGAGCTCGTGCTTCCCTTCAATTTGTCCACGGTGGTCCAATCACTCTACCTGCCTCTTGTCTAGGAAGGACGTGCTCGAGCTCGCTCCCGAGAACCGAGTTGACCGTACCTAAGCCTACCTGCGTGCCCACTGTTGCTTCTCCGCCTCTGTGCCTGTTCTTCCCTAGTAAAGTGTAGTGTCATGTTAGCTTAGATTTTGTGAAAAAGTTTAGTTTATTTAGTTTTTGTGTTGCTTGTTGTTAGTTTTGAATAGTTTGGTAGTAATCTTAGGGGTATTCTTAGTGGCTTTTATTTATTTGTTTTCCCCTCCTCTGACTGGTTATTGGTGAGAACTTTTTTTTCAGTGAGTAGCCGCGTAAGCTTCAGAGTCCATATATATTAACTTTTTTGGGAGCTCGTTTATTAAACAAGGATGACATCAACTAGGTCTCCTGTTGCCATGCTTAAAACACTGGTGAATGCGGGGCTCCAAAGGCTCGTATCGCCACGTTGGAGAAAAGGTGCAGGAGCTTCAATCAAAGATCGACGGCCAGGTGGCTTCTCTCAAGAGGGATAGAGCTAAGAGTGGTAATTCGAAAGTCCGCCACGCCAAAAGGGCTGCACGGGATCGCCCGAATGCTAAAAGTGGCTGGGCGATCAGGGACCTACCTCCTGCCCCATCTCCCAATGAAGGAGTGTCGCTCCTAAGTAGATCGGACGATTGGAGGGTTGTCTCTCGGGGTAAAGGGAAGGTAACGCTGCGGCGGGGATTGGACACCCCGGAGGCAGTTCCTATCCGTGTCTCCAATAGGTACCAGGTGCTGTCGGATGAGAGGAATAGTGTATCTGCAGCCCATACCCGTACTCCGAGGGCGCTCCCTACGGTAAGACGTCAGCGGACGGAAAGGGAGCGAATGGTAGTGATAGGTAGTTCAAACATCCGCCGTGTGATGGCCCCATTGAAGTAAGGAGCGCGCCATGTAGCCGTCAATCAATGGGTGACGCCAGCTGTTTACCAGGTAGAGGAGTTCCTCAGGGGGCGAAAGCGATTGTAGATGTAGTCGATGTAGATGTAGAAGCGATTGAAGCGGCGGTCACGCGCTCGAAGTGCTCTCGGCTGCAGGTCGTGGCCCATGTGGGCACCATCGACGTCACGGACCGTGGATCCGAGGAGGTCCTCCGTTCCCTTAAGGAATGAGCTCCGAGGTGAAGCTAGTCCAGGGCTTCGAGGGTGTACAGCTGGGTTGAACGGTCTTCAGCGTTGTTCCGAGGGATGATCGCGGGTCTCTGGTTTGGAGCCGAGTGGAAGGCATAAACCAGAGACTTTGGCGATTCTGCTCGGAGATAGGAGCCTCCTTCGTCGACCTAGACCAACATTCCTATCGTACAAGACTCCCCTGAACCGATCTGACGTCAATTATACGGCAGAATCGGCGAGTAAGTTAGCGGATAGGATACTCGACCACTGCTGGCCATTTTTAGGATAGAGAGTAGATCATCCACTTCACTTTCCACACTTGCCACCCTCAGCGTCTTGGGAATAGTTCTACTCAATTGAATGCACTTTCAATAACCTCGGGGGATTTGCTGTGAAAACTTTTCCCGCATTACCGGATAAGAATGCCATTAAATAATGCAGCGCTCTTTACAGTATTACTTGCTCTGCCTTGTCTGTTTTTAAGTTTCCCTTTCCATTCCTTGTCTCTCTCCGAGGTGGGACGCTCCCGCTACCTACAGCGTTGGGTCACATTCCCTGTACCCTTGGGGGAGGAGACCGTTGTGTGCTGCATGTCCATGTGGCAGTGTAAATTCACCTTCTTACTTTTCAACTTCTAGCTTACACACTATTGGATAAATTTTTACTGCATCCTAAGGTGTAATTGTTTATTAGTTGATAGTGCATGAATTTGTATGTGAGTGAGTTGAAAGGGTTTTTGTATGAATGTACGAAGCCACTGTGGGTATAGATTTGCATGGATGTGTTGATTTTGCATGTGGTTTTGTTCTCTTTTACTGGTGGTGACCTAACACCCCCCGTCACACGCCCTTGCGGCGGTTTGCGGGGCATTATGTAGATTTTGGTAACAATTCTCTCGATGCCAAAAGTAAACTCGAGTGCACCCTTTATTAAATTCTTACTTTTGAAACACTAAAGCTACGTATTAGATTTAGCCCCTGAAATTTTTATATAAATTTATATTTAATTGGATTTTATATAAATGTAACAACCGATAGTATACAACCTGTTCTGATAAGCTTAATACGAGTCTCTACATATTCTGTACATCTATGTCTTCTTCTTATTTACTTTTATTTCAAAACTTCAGTACATTAAGTACAATTTATCATGTTTAATTCTAATCCTCTTTCTTGCACTACTGCGATAAATAAATCACTAGAGAATAGCGCGCGGTTTGCTGACATACACGTTTCTCTGTAAATCACTGTTCTCTACAAATAATTGTTAAGGTGGGAGCTTAGATCGTTAACGTATATCCCGAAGAGCAGCGGTCCTAAAACGATGTCGTACTGTTAGAGTATCTATTACAGGGTTCGTCCGGAAGATAAGTGTACTGAGCTCAGGAAAAAAAATTATTACACTTTTACATATCTTAAGCTAATATTCCTCAAAATAGGACCCTTCTGAGTCGATACACTTGTTCCAGCGGCGTTCCCATTCCTGGAACGCTCCCGCGAAGGCATCATCGGGAACCTCTCGAAGACACGTCGTCACGGCCTCTTTGACGGCGTCCAAAGTCCCGTATCGCGTTCCTTTCAAACTCCTCTTTATCTTCGGGAACAGAAAGAAGTCCGGTGGTGCATTGTGTAAAATGTGGATCATTTTTGAAGTGATCCGCAAGTTGTGTCGCGATTTCCAAACGATTGAGTCTTTGATCATCACTGAGCACTTTCGGCACCAACTTTGCACACATTTTTCGCATCTGTAATTGGTCCCTAATAATCTCGGGCACTATTGTTTTTGGCACATTACACTGCTATGCTATCATCCGAGCACTAAGACGACGATCAGAGTTCAGTACATCGCGAACTTTTCGCACATTTTCGTCGTCGGTGAGTGTCGTTGATGGGCGTCCAGGCCGTGGTTCGTCGTCGACCTCTTCTCTGCCCTCCACGAACATCTTGTGCCACCGAAAGATCATGTTTCTGGAAATGGCTGACTCCCCGTAAGCCTGGTTAATCATACCGACAGTTTCGGTAGACGATTTCCCAAGCTTTACCGCAAATTTGATGGAATAACGCTGCTCCAAAAACTTCGGCATCGCGTTCCGTGACGTGGGTCGAGCGTGGAGGTTCGCGTTAACAGAGCTCCTCACTACACCACAGCTCAGAGCCGACTGCCTTTTTCAGCGTCGCTTGCCAACATACCCCCCTCCAATCGCAGCCCGTCAGAGCGGTGCTGGGCGCGCCTGGAGCGGCGGGAAAAAATCAGTACACTTATCTTCCGGACGAACCCTGTTTGCCGACGACGAAGCACTTATGTCCCGTGGACTTAGAGCCCCCAAGCATGTCTCCTAAGTCCAATTCGAGATGCACCGATTGTGGCAGGAAGGAAATATCCCCACTGCTGGGAGTCCGAACTCTTCCCGGCTAGTTTTGGGACATCACGATACGAGGCCACGCGAGTGGGAAATCTCCCTAATTTTTTTCTCCCTCTCTTCCATCACTTCCCAGGAAACCAATGGGGGAAAAAATCATTCCCACATGAACATATGTGAAAAAAATCGCCGGAGCACGAATATGGCAAACGAAGAATCCAATTGACGTTGACAAAGGAGTGGTGACAGCACGTGCACCGCGGCGCGTGACTCGTTAATTCTCATCTTTATTTTTTTCCTCCCCCCTCCCCTCTTCCCACTCCCTCACCCCATCCCCCTCCGAGGCGGTGACCGCAGAGCGGCGGTGGTAAGAAAAATGGCCGAATATGCAAAACTCGCGCCGTCCACTCTTTTGTTTTTCCCTTCCATCCAAGTCACCCCCTCACCCTCCTCTCCCACTCCCCTCGACTTACGAATCCCGAGACGTCGAGATCTATAAATCTTGCGAAAGAATTTTCCCCTCTCCCCCTGAGCAGGACGACGCCCCCTGCACCCCCCGCCCATCCCCTTTTGTAATGGAGCCGTTCCCAGTTCTCCCAGAAAACACCTCTAACAGTCTCCGACGAGAGTTTTTCCTCCTCCCCGCTTTAGACTCAACACCCAAAGGGACCCACCCTGCCACAATGGGACTGAACCGCCGACTCAGGTGGACCGGAGTAGGGAAATGAAGGATTTGGTTTTTCCTCGGCGCATGATGTACTTATATAGAACCTTGTACGGGTTTTCTCGTCGAAATTTACGAGTACTCCTTGCCTTTTCGGCAGAGCATAGTTGATCTTCAATGACAATGAGTTATTGTTAAATGTAGTCACAGACATATTGTTAAATGTAGTCTCGTATAAACATAAACACAGTAATCAACCCAAAGGTCGGTTTAGTAGGTGATGGTAGAGTTCACCCATGTGCTAAGCCCGACGGCGTGTGAATATTCACACATCAGGGTAGGGGGGCCAGTTCCTTTCCCTGTGCCGGTTATGGTTTTCCCAGGAAGATCTGGTACCCGAAAAATCACCTAACTTCGGTGGAGCTGCAGGTTCCCAGAGTGCCTTGCCCGGGAATCGAACCCGGGACCTTCCGATCAATAGTCCAACGCTCTACCCATTGGTATATATATATTTATATATTCCTTTTAAATCTTTTATAATCTCGTAGTTTTATAATTGCAACATTTTATATAGATGCATGGGTATATTTTTGTGGCACCTGCTGTCAAGCCAGAACTGACTGGCTTAGCAGAACCAGAATGAGTATTCAACTTATTATATTCAATATGTACTATTATTGCATAGGATAAATTGAGAATAATCATCAATTGCAAAAATAATTTAACCATGTTCCTCTTCTGATTTGGATCGAGTGAATTAATTTAGTCAAATGCTTCAAAATCATTGCGATTAGGAGATGGAGTTTTTGTCCCATCTATATGGACCTACTATCCCTTCGTGCCTCCATTCCTTTCCCATCT
Source organism: Hetaerina titia (assembly GCA_037158775.1). NCBI lineage: Eukaryota > Metazoa > Arthropoda > Insecta > Odonata > Calopterygidae > Hetaerina > Hetaerina titia. The sequence continues at coordinate 34,841,469 of CM073776.1, read as the reverse complement.
CACCACCACAAGACCACCACCCCCGTCCCTCCAGCATCTCCCTCACCTCTCGTGTCGTAGGCTTACACCTCCCCCCCCCCGACAAACCCATCACCCCTTCCCAACCGCACATGTCCCCCCTTCCTGTTCCCATCTCCCACGGGCGTTTATCTTTTCAAGAGTCCTCCCCCAACTCATTTACTTTTCTACTTCCCCTACCGAAACACCCCCTCCCACGTGCCTCCTTCAACGGTTGCCCCCAACCACACCCGCAGGTAGGCTCCTTTCCTTCCCCAGACCTCCCTTCGTCCTCCTGGCGCTTTCACATGCTCATTCCCCACACCCTCCGGAGTATGGCGAGATAATTATCACACAGCTAAACTCTCCCAATCCTTCGTCTGACACTTGACCGAACAGGACGTTCATTGTCCAAACGAAACATCTATTATTTTACGGAAATTCATTGCTAGCGGTCATGCTACGACAATGGAAATAAGATTAGGAAGATCGACGGTAAAACCGATGGAATTGATATAGCTTTTTTCCCACGAACAATTTGGGATGAGAACGAGATTAACTGGGCCAAAAAATATTTAAAGTAACCTAGTACGGGTTCATTATTTTACTTAATCCTTATTTAATATTGTTGTTATTTTTTACAGGGACGTCTCCCACGGGTAGAAAGGCATTTTACGCCGAGATTCCGTAGGCCATGTAACTGTTTAAAAATTTATTTTTTTTATTATTTGCATTTTTTTAATAACTACCTCATCAGATGGAGTGGACGTGTGTCTGAACTTTAGAGAATGGAACTGAAAAAAGGAAACATTTTGCTACCCGAAGACCTTTCTCCTGTGAATGACAGCTCATCAGATTCCATCATACCGGGGGACAATTGCCATTTAAAGGACAGGATCAATTTGAAAACTAATGAACCAACTCAACTGTCTCTCTTAAGGTCTGCCTCTGCAACCCTTTCATTTCCTCGTGATGTCATCTTGTCTTTCCCAGAGCCAAAACATTCTGAAGAGGCTCCCAAAAAAGCCGTCAAGGATGACCAAAACCAAACACTGTGTAAAATTCATAATCCAAACCACCCCGAGGGACAGTGGCAGGGATTGTTAGCTCACGTCATACAGTAATTAGTGCCGTCAGGCTATAAGTAGGGGTTTTGATCACAATACAGGGAATGGCGTACTAGTATAGCGAGTGAGTGATTACTGATGACCCATTACGTCAGAGCTGTCGCTGTAAAGCATCTTCTCGCTTGATCTCGCATTTGTCAAGAAGGAGGAAGAAAACAAACATTTAAAATACATGAAAATATCGACAGCCATTTGAAAGGCATCGTCAACTCTAAAAAGAATTACAATGCACACATAGCGGGTGACTCCGTTAAAGTTACTGTTACAGTTTCTCTAAAAAAAGAGTATAAAGTACTCTCGTTGCATTTGTAAATTATTATAAATTACCCGATTTACGAGTTCCTTGACAACCTATTTCACGGATAGTTGACAATAACAAGTCCGTATCATCCACGACAGCAATATTCACATTACCTGTATAGACTTGAATAAATGACATTGCAAAGATAGCATTTTGAGAGGGAGACTAAATATCTCGGGCCTACTGTCTGGGAATTATTTGGCAACTGACCTTATGGATTCGTGAAATGATATTGACGAGACACTTCTAACATCCCTATCTCTAAATTTTAATCGATCATTCAGAGAAAATTCACTTAATTCATTGCTGATGAGCCGTATAAGTCATCAATGACATATAAACGACAGCTTTCACGCAACACTGAAAAGAGTGCCATCGGCAATATTCTTTCCCTTCAACCTCCCAATCTGCCTTCCCACATATTCCTTCCCATTCCTTTCCCATCCTCCCCACATCTCCTCCAACCCCTTCTCCATGAAACCCGCTCCCGCCCCACCCCAAACCACCCCCTCCCCCACGACTCCAATCCCTCCGTCTCCACTCAACATCTGTCCCACCAATCCACGCTTATCTTTTGAGGAGCGACCACCCAATCTACGGACGGTTTCTCCAGCACCACCGTCCAACGGGGGGTGGAGAAACCACGTCCCCCCCCCACCATCCGAGAGAGCGGCCACTCCCTTCACTCATTCCCCACGCGTCCCTCACCCCCGACTCCACCCGACTGACTTACTCAAGTCGACTGACCGACACCCACGCGGGCCACAACCGTCTCCTATCCCCACCTCCTCCCGTGTCCCAAACCCCCAAGGAAATGCGTCCCCATCAAGAATGACACACGCTCACGGACCCGTCCGCAACCCCGACTCCTTGAAACAGGAAGAGATGGAGAGAGAAGAGAGAGAGGAGAACATTTACACTCGAGCACGACTAATTTTTCTCACCTACCGTCTCCGGGGGCCCCGCCCCGGACCTCCCGTGGGGTCACCCCTCCTCCCCCTTGGCTCCCACGCCATTCCTTCTCCCGTTGACACATAGGTCTCTTCTTCTCCTGACCCACCCAGAGCGAAAGGTTGGATGAAGCTTTGGATAAAGGTCCAGGGATGGTTTTGGAACCACACTCACTCTCTCTCACGCACACTCCATTTCTCTGCTCGATGCAGGTCAATAAATTAATTGGAAGTGGTGCGAATTTTAAGTGGAGCGTAGTTGAAGATTGTATAAATGGGAGACAACGAGGACGCCGCGCATTACGAAGCCCAACCTGTAAGGGGAATATCGGATCACTGGGATAAAATAAAAGGGACAGGTATCGTCACCGACAGGTTCAAATACTTGATCTTGCTTCGTACGATAGGCCATCGGAGTAAAGTCAAAAAATCGAACCCAAGCACCCCAATATTTTTCATTTTGTAATCAAACTAGTTTGATTTTATGTATATATATATATATATATATATATATATATATATATTCATATTTAGGCATACGAGTACGTTGGCATTTATCCATGAATGCTTGGTTAAGATCCCTCACCAAACACCTTTGCGGGCATTGTGTAAATGTAGAGTAACAGGGATTTAATTTCAGGGGATTAAATCTGCATTTAGGGAACTTGATCATTTCATTCTGAAAATCTGCTTTTAGGGAATCAATTACTAGGAAAAAAAAAGAAAACAAGGAAAATGAAAACTTAAACGTGAGAAATGCGAGGGATTATCCATTAAGAATTATCACAATTTTTTCTTCCCCTTTAAAAATTGCTAAACATCTTCAAATTGTGTAATAAACAAGAGCCGTCAGACTCTCCATAATCCTCATATAGGATTAAATTAGCCTCGGTGCATGATTTGTTCAGGTGAAGGCTATATTTTTCAATTCAGTGTCGCGTGCTACCTCCATCGTTACCCAAGGCGACTTGAGCATAATAAAATTTGAAACGACTGACATTGACGCAATAATGGAATCAAATTAATGAAACTTTAACCAAAATACATTGAACGTCAAGGTAAACTTTTAACAAAATTAAATATTAGCACAATTAAACATGCGAATTAAAAATTGTATGATCAACTCTTGACTCAATCGATTCACTTGCCGACAAAGTAATCCATCCAGAAACGGGAACTAATCGTCTAAATTTCCCTAAATTAAGTCGTACTTTTCCTGGTTTCCTTTCCTCTCTCGTTTCATTTCCTTTGTTTTTGCCCATCCCCCGACTCCCCCCACCCAACCACCCCTCTTGTGTTACTAAGACCTCACCCTATCCGAAGACCCAACCACCCACGTCGGAGATACCCCCGTTCAAATCCCGCTGCCATTTGCCCCCCTCGTCGAGGACGTAAAAATCCTCCATTTCCGTTTTATGCCTGGGCGTGTGTGTCTGTGCAGCGGGGTGGGTGCGCGCGCGTGTGTGAGTGTGTGCGCTTGTATCCTCCGCTGATAACGCTCCCATGCTGTCGAGTGACGGGTTAAAAAAAAGAAAATAAATAAAGACCCTTTCGGCCTTTTGTCCTGTCTTCCTCTGTTCTTGCTCCACCACCTACCGGGGCCACCCCATCACACACACAAGTTCTCTCTCCCGAGAGGTGAGGAGATAAAGAGGGAGAGGTTGTGAGGAGTTCGGGACCACCGCAAATTAACGACTTCCCCGTTGCCTCCCATGGACGTCCAGATCGTTTTCCAATCCTCAGGGAACGTGGTGTGTGTCCTCGCGTATTCAGTTACCCCAGCTCTTTAACGCGGTGCCCACCGCGTCGATCTCCCGACCGCCCACGTCCCCACAGGGCTCCCGATTTCCGGATGCCGACCGACAATTCGGGCCCAGCTGGACGTCGTCCCCATTATCTCCCCTCTACTCTCCATAACTAAGGCATTTTCGAGTTCAATGGATTTGAGTGATTTCCTTAGAAGGTTTCCACTGGGATCACCGATTTCACTAAATCGATTTCTATATCTTCACAACGCGCCACAAACCGCCACGCGTGTGTGAGATAATAGGGCACTAACAATTCATGCACAAATATGAGTTAATAAATCCACAAATATAAATCTGTTCGGGTACACAAACAAGTACAAATACACACGCCTTAATGCATCATGCATTAATGGGTTCGTTCGATTTAATCCTACCATTTTTTCTTGAGTAAAACTATAAGGGTACTTGTAAACAAAAAAATGCGGAGACCGTAAACTTCATAGGCATTAAGTGATAAGAAAGAAAAGGGAAAAAACACACAAAAGTCAAAATAAATAATAAAATTAATTTATAATAAAACTTTTCCCTTTTCTTTCTTATCACTTGGTGCCAATCAAGTTTGCGGTCTCGGTATTTTTTTGTTTACATTGATTCACGACCATAGCTACGTTCCTTGTATATTTATAACGGTACATGGTTTCATTTTGTTATGCCCTCGTCACTATCAAATGTTTCCTTGCAGGGACGCTCACAATTACTTCCCCTTATTGAACGCTTGAATCACTTATTTCTTCTTCTTTAAGATGATTTATTGGCAATTAGAACAATTTCTTTGATTCAACTTTTGCCTCCACTTATAATGTCCTATCAATTAATTGCTCTATGCTTACTGCGCTTATTCCTGCCATTTTGTACCATGCTACTGCCACTCTTCACCGACTCTCCAACATTCAACTGTACTTATATTACCCTATAACCATCTTTCCTCTGTATGAGCACAAAAGGCATTACAACTCCACTTCAGGAGTTAGGCTGTGAAGGGAATAAATAATAAGAATTTTGTAAACATACATTAAAGTCCTGTGATTAATACAACGGAAGTCTAATAAAAAAGAATAAGATCATCGCTGGACTTTAACTTTCCTCCGTTTCTTTAATTCCGTTGGAGATTTTCCATTTCACCCTCCGAAATACTTTCATCGGAACGAGGAGTAATGTTTTTTGTAAGACAGGGTGAGGACGGCATATCCTTCCCTGGAACCACATATTTCGCTGATGATCCAATCGTTTCGGGTCAGTTGCTTCGTTCTGGCGAAGAATGCCCACAACTTTTCAATTCTTCCGGTTTAAAGTCTTCAGTTTCCATTTGCCTGTCTTGTGTTTCTTCGGCGTCGGTTGCATTTCTGTCTTTTTCAATAATATTGACATGTCTGGGTCCCCACCGAGGATATTTTCACTGACTGTAGCCAAGGAGGCAAATGATCGAGAGAAGATCGTAGTGATCAACGTCCTATACTTCTTCCGTGACACCGTACGACTAATATCGTACTTCTCGGTATCGGGTCTCAGGTTTTTCAGTAAACTTCGTCTATTTGCTAACGATGAAGTGATATATAGTATAGGGAAATATCTAGTCATAAAGATAGGATATCATTACCAATCAACCTAAACGCAATCCAAAAGTGGAGACATGGGAGCTAGAATTTGAATAAATTGGGTGTTTCGATAAATTTTGAAGGAAGAGTCTTTCACATCAACTAAAACACAACATACAAGGGATCAACATAACAAACGAATAATCGGCAAAATACCTGGGTGTAACGATAACTAAGGATATACTTTGGGAAACACAAATTCGTGAAATTTGCGGAATAGCTAATAAAAAGTTAGGATTCATTGAAAGGATACCTTAGAATTGTAGCGAGAGGGTCAAGGAGCTTTGTTATTCTACTTTCGTTAGGTCCAACCAAGAGTACGTATGCTGCAGGCGAATGGGATCCTCACGAGATAGGCTTGATTTTGGAAATATATCGAAGTAAATATACAGAGTACAACGTAGAGCAGCTATGCTTGTGAAATGTTCTTATGAACAAGGTAGCAGTGTTACGACACTATTGAAAGAATAATGATTGGGAGTCACTAGTTGACCGTAGGCTTAAATTGAATTACAATTTATTGCATAAATGTGAGGCAGGTTACTTATCTGAGGATGTTAATGACATATTAACGACTCACTATGAATCACGTACGCGAAATCAGGGAGATAGATAGTAGAACGGATAGATTTAAAATGTTGTATTTTTCTTCGTACCATTAGAGGTTAAAATAAGAATGACAGAAAAAGGAGAGTAGTTAGAATTGTCATTGTGTAAATTTTGTCGATATCCGGCATGTTATTTATTTAGTAGACCCACCTTGTTAAAAGTTCTACCACACGTTTTGAATATACGTGACCTATTATTGAATATTGTTGCATGTAAATACCTTATTTGGCGTGATTGACTTCGTTCCAGCGCATGTTCAAACAAATACATGTATTTGTGTAGAGGAGTCACGATTGGGATTGTGCATGCATAGCTGGTGACCTAACACCCTCCGCCACTCGCCCTTGCGGTGACTTTTGGGGTATCATGTAGATGCAGCTTCCAAGTTGTGCGCCATCAAAAGTATGATGCATTCCCGTTGAAAAAATACTTCTTGATAAAAAGGCCCAAATCGAACTTTTTGACAATACAGCCGCATGTTTCAATAGAATACTCGTCATTCCCTCCATGTTTTTCTCTTAAATGAGAAAAATTAACGCTCCTACGTAAATCCGACATTATGGGCACGTTAACTTTAGCCGAGAGACGTCTTGAACAAATGCACAGGCCACTGGGAGAAAAGTCACCAATATTATACTGATAACTACGAGTACTCTCGCAATACTAGTGTTTTTATTCAAATAAATATGGCTCATATATGATTGGGAAAAATTTTATTGCTAAGAAATCAAATGGAATAGTTCATTTTGAAGCAAACGAAAAATGTCTACATTTCTCGGCAACCTTTCAGACAATTTGTCGATTAGTGCGACTGGGATTAAATAATCTAAATATCCCTGATTTTTGCATCAATCATAATAACTAAATCCTATTAAATAATATTGAAACATGTAGTCACAAAACTCTTGAATGAGTTATGAAGCACTTTAATTGAACAAAAAATTTATAGATAATGTAAAAATAGCTTAATAAATGCTGCACTTACGTTAAAATATAAAAAATAAACATGGTCCTAGAGGCAGTTAGAGAGGATAAAAATATAAAACAATTTGAAACTACTGGCAACACCAAAAATATGTGGGATATTATAAATGGCGTAACTTGTAGGAAAAAGAAAAAAAGACAACAAAGTAATTTGTCTCGCATGTGGTGGATACTGAATTTAAAACTTTGAAATAATATGAGTAAACACTTCACAGGGGATGATGTCATTAAAAAATTATATTCCAAAAAAATTCAGAGCTGATTTTGCTAAAAGTTAACTATACTCAATGACAGTTCCTGATTGTGATAATGCTGCTAATAAATTTAAAACTACCGGTTATAACAACATAAGAATGAAAGACATGGTCAGAAATGAAGCTGTCTCTTCCCCAAAATAAAGAATTTCGTGAACTAGAGTAAAGGAACGCCTACCTTAAACATATGTAAAACAAATGAAGTTATTGTAGCCTATACGAGGTCTGTCCAGAAAGGATTCAACCATGTAATAGCTTGAGGAAATATAGCCTCACTTGAACAATGAGGCCTTAGTCCCCTTCGAAGTACTCCCATTGGGACCTCACACACTTTTCAAAATAATTGGAAAAGTTCTTTTTCGGAATAGTCATCAGCTGCCTCGTCTCATTCTCTTTTATCTCGTCAGCATCAAGAATATCATGCTGCCGTTCCAGGGGACATGCTTGGGGCATACGATTACTCAGGTGTTCTAAATAATAAGATCATAACTGGAGATGAGTCATGGGTCTGCGGCTACGACCCTGAAACAAAAGCCCAGTCCTCCCAACAGTCGGTTGACGAGATAAAAGGGAATGCGACGAGGCAGCTGATGACCATCCCGACAAAGGACTTTGCCGATTGTTTTAAAATGTGGAAGAGACGCTGGGGAAAGTGGTTGAGGTCCCAAATGGAGTACTTTCCAGAGGAATAAAGTCTTATTCTTCTAGGTAGGTTGTTTTTCTCAAAATATTGCATGGCTGGATCCTTTCCGGACAGACCTCGTATGTACTATGAAAAATATTGTCATTCAATTAACATTGACAAACTACATTATATTATTTTTGTAAAATTAAGAAAGAATACTAAAGAATTCACCGCAAAAAGAAAATCTGGAATTTGAGTATGAAAGTGTGAATATCTGGTGTCATTGAATCTAAAATTCTTAAAGCCATTTCAAATGCCCCACTCCGGGAGTTCAAAACAAATCCCTTGTGGACAAATGCAGGGGCAATCAAAATCGCAAATTAAAACGATCACTATCTCCTTGCAGTTCTACTGTAAATCAAACTATAAAGTGCAACGGTAGTGAAAACATATAATTTAAACAAACGAAGTCTAAATCTCTTATGGCAGTTGTTTCCACACGACGCGGGATTTCTTGTGCGGAATTTCTTAACGTCATTCCTCAATAAGAGGACTCCATCCTCGGAAAGACTTCCCTCTTCCATTGACTCTGGTTCTGGGGATTTGTCATTTCTTGAGGGACTCTGGAAGGGAGTCTTTTCGCGTTTCTTGACAGCGACTCCGGACAGTTTATTGTGGTTTCTTGTTAAAACCCTGGACCATGTTTTCCTTAGAGATAGCATACTTCTCCGCTTTGTTTTGTTTCACTCTCCCTGCATGTACATCGAAGCATTGAAATTCTCAATGTGCGTTGAAGACTGCACACTTGTAGATGTGAGATGATGTGATACGTAGAAGGAAAAGACCAGGAACCGATCCGAACGACAGACCGTATACGAGTGCACGGGGCTTTTTCCTTGAATCAAGGTAAGGGATCTTATCCAGCCTCTTAATCTGCACATATTTCCATTTCTCTTTCCTCATTCCTCAAGCCTATAGATATGAGGCCGTTTGAAACAGTCGGATATAGAATAGAAATTAATGCAGGGAGGAAAAAGAGATAGCTGCTATTCTCACAGACGAAACTATAAAATAAGCTTAAAAATTGGAACAGGCTGAGGGAAAAAGAAGGATAGATCCAACCAGTTTTACTAAGATTGAGGCAGAAAATCCTACTGGAAAACGTCGTGAATGGTCATGAATATATTAACTTAAAAAAAAACCGAGACCTTAAATTAACATCAGGAAGTCGAGAGCATATAAAGAAACAAAAAAGTGACGAAACATTTGATTCTGATGATGAAAATGATGATAAAAACAGCGTGTGTATTTACTATTTGAGACTGTATAACGAGTAAAAACATGGAGCCCAGTGCAACTAGTTTTTGCATAAATTGTAAGATAATTTGAAACCAATGAGGACTTATCCTAAATGAATTGTATATTTTTATTCAATCTTATCTTTTGTCGAGTTTTTCCGTTCTTTTTGAGTTGAAGTAATTCATTTTTCAAATATGTCGTCCTTAAGTATCAATAAGCCTAACATATCACCATTTCCAGGGGTTTATAAATGTACACTGGGCATTGTGTGATCCTGGCTACCGGGCAGTTACACCTAAGTGACATTACCGAAAAATCGATTCATTATATTAAAAATACGTTAATTTAAGACACAATAATAAGTATGACGCTGGAGCTTAAAGTTCAACCAATGAATATGAAAAATTAGTAAATAAAACAATAATTAAAATAGAAAAATAATATTTGAAAAGTGTTACCCTGCGCCAGTCTACCGCTTCATACATGGTTTGTATAAAAACTATCGGGATAAGGGTTTCTGAAAAATATATTTGTTTCAGATATCGCTACAATGCCTCAAACTTCTTCCAATTACATCCCTTTAGCGTCGACATACTTTTGTCAACGGCATTTCCACGACTCGAAGATTCCCTGGTAGGCGGATTCCGGAAGGTCCTTAAGGGTACGCGTGCAAGCTTCTTTACGGCATTTAGGGTCCCATGATGGTGTCTTTTGAGGGAGGATTTCACTTTTGGGAATAGGAAGTAGCCTGCTGGTGCCAAGTCGGGAGGGAGTAAGGAGGTTGGGGAATCATCACGATGCCGCTGCAGAAGGTCTTCGCAAAGTAGACTCTCGACTCTGCTTTTGGTCGTCCCTCAAGACCTTCGGAGCGAGTTTAGCGCGGATCTTTCGCATCGCCAAATTTCCAGTGATGAAAGTGCGCACTGTCATCTAATCAATGCCTATACGACTTGCAATTATTCGCAAACTTAAGCGACGGTCTTAATTCAGCACCTCACGCACGCGCCAGGAAAAAATTATTACCGATATTTTTACACAAATCTTGTACATCTTGACATTCTCGGTAACAAAAACCTTGGTAAACACTCACGAAGGGGTAAAAGGCCACCCTAGGTTCAAAAAGTTCTCAAAGTTGTTCGGGAAAAACAAAGGTTGGAAATCATTGCACTGTGTAAAAACATGTTCAAATCTTAACAGCTATACTACCTAAAGACGTCAAACCTCGTACTGCAGGATAAGGTTGTTCCGATCCACCCAACATAGCTGGACTTCCAATCCACCCCCATCCTCCAATTTAACTCTCAGTTCCCTCTATACTCCCTTGTGACGTTATTAATTTTTAGCCGGCGAAAAGGACGCAGAGGACGAATGGCAGGGTTCGTTCGCCACCCGTCGCCCACCTTCGAGCCATGTGAGTCGGCCCATTATGGCCCCGGGCTACGGGAACGATTCATGAGGGCCACTTAAGTCGACCCCCAAGCACACAATTCTCCACCCACCTTTTCAATGTCTCCGACCATTAAGAGTACATACTTCCTTTTAATCTCCCAACCACTGCTCTCCCACACTATCATTACTCGCGTCCTGAATTCTTGCCTCAAGGGACTCCGCCCCACTCAAAAGACCTAACAGAGCTTCCCTTATACGCCGTCTCTGCAATCGAATGTGAATCCTAAGGACACACCCACAATTCGTACGTCGCTTTTCTTCTTAAGATTAATGTGCTCCAAGCCCTTCCCAGAACTATAGTTTCGGGAAGTCTAATCAAGTTGGAAACAATGCAAAAATATTATAAAACAAAGACTGGTCAAGGAACCGAAGACACAGGTGTTTTAAAGAGAAGTCTGGTGGCTTCCCAGAATATACAGGTATGAAAGGCTTTCAAAAGTGACGGGTACAATTGCGTTGCATGGCCCATTCGATAATTCATTGAGACAGTGATTTAAAGGACACGAGGGGCCCGATAACAAGAAACTACGTTAGAACACTTACACACAGCCTTATTTATTTTACAGTCAATATCAAGATTAATAATGAAAGTGCAGACATTCCAGAATATTATTATTTCAACGCGACCATGCGTTGCAAAGTATTTTCTGAGAATCAGCAACATTTCTTTCCCTAAATTTGGGCCGACTTTTAAGAAAATCTAAAAAACTTAAAATTTTAAGCAAGAAAAACTTACTGACCTCAACAAGATTTCCTACAAAATTGCAAATAAAAAAATGGTGGCTACATGTTAATTTTTCTGAAATTCAGGTGGTTCTCACATAAAACCAAGAGGATTTTATAGTAAATTGAAATAAAATTCATTCAAAACAAAGAAAAAAATCATACAAGAAAGCCTGACGGTAATATCATTCCATATGAGAAATCTTACTGATTTCTCTGTGGATTGGGAAGTAATACAAAAATCCATAAGACATTGAGATTACAATTCTCACCATTCACTAAAACAAATATAAATACTGCTTTAGATTTTACACATATCTGTATGAGCCCTAAGGGCTATCTAAATGACCCAATTTTTAAAAATAAATTGAAAATATTGACAACATACTTCTTAAGCACAACTTACCAATGGTAATTATTGAAACCATATTACATTCAGGCAGAACAACCGTATGGAACC